>CM057001.1:114579963-115249463 GCA_029891345.1 Dryococelus australis
TAAATATTTTAAAAATTTGCTCATTTTTTATACTTTCGTGCATTAGAAAAACAGTAAAAGGAAAAAGAAATAATTTCAGTTGTCACAAATGGTTACCTAACACTTTTTATTCGACGTTAAGATGCAGAACTTCTTTCCATCCTTCGTTACCAACTATGCTGAGCACATGTCACTCAATGCGCACGTTAAAATATATGCAGGCAGGGCCAGTGACTTCTTCCTAAGGTTGATTTCAAAAGTGCTAATTTTATCGTGAACAGACTTCATATATATATATATATATATACACACACACACACACACACACACACAATCGCACAGTGTTTTTGCATAACATCTCGAAATTCATACCAGAGCAGCCATGGGCCTATGTGAAAAAAAAATCTTCTGGTAGCAAAATGATCAGAAAATTTATCCAGTTCTTTAATTTAATTTGATGCTAGGCTTAACAACGCCGGAAGTTCCGCAGCTACACGTTCCTGCGTGCCTAACAAGTTACATACCACGAAGGCGAACGGAATCACATTAGCTACAATAGAAACGTATCCTCGCACGTAGACGATCGCACCAACCAATTCTTTTCACCTTCGTGGTATGTAACTAGCTGTACACGCAGGGTCGTAAAGCTGCGGATTCCCGGCGTTGTTATGTCACACACACACACACACACACACACATATATATATATATATATATATATATATATATATATATATATATATATATATATATATATATATATATATATATATATATATGGGTGTGTGTGTGTGTGTTTATTTTATTAGAGTAAATAATGCATGATAATGCTATAGACATAATATTTTTATTACTGTTGAAGAGTGCAGGATTTTGAACGGATATTTTTTTTTTGTAATGTCCCAATAATTATTCATTCATTTAAAACATTCATTTATATTTTTAATATAATAAAATTAAGTGGTACGAAAATGTCCCGTGTCACGTGCTACTAAAACTACACCCTTATACCACAAGTACCATGCCTGCCATGTGCCACCTCTGTTTTCATGTAAAATTGTCACGTATAACTCTTTTTTCTGCAAGTAGTTTTTTGGTTATAACAACGAGGAGGCATTTAGGTTGTTTGAAATTCACACTATACCTTTGCAAATATGTCGGAAAACCGACATAACGTCTCCACGAACCCAGTCTAACTTATCACCTACGCCAATTGGTCATAAAGGGAGATGCGCGCGCCTCAGTTGCTTTTGATGTTGCAAAGAACGGTGATACGTTTGGTTTGATCGCCGTGTATACTGGCAGCCTAGTTAGCGCAGCTTGTTACATACCCCGCTCGCTGCTACATACCTTGCAAATACCAGCACCAAATGCCGACTCGCGCGGGTGTCTTGGGGCAGTCGAAGCTCGAAGATTAGAGAAAGGGCCAACTCGGCTGCTAACATTTTTTGCCGCGCCTAGGCCAACATATAGCAAATTTATCATTTCATCTATTCACGGTTTCTTCAGTCTTTTCGAATCAAAACTTTGAAAAATCTCCCCATGTATGACGTGTTTAGTTACTTCCAATATACACCATGTAACACAAGAGTATTATACTTGTGTTCGTAAAAATTACTTTTTTTTCTGTTAAATTGAAATGTTATTTAAATTTTATCTATAAGTTAAAATGCTTCATTTGTAAATAATTTCAATAAAAACAGGGAGAAAATAGGAATGTTGTTATCGCCTAGTGATAAATAGTCCTTATCCAAATTTTGTTACACTTAGTGCGCATGAATGCGATGAACTGTGCTTTGGTGTAATTTTTCAGACTTATTTAAGCTTAGTTTGTACGAGGAGGAGGAATTTCCTGGAAGTAGAACTTTAGCAGGGCTTCCTTTCAGAAAAGGCTGAAGTAACCGTGAATGGATTATACACTATTTTTGGCTGCCATCCAAAGGATTGTCACTCATTATTTTCACCCCATCGCCTGTACCCTTTCTAGTTAAGTTCCCTTAGCTTATTATGTGACATTCCATCATTTGACTCTCTCGGGATATGTAACTTTTACGTTTGGTTGTTTCTTATTCGGTTTGGTATAACATCATCCCTTTAATTGATTATTGTTGTATGCGATCGAATACTATAGGCCTATTTTATTTTACTGTCAAGCTGCCAGGAGGGTGAGTATGATGCAGTTGATCTGGCCAACCACCCCATCTCTTTTAGCAGCCTGGGCGTTATTCTCTATGTTCTAATGTATTTTTTACTCCATTAGTAACATTCGTTCCACCATTCCCTCCACTGGATCTCAAACTTGGGACAGGTTCGGTAACCGAGTTCCCGCCCTCCCATCCAAGGCTCAGACACAAGATTATGATGTTTAGGTGGCAGCCTGGTTGAAGGAATTTCGCACGTCTAAGGCTTAAAAGCCTGGGAGCGCTAGGGGCGACCGAGACAAGCGCATCAAATCTCTCATTACCTCTACGCGTAAAGTACTGAACTGGCGTGCAGTCTTCCCGCCGATAACCTGCCTCTATGAGACTTTCAGTGGAGACCCTATCATTTTATGACGTAAAAATAAAAATAACGGTTTGATGCACGTCCCTATTCATTTTTTAATGTTTTGTGTAGGAATGTTCATACTCAAAAGTGACCGTGAAGACACTCGTTATGAGCCACTTTCAATATCATAAAAACACACTTTAGAGAGAAATCGAAGAACCGGATAACATATAGAGATGCGTAACGTTTCTTAAATGCTATTCGTAAAATAGCATTTAAGTCGCTCAGACATGTTGGACGGTTTTCTGAAATAAACGTTTTCTGCGGGAGCTCTGCACACCGTTCGGCGGCTTACACAAACGGCCTACTTAATGAGGAAGTCAACTATGCCCAGTGTGGCAAAGTGGCAAGGAAGAGTTTCCCAGGGGTGTACAGCTGAAGCGCCCAAACACAGCGTTCCTGGTCCTCGTCGCGATTCCAAGCCACAACCCAGCCGAGCACACTCACCAGATCTCATCTTCTCCTTACTTCCATCTATAGGCTTTTCACGGTAAAATGAGCAATTTTGAACGCCCTACTTAGCATCTACTTGTATGCACGTTGCGTATTCTCCCGCCTTATGGAAGATTAACATTGTCATAGTCCTCATCACTTTGTTCATGCGCCGGTCAAGTGAAACTGTGAAATTGTTAGTAAAGTAAATATTTTACAAATGTGCTCATTTCTGTACTTCCATGCTTATAAAAAACAGAAAAGCAGAAGAAATAATTTAAATCATCAGAAATAGTTACCTAACACTTTTTATTCGAAGCTAAAATACGGAACTACTTCCCACCCATCGTTACCAATATTGCTTGGCGCATGTCACTCAGGGTGCCCGTTAAAATATAAGCTGTTAGGGGCAGTGACTTTCTAAGGTTGATTTGAAATGCGCTCACTTTATCGTGAACAGCCTTTAGCTGCTCTTGATACTCGACTAGATATTCGTGACTGGGAGGTGAGAGTTTCCCAGGGCACAGCAGCTGTTGCGCAAAGTTGGCCATACCTGGGCCTCGCCGCGATCCCATTCCAGGCACAGCTCAGCCCCCACACGCACCTACACACACACGCGCGCATCCTCTATAATATGGTCCTCGTCAGGAACCCAACATACAATTCCTTACAAGTAAAGACTTCCCAATCCATCTTCCGCTTTGGCGTACCCTAACTTTTTTTTTTTTTTTTTTTTTTCGCCGCCAGTCAAAGTATGAGCACGCATTTTTCTTATCTCTCCCGGTAACTGTCCCCTTTCTAGGCAATACACAGGAGTATAGGATATTCCTTTTTTTATCTGTGTTTTCTTTTATTTGAAGCTTTATTTTCCAATTACAGCCTTTATGGATTACAATTTTATATGATATTGCAACTATCTACACCAAGTTACCTGGAAGGTGAGAGTGGCGCGGTTTTCCTGCATTCCACCCTGACTCCCCTAGCAGCTTGGAGGTCAATTTCTTGACATTACATTTATAATAATATTTTGCCTATATCACGGCACTAAACTACTACTACTTAGATTCCCTAATAATAAATTTTCTTGTACCCTCGAAATTTTAAATTATAAGTTTTAATTTTTTTTTTTTGCCTGGGAGAACCAGACATACGGGCGCCTTGTGACTCTAGCCCATTGCTCCGCGGGAGGACTTATTACGCGATACCGGAAATCGCCATGTCGACCAGGGAATAGTTTATTTCCTGCAGGTCCTAGCGCTTGGAGCGTATATATATATATAGTATCCTGCGGAAATAGCTTTCGGCCGCGCGTCGCTTTTTCCGGTCCCCGAGCCACGTAAGCCCTCGGCGCTAAATTTCATCTCCGGGGGCATAGGCGCCGAGTAGAAGTCGCAAGACTAACGATGGCCCTCAATTTTTCTACCAGCAGCGGCTGGGTTAAGAGAATGTGGTTGGTCGGTAGCTGTTCCATGTTTGTAATGGCTATTTGTAACGTATCGTACATTACTTTACTCATTCTTTTTACGTGAATACGTCTTTAAATTTGCAACCATAGTGGGAGGCAATCCAGAAAATCCTATAACAAAATCGGGGGATACAGTTTGTCATTGCAGCTCCGAATCTATCGTCTACACTCAAAATTCAATTACACCACTCGATTTCCAAAGGATCAAAGAATGTGTTACGATGAGTGAGGACTTCGAAGTATCGCACCGGATGGTGATGAAGGGGGGGGGGGGGGTGTGCAATTTTGAGTTCGTTTCGCCGCGTCTCATAACTTCCGCGTAGTATAACTTTTGACTAGGATAAGCTACAACGCTCGTTTAGGTTTCATTCGACAGCTCTCGTGAAGATCCATCGATTACATGTATAAAACACTTTTGTGTGGCTTGGTTATGGTGAAATTGTATAAGTTTAATGTAAAAAATTATTAAAACTTAACACAATGGTGGCCTATACTCGTGAGAAAGCCAAGTCGAAGTATAGAAATCGTATACGGTTGGAAAGAGGATCTCAAAAGGGATCTAGTGATACCCATAAAACCCCATATGATCGAGTGAAGCGGTGCCGGGAACGTAAAATAAACATGAAGGCATCCGAGAGCGTCAACGTAGAGGCATTCACGCAAAACAAACGGCCGTGTCCCTAACACAGTCACACCGAATTCTTTAAAAGTGTAACTTATTTGATGTATTTGAGTAACACAAACAGAAATGTCCAGCATATTTTATTAAAATATTTAACAAGAAGATTCTCACAGTAAGGAAAACGTGATAATATTAAAATAACCGCGAGTAAGGTTACAGAAAGTGTGAGATTTTCCCTTCTTGTGAAAACAAGCAGTTGACGCATATCTCCGGTCGTGATTAAGGAAGCTGAATCGATCCCGTACCCCATTGCGGTTCGATATAATCGGCCCCCACGAACGACTTTGAAATATGAAATATATGCCGATACAGCGCTCGCCTTCGATCCAGGGAAACCTGGCTCGATCCCCGACGGAGTGGCTCCTGAATATTTTAGCAGGTGGGAATCGTGCCAGGCGACGCCGCTGGTCAGAGGGTTTTCTCGGGGATCTCCCTCCCCCCTTGCATTCCGGCGCTGCTCAGTCTCCAACTCGTTTCACCCTCATCGGCTCTCAAGGCCTTGTTGGTAGGCGCCGCCCAAAATTCTCTCCACTCTATTCCACTCATCTATGTCGTTTGGCGATTGTGGCGGTAACGTTAATTTTTGCAGCTCGCTCTCATTGTATTCATATGTGTATACTGATATGTGGGGTTAGTACCCCGGAAATCTTCGCCTGGTAATCTAGACGACATACGCAGTGAAGAGGTGCAGCGTTAATACAATGGACTTGCATTTGTGAGGACCTGGGTTAGATTCACAATCCAGTCATCCTGATTCTGGTTTACCATAGTTTCCAGAAATCACTCCAGGTGAATGCTGGGACGGTTTCTCAATACAGGCCATTGCCAATTACATCCGCGTTCCTGCTTCTCTGCTACAGTGAGGCCCGTCTCTCATGACATCTGGTGTAATACTAGGTTTTTAAAATTACACAGTTAAATGTTTAGGAGTTGAGTAGTAGAAATAGCCGACTTTGCCACATCCGCCACCGCCATCTTGTAATTTCCCATTTCCCTTCAAAATTTCCCATTTCCACCCAAAATTTCCCTTTCGCCCTCAAAAAGTCCTGTTTTTCTCTCAGAAAGCACTGATCCCCCCAGCTGCAAAAACGAGCCGCAGCAAGGTATTTTTCAGTCAGTTAGGGTGTTTTGGGAGGTTCGCTTCTCCAGCGCAGAGCAGTGGCGACCGTATTGGTTTTATAATGTTAGAGTATTCCAAATCGGTACACGGGATCCAGGATCGGAGTCAGACCTAACCATTAGTCATATTGGTCCTATCAGCCATTTTAACCGCCATGTTAGATGTCGGTAAGCTTTATCTTGACCCCGTGACTTTGAATAACCTTGAACCCAAAAAATTCCAAAAAATTAACAAAAATCTATTTTTTTATCATAAAAAAAAATTTAATTCTATAAAAATTATAAGGAATTATTTCAAACTCAATGAAAATTTATAAAAATTTTTAACAAATTAAAAAAATAATATTAAAAATTTTATTTTAAAAACTTGTATTTTCGCAGATCTCCTTCCCCAGCTCCATGTCAAGCAGATGACCGACCCTCCTCTAAGACAAGGAAGTGGCAAGGCCGGATTTGCATAATGACCTAGCAGAATCCACAGAACACCAAATGGCATAAACGCCATGCAAAAGAACCGTATATTTTGTTTTGTGCAATGTAAGGGTGAGATGATTAGTGGTAAACAACTTGCAACAGTTTTCTGTAAATTCTTTTCATTTGTTGTCCATATTACAGGTGGAATAGAAAACATAAACTTCCTTACCCCTAAATTACAAATTTATTCAAATATGCATAAAACACCAAGTTACCATAAAAACGTAAAATGCAAATATTCATTTCAGGTACATAACTTCGTTGTTACTTTTATACTATGATTTTTCACAATAATATATGGGTAATATTCACGCAAACAATTGGCCACTCAGAGAGACAGAAGGCCATCACAATTTACACTGGGCAAATTACCCCAAAATTACTGTTATACAAAATGGCTATTAAATGCTGCCGTGCAGACGTTTTACTCTGTACATTTAGAAAATTAATTTTATTCCTACAAAGGAAAACCAAATATGGAAACGCTACATATTACTATACCGGTCATGAATCAATGAACAATTGCAACTTCAAAATTTTACACAGTATTTTTCCTCAATCTGCTTGCGATCCCCAGTGGATAGGAGCAAATACTGACAATTCCCAGCCTTAACTCCCGCAAGCAAATGCTAGTATATAAAGACTTCCCAAACTTCGTAAAATTTTTCATTTGTTTACAAATATTCTAAAAACGACAAAGTCCTGAATATCGACTACCATAGCCGTATCAAACGTGACTTGGTTACAAAAAATATTACCACCTCAATAAGGCGTTACTTGGTTTCAAAATGTTAAG
The DNA here is from genome assembly GCA_029891345.1 of Dryococelus australis. Classification (NCBI taxonomy): domain Eukaryota; kingdom Metazoa; phylum Arthropoda; class Insecta; order Phasmatodea; family Phasmatidae; genus Dryococelus; species Dryococelus australis. The sequence goes on from CM057001.1 coordinate 114,587,458, forward strand.
ACATTGGTCACAAGCGTTTACAGCCATAATTTTCAATCTAGTATTACTAGGTCACAGATTTTCGGAAGGGTGAACAATCTGGTTACAAAAGGTAACATTACTTTACACCCATTATCAAATTTCGGATAAGAGACCAACATTCCGCTATCATTTTAAAAGAATTTATAAATTCTGGCCACCATGGCCCTCGCCTAATGTCAAAATGACGTGAAGATCCTATTAGCTTGATGAGCCTACATTTTGGGTATCAAATCAAGAATACTACTTATCTGGTAGAAGTTTACCCCCTCGAGGGAGCTGACTGACCCCGAACGAAGCATAACCAGGAATTATATACACAGTTCCGCCACATAGCGCCACCAATCACACAAACGGCACATTATTTTCCTAAGAAAATAACGTATTACCAAGAAATACATGACATTTTCAATTGTTCCTACCGGGGTCGTGATGTTCACGACCAATGGAGGTTGATGTTACCAAATAAGGCGAACCGATGCAGCGGACACCTATTTTCCTTAGGGGATCTACATAATTGAAAAATAAACCACCAATAATAATGCGATACGAAATCACACTTCCGGCATGTTAACCAAGTTGCCGGAACTGGCGTAATCGGACGTCACAGGTTGGGACAGCGCGCGCACAGGTGCGAGCAGTTCTCAACGTCTGCCACCTAAGGTGCTGCTCTCAGGTGGCGAACAGCCGAAACGTCTTCCACTATACAGTTGTCTGCCAAAGCTGGTTGCTGCTGCACGTGAAGAAATGGTACGTACATTAATACACATTTCCCTGTTACCTCAGGTCTTCCAATGTCTTTTAAAGGTAACGTGAACATGGCATTGCAGGGTGAGTGTGTAATAATTTTAAGTCATATTAGAGGTTTTTAACACCAAAACAAGTGTGTTTAATTGTTTGTGCCGTCGAGCTTTTCGCCGACACAAAATGTCAGCTAACCAAACACTGTTTTTATTCGAATTGGTGATTGGCGACGTGGTCCAGCCCACTGATTAAAATGTTCAACAGTAATTTTAATTAATGATTTATTCGAGGGCGTTTGGCGACGTGGTCCAGCCCGTCACATGGTTGTGCTGTCGGCACGCTACATAATAAATTATATTTTTAATGTTACGGTAGTGCTAATTTCTCGATTATGCAGGCCTCTACCGAATTCTGACATAAAAAAAAAAAAAAAAGTTTAAATTGTCATATTTTATTATTTTTAAATGTTGATAATTTTTGTTTTTCTGTATAAAGCGGGGGTATTTTAAAAAGGATTAAAATCAAATATTTAAAACTTATTTTTTTTTATTGAACAAAATGAGAAAAAAACACAGGTTTATTAGTTGCAATCTTCTGTGTTCTCCACTAATGTCCGCATCGTGGTGGCCATATTGGTTTTATAGACGTAGAGTATCCCATATCGATACACGGGATCCAAGATCGGAGTCAGACCTAACCTTCAGCCATCTTGCTTCTATTAGCCAATTTAACCGCCATGTTAGATGTCGGTAACCTTGATCTTGACCCCGTGAGTTAATGACTTTAAACCGAAAATTTCCAAAAAAAGTATATAAAGTATTTATACATTCGATAAAGAGTGTATAAAGAATTATTTTTAAATTCTATAAAATTGTAAAAAAACTACCAGTATTTAAAAATGATATAAAAATGTTATTTAACAATCTTTCATTTCCGCAGGTCTTCTTCCCCAACTCATGCCAAGCATACGACTGACCCTCCTCTAATCAGTCACGTTCTCGAACATTCCCCTCCACTTCCAATGTTTCTTATTTGTTAATTAGTTAGCAGGCCACCACACATACGCATTCTGTCGTATGAAGTCATCTTGGATTTTTTCGTTTGTCAATCGTTTATACATTGCTGGAGGCCACGATCTTTATATTTCACATGTTTACTTTCACACATCCTAAGTGGTGCAAGAGTATTAATAACCAATATCAGCAACATGCGAGCTGGCGATTTAGCCGCCGAGCGACAGTCATATTTGTTTATGTTTTTAAAGTCTAGGTTGGGCTGTCGGCACCCTCCGTATTGGATTCCATTTTCAACGTTAAGTTAGTGCTAGTTTCTCGATTATGCCTTTCTGTGGCTCGTTTTTGCAGCTGGTGGATTGGTGCTTTTTTAAAGTAAAAAATGGAAAATTTTGAGGGGAAAAGAGGGAAACTTTGAGGGAAAAAAAACTAATTCCAAGATGGCAGCGGCCGGTTTCAGCTCCGACGCCGAACGCCTATGTGCCAAAGTCGGTTATTTTCTTCTACTGCGATGCGTGCTCAGAGATAGAATGAATTAGTTAGGTTTGCCTAACTTTTTATAATCGAAATAACAGTTACAACTCGTTACAATACATATGTGTTAAATTGGGGTAGCTTGATGCTATATTATAAGGTTAAAATGTTATTATAGTTATTACCCTCAAGTGTTAATAAGCCGCAGCACATCATTAAACTTTGAAGCTATTTAAAAGGAACGTCTTTACTTTAATCATGGTTCTGAAGGCTGATGTCTGTAGACGTACTACAGTGGACGGCACACCCCCATCTCCTTGCGTCTTCATGGCGCAGTGTCTCGGCGATAAAGACCTCGTCCACCGCGCTACCAGTCTTAATATTGGGCGCGTGTAGACTAACAAACGGCACGCCTTCCAGCCGTTCGCGTTCGAGGGGATTCCTCGTGTTGTGTTTCAGCCGCTCACTGCTGTGTTCCAATTACCAGCGATATGTTCGAGAAGGCCATCAAACTAGCAAGGCCTCGCTGCAAGAACATAATACCTCGCTGTCGGCGAGATATTGAGCTCTACCTACCATAGAGAACATAACGAGAAATGAGACCCAGCTACGGAGAAACCACGGAAATGAAATGCTGGTGGAAACCATAGAGTGCGAGAGAAGAAGAGACGTCCGAAAGAAGTCCACTGCCATCGATGACAACAGAGTCAGTTTTATACAGCAAAATTAATAAAGGAAGGGAGAGATGTGTTAACGAATATGATATCTTTCGAAATGGCAAATACCTTAAATTTATGAATAGAACTGCACGTCTTATAACCGAGCAAACGAATTTGGAAAAACTATGTTTTATAAGCTGTGTTGTATTTCAATTGGTAGTAGTTTTTCAAGCAGAGCAGCAGCGCCTGTATTATGACGTTTCTAACAAATCAGAATAATGTGTTATAACAGTATGCGCTCAAGGTTATTGCTTTCCGTGTCGTTGGTTATCGAAATTCTTCCTTGCAATGATTTATTTAAAAAGTAAACCGAACTAAATTGCAAATTAATTTTGTTTGTGTGCTCCTGAAATTCTTTCAAACCTAAACAGTAAAAAATTTACTCGGTGAAATTATACAGAATGCATATGATCAAGTAAATCAGTGCTTTTGATGTTTTTGTATCATTAGTTAAAACTAATGTCATAAAATCTTTAAAATTACAATCCAAAAAACCAACGCACATAAAGCGTTGTATCACTATTGCTGTCATAGCAAACATTTTGTTGGAGGGAGGGGCTAGGTAAATGGAAATTTTGAAATGGAATAGTTGCGTAAAATATATGACTATTCATTAATAACCATACGATTTAGATCCAAAAAGTTAAATTGTGCAGTTAAATGTCATGTTTTAAGTGAAAAAAAGGTTATCGAAATTGATGAAATGAAGTAGTGTTGCATCCATAGATACACGCTGCGTCATTTCTTTTTGTGATCGAAATGGAACTGTCTGCACTGTCTAAAGAACTGTTTGTTATTTTGAAGAAAAAAAATCAATACTGAACGATTTAGTATTTACCAACCAGGTGTACTGGCACAGAAATCATTGGTGGATTGAAAGCAGATTTATTTCACAGTGTCCGTTGGTTGCTTATGCTATAGTCTATTGGCGATATCTTCACACTTTCTGAATCATACCTCTATGAAAAATCACCCCGTGTTTGACGTGATTGATTATTTCCTAAATATGTCATGTATCACAAGAGTTTTATACTTTTGTTTGCATATAAGGATCTATTTTTGGTAAAAACCCACATGTCATATAATATATCTATAAGGTGTAATATTTCATTTATAAGTAATACGAAGAAAACCAGGGAGAAAATAGTTAAGTTGGTAGTACCTAAAGAATGTTCACGATAAAGTGAGCCTTTTTGCAATCAACCTCAGAAAAATGTGACTGCCCCTGTCTGCATATATTTTAACGGACGCACTGATTGACATGTGCTCGGTCAAGTTGGTAACGATGGATGGAAATTAGTTCCATATCTTAACTTTGAATAAAAACGGTTAGGTAACGATTTGTGAGAATTTAAATTATTTTTTACGCTTTCTGTTTTTTTTTTATGCCTCAGTGAGTAAAAATTAGCAGATTTATGAAATGTTTACTTTTCTAATAATTTCACTGTTTCACTTGACCGTCGTATGAATCAAGTAATGAGGCCCATGGCAATGTTAATGTTACATAAGGTGGAAGAATACACAACGTGCGTACAAGTGGATCTTAAGTAGGGCTTTCAAAAGTGCTCATTTTACCGTGCACAGCGTATAGCGAGAAATGTTTCTCGTAAAAGAATATTATCGAAGTGAGTCCGCACGAGTGAGATGCGTTGTCCTTCTGTTGCATTTTTCTAGACATAGTTAAGCGTTGTTTACATGGGGCAAAGAAATATCCTGGAAGTGGAACTTCACCAGGGCTTCAGAAAAGCTGGAAGTAACTGTGAACGAACTATCCTCTCATGTGTGACGGTAAGAGACAAATTTTCTGGAGGGGAAATTGTTGTATGAGCTGCTTTCAGCGAAGAGGAAAGATCTCTGCGCAGAAATCACTCGAACCGCGTGGGACTGATTACCCGTCGAAGCACGAACGTTCATTTATGCTCCAGGAGCGGTTAGATTAACGTAGTTTGTAATTGGGAAAGTTTAGGATGTGAAGGCCACCTTATTTGGTGGTACTTCAGATTGATTTAACCGGGCTCGTATATGATCACCAACATCACCTCATATTACCAACACCAACAAACAGTGACACGTTTAGTGCCAACCCACACATATGAAATCTGCGGGTGTAAGTGAAAGATTCGGAAATTGATTAGCCAATTTTATAAACAAACAGGGAATATAAAATGTTGTTAATGAGGCAAGCAGACGAAATTTATTATTTAAGCTGTATGAAAAACAAAACTTTTTATCTTGAAGGAAGTATGCCAAAACTCTGAGATAGGCTCTTCAGAAGGTCTATTTTCGTGCCAAAGGTAAGTAACAGATATTTAGCTCAGCCTTAATGAGCCTCACAATTCCAGGGCGTAAGTGACAGTGCCATATTTCTACTTTGCATCAAAAACCACATGGCAGAAATAATTTAATGTCTTTATTTTACTACTACCCTGCCCGTTCACATTGGCATAACAATTAAATCACATCTAACTTGGGGGTATTATTAGAATTGAAATTGCCGACAGAAAGGGTATCAAAGTTATGTTTACCGCTTTTTACAATCACTTTCAAACAAACCTTTGGGTGGAGTTGAGATGTTTGGGCAGCTCTTAACATCGAGGTATTGAGAGCCAATAAGGGTGAAGTGAGGTGAATATGGTAAAGCGCCGGAATGCAAGGGCGAGGGAAATGGGAGATCCCCGAGAAAACCCGCTGACCAGCGGCAGTGTCCGGCACGATTTCCACATGCGAAAATCTGGGAGCGACCTCGCTGGGAATCGAGCCTTGATCGTCTAAGGGGGAGGCGAGTAGTCTAGCCACTACATCACTGGGGCCCCCACACCTTTGAGATAAGATCTCTCGACAAAACTATGTTCGTTTCATTTATGTACAAACTGGCATGCGGGATCTTTTTCGAGTTAGCAGTGAATTCATAAAAACGGTTCCTAACCCGCTCAGACCCAGTGTACACAATTGTTTACATTACGCACGTGTAATTTTTGTCTGTACTGCACAATGCGAAGCTCAATGGCCAATGATTTTACCTCTGGGTAAATGATTCGGAAACCGTATTACTAGTCTAGTTCATAATTGGTTCAAGTAATTGTAACCGAACATATAGCCTACAGCTCATTGGCTGTGACAACGAAACAAGTGTTGTGGAAACATGTACAGCACGCATCATAAAAGGTTTTGTTAGCAACACCTCAAACTATAAATTAAAACGAGTGAAAGAATTAAGGCAATATTTCACGATAATTTTTCATTTCACTTGCTGAAAGATATTTATGTAATTGTCACTTAAATGTAAATATTTTTAGTCAAATGATTATAATTTTCAAAATATAGCACCGAAATTACGAAAATTTTGTAATATGGGAGCCCCAAGTTTCTCTGCTTCTTATTAACTTTAACATCTAGATCACATGTCAAGCGATCTGTATCATATACACAACATCTTAATTCAGTATCAAGGATATATATTACAATCGGTACTCGGGTACTGGCATACTGAATTTATTATAGAATAAGTATTGATGATTTTGGCAACACATTTTTATTCGTCCGAGAGAAGAAAATATTAATATTTATTATTTTCTCTTGGAAGAATAAAAATATATTGGTAATAAATCAATACCTATTAAATCTAATTAATATGATGTCTATATGATACAGATCACATGACATGTAATTGATTTGGTACAGTTTATTAGTGAATTGAAACTTGTGCTCCCATATTCCAAAATGTTCAACTTTTCCGTGCTGTATTTTTAAAAAATATATTAGTTTTACTACAAATATTTAAGTGTATGTGGCCCATATGTAAATCTCTTTCAAATAATGAAATAAAAAATTATTTTTAAATATGGCCTTGATGCTTGACGTATTGCAGGTGTAAAATGTAAATTTATTGTCTTTGAAAGTAGTGTTTCCTGTTTAGTACGCATTAATAATAATATGAATAGACATGTATAAGTAAGGAATTTGCATCGTTAACGATTCCACGGTCTCACTTTGTGATGCATATATAAAGTGATTAGGCCCACGGCAAAGTTAATTTTACATATGGTGGAAGGATACAACATGAGAAACAAAATTAGATCCTAAGAAGTGTGTAATCCGTGAACCGACATGGTTCCATCGGTGACGACTAGTATGCGTCAACACTTTGTATTTGTCCTGTTGTTTTTTGGCATTGGTCTCATTCTACTGGACGTGAAAGTAAAAGACGATAATACATTTTAAAAGAGATATTTAATTGGATTTTGTTCCCAGAAGAAGAGTAAAATGGGCGGCGGAAGATATAAAAGGGAATAGCAAGCGAGTGCTTGTGCGGAAATCAAGGCGGATAGGAAGTGTATTTTCTTCCACTTGAGCTGTCAGGATAAGACGGCAGCACGAAATGAGGGAGGCAGAATGGAAAAAATGTTTTATGGGAAGAAATATTTTTGTATCCACCGTAAAATAATTTTTAATGGACACCAAAGTTCTCCGGCGAAAACCAAATCACTTTGGGTTGAGCCACAAAAAATAATCTCAACGTGAATTATAATACATTTTGTGACTGTTACTAAATATTTATTTTAGTTTTGCCCTCCGCCGAAAATATATTACGAAGTTTTGTTTTGTAGTTTCTAGAATGCGTAGGCACGAAGTAGCTACCGACTGTCGACAAGACACTTGTGTTAACAGAATCTGTCGCCATTGTTTAATGTTGATGTTAATAAAATTTTAGTTCTTACGCTCTTTAACGCAGTAACTGAATGAAATGGGAATCATTTAGACAGGCATACAGGAATTTAGAATATAACTGCCATAAAAATTACAGGAACGTGATAAAAGGGTTTAACATTTTCGATTAATATACTACAACGTCGTTTGTCGAAGTGGATAAGTGTGCGAATTAGTAAAAATGGTGATCACTCTTACAAGAATATCTCTTCTACACATACAACGCAATTTATAAATAACACATTTTTAAGTTGGCTTTTATTTTAAATATTTATGAACCGGTTCGCAGCATGGCATTTTAAAATATGTTAACATTCTCAACAAATTAATTTGTAGTATATTGCAACGACACACTTATCTTGGATGGAGACAGTAGTTTAAATGTCAGCAGCTTTGGAGTGTACAGAGTTCTCGCCTAACGCTGATCTTTCAAGAATCAGGCATTATGTATTTCCAGTAGCCTACCAATATATTATGCCGAAAACAATGAATGCAGCTCTGTTACAGCTGTTAATTTTTATTTAGTTTTTAGAGAGATTAAAAAATTTTATGTGTATGTCTCAAGTGCTATTTTTTTAATCAGGTCTATTTTATTCAGAATTGAAGTTTTTTTTGTGTAAATGGAAGATAACTCCTGCTTATTGTTCGAGAAACTTACATTACCATCACAGTTCATAAATTACAAGGCAGACGTAATAACAAGACTCGTGCTGCTGTCGACTTCAGGAACTCTCAAGAACGGTCGCAAGTGTTATAATCGTAGTCTGTAGTTAACGTCGTGAGAGCCTACACGTGAGATATCATGTTGGAACACGCGGTCTGGTCGTGAATCAAGAACTACGGCGGGAAACAGCCTATCTTCAAGGTGAGATGTTTTACGAGCGCCTTTCAGTTAGTTAATGCGATGCGTAACGAGTTGAAACAACTAGGTACGTGTGTCAATACCTAAAAACCGGGTACTTTGCATGTGTGAAGCATGTCTCGTACTTACTTTGATGGTATTGGTATAAGCTGTTCACGGAATACTGAGCACTTTTGAAAGCCCACATTAAGATCTACTTTTATGCACATCGTGTTTTCTTCCGCCATATGTAATATTAAAATTGACATTGATCTAATCACTTTATTCATGCGTCGGTCAAGTAAATCTTAAAGGATTACAAAAGGAAATATTTTATAAATCTGCTCATTCTTGCACTTCTGTCCATTAAAAAAAGTAAGGAAAACGAAATAATTTCAGTAATCACAAATGTTTATACAAAAAAAAAAACTTAAGTTCACCATTAGGAGGTGGAACTACCTTTCCTCCATCGTTACCAACTTTACTGTGCGCATGCCAATCAGTGTGCCCTGTAAAATAAATTAATTTAAGGGCAGTGCAATTTTGAAGTGAATACGTCTTTAAATTTGCAACCATAGTGGGAGGCAATCCAGAAAATCCGATAATAACAAAATCGGGGGATACAGTTTGGCATTGCAGCTCCGAATCTATCGTCTGCATTCAAAATTCAATTACATGACTCGATTGCCAAAGGATCAATGAATATGTTGAAGTTACAATTTTTGGTATATTTTAGTGGTTGTGGGCTTAGGCATGCTTAAATTATAGTAAGAAGTATGCATATAGTTCATGTGATGATGATTGTTAGAGTATATGAAAAGGGCGGTAGGAGCTATGTAGCTATGGAGCTATAGAGCGAGTTATTGTAATAAACTAATGCTTAGCCACCCAAATAATAATTTAGTAAAGTAATTTCCTGAAATATTCATGAAATGTGTAGGCTATTTTTGATTGCCAGATTATTGGCCAGTAACAGTTTGTCTTTATTTTATATACAAGCGACATTAATTGTTAAAGTGATGCGCAAATTATTTGTAAAGAATTCCCTGGTTTCAGTTCGAAAATAATTATTTAATATCAGCCAAATTGGGCTGTAAAGTTATTAGTAGCATTGCAAGCTGATCGAATTAAACTTTTAAACATTTCAAAACAAAATTACATAAAAAACGACAACCAAACTAATTATATGCTGTTCACGGTAAAGTGGCCGTGCTTATAAGTTCCTTTCTGCGTAATTGTATCTTTTCTCCAGAAGTTTATATAAAAATTGCCATATAACTAATAAACACAGTGTATGTAATTAATAGCCCGCAAAAGTTACCGTATGAGGCCACAATTAAATATAATTTTTGCTATTATGTTATATGGGAGGTCCTTAGAATGTGTACACTTTACCGTGAATAGCCTGTAGAAAACGGCATGTGTCTCACACTCTTAAGGTGCACGTACACGAACACGTGCCTCTATCGCTTCACCGGGCGGCAGACCAAAGAAAATATTCGCGATCCCAGCGTGCAAAGCGAGCCGCTGTAAAGCCTGGTTCACATTTATGTGGTCGGCCTAGCCAGCGATCAGTGTTGCTACCTTATATAGACTGTTCACGGTAAAGTGAGCACTTTTTAAGGCCCTCCCAAAATGTATTAACCACTAATACATATATCTTATTGGAACCTGAGGCATTAAATTTTGAGGGTGGTGAAATGTATGCACTGCGTTTATTGGTCACATTGTAACGTTTATATTTAAAAGCAGCAGGAAGATGGAGATTGGTGGGAGGGAAAAATGTAGAAGGGCCTTAAAAAGTGCTCACTTTACCGTGAACAGCGTATACTTTTATTAGGACTGGTGACTCCACCAAGTCCTGCTGACCTAATGCCGTCAACCTTTGACGTGAGGGTGTAGCTACTAAACAATCATAGAAGGTGAGTTTTTTTATGCGAATTAAAGGGTTTACTCAGTCCTGATATAAATACAACATTAAATTATAACAGCAACGTTAATTGTAACGGGGCGCTGTCAAAATAATGTTAATTATAATGATTATATTTATTTTTAACTTACTATTTAACCCACGCCTTCTGAAGTTAATCTATTGGAAAATTCCCACCTGAACTTTATATCGGAGGCTGTGTGACTCTCGACGGAGACACATCCAATGCAGCGACCTCCTCTGGTCACTGGTCCGTGGTGGGGCTCCTCCAGACCCAGACTCTGCCGTTGCCTTGTTTCCTGGTAAGCTCACCGGCCGCCTTCCGCGCTCTGTGGAGGGGGTTTGTGCTACGTCGACATTCCAATACGTTTTCGCTCTGCTCTGAAGTGTACTGCCGGGTTCATACAGCAGTGTGCATAATCGTATATTAAGGCCCTCTTCACGTGCCCGCAACAACATGTACTCCGATCACGCCGAACATAAACCGAGACAAGGCTTTATGATTGACTGTTCTAGTTTTCCGCTCTGTCTGTTCGGCATGTCGGCGTAGATGTGAACCAGGCATAACTGAGGGCCCACTGCGGGAGCCAAGTGTTGCCCACGTGCATTCCTCGTGTGTACTCCTACAAAAAAAGCACGACTGATGTGGCGGTCTTTGTTGACAGTTGACTGCGTAGTATTACCGAGCGAAATTCTGTAGATGTCAACACACTCTCTTTATAAAAATGTGGCAAATGTATTAAATTGAGAAATATGGCCTTTTTTAATGGGCACTGAATTCAGTACGAAGAAAGTAAATTATTCTATTTTTTTTTAACCTAGTGTCGTATCGTATATTAACAGGTAAAGGATGCTCACGGTAAAGTGAGCACTTTTGAAATCAACCTTTGAAAAATGTCACTGCGCCTGCATGCCTATATTTTAACGGACATACGCTGAGTGGCATGCGTCTAGTAAAGTTGGCAACACCGGAGTGAAAGTAGTTTCACGTCTAGCGTTGAATTGCAAATGTTTGGTAAACATTTATGAATATTAAAATTATATATTTTACTTATTGTTTATTTTTAATGCATATAAGTATAAGAATAATCAAATTTGTGAAAGATTTTCTGTTGTAATAATTACACAGTTTCACTTGTCGACGCATGAATAAGGCGAGCAGGCCCACAGCAATGCTAATTTTACGTAAGGTGGAAGAATACTCAATGTGCATATGAGTAGATCTTAAGCAGGGCTTTCAAAAGTGCTCAGTTTAACGTGAACAGCGTATATAGGTAAACAACTTAGAATACTGCAATGACGTCGGAGGTCTTCTGCACAAAATAGGTCTATCAAAATGCATGCCAAATGAATGGCGCCTTTTAATTGATAGCTCAGCGCGGAGTTTGAAATTCAATATTTTTCACAACATGGTTAAATTCGAATTGATCAATCTACCAGCATCACAACATACCTAGTCTTAGGAAAGATGCAATATCAAGTTCATCAGTGGGTTCATCTGTGCATATCTGAAAATGTTAAATTTCCTCCTTAGTCAGCAAAGTGACCGCACGAAATATCATTGTTTTTTATACCTATAGAATAGAAGAGCCAAACACGGTCACTGATTCAGGACAGTTTGGCGTTTGCGAAAAGATACGATGGTTGGTGAAAAAAAAATGTAATTAACCCACCTTTGGTTGCACGTGACCGAATGATCCTGCCACCATTACATATCAAGCTAGGCTTCGTGAAATTGTTTCGAATAAATTTGCAGGACTCAGCACGGAAAAAAAAAAGCAGGGCCTTTTTATGGTCCCCAAATAAGATAGCTTAGAAATTATTCACATTTCACAGATTCAACTAACGAAATTGAGTTAAATTCGTGGTCATAATTTGTTCTGGTTATCAAAACATTTTTTGGCACTCTCAAGGCAGACAACTACGCCGAATTAATTGAGGACATGTTAACGAACTACCATAAGCTTGGTTGTAATATGAACATCAATATTAATTGCCTACACAGCCACTTGGATCGCTTTTCAGACAATCTTGGTGATTTAATGAAGAGCAAGGTGAAAGAATTGACCAAGATATAAAAACCATGGAAGATAGGGATACCCATATGGTGGCGGATCATTGCTAGAAGTTGCAGCCGCAATGTCCTTGCAGATCCCATTCCATAAAGTTAAACAAATGAAGCTTCTTTGTCGAATGACTGATTGTGTTATATAAATGTTTATGATTACTTTTGTCCTAAATAATTGTTACGTGTTTGTTTAAGTAGTACAAATTAGTTATGTAAGTAATAACACAAACATTCAAAATTACATGAAATCATACACTCTAAAAAAAGGTATGTACTTTTACAAGAAAAAATCCTTGGAGCCCAGTTGCCAAGAAAATTCTTTGTAAAACTGCAAAGAGTTTTCTTGTAACATCTGCAAAACATTTCTTTGTAATATTACAAATGATAGACTTGTATTACAACTGACAATATTGAGAAGTGCACATAACATTACCGTTTTTCTCCTAAAAAACAAATGTGATGAATTAGTAACAGAGAACAACATCTAAAAAAGTATTTCAACATATAATTTACAAAAAAAAAAATCACACTTCGCCAGCAAACGACTTAAAACTCACGCCCCTTGAAGTGATAGCCCGCACCTTTAACCACAAGACTAACTTGACTTCCGATATTTATGCTTATTTTTACTGTAAATATGTGTGCAGGTACATACAGAATAATTTTGAAATTACACGGTTAATAAGAATAGGTACATTTATATCATTTTAAGAGTTCAGTTGTTGAGTTAAGAGATCTGGACGGCTCTTAACAACGGGGTATTAAGAGCCGATGTAAGAGTTCTGTGTAGCCAGGAAACACTAATAAATAATGAATATTTGAGCTGTTTTAAGTTTTTTACGTAATTCAAACTTGCAATACATTTCATTTTGCACGCAGCAACACTTCACACCAGTAGTTTTTGCACAAACAGCTGTATACGGTTTTACGTTGTTGAGTGGCCGCCATTTTGCTGAAGCTCGTGGAAACAGGTCAGTATAGTACAAATATTTCCTAAGGTCTATTACAAACACGGACCTTGTAGTTTTTCAGACGAGTAGTTTTACAAGAAAAATATTTGTACTGTTACAAGTATTTCTAAAATACAAAGAATTTGTCAGTAAAAATTACAATATTTCAGTGTGTATGATGAAGAAATATAAATTTAAACGAATGAGATGTTTTTTCAGAAAATACTGTATTTCCAAAACTATAGGTGGTAAGGAAAAACCTTTGCATTTTTCAAATCAGTGACCCAAATATACTCAAGAATAGATCGGAGTTTCAGTTCACTAAAATGTATTTTTTCAATGATGAATATTTCTTACTAGGCATTGTTGGCACACCTATTATCTTTCTGTTTTATTTAAATCAATTATTATAGAAATATTTATAAATTGATATTAAATGTAACTAAAAGTTAAATTTAACCAAAAGTAAGATACTGATATATTAACAAAATTATAAAACGCTTGTGATACATGACATATTTAGCACACAAGCAAACACTCCACACCTGGGACGATTGTTACCATTGTTCAAAGATTTCATTCAAAATTGGGTGTGGCTGTGTTGAGGACAGGGCCGTTTGTTTTGCGTGAATACGACTACGTTGACGCGCTCGGACGCCTTGATATTTATATTACGTTCTTAGCACCGCTTCACTCAATCATAATATGGGGTTTTATGGGTATCACTGGATTGCTCTTGAGATGATTTTTCCAAAAGTATACGATTTCTGTATTTCGACTTGGCTTTTTGACGAGTATAGACCGACAATGTGTTAAGTTTTCTTAATTTTTTTATATTAAATGCATAAAATTTTACCATAACAACACCACACAAATGTTTTTATACACGCAATCGATTTATCTTGATGAGAGCTGTCGATTGAAACTCAAACGAGCGTCGTAGCTTCTCCTAGTCAAAAGTTAAACTACGCGGAAGTTATGAGATGCGGCGAAACGAGCTCAAAATTGCAGCGACCTTGCCTCCCCTCCCCCCCCCCCTTTTTTTCTTCTTCATGACCACGCGATGCTTCGCATCGCAGTCATCACTCAACGTAACATATTCTTTGATCCTTTGGCGACCGAGTGGTGTAATTGAATTTTGAATGTAGACGATAGATTTAGAGCTGCAATGCCAAACTGCATCCCCCGATTTTGTTATCATCGGATTTTTTTTTGGATTACCTTCCACTATGGTCGCAAATTTAGTGACGTATGCACGTCAAAAAACGTGAAGTAACTGCTAATAGAATATACCTTAGGTCAAGACATGAAACTACCGCCAAACACGTGTAGAATATTGACTTCCCCCACTCTATTATATTATTTATATTCAATTAATAAAGAGAAATATCGGCACAATCGACTTTAAAGCCGAGTCAACCAATTTCCCACCCGCGTTCATTTCGCCGGCCGGCTTGGAGTGAAACGAGCCAGAAATACACGTTTTATTGTTTCGGACTACATCATCCGCGTTGTTGAAGCTCACGTGGAGGGAATCATGCAGCAATCAGATCCGACGCATCTCGTGTTCAAAATTAAGCCTACTTGGCGGAAACGGGAGGGAAACACCTGATGCCAGCATTGCCGCGGAAGCACAAAGGCGATGGGATGGCCCGGGGGCGGAATAAGGGCGTTGTAGGGTGGCCGATGGTTGGGGAGGTTTGTGGGCAAATGGCTGGCGTTAATTTGTGAAGTAAGCTCGCCTGCCGGCTATCAGACGACGCAGCTTTGTGTTCCAAGAGGCTGCTGTGTAGGAGATGAGCGGTGAAGCCGGGGGGGGGGGGGGATAGGAGTTAGGAACCGGAGAGGGTAGAAAGGGACAGTGGAGATTAATGACGTCATGGTTTGGCGGTTGTTCCTTCGCAGCGCCCGCCAGGGGTGACACTAACAGTCGACCTGGAGGAGTTAATGAGACAAGAACGACGGGTGGTAAACTCGGAGAGAAACTTGAAACTATCCTCGGAAGTTCCTCGAGTAGAGAGTTAAACTTTCCTTCGTTTAATCGCACGTTTTTGCCCTCCCTGAAATTCAAAACTTTAACATGCTCAAAAAAATATTTATTTTAAATTTCGTTGGGTGGCTCGTAATGTATCGATAGTTAATTATGTTTTTTTTTTTATGTGACAAGTTCTTGAGAGAGAATTCTAGTTTCTACGGTATTTTAAAACAGTGACGAGATTACCAAGTTAAAAAGTTTTGCCGGAAACTATTACTAAAGGCAAAGAGAGGGGGCCATTACACGGGTAAATTTAACGCCTTAATCGTGTAAGAAAGGTCACTATCGTGGCCTTGAAAACTTGCTCTGTAGTAGAATGATCATGTACGTCCATGATTCGTCGGAAGATGTTTGCTCGTTCATGTCAAGTATGAAACGAAATTTAATAAACCAACTTACAGAAGATATTGAAAAACAAGGGCTTCCAATATGGCTGGAATGTATCTACTCGAAACCAGAACCGGAATCAGGAAGAACATTGCAGAAGGGCATTCAAGACCCAGAATGAACCAATCTGTAATGTATGACATCGAAAAGTGTGTAGATGATAATATAGAAAATATATGCTGCGAGTAAGAAGAAGTGATGATGAAGGGTTCGGGCTGGACACTCGATTCGGTGGATCATCTGCAGCTAAGAACGAGTGCATGGCAACCTCTTACGAAATAACGTGATGTCCTCTTGTTGCCTTAAAAAAAAAAAAATCGCAAAGAATTGCATCTATACAGGTAAAATGTTGTAAATGAGAATAAATATGTTCCATTTTATTTATTTTCTAAATAACCCCTACACTTTATATACATTTAATTTTGAATAAATATTCTCGTTTTTAATAATAAATTAAAAAGTATTTCAATTTGCGTGCCAACATTCGGTACAGGTCGATAGCAGGCGGCATAATCGAGAAATTAACGCTACCTATGTGTTAAAAATAGAATCCAATAAGGAGGGCGCTGTCAACGTCACCCATACTTTAAAAACCGTAAACAAATATGGCTGCCAGCTGGTGGGTGAATTAATACACTAATTTCACCTAGGTGATATAAACATATGAACTCTAATATGGCAACCGAATGAAGGTGAGAGACAAACTCCAGTAATGTATAAACAAATTACGGACGAAAACAACCAACATGGCAGTCGACGAAGGGGAGAGACAAACTCCAGCAATGTATAAACAAATAACAAATGAAAAAAACAACATGGCGGTTTACGATAGAATGATTATGGGTGAGGGGAGTGGGGGTGAGAGAGTCAGTCGTCTGCTGGGTGTGGTGCTGGTAGGACCTCCGGAAATGTGTTTTTAAATACACTTTATTTTAATTTTAATAACAAAATCACAATAATTTAAAATTATTTTTATTTTTTTTATATATTTTTGGAATATTTCGGAAATTTTTAGAAAATTGTTCAAATTATTATTATTTTTTGGATTTTGTGGTCAAAAGTCAATGGGGAAGTTCGAGGTCACCTGCACTCTATGTGATGGTAGTATTCAGTCATTTAATATACTTGCTAACATTTATGGTTTTTTCTCGGGTTTTGGTTTTCAAGGTCATTCAAGGTCATGGGGTGAAGGACAAGGTCTGCACTCAATATTTCAATAGTAGTCATTAATGTAGTTTGCTTGCTGACTTTTATAATTTTTTTGCGATTTTTTGCAATTTTTAAGGAAAAGGGGAATTTTTATGGGAAAAAGGGTGCATTTTAAGGGAAAACAGGCATTTTTAAAGGAATAATAGGGAAACTGTTAGGGAAAATAGCAGTTGTTGGGACTAGAATATTTAAATAATTTTTTATAATTTTTAAATTTTTTTTTAAAGTTTAAAAGTATTTTCAATATTTAAATGCCTAACTTTTGATTGCAATCATTAGCGTTTTTTGGAATATTTCGATTTTTTTTTTTAATTTTTGTGGACAAAATCACCGTGGTCAAAGTCAAAGGTCACCAGGGTCAAGGTGAAATATCAAGGTCACATGGATCCTCGATGACCGCCGGGCGGTCGGAATAACAGAGCAAGGACAAATACGGCGCTCCGAATCCCCAATCCCTTGGCCATGAACCTACCAAATCATTCTACTCCCAGTGTTTAAAATCGCCAGAAATTCTGCAGCTATTCGAAACTAGAACCTTCCACGCAGCAAGCTTTTCATAGCGCTAAGAGTTTTCCATTCTAGTGCTGGCGAACTAGTAATTCAGAATTGTTTTAACACTTTTGCAGCAAAGTACATGATGCAAGTAAAACTCGCCCTTGAGTAGCGGGCCGCACATGTGGCGAGAAACCCGTCGTAGCAATGCCACAATTTTCGTGCACAA
Source organism: Dryococelus australis (assembly GCA_029891345.1). Taxonomy (NCBI): domain Eukaryota; kingdom Metazoa; phylum Arthropoda; class Insecta; order Phasmatodea; family Phasmatidae; genus Dryococelus; species Dryococelus australis. The sequence continues at coordinate 114,605,274 of CM057001.1, forward strand.
TTCGCAGAGATCCCGCCAACCGCGTGAGTTGTCTGGAAAAACAATACACGAAAAAAATAAATAAATAATTACCGCACCTACGCTGTATTGGAAGGCATATAGAGCCAATGTATAAATGTTTACAAAAGTTCGTAAGTATATAAACTGTTATGCGGGAGTCACGACAGCCCCGACAAACACAGCAGGGCACGACAAAAACCGCAACCACGAAACAACTTTTATATTTTCAACGTGACTGCTCGAATTTACAGCCCGACAGTTTACTGACCCGACACGAAGGGTAGAATTTTTCGGAACCATTTAGTAGGCTCTGATTAACTACGCTAGTTTCAAAGGTGGTGGGCAGACGGGAAACTTGGAATACATTATATTGGCAAAGTGTTATCGCTAATGCATATAAAAGTAAAATTATTACTTTTAAGAATCAAATACAATAATTTAAAGGTAGAATTATTGTTTTTAAGAGTTGAATACAGTAATTTTCAAAATGTTTTATTGTAAGCTGCGTATTCCCCATTGTAGGGGAAGCTTGCAATACAATTCAATTTTCAAGGTCGTAACTCTGTACGTCGTGTCGCACGACATGGCGAAAATAAAATAATTTATAATCCAAAATTGCTGGTCGGACGACGTAATTGTCGGGATTACGTCAGATCTATCTTGTATTTTCATTGGCTGTTTAGTTTTAAGTGTCGTGTCGTGCTTGTCGTAGCTATGTGATTTCGGCATTAAAGGTATACTTTCGACGTGGATACGCGTGTGAAATCAGACCGACACATGGGGCGACATGACGGAAACAGGTGATGTGACAACTTTGGCAGGTTGGTCCACTCCGACGCTATAACTTCGTGACATATAACGACGGGATTGAAACAAGCGTGGTTTCGCTGGATCGGGCGATGCGAGCATGAGGAGAGCTCGCGGCAACTGGCGGCAATTTCCGGCGTGAGATAACATTTTCCGGGCCCAGTGCATCGCTCGACTACGCTCTACCAACGCGCTGCTTCTTATGCCAAACGAGAATGTCTTGTCTTGATCTGTCGACTTGAGCCCGTGAAAACCGATTATCCGTTTTTGTTATAGGCTATTCGCGGTGAGATGAGTACGTCTGAAAGCCCTGCGCACGTTGTGTATTCTTCCGCCTCGTGTAAGATTAACATTGTCATTGGTCCCGTAACTTAATACATGCTTCGGTCAAGTGAAACTACGAAGTTGTTAGAAAAGTTAATATTTAACAAATCTGCTCATTTGTACACTTCGGGGAAAAAAAAAAAAAAAAAAAAAATTAAAGTTATCACAAATGTTTACTTAACATTTTTTATTCGACGTTGAGATACGCAACTGCTTCCCATCCATCGTTACCAACTTGACTTGGCGCTTGTCACTCAGGGCGCCCGTTAAAATGTATGCAGGCAGGGGCAGTGACTTTTTTCTAAGGTTCATTTCAAAAGTGCTCACGTTATCGTGAACAACCTTAACTTTCTTTCCCTCCGCATAACGTAAAGAAAATATTACCGGTTAAAGCAGCCGTAGTCAACGTAAAACACACGAAGACTGTGTCCCCAACACAGCCACACCCTCCGATTTTGATGAGAATATGTTGGCAAAGTGAGCCCTTTTAAAATCAACCTCTGGGAAAAAAAAATTACTGCCCCTAACTATACTATACTACATTGCACATCGACATGCATGATCCCGGTTAAGTTGGCAGAAAATCAATAAAACAGTAGTTCGAAGTCTATAAGTTGTCTGTTTAATGATGTAATTGTTTCTTGTTTCATACAAGCAACAGGACGACTTTGCTCATTAATAACTCGCAATCTTAAAAATTCCACGGTATTTCTTGTATGACGCGTGGTCATTTGGCCAGGTGGTTTTCGCGAAAAGATTTATTGTCATGCTATAATTTAATATCCTGCGTCTATGACCACGACATTTTTTGGTTGTTGGCCGCCTGTCTACGCGAGAAGTCGTCCTTTTATTAGACTCGGCCAGTCGTAATAAAGAACTCCGATACTGAACGCCCACGATGCGCGGGTAGACACTTGAGGCAGCGCGTCGCATTTAAAATCATCCAACCCACGAAAGTGCATATGAGCAAAAGTGTTTTGGAATACAACTGGTATTGAAATAGTTCCGCTGAAAACACCCACCCGCCCCGACGCATTTACAAAACGCGAGAGCTCATGACAGTGTTAATCTTGCGTGAAGCGAAGTTATACTAAATGTGAATGAAATTAGATCCTAAGCCGGGATTTTTTTTTTTTTTTTTTTTTAAGTTCTGAATTAACCGCAAACATCCTTTAGTCTAATATAAATAGTTGCTTCTCATTCTACGTACGTATGTTTAATACATTCAACGAAGAAAGAACACAAACTAAATTTTGTGGAAACAGTAGGATTAAGTTTTACGAGCCGTACCTCGTGGATGAATCGAAGCATTTCAGATTCTTTTATTTATTTCGAATACCCTATGCGAATAAGTTTCCAAGTATTTGCTCTACTTTCAAATTTGAAGAAGTTTTAACTAGTGTGACATAAATTATTATTATTGTTTTTTTTTTAAAGGACCTCTGTTACAGAAACTACGACCCATTCGTGGTAACAACCAAATTTTCTGAAGCCCTGCTAAAGTTCTACTGCCATTATATTCCTCCGCATTGTGCAAACAGACTTAATCACGCCAAAGGGACTACGCACCGTATTCTTGCACACTCAGTGAAATAATATTGTTCATAAAACTGTTTCCCACTAGGCATTACCAACTCCCCTGTTTTCTCACTGTTTTTATTCATCATATTTATAAATGAAACGTTATGATTGACAAATAAAAATATAATAAATTATTAGTGGAATTTAACCAAAAATAATATACGTTTACGTTAACAGATGATTAAAACACTTGCGAAACATAGCATGTGCAGGAAACAACCAAGCACGTAAAGTCTGTTAAAAATTAAGTGAGCACTTTTGAAACGAACCATTGAAGAAAGTCACCGCCTCTACCTGCATATATTTTAACGGGAGCAGTGAGTAACATTCGCCCAGTTAAGTTGGTAACGATGGAGGGAAAGTAGTATCCTTCGCTTAACGTCGTGTTAGGTAACCATTTGTTATAACTTAAACTATTTATTTCCCTTTCTGGTCTTTTAATGCATCGAAATGTAAAAATTAGCAGATTTGTAAAATATTTATTTTATAATAATTTCACAGTTTTGCTTTACCGACGTATGAAAAAAGTGATGAGGCCCATGGCAATGTTGATTTTACATAAGGCGGAAGAATACACAACGTGCATATAAGTAGATCGTTAGCAGGGCTTTCAAAAGTGTTCATTTTGCCGTGAACGGCCTTTAATATGTGGGGTGATTTTACAAACGTTAGATTCAAAACGTGTGAAGGAACAGCGAATAAATTATACCTAATTCTGTATATCATTTGCTAACTCGAGCATAGTGCTATGAAGTGACCGGCTTTCCCAAGCGCAAAATATTGCATTGTATTGTAAAGCGATTTTTAACGTCCCCCAGTTTTGTGTTTGAAAGCTTAGTAGGGGACGGCTTATAGACTAACTTATAACCTGGCGTAGATTGACACCCATGCCTTGCCCGGGATTCGAGCCCAGAGCCTCCCACATCACAGACCGGTGACGCATCAACCGACCGCGCCACGGGAGGTCGACCCCAAGCGCCAAAATAATCCAACGAGATTTCTCGGGTCACTCGAAGAGTTTCCGGCGGGTGAAATGAATGGGGCCTCGGTGGACGCGAAATATGCGGCGGTACGTCTAAAACGGATTAATTTGAGGCCGCGCTCCCCTGTGTGAATGCTTAATGGCTCGTGGCCAGGGGCTTTGTCAACTGCAAAACATCTACTCAATCGCCCGCTTTAATTAAAACTTTGGCAACGCGCAATCAACTGCTGTCATTTACAAGCTGGCGCCCGGGCGCTGCGGTTAAATTAGCAATGAATAAGCCATCGTCTGGGCTTAGTTTGGCGTTCGCCGTTGACGTTAGTCTCACACGGGGGGGGGGGGGGGGTGGACAGTTCCTGATAATGACTGCACCACCGACCTGGCTAACAACTGGAGCTCACGACAACAACGTCGGCTTACATTGGTTCGAGACCAGGACCCGGTAGGTACGTTCGTTAAAGTGGATTATAAAATCGATACCGTCAACTGGGTATATTGGGGACACGGGATAGATTGGAACAATTAAAAGTATGCTCCGTGATTCTCAACTAGACCGACGAACTTCGGGAGGCGATTCTTCATGAAAAAGTAAAAGGAAAACATGTGACACTTTATACCTAAACCGAATATTAAGGTAGGTATGTGCCCTTAAAAAACGAGGTTTTAAACTGTATTTGTGCAAAATGTCGGTAACGAAGTAAAATACAAAGACAACGCTCGGAACATTGTTGTATTTTTTCAGGACCTTCAACGTAAGAGCCGATATTTTGCACAAATATGGCTTAAAGTCTCGTTTTTTTTTAGGGCTCATGCCTCCCTTAATATTCGGTTTAGGTATAAAGTGTCACATATGTTTACCTTTTACTTTTTCATGAAGAATCGCCTCCCGAAGTTTTTAGATCTAATTGAGAGAATCATCCTGTATATTTTCTTGGATGTGTGGCTGTCATGAAGTATTGTAAAAACATGCAGTTCTGTTTACTGACAGTAATGTGTTGTACGTGATGTATTATTTTACTCAGAGCTATTGTATGTGTAAAAAGATTCATTTTAAAGTGCCCTAAGCTAACTTCTGTGTCACAAGTATACCCATTTGACGGTAGGTCACTTTATGTTAAACTGGAATACGAAAATAATAGACGTTCTCTATTTATTTATAGACTTCGCCTTTTGTACGGAAATTCTTAGTTTTTGTAACATAATTTCAGTTTAAAAGTCATCATTGTACATTTCTGACTATAGGTCATTTACATACATTATAGGATTTTTAAATTATTTATACCTAATTGTTTTGCATGTTAGTGTATTTATCAATTGCAAAACTGCAGGAACGTATTGATATTATAATATTTATACTATGGTATTTTACGTCGATGGTTTGAATTTAATGGCTGCACTGCAGAGATAGAAAAATAGCTGAGTAGCTATTGCGATGTACCTTCCGGTCGAGGCACTAAGCTCACGCCCCTGTATCAGTATACGGGCACAGCTGACCAAACAACGCGCCGATATAGGCGGACACAAGGCGCGGTGCATCGTATTTCCACGTCCGACCATCAGCCAGGGAAGATCATATGGTGGGTGTACCCGCTCTACCTGGAACAACCTCCTGCATTGTGTTAAGTTGGGGACTGTCCTGTTTACTCATTACCAGTAGTGGCGTGAGTTAAACATAATATTGTAATTTGAAATAATATAATCTAATATCAGTCGATAGTGCTCCCCGAGTGTTTAACAGTAAAGTTCCACGTCATTGTAAGTACCTTGTTGATATATATATATATATATATATATATATATATATATATATATATATATATATATATATATATATATATCACGCCTAAATAAACCCCCTCAATAAAAGTAAAATAAAAGTAAAACTACATATTTATTGACTCTGAGAATGTATGGAGTTGACTGCAAATGTTACTTGATAACGAAGTGTTGTGCCCCGGCTAACTCTTCATACATTCGAACCGTCAATAAACATATAGTAGTTTCTCTTGTTCCCTAGTGCAACTTGCACTTTAACACTTCGATGCATTAAAAAACAACATAAAGCGAAATAAATAATTTTAAGTTATCACAAATGGTGACCTAATACTTTTTATTCGACATTAAGATATGGAACTACTTTCTATTTATCGTTACCAACGTTACTGGACGAATGTCCCTCAGTGTGCCCAACAGAATACATGGATGCAGGGTAAGTGACTTTTTTCTAAGATTCATTTCTAAAGTGCTGACTTTATCGTGAACTGCCTTTACTTCTCACCGAGGACCCGGGTTCGATTCTCGGTCGGGCCATCCTGATTAAGGTTTTCCATGGTTTTCCGAAATCACTCCAGACGAATACTGGGATGGGTCCATAACAAAGGCCATGGCCGATTCCTTCCCAATTCCTCTTCCCTGTGCAGCTTGCACCGTATCTAACGACCTCGCTGTCTATGAGACGTTAAGACCAATTACCTACCTAACTTAAAATAACATTTGTTAATTATCAACGGTCACGGTCCGTGATACCCTCTCCCTTCTCTGTAAAAAACCGCGCCGCTGTCCACTGTATCATTGCGACGAATATTTAATTAACTAAACGAGTAGCAGAGAGGCCTGAGCCACCGTTTCCTCCGCCCTTTCATTCCGACGCTGCTCCGTACTAACCTCCCTCATCGGCTCTCATGAAGACATCGATGTAAATGCCGCCTCACTCACTTCACTCACTCGTGCACAGTGGCCCCCGCTTTGGAGCGGGAAGATCGTTTCACCCCCTCCAGGGAAGGGCGATGCTCCCCTACGGATCTGAGTGAGTGAAGAGAGTTGGCTCGTAACATCGAGCTCTTGAGTAGCAATTAGGGTGATTGATGCGAGTATGGAGCAGCGCTGGAATAAAAGGGCGGGGGGAAACAGGACATCCCCGAGAAAACCCGCCGACCAACGGTGTCGTCCGGCACGATTCCCACATGCGAAAATCCGGAGTGACCCGGCCGGGTATTGAACCCGGATCGCCTTGGTGGGAGGCGAGCTGACTAACCGCTCAATCACCCGGTAATGTCACGTAAACTTTCTAATACCAAATACTCATTTATTTCAATCCAGTTTCCTTTTTAGCTATGTCATTAAAATCACTCAGATTGTCTGCAATTATATGATGGTTGGAGCAAAAGAGAGGAGGGGGAGGGTTAAACCCTCATTGGCTGCATGGGCACCACGTGAACCGGAAGTGGCTAGCATCTCCCTTCAGAGTTAGAAGTTGCTCGATACATGACAGCATCTTATAATTAAATAACCCTTAACACAATGTGAAAAATTCTGCAATATTCCGACTGATGGTGAGATGATGGTAAATATTACACCATACGACAATCACTCAAAATGAACATAATCAATTAAGGTGCCTGCCATACATTAAACATATCTAATTCCAAGGAAAAGTATATTTTGAAATGTTATAGCCAAAGACTTAAATTAGCAGGAAATAAATGGATACTATATAGTGTATAACGCCGAGTGTTTAGCTTAAATATTGATAAAACTGGCGTTGAATTCGGTCATGTAGAACGGGCCTGAACACTCAGTTTCCAAAACTGTATCAAATGGTTAACCGAAAATTCGTTGCGTGTCAAATTCATTAGATTATGTAGAATTACAAACGATGCCAATGATGATCCATTGCGATATTTCAAAAACATTCGTGTGCTACCGTAATTGACTTTTTCGCTTCCGTTTGATAAATTTGTCCACAATAACCACCAAGGATTTCAAAACGGTGTATTATAACCTATTTATAATAAGTAACTTTTAAATTTAGAAAACTTTTAAACAATTTTGTTTGTAGTTACAAAGCAATGTAACTGAAAAAATCGGCATAGCTGTGTAATCTTTATTTTTGTAACACTATCAATAAATTTCTATATAGTATAAAATCATATAAATTTGCTACTTTTGGAATGAAATATACTAAAAAAAAATGGAGTAATAAAGCCACCAAGTATTTATGACAAAACAAAAGTAGTATTTCGAGCTCCTTTGTATTTTTAAAGGAAAGGAAACATGTCGTGGGGTGTGTGGTATTGTAGTTTTGTAAATAATTCACATTCAAATTTTAAGTTTGTAATTTATAGTTGCGAAACTTGACTGGAGGATATTTGTAACTTTTCTTATCCTTTTACAAGAGAGAATCATGATATTGAGTATGAAATGACCTACCGCGACCAAGTATATGAAAATAGATCCACATTCCTCGACCACAAGGGCAAGTGCTGCGCGCATGGAACATTGCATCATCGCTTTTAAATCGACAAGTGTTAATTAGCAAATCCTTCGCGTGAGCTCTAAGAACATAAAGAGTTTCCAGAGGTGCCGGGAATACTCACACGCACACACTCGTCAGCCACTTGACGTGCAAGCATGCAGCAGCAGACTCCCCCTGCACCTAGTACGAGAGGGTGGAAGGCACTTTACCCGTTCCGCCACCGGGGGGGGGGGGGGCTGTGGTGGATGACCCCCCCCCCCCTTCCAACGGTTCATCTAACAGACCACCCTCACGACCCAACTCCACACACACCCTCCCCCTTGCAGGCGTGTTTGTTTTCCCGCACTACATGTCCCATCACCGCCCTTCCATACCTCTTTCGCGTCAAACCTCCCCCCACCCCCCACCCGCCAGCTGGACACTCGAAACCTTCCAGCGCCACCGGTGGAAAACCACTCCAGCCAACCCCCTCTGCCGTTGTTAAAAGCTCCATCACCCTCCCCCTTTGACTACTCTCTCCCAGCCGCGCACCCCATTCAACCCTCTTGATTCGGCTCGCCGCCGCTCCGCGGGGTTTTGGAAGTGGCGACAAGGTGGTGTTGGTGTGCCGGCGGTAAAAAGCGAAGTTGCAGGCAGAGTTGCCAACTTGGCGATTTTCTCACCAGTTCTGGTGAATTCAAGATGATGCTCTGGTGGCGAAATTTTTATATTTGCAACCGGTAGAAAAGTTAATGATTTCTGTAAAAATGTTGTGTCATCTGATCATTTAAAGGAACACTTTGGGTATTATATATATGATTATAATATATAATCATATTGTCACACTTTTGTTCCTCCAAATTTGTTCATTTCCCCGGATTAAATTATGTACGGAGAGAGCATGGGATTATCTTGAGAGGCATACCAAGTCCTCTATCGTTTGTGATTATCTCTTTATCAAGTAGTGCGGTATAAATTTACTGGCAATTAAGACAAGCTAGAAGTGAGTTTCCGTTACACATGACTGCATCGCCATCAGTTCTGCTAGTCTCTATATTCCGATTAAGAACCGTCCTATTAGTCCATACACAAAACAACTTTCATTTCTGGATGGCTCTTTGCCAATATATTGCCGAGATGAATGTCGCCCTCTCAATTTTTCTTTCATATGTCAAATAATAAACAATCCATCCTGATCGTTTCAACAATTTGCACTTTGAGTGTTGCTGGCGTCATATTACTTAGCACAGAACCTTATGTAAAGTGCAGGTGAAGTAATGTTTCCTCGCCCGTGTCTGTAAATAATGCTAATGTCGAAATATCACTGCAAACTCCATACTTCTCAGTTAAATCTGGACGACGTAATATTACACCAATATCACTTGAAATGTTACTGGAAGTCGTTTGGGCTGTCTGTTGCGGGCATTCATTTATACAGCTTGAGAGGAATGTGCTTTTTGTAAATATTTCTAGCGAGTAATTTATTAAAGTTCTTATTTCACATGGGATATTTTTAATTTTGATTTTTTTTATTGTTTCGATTTCTAACAGCGGTATTTACTCGTATATAGTGGTTAGCAACTGCAATGATAAGTAATAGATAATTAGGACCACCTTTTTTTCACGAAAAGATTCCAAGACTACTTGTACTCCAAAACATTAGAGCTCAGATCCACTTTCGTGATTGAATTATTCTGTCACGCGTTGCAAGTGTCTGTCCACTAATCACGGACACTCAGTGTCAGAGTTACCTAATTCTGATTGGACAACTTAATGAGGAACTTTTTCTTGACAGAGAAACGTAGCCAATAATCAATGGAAAACTGCAAGTGTACCATAAGTAAAGACACGAGAATTTCGCGGGTTCATTTCTAGACAAGTTGGAATTCACACACTTGTACGTCCATGTTACTTTTGTAATTGGTCGTCGTGTTGTTTGACACCTCCTGAAGATCAATGAGCCAATAACAAACATGCAAGAAATTGTGTGCCCAACCACCGCCTTTTACTACCACCAAAATCAACTAATAAACATTTGATATCTGTATGAGCGTATATAAGACTATGAAGTCTAGCCTACAGGTCATTGCACTCGCGAATTGCTCGGGGTCTCTAGCCATAAGACATTGGAGTCTAGCCTCTACATGAACTTTTTCGCGAAAAACAGGTGGCCCCATAGATTATATTTGAAACTGGGAAAAAAAAATTATTATATACTGAGTCAAAATATAATACGAGATAGAATGAGATAACAATCTGGTAATATTTTTTTAATCGCTGAAGTGACTTTCTCTCGAAAATGCCGCAATCAGATACTCGCAGCTTTTACTTTCCATTTATTGCAGTAACGTTAGCTATAGTACCGATTCTCTTGACGAGCACTGATGAACACTGACACTCATTTCCGCCAGTCACTTGTTGAAAGCCTGCGCGAGGCTAGATATGGAATTACTGCGCGAAGCTAGATGTTGAAAGCCTGCGCGTGGCTAGATGTTGAAAGCCTGCGCGTGGCTAGATGTTGAAAGCCTGCGCTTGGCTAAATGTTGAAAGCCTGCGCGTGGCTAGATGTTGAAAGCCTGCGCGTGGCTAGATGTTGAAAGCCTGCGCGAGGCTAGATGTTGAAAGTCTGCGCGTGGCTAGATGTTGAAAGCCTGCGCGTGGCTAGATGTTGAAAGCCTGCGCGAGGCTAGATGTTGAAAGCCTGCGCGTGGCTAGATGTTGAAAGCCTGCGCGACGCTAGATGTTAAAAGTCTGCGCGTGGCTAGATGTTGAAAGCACAGTTGTTACTGCTCAGACTAGAGTGTTCGCCTCCAACCAAGGCGAACTGGATTCAGTTCCCATCGGGGATGCTCCCAGATTTTCGCACGTGGGGCATTTCACGTTTTTGTGGTATTATTAAAAATGGTAATTTAATGAAAATAACGAATTAGTTTACAGATAACTCTTGCCTGGTTTCGAATATTTGTAAGCATTCTAACCTTGAGTTTTGGCCAAAACTTATTAAAATAAATAAATTCTTTATGAGTACAACATTTGATTTCAATTTAAGTGTTACTCGAAGTCATGGGAACGCCACGACGAAATACGATTAAGTCCTAACTTTTGTTCGCTTGCAATTATTATTTAACTCTTGGCTATTTTGAATTTCAAGTTTATTGTTAAAATTAAAGTAAAATTTAGGTTGAATTACTTAGTGAATTTCCGTAATTATTTTTGTACAATAGTGATATAAACAATTAGTTATAACTGCAGCCAAACGTGCTGATTACGCAAACCCATGAAATTTGTATGGCTAAAGGTATAAATAAATATTTTCTCTAACTTAGGTAGTTATTTTTGTAAATTTATTTTAAATTTTCTTGTACCTTCATTGGAGTACTATTTGATGCAAAACCACAGAATTATAAAATGCCCTCAAGATATTAAAAGTAAATTTTTATATAAGCTACTCGCGGTAAAATGAGCTCTTTTGAAACCCCTGCTTAAGATCTAGTGTATTATTTCGCCTTACGTAAGATTAACATTGTTATGGGCCTCATCACTATGTACATGCGTCGGTCAAGTGAAACTGTGAAATTATTAGAAAAGTAAATATTTTACAAATCTGCTCATTTTTACACTTCGATGCATTAAAAATAAACAGAACTAGAAAGAAATAATTTAAATCATCAGAAATGGTTACCTAACACTTTTCATTCGACGTTAAGATACGGAACTACTTCCCATCCATCGTTACCAACTTTACTGGGCGAGTCACTCGGTGCGTCCGTTAAAATATATGCAGATAGGGCCAGTGACTTCTTCCTGAGGTTGATTTCAAAAGTGCTCACTTTATCGTGAACAACCTTTACTTGAACTACACTGTTTATAAATATTTCTTTCATTTTACGGGAAAATGCTGGTAAAAATTTATCAATAGGTGTCCGCAAACTCTTAGTAAAATTACGGACACATTGATTTTCAAAAACGGAGTTTCTGTAAAATGCATGGAACCTCTCCGTTTATTCCCTAGTTAGTTTTCTGTGCTTTTAGTTTAAATAGTTTTCAATATATATTTTATCTTCATTTTCATTATGTGGGTGTTCTACTGCGTATAAAAAAGATATTTAAAAAAGATAAAATATTATATACTTAAGCAAGATTTGAATCCGAGTCAAACAGAATGTTACGACTCTAACCACTTAACTACAACTCTCACATAGTGAATTTGGTATAACTGTTAAATTTCTATATTGGTTACATAAGCTAGTTTTTTAGTTTCTATAAAAGTTAGTGTATTTTAAGTGTTGCTAAGTGTCACAGACACCTATTGCTACTTTTTAATGTTTGAAAGAACAGGCCTTAGTGACATGAATAAACTTAACTGGCGCGGAAACGACAATTTTCTGGTTACAGTTGCGAAGAAAGCTTCGTGTAGACTCGCCATTGTTAGTGCTCGAAACACGAAGTTAAAGGCTGTTCACGGTAAAGTGAGCACTTTTGAGGCCCTCGTTACTTTTTTATTTCAGCCATTTTTTTACAATTTAGCTATCCTTTTTAAATAAATATTGCCGTGTAAGTAATAAACACAGTGTGTAGATTCCACTGCACTCGGAAATTAGCGTCTAGGGCTAAATTAAAATATATTTATTGACTGTTGTTCCAAATGAGGAGGCTTTCAAAAGTTCCCACTTTACCGTGAATAGCCTACATATGAAAAATATAGAGGTTTTTTCCGTATTATGTACGGGAAATTTTAACGGTGTAGGTGAAGGGATCGAGAGAAAAGTTGGCAACTGTGGCTTGCAGAAAGTGTTTTCGCGAACCTTGGTGGGAGCCGGGGAATGCGGGGAGAGAAAGGTCAGTCGACGAGAAGTGCTGTATATGTATCCAGCGGTACGGGGAGCAGTTAGGTGCAGGGGGAGGGGGGCGTGAAGGATGGAGCCGTGGAGATAAAAAGGCAGCGAGCCACTGCTAATCTCTCTCCCCCCCCCCCCCGGGCTGTCTTCGCAATCAGGAAAACACGGTGAGAGTGTTGCCCCTGGAAGGGAAGCGATCCGCGCTTGTCCGTGACACGACCGCAGACACCTCCGCTCGGCAAGGCAGACGAGGGCGCCACTGGATAAATTACATCTTCCGAGCGTCTCTTTACACCCCCCCCCCCCCCTTTCCCCTCCGTACTCACTCCTCGCCTCTTCCGTAGCAGATATCACAATTTAAAAAAAAAAATGGTTAAATATTTTTTTATAAACATTATTTGCTTAGGAATAGCATGTAGACGCCACGCTAGTAAAGACTCTTCACACGGTAAAAATGAGCACTTTTCAAAACCCTGCTTAAGATCTAGTTGTACGCACGTTGTGTATTCTTCCGCCTTGTGTAAGATTAACATTGCCGTGGACCTCATCACTTTATTCATTCGTCGGCCAAGTGAAACTGTGAAATTATTAGAATAATTAATATTTTTAAAATCTGCTCGTTTTTACACTTCGGTGCATAAAAAAAAAAACAGAAAGCGAAACAAATAATTTAAATTGTCAGAAATTGTTACCGAACACTTTTAATTCGACGTTAAGATACGGAACTACTTGCAATTATTAGTTACCAACTTTACTTGGTGCATGTCACTCGGGGCTCCTCCCGTTAAAATATATGCAAGTAGGAGCAATGACTTTTTTCAGAGGTTGATTTCAAAAGTGCTCACTTTATTGTGAACAGCCTTTAAAATAAAAGCCTCGAAGTGACGTCCGGCAGCAAGGAAGCGATGCAATGGCGATGGAAAATAGTGCGAACATACTTGACGTGTGTTCTGTTTCTTCAGAATTTTGAAGCACTGGCTCTAAAAGTTTTACCAGAGCAATCTGTTCGGATAAGTTACGTCATTGTAGCTATACCGGAGTTTAAAACACTGTTTGACAGAAGAGCAAATATCGCAAACGGAGGCCTAAATAAAGTGATTTTTGCTGGCTCTGACACCTTTTAAAGGCCACATTATTGATTTAATATTGAAGTTTATAAATTCGCAACAAAATTTTGACTTTCATTTCTGCCCTGGAAAATAATTTTCTCTGAAATTAAAATTTAACACAACAGCTTACAATGAGACACATATGACAAGTATGAAGACCCATTATGAAACTATTTTTAAGCTGACATTCCGAAGGAAACAAAGGTTCGTGAGATCACTTTCCACGCTGTCTCTCTTTGTGTGTATGCGTGCGTAGGTGTCTGTGTCTGTGCGTATGTGTGTGCATGTCCCCTCCCTCCCCTCTTCAATTTTCGAACGCGCGAACCGAATTTCACCAAACGCAATACACATATAATACTAAGATTAAGGATAACATTTCATGCCTCGGAAACCATGCCACCGATTTGAAGCAAAATTTTGTATGCTGCCAACCCAAGTTGTAAGCATTAAATTCAGATGTGAATATTGTTGTTGGTCAGCCATTTTGGAACATAGCGCAACATGAATAAATAAAGCTCTTACGTTATATCTCGAAAATTACTAAACCAATTTTCGCCAAATTTGGCACTTAGGAAATACTATGGCAGGCCAGGTAAAAATGTATAATTAGATTTATTATATACTTTTTTCAAAATGGTGGATATATCATTATGTTAGGTTTATTTGGTATAAATACCATACTATTTAACTAATTTCGACCAAATTTTGTACGTCGACACAATCTATTACAATCATCAAATAAGAAAAAAAAAACTTTTGTGTTATTTCTCGTGAAACGTTTGATGGTTTCCTACCACATCTGGTAATCAAGCAGTACTGCCGCAGTTGATATGTACTAATATGTTTCAAGTACATCAGGCACTTATTTTCAACATGGTGTCGATGTATATATTTTCGCATAATATGCCATAGCTTCGAAAACATTTAATCAATTCCAACTTAACTTTCTATGCTAGGAGAATATATAAAAACATCGAATGTGTCCAAACGGAGCATATTTTGCTCTCCACTTTGTAAGGTAGTGCCCACGAATAAATAGAATTTTTATGTCATATCTCGGAAACAATTTTCCGATTCCTACCAAATATGGCACGTAAGTAGTGCTGCGGTAGTTAATGCTAACTGATATGTTTTATGTATTTAAGACACTTTTTTTCAAAATGGCGGGCATGTACCTATTTAATTTTGTGTGTTATCTCGCCGAAACTATGGAATTATTTCCAACGAAATTAAAAATAGTGCCACATTATAAATTAAAATTATGTGATCTCCGAAAAAGTAACCGATTTCTACCAAATTTGGCAAAAAATTAGCACTATGGCAGGTTATAGGTTATGTAAACTGATACATTTTTAGTGGGTCGGACACACATATTTTCGAATTGGTGGCCATATAAATATTTTAGTTCGGATTTTTTTTTTCCTACAAATCTGCTAAACGAATTCCAACTTAACTTTGTATGCTGACAGTATTAGTTGTATCCGTCAAAATTGTCTATGCAAAGTCTCATTTCTCTGCCCACATAAAGTAATATAGGTTTCATGCCGTATCTCGGGAAACATTCTACCGATTTGGTCACACATGCTAGATAAAACAATACCATCGTTTGGACACGAATATTACTTAAATACGTTCAAATATCAGCTAATAATGTAAGAGAGTTTTTTTTTCAGAATTATGTTAGTTAGCATGTTTCCTGATATATATTCTGAATATTGACGATTCTAGTAGAGCTCTTTCATGGCTAATTATTAACTTTTTGGAAGTTTAGATCAGTTCATTGCTGCTGATTGGGTTTCATTCCACCTCATTTAAAAAAAATATATATATATATATAGTCTATACATAGGCTACTTCATAGACATGTTGACTTCAATTGGTTTCACAATGTAACAGTCTGAATTAAAAGGCAACGTGGGTATCATACGATTAAGATAACTCTTTGTCCAATTAGCATGAAATAAATATGAACCAATTCAAGTGGCATATATTGTCAGTATTATTGTATTGATAATACATAACAATGAATTCTCTTTTAACAATTTTGTGTTAAAATACCTGCAGTTACAAAAAATTATTTATTTTTTAAGTTTTGATCTCATTATTATTAAATAGACAGTGAAAAGATAATCTGTGATATCAACCGTTAAATGAAACTAAATGACGTTTGATGATTTTTTTTTTAGTTGTGTTATTCAAAGATAGTAAATTTCACGAGTGACGCGCTCGAGCAGAGGTTACTGTGGTTCTAACTCAGCAAACGGCAACTAGCTTCTGCAATCAGTACTTCTGGTAACTAACGAATAATACAGCCAGAGTAAAATTGCAACATTGAGGTGCGGAATCGTGGAGCAACTAGGGCACTCGCGGTTAGAACAGAACAGAACTTGAGGGCCGCTAAATTATTACGTGCTCGCGGAACATGTCTCGGTGAAGTGGTGCGAAAACGTAATGTGAGCTGGCTGTAGCTACGACGTATACCTACTACACGTCATCGCTCTCAGGTGTGCGTGAACGTAATGTGAGCTGGCTGTAGCTACGACGTATACCTACTACACGTCATCGCTCTCGGGTGTGCGTGAACGTAATGTGAGTTAGCTGTAGCTACGACGCATACCTACTACACGTCATCGCTCTCGAGTGTGCGTGAACGTAATGTGAGCTGGCTGTAGCTACGACGTATAACTACTACACGTCATCGCTCTCAAGTGTGCGTGAACGTAATGTGAGCTGGCTGTAGCTACGACGTATACCTACTACACGTCATCGCTCTCAGGTGTGCGTGAACGTAATGTGAGCTGGCTGTAGCTACGACGTATACCTACTACACGTCATCGCTTTCAGGTGTGCGTGAACGTAATGTGAGCTGGCTGTAGCTACGACGTATACCTACTACACGTCATCGCTTTCAGGTGTGCGTGAACGTAATGTGAGCTGGCTGTAGCTACGACGTATACCTACTACACGTCATCGTTCTCGAGTGTGCGTGAACGTAATGTGAGCTGGCTGTAGCTACGACGTATACCTACTACACGTCATCGCTCTCGGGTGTGCGTGAACGTAATGTGAGTTAGCTGTAGCTACGACGCATACCTACTACACGTCATCGCTCTCGAGTGTGCGTGAACGTAATGTGAGCTGGCTGTAGCTACGACGTATAACTACTACACGTCATCGCTCTCAAGTGTGCGTGAACGTAATGTGAGCTGGCTGTAGCTACGACGTATACCTACTACACGTCATCGCTCTCAGGAGTGCGTGAACGTAATGTGAGCTGGCTGTAGCTACGACGTATACCTACTACACGTCATCGCTTTCAGGTGTGCGTGAACGTAATGTGAGCTGGCTGTAGCTACGACGTATACCTACTACACGTCATCGCTCTCAGGTGTGCGTGAACGTAATGTGAGCTGGCTGTAGCTACGACGTATACCTACTACACGTCATCGTTCTCGAGTGTGCGTGAACGTAATGTGAGCTGGCTGTAGCTACGACGTATACCTACTACACGTCATCGCTTTCAGGTGTGCGTGAACGTAATGTGAGCTGGCTGTAGCTACGGCGCATACCTACTACACGTCATCGCTTTCAGGTGTGCGTGAACGTAATGTGAGCTGGCTGTTGCTACGACGTATACCTACTACACGTCATCGCTCTCGGGTGTGCGTGAACGTAATGTGAGCTGGCTGTAGCTACGACGTATACCTACTACACGTCATCGCTCTCAAGTGTGCGTGAACGGGCTTTGCTCTTCATTCTTCGTTGGGAAATTGGCCAAAGGAACTTGAAACTCGAGTCTTACAGCGCGGGATTCTTGCGCGGGCGAGGCGAGGGACAAACATCAACTCCGCTCCAACGGAGATGGAACATCGATTAGGTATGGTAGTTACATATTTTACGATGGTCTACAGTAGAACAAAACAAACAAGAAGTAGTACCGGATTATCTGCGAACATCGCGGTTAGGAGGTCGTCTCAATGCAAAGAAAACTAAAGTAATATCTAGTAATAAGCAAAGATTACAGCAGAACTATAGTTTCTTGCCGATGATTGCTATAGTCTAACCGCAGTTTCTTTTCTCGTTTTGAATATTACCTTTGAAAAATCACTCTATGTATTATGTGTTGGTAATATTCCATATATGCCATGCATAACAAACATATTATACTTCTGTTAACGTAAAACAGCCTTATTTTTTTTTTGGTTTAATTGAAGTTTTACTTATAGTTTATCTTGTTATTTAGAATATTTATTTTAAAACTAATATGAGTAGAAACAGTGAGAAAGAACGAGTATTGGCAAAGCCTAGTAAGAAATAGTTCTCATTCAAGATATTATTACACTGCGTGCGCACGAACATGGCGCGTTGTCCCTCTGGTGTTATTTTCTAGACTCAGTTAAGCTTTGTTTGCATGAGGCGGAGGAATATTCCAGAGTTATAACTTTAGCAGGCCTTCAGAAAAGTTGGAAGTAACGGTGAATGGGCTATAAAGGCATTGATAGCGTTACAAGACGCAAATGTTCTTCTCTTAGTGCTTCGTATCAAAATTGTTAAGTTACAAAAAAACTTCAAACTTATCGATTGAATACAGTAAATATGAAGCGATCAACATTCTTGTGAGCAAATTATAAACAATTGCTAACGGGAAAATAAAATTCTTATAGCAAACACCTATACAGGACAATAGTACATTGCCGTGTTGATTCCATTTCTGTTATAAGACTTTTGGAATTGGCTGTTTCTCTTTGACCGCAAGGAATATCACGACCGTGACACAAAATATTTTACAACGTTTGGACATCCAAATATTTAACAACGTTTGGACATCCAAATATTTAACAACGTTTGGACATCCAGATATTTTACAACGTTTGGACATCCAGATATTTTTTGCTTGTAAATCGTTTGCTATGGTTAAAATGGTTTCAGGCGTTTTAAACATAATGCCAAATAGCGTACCTATCAAAAAAATTGTGGAAGATTAAATATTCATTTTTGTTAAAGTATCGTTACTAAGCACTTCCAATTCGGAGGTGTATCTGAAACTGGTGTATATGACATGAATAATCACATAAAAAAAATGCTTGTGGTCCTATTAATTAGCGGGGTAGTGTTTGTCCTGGTGGCTAGTAATGGGCATATCCGAAAAGAGCCGTTATGCGGGCATGACTCTGTAAACAAATTTGTTCGCATTTAAATCGCCTCTGGAATTTTTCTCACGAGGCTTTAAACGTGGAAGTGAGGAGTGTGCAGAATGTAGCACAGAACAGAACATATTAAAATGGCACCAGCACCCAGCTGAAGGCCATAACTTGTCTTAGTTACTAGAATTTAAAATAAATTTGGAAAATAGTCGAAACATAAAATTTGTGACGTTATAAAAATTAAAAACAAGTGAAATTTTTAAATTACACAGACTTAAAACTATATTTTGTTATAATCTTAAAAAATAAAAAAAGATTACTGTATAGTTTTAAAATGTCAAAAGTTAAAATTCCTCTGCCTCCATCCTTGAACCCCCACCCCGCCATCCTCTCCGGAGACAGAAGGGCCGACGGTTGTTGTCGTTTTCATGAGGTGTGTTTGATGTCTGTGTCTGTGTTGTGATGGTGTCAGTGTAATGTTGTTTGTGTAGGCTGTTGTACATTGTAAGTGTTGTTCCTTTAGTTTATTTGTTTTTGTGTGTATCTGTAATATTTATGTATTTGTGAGTCTGACGACATCAGTATACGAGATTATGTTATTGTTTATAATGATATATGATGTATTGTTAGTGAGGGCTCAAGAGGAACATTTATTAATTTAGTTCCGGAAATTATACTAGTAACAATTATTAGATTGGTAGGTAATGCGTTGATTAGTGATTACATTTCACTAAGGAAATTAATTCTAGTAACCACTCCCAAGAGAACATTACTACAGGAATAGATAGGTTAACAATTTTGAAGGATTACTGCATCGGGTTAGGAAAGTTTGGAGGTCCCAAATCTGGGAAGGTGGTGATTCGCCTGGCCGCTTGTCTAATTATTAATTGAATTTTGGGCCAAAACGCTTAAGCAACGAAGACACGGCGGTCGTGTGCTAGCCGTGTGCTCGACTGAAGCCGAGACTCCAAAAGGACATCAAAGTTGGCGCGAGGATGCGCTGAGGTGCCAGTCGCCGAGGTGTAGAGGAGACATAAATCACAAAGAGGCGGTCACATATAGGCATTCGAGAGGCACTAGGGTGCATCCTGGAGGAAATTACACTATTAACTTCCATAAAGTTACTTCTACTCAGGTTGGGAAGATCAATGTTACAAGTTTGGCAACCGAAAATTTTCGCCACTAGGTAAGGTTACCTAGTTAAAAAATCTGGTTTGGCTTTGTTGGGGACACGGCCGTTAGTTTTGCGTGAATCCCTCTACGTTGACGCGCTCAGACGCCTTGATGTTTATTTTACGTTCGCGGCACCGCTTCACTAGATCATTTGGGGTTTTATGGATATAGCTGAATTACTTTTGAGATGCTCTTTCTAATCGTATACGATTTATGTATTTCGACTTGACTTTTTGACGAGTATAGGCCCAAATTGTGTTAAGTTTTCATTTTTTTTTTTTTTTATTTAACGCATTCAATTTCCCCATAACCAAGCCACACAAATATTTTTGTACATGCATTCGATTGATCTTGACGAGAGCTGTCGATTGAAACTTAAACGAGCATCGTAGCTTCTCCTAGTCAGAAGTTATACTACGCGGAATTTATGAGACGCGGCGAAACGAACTCAGAATCCCCCCCCCCCTTTTTTTTCCCCTCAGCCGAGCGCGGTGCTTTTCGCAGTCCTCACTCAATGTAACGTATTCTTTGATCATTTGTAAATCGAGTGGTGTAATTGAATTTTGAATGCAGACGATAGATTCGGAGCTGCAATGCCAAACTGTATCCCCCGATTTTGTTATCATCGGATTTTCTGGATTGCCTCCCACTATGATTGCAAATCAAAATACGTATTTACGTCAAAACAGGATAATCGCAATAATCACACAGCATATATTAAATATATTCGTAGCCAAGTAAACTCTTTATCTATTTTTATTCAGGTGGCTTAAAATTTCAATTGAAACTTTCCTTTTGGAGCACTGCGCACCTAGTGGCGGAAATGTTTCCCTAAGACGAACTCTCCCGTATGAAATGTAGTTCTGTTCCTAACCTGAGTATAATAAGCGTTAACTTGGGCAACAATACCGCGGAGAGATGTCGCACAGGCTCAACTGCGCTCCCAGAAGTTGCCAGGACGATCGCAACTACCAAGTGACGTGTGCTGAGACGCCCTCTGCGCTCGTGGTGTGTAGGTGTTTGGGGGGGGAGGTAGTTAGGAATGCCCCACTCACAATTCTCAATGTTATTCACAACCTATCAGCATTACAGCTTTTGAAAAAAAAAAAAAAATTATTCCGCGGGCTCACGTACTCGACACGTTGTCACTCCCGAACACGATAAGCCTGCCGCATACCTGGGCGGCCACGGACGCCTCCCTCCACGAACTGCCTTCACCGCCCCCCGCTCATACACTTTGCTCGTCGCCTGACCTGCGCAACAAGCAAGCGCGGATCAGGTGACGTCACATCTCGCCATTAGCACCACGCAACGGCATTTCTTCCCAACGTTTATGCAGCAGCCAAAGCTATAATTAAAGCGATTAAATATTTATCGACACTTGAATATTGTGCAACTTGTAGTGAGTACGCTAAATATACTAAACTTACGAAATGCATATTTACAAAATATGAGGCCGGCCCCTAAAATATACTGAATATATGGTAGTAAAATCACTAAACAACACTACCAATCAACCTCTGCATAAATACACCACAATGGAAAAAATTACTGTGGGGTTGTCGTATCGCCACAGTGCGTGAGTTAAACAATATTTGTTTGGCGCAATCAATGTTTGTATAGGGGCATTTAAATATTTTGTTGCAGAAACCAAATTATTTTGTTCATGATTGGCTGCTACGAACTTGTAATATTTGGTTGGTGCAACCAAAGATTTGTATGGCTCTGAGTACATAAAACTGTTTCAGCTATCGTACAAAGTGAGTGACAGCACGGCCGAGTTCCGAACACTTAACTTTCGCGCCCCGTGACTGTTGACAGTGATGGAATGTTTATAAATATAAAACTCTATAATATAACATATGTACGTAAATAAATGTTTTCAAGTTTTACAGTTTTCATTTTTAGTTTCCTGTTGTACTTATTTCATTGGGATTATTTACATCATTAATAAATATCAATAAAAACACTAACAAACACTGTTATTATCATACTAGTTACGAACATTATAAACAATCTGCTAACTGTATTTTAGGACGAAGGCACTCAATCGACGCGATTACCGTACAGCAAACCAAAGATCAAATCTGGACCAAGCTGATTACGTTGTCGCAACCAATTCTGTAATAACAGATATCAAATTGTCACGGGTAATCAAATTCTTAGCTCATTACAAGCGATATGTTAATTTGGGTCTATCTTGATATTCATATCTTTACGGTAATCGATCCGGTTAGTTGCGCGTACTAAATACATATAAGAGTTTATTCATGGAACGACCAAAAAAATTGTTCTGCTCGAGAATTTATATTTAAAGAATTGATATAGTTGAAAAGAACGAATGAAGATGTTTGGAACAATAGCAGTTATCTCAAGTGAACAACATACTGTTTGTCGTAAACAATGTATTTTTCAAGCAAATTTATTTGGTACCTGCACCTAGATATTTCTTTCAGTGCTTGGAGGGGTGGGACCCGAGCTCTAGCATATTCAAAAGCTTAGTTTCATTCAATCGTGGTCTGTGTATTGCAGTGTAGTGTGGTGTAGTGTTGTACAGAGCTGTGATGAGCAGCTACACCAGAATTCTTTGTTATTGTAAGCGTGCTATCAGAGCAGAGTGAAAAGACGTGTGTGCAGTGTTCGCCCAATTTTCGTGGGATGAACGAAATGCCAGTTCTTCAAGTGAAAGCGATGATTAATTAGGTGGCATATGAAACATGACATTTACAAACTGCCTCGATCGTTCTTGACTATGTTTAGTGCTGGGATTTTATGCGAGAAACCAAAATAACCTAATGCTTCAGCATAACACCTGAAGCTTAATTCGTGTACTTGTATCTCACAAAAGTAATTATATTTTGGTTACATGATCTAGTTCCCCTGTACCGTTGCACACATTTCTAAGGCATCCACAAAACACAATAGCCTAAGTAATTGTAAACTTTCATGTCGCCGGGATATAATTTGACGTAACGAATGTGTCTAGCTCCGAAAACACTTCGGATTTTCTACGCTACACTAAATGCAACTCCTCAACAGCTAGTGCAGTTTTTTTGCTGTACAGTGTCCCATAACACTCTGCACCAACGAAGAGGAACACGGCACAGGAAATTTGCGATGTCACATCCGATTGAACTTCGAGTAGGGCAGATGTAAGACCACCAGACGTCCATGCTAACTCATGTTCGTCTGCCTGCACATAAAGGTAAAGTACAAACCTGGGAATCATTATCAGACTATACGGCAAGGTTAAAACTGTGCCATGAATTTACGGTCACGTATACACTAGCCACTTTTATATGAGAGATGTTATCCCTTCCCAAAGGAACCGGGGGGGGGGGGGAAGGGAAGAGAAGGCATGGCATGACCTTTTATAACTCATATATTTACGAAAATACGCACTTTTCTCGGTCGAGTACAAGTCCTTTCGTCCGACGCATGACGCATGAAGCGACCCGGGAACCCCCCTTCGGACTGCAGGAAGTTGATGAATAATGAACTCGTGGTTGTGCTGTGATTTGTGTTCGACTGACAGTCGATTTGGTTCAACCCTCGTCCTCCCTCTAGAAGCCATCACATGGGGGGAAACGGCTCATTAAATTTTCAAACGAGCTATTCGATCATGCAAAATGACCCTTGAAGAAGAAAACTGTACATGGGTGCTAGCGACTTTTTTTTTTTTCGGCGTTACTATAGGATTAGCGCAGCCTTCCCGAAAGACACGACGGCCATGTCGTGGATACCGAATCCGAAATCTCGTTCGATCTCGACTAATGCGATTCCCTAGCCTCTCTCTTGTATTCGCGGATGAAATTATTCATCGCTTGTTCGGCTCGAAACGCCCCTTTTTTACGCTTTACTAGGCCGGCGGCTTTCGAGGTCGACGTGTGTGTGACCTCCAGCCAGAACTGCATTAACTTGTAAACTGGCGAAGTAGCATTTCTTATTATTAAAATGCACTCTAAGAGACTGTTCGCTGATTCACACCACCACTGTACGCGCGCATTCACAAAGCACAACTAGAATCCTCCGCAATACAGCAATGGCACCTTTCTCAAATTTCTTGTTTTGTCAAATGGGCACTGTAGTTCACATTTTTAAACAGTAGTATTTCTGTATATGCAGCCTTGCATGTAGTAAATATTTCACACTATGTGTAGGTTGAAAATTTCCATTATGTTTATTTTTTTGGCAGTGTGAAAACACATTTTGAAATGCTTTTTTTGATTCATGTAAAATTGTTTACACAATGCCTAAGATCATACAAGAATATTCAGATGCTTTTTAAAAACAGAAGTTTGTTCAGCGATATCTTTAGAGAAGTTTATTGTAACTTATAAACCAAATCTAAAATACTGAAATCAGTTTTGAATTGCAAGAATATGAGTGACAATTCACCCCAGAATACCAAGTGTACATTTACATATTATATTAATTTTAATTGTGAGAACAGCCGATTTGAGTAATGTAGTCATTATATTGAAACACTATGCCGGAACAACACTACAGAAACGGTTATGCAGCAACTTACTAAGATATAAACGTTGTGAAAGAATTTTCATAATCAGATCATCAGCTCCAGAAAGAAAATATGTTTTATGCTTTTATATATATATATACACACACACGTGAGTGCTACATCTCGGCTTACTAGGACTAAATAGGCAATAGTTTTAGGCATAAAACATATATACACACACATATATTAATTTAGTGATGTGTGCCTACGAATAGCAGAATAGCATTTAGGAACAGTTTCACGGTGACTATCAGTTGTTCTGTTTTTGATTTGATGTTTTGGGAATTGGCTTATAGCGAGACCTCTCTACAATCCTTATGTTCATCTCCTGCAGCCGGTTGAGGACGACTTCGAGAGATAGGCTGTGTGCGGTAAAGTGAGTACTAATTATCGAACCTTTGAAAAAAAATTACTTCCTTTAAGTAACAACATAAATGTCGCAGTGCACGTTGGCAAACGGGTTTGCGCATTGGCAAACGGGTTCCCAGTTAAACGGTCCACGAAGAAATAAAATAGTGCCGAGATTCGGCGTTGTATAGAGTGCGTGATGTTTAAATGTATATGTCCATTAAGGCCAGTGCTTCTTGTTTTCTTTAAAATATAGTAAGAATTTGCATTCTTAACAATTCTACAAATCTACTTGGATGGTGCATCAATAAAGTTATAGTCTGTTCACGGTAAAATGAGCACTTCTGAAAGCCCTGCTTCAAATCTACTTGTATGCACGTTGTGTGTTACTTCGCCTTATGTAAAATTAACATTGCCATAGGCCTCATCACTTTACTCATGCGCCGATCAACTGAAAATTCTAAATTATTACTAAATAAACATTTAGCAAATCTTCAAAGCTTTATACTTCGATATATTAAAATTCAAAATAAGTGAAAGGAATAATTTAAGTTCTCACAAATGGTTATGTGACAATTTTTATTTGACATTAAGATATGGAACTACTTCCATTCTTCGTTACTAACTTCACAGAGTGCATGAAACTCAGTACGCCCGTTAAAATATATGTAGGTAGGAACAGTGACTTTTTTATAAGGTTGATTTCTAAAGTGCTCACTTTATCGTGAATAGCCTTTATCAGGGCTATGCAATGTTAAATTTACATATGGTGGGAGGATACAGTGTAATTAGAGGAGTGTATTCTAAGCAGGGCGTTCTAAAGAACTCATTTTACCGTGAACAGTCAACAAGCAACTTTTTGGTATTACAGCTGCTGCTGGAAAGATCAGAGAGTGTTGGTTGAGCTTTCAGCAGGCTGTGTGGTACACTTGGAGTTATGACACCCGCTTATCTACTGCATCTCACGTGAAGTCGAAACGAGCTCGCATGCTGGATGCGCATAAAAATATGTTAAAGATATTGTAACCTCGTGGAAATCTTCGAACCCATGTCGTCTCTAAGAAATTGATCGGCAATACCCTTCACTATATCTAGTGCTCATCCAGACGACTGGCCTAAATCAACTCTCTTCACTGTCGCGTTTCAGTGGTCTGATGTCACCTGCATGTTGTCAAAGTATATCGCTAAATGCACGCTTTGGAAACAGTAGACTGATATTGGGTGGAATGATTCGAAAAACATTTTCAAACGGGAAACGTGGGGAAAGGGAGAATACAAAGTTTAACTTTACGAAGTAATAAGTTGCGAATTCGCACTTTACCGACAGTGTCTCACGAGGAAGAGAATAATTTCCGGTGTCTTCAACGACCCGCGGGAAAACTGCAGCGTGTGGGCTTTACGCAGCTTGCTTGATTTGAGTAGACTGTCGCTACCAGCGAGGGAGGTGGTGCAGTGGTAACTCCCTGGACTCACATTCGGGAGGACCCGGGTACGATTCCCGGCCAGTCTGCTTTCGGCTTTCCATGGTTTCCTGAAATCACTCCAGGCGAATGCTGAGATGGGTCCCTAACAAAGCCCATGGGCCATTCCTTCACCAATCCCTCTTCCCTGTGCAAACTTGCGCCGTCTCTAATGACCTCGCTATCGACGAGACGTTGAGGGGGGCGCTTACTAGGCGCTTGAAACGTGTTGCAGTGTGTTGGCAAATCCGTATTTTCTGATTAAACTATTACACGTGCGCCCATTGTGCTGATCTACGAAAAGAAAACAAACTTCAGGCTATGACAGAATGTCGCTTTCAAGACACGAACGCATATTAGAACTGCTATTTCCAACCCCTGCGACATAGCATTTTCAGACTGCCGTATGTCAAGATGTGCTGATTGGATCTACGTGAAACTCAGATACAATCCGGCATTGAACTTTGCATCAGACTTTCCACCAGTAAAATAATATGTTCACCGCTTAAAGTCCCATAGAAAAAAAAAACTGTTATTGCTTCACGCGTAGTGGTGATGTGGCACTTGATGTGCGTACCAGTGTTGCCCTTAGCGTTCGCTCATTTCTGTGCCATGTCGCCTCAGGTAGGCGGCCCCCTTAAGCCCAACTACCTTCCTACCATCGCTACCGTACAAAATATAACATTGGAAATGGCCCGTGAACACGGCCAACGTTTTGTAGCAAACTGCAAGGATGGCAACACATCTATAGTCCATTCGCAGTTACTTCCAAATTTTCTGAAGCCCTGCTGAAGTTTTACTTGAGGCTATTTCTCCGTCACATGTAAAAAAGAATAACTAAGTCTATAGAGCGTCTCACTCTTAGATTGCAGTGTGCGGTGTAATGGACATTCACTCTCTCTTTCCAATACATGGTTTCTGTCGTTAACTCTGTCCTTGTTCCTGCGTGCACTGTTGCCTGATGTGTTATTTTTATCCAGCCTAAAAAAAATGCTATTTTCGTTGCGTGCGGGCCATGCAATAACAATAATACGGTTTCTCACAGGCTTCAGTTTCAAAGGAGCCGCTTAGCTTTTGCTTCGCAGGATTGGATTCCTTTACGAGTTGGCAAGGAGGTAAACAGATAGAAATTATCTTATTCAGGCCTTTTCCTTCACCGCTCATTTGTTTCTCAGCTTGCCAGTTACGTCACAAAGCTGAAGCAATCTGGTAACAGTAAGCGCCGTAAGTCCTGTACTGCAATTTAAGCGTGAGACGGACTATAGAAGAGGGATAACATACTATATCCTTGCCCACACAGTTTAATAATATTTTACATGATAAATATTTCTTACTAAGCACCACCAAAACACATATTTTCTCTCAGTTTTTAAAGGCTGTTTACGATAAAGTGAGCACTTTAGAAATGAACCTTCTTACGAAAAAAATTACTGCTCCTACATCCATATATTTTAATGGGCTCACTGAGTGGCATTCACCCAGTAAAGTTGGTAACGATGGATGAAAAGTAGTTGCTTTAACGTGGAGTAAAAAAAAAAAAGTCTTAGGTATTTATGATAACTTAAAATTAGTTCTTCCGCTTTCTGTTCTTTTTTTTTTTTATGCATCGAAGTGTAAAAATGAGAATATTTGTAAAGTATTTACTTTCTTAATAATTTCACATTTTCATTTGAGAGACGCATGAATAAAGTTATGATAAAGTAATGTTAATTTTACATAAGGCGGAAGAATGCACAACGTGTCTATAAGTAGGCCTTCAGCAGGGCTTTTAAAAACACTCATTTTATCGTGAACTGCCTATATTCATATTAATTTTAAATGGAATATTATAATTTATGGATTCAATAAAAGTAAAAGTTCAATTTGACAAATAATGGATTTTTTTTTTATTAATGGCAGTATAAAAGACATGTGATAAATAACATATTTAGGATACAAACAAACACGTCGTATTTGAAATCGTTCTTGAAAGGTTTATTTCAACAAGAAGTTATTGATAACTAATGAGTATACTTTCCTCTAAATGGGTGCAAATATTTTTAGAGAAATTCTTTAAAGTTTAGCAGGTAGGCGTTGACGTCTCATTGACAGCAATATAATTAGAGATGAAACCAGAAACATGTGAAATAGGATCAAGACAATATAATTCACGAGTGAGTTACCCGGGATCTGAATTCAGAAAAACTCGTAAGATTAAGCTAGTGTGCAATCAGCTGTATCATGGAGGTAGGATTCGCAGCATCAACTTCAGGTGTAAGTAGTATAATGTTTTGGATGATAGGGTTCACCAACCTGAAATATTTACACGGTCATTATTTTGAAAATAACTCTCTAAACCTCTAAAAACACATACGTTTACTTGGCTTAACATAATGCCACTTGTATGAAAGATTTGTTGGAAATCGGTTTGTTCGTATCCGAGATATGGCATATAATCTAATTATTTTAAAACTGGAATATCTTATAAAATTGCCTTAAAGAAGTTTCTGTATAGGATGTTTCTAATAGATACTATCAGCATAAATAGTTTGATTGAATTTAGGGAAATTGTTAAATAGGTATACCAAATATAACTTAATATTTATATGGCTGCCATTTCGAAAATCAATGTATGGCCCTATTAAAATCATGTAACTTTGCATGGGCTTCTGTAGTTGTGCGCAATTTGGAGGGAATTAGTAGAATTTTTTTCCGAAATATGGCAAAATGTTTCATTAGTTCACCTGGCACTATTTTGCAAAAAAAAAATCCGGCAAAAGAAGACCTCTGTATGGATAAATAACGCTTGCTTCTAATTAATACTGTTTACGTAAAAATTTGGTTAAATTTTGTTGAAACGTTTCAAAGATGTAACAAATTAACCTTAATTATTTGTATAAACCCCATTAAAACGAGCATGCCGCACATCATACACGTTAATTTACATAACTTAATGTACCAACATTTCGTGAAATGTTTGTATGAATAGGTTGTTTGGTCCTCAAGATATATCATAAAACATCCATTGTTCATGTGACGATCTTCATAAGTGGAGGACAAAACTTTTAGTTAGCACGTTCGATGATTGTTGTAGATAAAATAAACACAGTTAAATTTAAATCTGTGACATGGTTTCGTAGATGTAGCACACTAAGCTAAAAGGTTTGTATAGACGCCATTCGGAGAAATAAGGAACTTGCACACTTAAAACACTTAAATAAATACGTCCTACAGCAGTACAACTTCCTCGCCAAATTTGAAATAAATCGGTTGGTTGTTTCCTGAAATACGACGTAAAAATTGTGTTATTTCACGAGGGACTATCTTACAAAATGGCGGAGTAATGATGCTTTGCATAGAGAATTTTCATGGATATAATTGATACTGTTAGCATACAAAGTTAAGTTGAAATTTGTTTTGTAGTTTCGTAGATAGAATAGGAAGACCGACAATTAGTCTTCTGGGCATGTACCCAACGTTGACCTACTACAAAGCAACATAAATGTCAAAGTCACGTGGTCAACCGTGATGAACGTGGTTGGTTATATTTCAGTTTTCAAAAGACAAGCCATTTGTATGACTAAAATACTTTCATCAATTTGAATGTAATGAAACTGCATATCTAATCGGTTAGAGCAAGTATAAAAACATATCACAGCACTTGTTTACTGAAGAGTACTCTAACCTCTAATCAAACACACGGCGTTTTTGCCAGTCGTGTTGACAGAGAAGTAGTTCAATGTTGGGACACGATACACTGGTTGTGCGCAGCCAGTGAGATCGGTCTACCTCATCTTTAGTCTATGGTTTTATCGACTTCTGCACTTATGCGTCATCTATCGGCGGAACTACAAACTTACGGATACATACTGTGTTGCGGGCTACACTCCTTTGTTTCTGAGTAATAAAGTAGGGAAACTTACTTTTTGACTTTCCTTTGTAATTGGTTTGCGTGGACCTGTGTGGTGTGTATGTTGACGTTCTGTAATATATATTTTTTCAAATCTCGTAACACTGTATGTTTTCGGAAATCTATACTAATAAATAAAATTTAAGTGTCTGTCTGTTATTTCAAAATTGATATCAACATCTTAGCGCACTGTACCATTTAAACGATGTTAAAGCATAAATGACTGTTTTTAAAATTTTGTCGGTCTGTCTGGATGTTTCTCCAGAATTGGCTCCGAAACAGCTGAATCGATTTTGATAAAACTCTCAGAGATCATAGAGTTTATTTCTATTTAAAACCTGCTCTTTATTTCATCTCGATATCTCAAATGGTTATAAAGTAAATTAATTTTTTCATATAATTTTCTTTATGTTTCGTATCTTATTTTTTGCAAAAGAATTACTGTCAAAAAACATTGTCGAAACAACAATAGTTTTTAAAATAATCATTGATATTATATGCATCATAGAAAAAGATACATTAATTTTTGAAAAAAGCATAGTAAAATAACATATTATGAAACAGCCAATACTAACGCAACGATAAAACTATTTCCGATACTAAATTAACAATCTTTCAAGCCAATTATATAGGTGTGTATTTTAATAACTCCATATAACCTAAGCGAAGCTAAATTTATATTTTAAAATATGTAAACAAATCCCAAAGTCGAAGCGAACAAAGTCGCGGGCACAGCTAGTGTATAGTAAAAAATCGAACATGTGAGGCGCTCGCTCTGTTTTGAATTGCTTCCTTGACCATCCCGCGCGGACGAGAGAAAAAAAATGGGATAAAGTGGTGATGTGATAAGCGGTAGGCGAGTCGCAAAGGATTGCGCTGCGTACCTCCACGATAAGCCGTCGGGTGCTTTGAGTTTCTGCGGTTATCTGAAAGAATTTTCTGGTTCATTGGAGTTGCCTCTTGTCAGCGTGACCACGGGCGTGGAGAACGTTTCAGATCGGGCGACCTGCGACGGGCCGACAGTTTTTGACAGTTGAGAGTTCGGAGAGGATTGTGCGAGTCTAATCGAGGGGGTGTGTGAAGATCAGCGAGATAACGAGTCAGCAGAGCGTCGAGTGGCGGCGAGAGTGACCAGTGCAGTGTTGCCACGTCTTTTGGGAGGAATTATCGTTTTCGGGGTAAATAATTATCGTTTCCTGAAGAAAATTATGATACATTGTTTACTATCATACCAATTCGTTTTAAAACCATTCAAATTATCTCAAACTGTGTATTATGTAACAACTTGGATTCTAAATTAAAAAAAAAATAAATAAATAAATTATATCATTCAAATTTGACACACGAAACTAAACTTTACAAAATGTTTATAAATATGTATTTAATTATATAACTCACCTATTAGGCAAAAAACTGCAGTTACTGGTAAACATGTTCACCATTTCATTCCTGGATGTCCGAACAGGAAGGAATTTTCGTTTCGTTACGTTCGCAATGAAATTATGGTACATTTGGCTATCATGGGCAAGTGGTCATCGTTTATGGTACGAGGGAAAAAAATACTACCAAACGACAATTATGGTACGTGCTGGCAACACTGGACCAGTGGGGTGAAGTCTGCGGACTGCGAGCATCGGTGCAGTGAAAAGTGAGACTGGCAGGTGGGAATATTGTACTGGATGAGTGTAGGACATTTCAAATGATGGCGACACACAGACTTAATATATGTGTTAGTAAAGAGTGTGAATTAATTCATATGTATTATGAAAGGAAGTCCCTGGCGCGCGTCTGTCTGCCTGTATGACATATCTCTTAAAAAAATTATTTTCATAAAAGGTAGATAGGTTTAAATTGTTAATCAATTATTAAATAACTTCCTTAAGAATTAAACCCCTCCCCCAAATAAAATACAATTTTAATTTAATTTAACTGATTATGTAACAGAGTTCACGACTTTAAATTGGGTTCTTGTGGGGGAGGGGGGGATCAAAAAGATGTCCATCAATCCCCTTTTCAGTTACTACCTGATAAGAGAAATGAATAACGTTATAGGTATAGAAAGTACATGAATTAACTTTAATTTTAGAAATATAATAGAGTTCAGTTATGGTCAATGGCCGAGCACTTATCAAATTTGTAATTTCTTTGTTCTTGCTGTTGTCTGTATGACTGCGCTAAACTCGAGAACCACTGAACGAATTTGGATATTGTTTTTACTGTTACGATCTGCATTTATCGAGGAAGGCTTGTCTGTATTAAAAATTGTCCTAGCAGTTATAGGAGCTGAGTATTAATGGTATTCGTGAATGAAGTCGGGGAAAATGAGCAATTTTACCGTTTCTAAGCATGCTCTACCAAAACTGCAGGGCCGATTGTTATAATTATTTCATTTGTTAGGGAGCTACATTCTTCCATATAGCTATACAGATATTAAGTGGGGCCACAGAGGCCCAGTAGGTAGAGTAATCTCAAGGGGAGCCTCAGTGGACAAGTGGGTAGAGCGATCCCAAGTGGGGACGTAGTGGCCCAGTGGCTAGAGCACTCTCAAGAAGGGCCGCAGTGGTTCAGTGGATAGAAAAATATCAAGTGGGGCTGCAGTGACCCACTGGCTAGAGCGATCCCAAGTGGATACACAGTGGTTCAGTGGATAGAAATATATCAAGTGGGGCCACAGAGGCCCAGTGGCTAGAGCGATCCCAAGTGGATATGCAGTGGTTCAGTGGATAGAAATATATCAAGTGGTGCTGCAGTGACCCACTGGCTAGAGCGATCTGAAGTGAGTGGCTGGAGAGATTCCAATTTTCAAAATAAATCAATGCTCAACGAAGCAGACGAGGATACAGGCAGTATACTTACTACAATCAATACAGATAAATTTTGAAGGACTTAATATGAAATATACATTAAACATTGTATTAACTGAGAATAATAATATTAGTAGAGGAGAAAGACAGTTTAACATTGTAAATTAATAACTGTTGAACTAAATTAAAATCAAATTTAGTTCATTTATTTTTATTAGGACCTTCATCCCTCATGAACTCGGATAATAATGTGTAACAATATTATCTGGACTCGGAAAGTACTCTTCCTGGCAAGTGCATGGGACCAGTAAAGGTGTAAGACGTAAAGGCGTGACGTGAATAATCGCCCCAAAACACGAGTGTCTCGGATCGGGTAACTCCGCTCAGCAAATAAAAAAAAATTAATACTGTGGCGAGTATCACGAACTTGAGATCTGGATGTGGCTTTCACGCGAAAAAAAAAAAAACCCTCTCACCCCTGATCAAGATGAAGCGATCCTTCACGACTGAGGCAGCGAAGAGGAATGATCGCTTTCTCTCGGGCCTCCTTAAAAAAAAAAAAAAAAAATACTTTGACAGAGCTTCGCTTCTGAGGCACGCCTTCTCTGGGGCGAGTTCGGTTTCCGCCCATCAGCAAATGCGGTTTCCATGTCCGCGCTAAAGGCACACGCGCGCACAAATTATTGCCATGACGGAAGTAGCGGCTGGGGAGCGAGCTACGCTGTGAAAGCCCAGCTATCAGGCACCCGGGAGGATCCGGGGTTATGTGGGCCACTATACAGCTACGGAGCGCCTCGGTTGGCAACGGATGGGCGAATTGATGGCCCGAACCCCCGCAAGCGTAAAA
The DNA here is from genome assembly GCA_029891345.1 of Dryococelus australis. Lineage (NCBI taxonomy): Eukaryota > Metazoa > Arthropoda > Insecta > Phasmatodea > Phasmatidae > Dryococelus > Dryococelus australis. The sequence continues at coordinate 114,639,333 of CM057001.1, forward strand.
TACGCAGTGTTAACTAGGCTCTAGACGATTGCAGTCTGATGGGACCGAACGCGGGGGGGGGGGGGGGGATACCCACAACGCACTCTGCCATTTGTGCCGCGTGAATTCCTCTAAAGCTTCATAGAACTGTGGGAGTGGGTTGGACATTAGCTCATTTTTTTTTGCTACCCGTTTCATCTGGTCAATGCCGTGGAGCGACACCAAATCGCTGGTGGCGTACACTGTTTGCTGATGCGAAATTCAGTTATTTTCCATATGCCGTGTTACTGAAATAATGTACTAATAGCAAAGTACTCGCGGAGACAATTCAGTGGGAATGAGGGATTCAGAACAACATATTGCTGACACAGTAAATTGAGTCACTCATGTGAGGGTAGCCATTTTTTTTGCTGTTGTAATAACATATTCGATGCATTTATTTCAGTCCAGTTATCAAGGATGCACCTGTCATATTTTGAGAAGTGCTTTACTTAGAACAAATTAGTTTTCTATTAACTCTTTTGGATACCAAAAGTGACGAAAATTTCGTAATCAAAGTAAGAGTAAACCAAACCTCACAAATTTCAACTCTGCGCAAGTACTTTGTTACGTGCGTTTAACAGTTACCATTGCTACATAAAGCGTAGGGTCTGTAATGATATATTAAACAAGTTATTAAAACTTTTGAAAGTTATTTTGATAAGCTCACAATTTACTATGTGAAGGTATTTCTTAGAATCTTTCATTTCTATAAAGGAGTCTTTATTTTAACTAACCACATTCACTGTTAATCAGCAGTTAAGATCTGCAAAGCACTTTCGCCATATCTCTTATCTCGTAAGACTCGAACCAGCAAAAGAATCCAAACACATATAAATCAACTTTTCTCTGCCAAAAAAAAAAAACCCTGTAAGTCGTAGCTGTACAAAAAAAATGTTTGTACATAGCAGATTGTACTTGATATTTCGATAGACCCGTTTTAACGAGAAAAGTTATTTCCCCAGCATAACATAAGTATGGGTTTAATTAAACTTTTTTTTCTCTGTAGGTGAAGATTAAAGAGTTGTAATTTATGACGCAAATATCTGCAATGAGAGTTGTTTCACTCCAGGCTGAGAAGTGTGTGGGTCGAGGCAAAGGGACTTGGCCCACATCCGAAGTAAACTCACCCAAAGACGTTCACCGAGGGGGGGGGGAGAGAATGGCGTGCCGGATGTGGACCTCAGGTCGCACCCCTAACCTCCTTTCTCCCTTCGAACGACCGCCCTTCACCCCTCACACACCCTCTAACTACCTACCATCCTTCCCCCGACTATCGACACCTCCATAAAGGCCAGCTGATTTATCCCTCTCATTTGGCCCGGGGCCAAGATTCGCCAAGTCACACGCCCTGCAATCCACACAATGCCGATTGTTCCTCGCCTGCCGCCCGTCCATGGTGGCGGCTGGAGCAAAAAAGCGCGTGAGGGGGTGGGGAGTTAAAGCGCGCGTGACTGGGGGGGTTAAAGGGCGAGGGGAAGGTGAGTTTCACGCCCCATCGCCGCGGAGTACCTTTCACCCGCCTTCAGCAACACTTTCTTTCCTCAGAAACCCGGCCGGCGTCTTCTCGTGCAACTTTCTATACATCCGGGGCTCCCTGAAACTTCGCACACTCCTTTCAGGCCCTACCGAGGTGCCGAGTCTATGCAGAAACCAACCCAAAGTGTACCTAAGCCTACCGTCACAATGAAATAAAATGACATCTCTAAATGACAGAGAGACCAGAAACGTCATTTTTGGGTACTGTACAATTTTTCACGTGAATACGTCTTTAAATTTGCAACCATAGTGGGAGGCAAACCATAAAATCCGATGATAACCAAATCGGGCGCTACAGTTTGGCATTACAGCTCCGAATCTATTGTCTACATTCAAAATAAAATTACACCACTCGATTGCCAAAGGATCAGAGAATATGTTATGTTGAGTGAGGACTGCGAAGCATCGCGTTATATGAGGAAGGGGGGAGGGGGCGCAATCTTGAGTTCGTTTCGCCGCGTGTCATAACTTCCGCGTACTATAACTTTTGACTAGGAGAAGCTGCGACTCTGTTTTAAGTTTCAATCGACAGCTCTCGTCAAGATCAATCGATTGCGTGTATAAAAATATTTATGTGGCGTGGTTATGTTGAAATTGTATACGTTTAATGTAAAAAATTAAGAGAACTTCACACAATTTCGGCTTATAATCGTAAAAATTCAAAGTCGAAATTCAGAATTAGTATACGGTTGGAAAGAGAATCTCAAAAGCAATCCAGTTTTCCCCTCAAAACCCCATATGATCGAGTGAAGCGGTGCCGGGAACGTAAAATAAACATCAAGGCGTCCGAGCGCGTCAGTGTAGACGTATTCACTTAAAACAAACGGCTGTGACGGCTGTGTCCCCAACACAGGCAACCCCAATTTTTTTGTAATTCTTTTTATCGATGGTGCAGATGCAGTAAAGGTCCGTTTACACATGTCAGTGACGCTTCAGTGTCGTGTCCGTGTCAGTGACAAAATAGTATCGTTGCATTCCATTTAGCTGACGGCGTCTACACACATCCGGCGCAGTGCCGTATTTTACCCTGCAGTCGGGTATCGTCGCCAACGATATTTTTACAGTTTCACTGACGCCGTTTGGCGCGGGTTGGCTATACAACAGAGCTTACGTATTTCATAAAATGATTGACGAGCAACTCATTGGTTATGTATTATCCTGTGCTTTATGACTGGTCTCTGTCGAAGTGTGTGGACAATACATTCAAACAGGACATCTGGAATAAGATAGGAGAAAAGCTGGACATGGATGGCATGTACTTGTCCATAGTTGCAATGACGTTATTCCCTAACATATCGAGTAAAAAAATTGACATAATTTGAACACTGTAATAAACTACTGGGTTATATTGTGAACATAATAAGTGCCCTCAACGCAAAGGAAACCGTGTTATTGAAGTAGGTGTGATTTTATCCTTCTTTCCATGGTAGACATCCTGCCTCTGAAGTAAAATAGTTTTTGAACAATCTCGCACACATAAGGCGTTTCTGGTTGCGTTCCTGCCCTGCATCGGTAGCTGTTTAATTCTTCCTTCGTCTGTACGAGCACTTTGTGTATCGTACATGTACGTGTTTCCATCCTTTTTTTTTTTATGAAATTGTATAAAATATACGTTGCAAGTATGATTAAATCAGCATTTTCTGGATTGGCTTGGATTTTCCTCATATGTATATTCTAAATTTCTGTAACAATCTCAAACGTGTTTTCCACAATTCTTCGGCCTCGGCACACGAGATAATTAAAGGTACGTTTAGAAGCATCCGAATCTACTCCCGGATATGATCGCATCACATATCGTTTTAAAGGGAACGCTTCATCCCCGAGAATTACGCACGGTGCTTTAATGCATGCACCTGGTAATGCGTCGTCTTGTGGCACAGACAAACAGCCTTGTCCGATTGCTTTGCCAAGGCTAGAATTTGGGAATATTCCACCATCACTACTTTTTACCATTCTCTCCCACATCGACAGCAATAAAGTTGTAACATGCACAGGCCAGCACAAATAGCACAATTAAGAATGTCTTCTTGGAGCCAAAGAACAACGAGTGGAGCTTTTATGATAATGTGCTTACCGTTGAGGGCACCCAAAAAAGTCAGGAAAAATCCACATGGTGTAGAAGTCATTAGTAATATATTTCCACGTGTCTGAAACATTTCTCTCATTAGCGTCTGCGCAATTATCCTGCACGTGTCCATGACGATCTTGTAAACTGTAAAAAAAATTCTGGTAAACTTCCTAAACTGTAATGGAAGTTTTTAACGTATACAGTGTTAGGAAATAATACTAACACGCCTGGCTGAAAATATGGGACTGTTTAGCATTGCTACTATACAAAGTCGGGAACTTCCCTATGCATTTGGCTCTTTCCTGAGAAACTGTAGGAACGTTACCATGCATGTATTGGGAATTAATTTGCAATTCACGCTTTTTCGCTGTAAATATACACTGATATGGTAAATTTACAAATAGTTTCTTACAGTGTACGCTGTGCTGTGTCCCAAGCGGTAGCTGAACGAGATTGTTTTCAGTAAATCTCCCGTAGCAAGGTACCTGAAACAATAACACGTAATGCAATTTGTAATATTACAGATAACATATATTAGGGCAATTGTATTTCTATGTCTACTTAAATGTGGTAACAATAATTAATGTTTTAACAAGTAACACTTGTAAAACCTGATGGAACAAAATAAGAGACAATTATAGGAAATCTCTAAAAAAAAAAAAAAGACAGTTACCAAGAGTACACAAAGTGGAAAGAAAATCAAACTTTATGAGTATTCAGGACAGTTGGCTTTTTTGAAGAAATATTACGATGAAACAGAAACCATAGGAAACATTGAGACTCCACATTGTGTCGGTGATGAAGAGAACTCTTCTGTAGACCACGACGACAATGAAGACAACATACAGGATGATGTCGGAGATAGTACAGTGTCGTCAAACCACAAGGATTTGCATAACCAAACACTGCGTACTGCAAATCTGACAGATACGGCCCAGGATACAAAACAAATGGCAGCTGGTAAAATAGCTAGAAGGAAGGATCCACCCCCAAGAAACGGCTGCGACTAAATTGGTGGATTAGTTTATTCAACACGACGAAAACCAATCTGCAGCTCCACCATCACCCTACCCTGTTGTGCATTTTGAGCGCCAACACTGAAGACGCTAACTCCGTGAAATAGCATGCGATGTGGCGGAAAGTGAAATTTTCAACACATTACAAATATATCAAATGCAAATGCTCATGGAAGGACATTCACGTGAACAGTTTGTGTGATTGTAACTGCCCCGTGTTGTCGCATGCTTCAGTTCATTCTTCTTCTTCTGCATTGCCAACTTCTGCTACACCAGGAACTGGTGTAGCCTATCCTACCTAATCAAGAATACCTATATGTTGTCAGCGGGAGTATTCGCAAATCAAGATCACCACCAAGCTAATGCGGACATCCACAACGATTCCTTGAACAATTACTTTCAGAACTTCAGTAGCTAAACATGACTCATGGAAAAGCTTATAGTGTTTATTGTCATATGCCATTCACGGTAAAGTGAGCACTTTTGAAAGCCCTCTCGTTCGGAATAATAGTCAGTAAATATATTTGATTTTAGCCTCAGACGTTAAATTCTTAGTTCGGTGGAATCTACACACTGTGTTTATTACTTACATTGCACTATTTATTTTTAAAAATGCCTATAGGATAAAAAAGTAACTAGAGCCTCAAAAGTGCTCACTTTACCGTGAACAGACTTTACGCTAATAAACTATGCATTGTCAATATGTATTATTATTATTTACCTTAAATGGTTGACCACTCCCTCGGTGTTATTGCCTTTCTCCAGCGAGTATAATTTTCCTTTAATCTACGTCTATTTGACTATCCGACCTCCCGTGGCGCATTCGGTTGGTGCGCCACCGATCTGGGGTGCGCGAGGCTCTGGGTTCGAATCCTGGGTAAGTCATGGGTCTTAAGTTAGGTTGTAAGTTAGTCTGTAAGCCCTCCCCTGCTAAGATTTCAAGCCTAAAACCGGGGGACGTTAAAAAGCCCTCTACTATATCGACTTTCTATTTTACTAATGAAAATGCAAAAAACAATTTTCAGACATTACAAAAACACTCGAAGAATTTCGTTTCATCACCAGTCAATTCTTTGTATGGGGTAGTAAACTCTCCTTCGCTTTCGCGTTTCTGCTATACCTCATGTATCCACTTCCTTTTCTTCGCTTGTTGCTTCATCTAGAATCTCGCCCATAGCTGCCAGCTCTACGGTTGAAAACTTCGACATTTATGGAATGACAGACGTGAAACGTACGGAACTGCACGGATATGTGTGAACAGGCAACACCAATACGGCACTGTCACGTCATTGACACTTCACTCACATGTGTGAATGAACCTTAAGACGTAGTTCCAAATTTCGAAGTTATCAGTACAAAAAAATACCATAAACTGATTTTTTTTTTTTGGCACATTGTAGCTATTCCACAGTTTAAATCTTCAGCCCATAACATTTAATTACGCAAAATGTGAAATAGCCTAAATGCAAAAATTGATTTATTGCACAGTATTTTGTCGATTCTGCTGAAATCGTTATTTTGAGTTGTATTACATATGCAACATCAATATACAGCTTTATTTTAATGCGTCGAGAAAAGTATAAAGTTATTAAAATGCAACGTTTTCGTTAACTTCGAGCGCTAATTAACACCGTATTCTTTTTTTATATAGTTGTTATCTGCCCCACTGTGTATAACATTTTCATATAATTTCACTTTAATTACTGTTGGTGGCAAAATAAATAGTTAATTTGGTGTCAGTGATTGGGCTATGTTCCTCTTCATGTGATGTTGAAATACAATTTGTACATTTAATATTTCATACAAGATAGAATATGCATGAAAAATTGTTGTAAGTGTTGAACGTAGAACTGTAGTTTTGAATAATCATCCGTAACAATACTACAGTGTGAAAAAAAATTACATTTTCCACGGTCGAGTGATTCTTCCGAAATATATTTTTTAATATTTTCCTGAATATGCCTTGTTTTGACGTTCCTTTAGTGATAATTCTTCAAATATCGTTACGCAAACTAAGTGGCCAATATGAACTTCTCTGAACGTAAGACGACTAGGTATATGGCTCAAGTGGGTAGCGTTCCTTTGCTTTCAACTTTTTATTTACTCTTGGCGCTACGATTATGATAAGAACCAAATGTCAAAATGAGACAATTTCGTTGATTTTAAATAATTTGGTATAACTGAAGTTTTCATACATTTTAGCTTCAGCCACGAATTTCTGATGTTACAAATAAAGCATAATCACAGCAGCTAATCCGTGAATTCTTATTGTACTTTGATAATATTATAATAATTTATGTCACTTTATATTGATATTGGCTTACCGGCTTCAAACACATCACCATTTTTTGTAACACCCAAAACACGAAATAACTAAAACTTTAGAAAGTTTTTAAGTTTGAATCACAAAATAAACCATTCTATCAGCTACAAAATAAGCCAGTAGGCCTACACTGTAAAGCCTAATCACTGATTGATTAACCGTCTGTGAAATACTAGTCACTGAAGGTAAGCGAAAAGGTTGTCGCAGGCTGCCCAATCAGTCAAAATAATTAAAGATTTTGAAGACAATCATTGTAGTCTAGTATTTGTTAGCAAGCTTTTTGGCCAAAAGTTTACTTGTTTCATTAATCTTTCCTGTTCTATTTGTGCAACATTAGTAAAAAAAAAAAAAAAGAATAGCATCTACAGGCATTCCTTAAGTTTGTAATATAATATATAACATTATGCGTATGACGCGTACGTTAAGTAGTCATATTTTTTTTTGTTCAGCGGCTGCTGCAGATAAACGCGTTTTCTCATGCGAGATGCTTTTAAAGCTGGTGTGATGTTATGTATGTATATGTTATGTGGGTTTCTAAACGACATAGCGAAACGCAATACCTAATGTAAGGCCAAGAGCGTATAAAAAAACTGCCTGAGATTTTAGTTCATAAATATTTTTCAAATGACTCCATCATTATTCAATAAAGTTCCTTTCCCTTAAGTGATGTTCGTTTTGAATTTTTGTTATTTACAAGTCCAAAATCAGCAGAAATAAAACTCAGCACATAATTATCCTTTTCGGCCAGTCTCATTAATATGTGGCAAAATTGAGGGACAGGTTATGTACTGAATAAAATAATTTTTTTTTTCCAGTAAGTACTTAGGAATGAAATGTTTTATTCCCATATTTTGTTTACGCATGAACAAATGTTTTGGGCCTTTAAATCCGTGAAAATTTTATCAGAGGCCGTACAACACAAATATGGTTTCTCAAATTAATTGCTGTTACACATAAAAATAGTCCATCTCTAGTGCGCATAAATGGCAGTGTGGCCATACGGAAGAAAACTCACAGGCTTGAAAGGTAAAAAAAATTAATCTGCGAACCCCTCCAGACAAGTTAGAGAGAGGCGCCGTAAATTTATTTGGCACGGCGTTGATAAAAATTCACCGAGGGTCGCTAACGTAGAGACTACGCAAAAAAAAATATATATATATGTATATAAAAGCGGCTCCTCACGCGAGTTGGACAGAATGGAGGCGGAATGAGTGAAACGACGTTTTTATGGGGGGTGCTTTGTTTCGCCAGCATATCCGTCACGCGTTATATCTGGTTTTAATTAAAAGTGTAATTATTTTTCAGTGTTGTAGTGGACATCGGAACGAACGGCAAAGGTGGAGCTGCACAATGACTAGCCAGCCCACCCTTGTGATGAAGCAGCGCGGGTTATTTCCGTAGCAAGCGGGTGGCAGCCGCTCGGACAGCCTCCCGGGTACATCTATTGGCAAAACTGCGCTCTTCATTTCGAAACCGCGGCCACAAACGACGTGCGTGAATTACCGTCGCTCGGTTCATAATATATATATTTGCACTCAAAGCAGGCACCGGGTGAACATTGCATTGTAATACGACTTTTCCCTGTCGCACGCGGCTTTCACATTAGAATGCCGGGGATGATGTAATTGTTTCTACGTTCCGTGACGTAGGACGACAAGGCAACGTGTCTCGTGCGAGCGTTTGTTCGCATGTGCGATATGTGTGGCATATATTCACACACACACACACACACACACACCACTGTGTTATTACTTAAAATTTTAAAAATTCAAAGGACATAATATAGAAAAATTAAAATAATACAATGTAGAAACGGCGATTTAAAAAATAGGATAGATTTTTACCTGCATATAAACGTACAGAATCGTTGCAGCTTTCGTGAAAATTGTCGTTAAAATAGCAATTTAACCACTTTAACAAGATTATGTACGCAGTCAGAATTATTTTGTACGTCTCCAAACAAAAGCAGTGAATCCAGTTACCAAGCAGATTCGCGCGATACTAGTAGAAATATATTACCTTATATATATATATGTATATAAGGTAATATATTTATACTATATATATATATATATATAGAGTTACTAGGGGACCCAGCCCGTGATGACCTTTCTTTTTTTTTTTTTGTATTTTCACGGGGCTAGAACAGTTACCATGTTAAATAATTAGGTTATCATACACAGACTTAAAAAAATATTGCATAGATATAGGTAGGTAATAATGAAATGACGTGGAATTAACTCAGCATTGAAGCGACTGCGGTCCATTAAATAATTCTCTATCCGCTTGGCCACTGCGGCCCCACTCAACATAGTTCTATCCACTGAGCCACTGAGGCCACACTTGGAATAGCTCTATCCACTGAGCCACTGCGGGTCCACTTGATTAACTCAGTATTGAAGCAAGACATTTAATGTAAACAAAAATTATATCCCCTTACCTTAATATCTCTATGCAATATTCTCTAGGCATTAATACAAAATTTTTCATATGGACAAAGTAATTAAAAAATTAGATTTTGTGATAAAAGGTAATGATTTGCGTAATCTGATCTTGCTGAAATTTGAACTTGACCTGTATATTACCCTGAGGATTCGCTCTGCTAAATTTGAAGAACTTCTGTTGAGTTTCAAGGGACTTAGGGGTATTAAAGACGGACAGACAGACAGACAGAGATCGTCTACTTATATAGTAGGATAGGATTATATAGTGAAACCAAATAAAAATTAATTAATTTACTGCTACAGCGGAATACATAACTGGAAATTACATTTTATTCACAATCATATTAGATTATTTTTAATGAGAATAAATTATTTGAAAACCGTTTTACAAGTATAGGTCATAATTGGTTAACGTAAGTGTAGCGGAACAAGCGTGTCGACTCCAGTTCACCATGAATCATAACGTTGAATTGAAGTGGGTCTGGGAGGGTTAAGGATCTTCCCTAGCAAAACATTTTAAACGCCTCAACGTCACGCCGGGCCGCAAGGAATCTTTGCGACGGCGATGGGAAATAGCATTAACAAGCTTCGCGCGTCTTCTGTTTGCGCAGAATTTTAAGCGGTGACTATAAGGGGTTTAATGGGGCAATCTGTTCGGAAAAGTTACAGCATTGTCGTTATAGCTTGAAACACTGTTTATCACTAGAGTAATTATCGTAGACAGAGGGCCACTTGCTACGATTTTCGCTAAGTTTGGCACTTTTCAACAACATCTATGCTGCAATTACCAGATACATAAATTAACAACAAAATATTGACTTCCAATTCTGTACTAAAAAGTATTAACACTGTAATCTTACGTCGATTTTTAATTATAATAGACAAAATTTCCAAACATAAATAATGAAATAAAACGATATAATATACAATGGTATTATAATATCATATTATATTATTGAAAATATTATAAAATATTATATTGTATTAAATTACATTATATTATACTACCGACCCCGCCCGGCTTCACCCGGGTACAATTTAGTTTTTACGGCGATGCACTAATAAGTAAAATGGGAAAAGACTTAAGACTTAACAAATAAGACTTAAGGTTATGGTAGGAGAAGTTTCCTGTGGCTCCACTTGATATATGTCTATAGATGCATGGAAGAATTTACCTCGCTAATAATGAAAGAATGATAACAATCGGCCCTTCAGTTTGGATAGAGAATTGTCAGAAAGCAGCAAAAAAAGCTCATTTTCCCCGACTTACTTTACTAATACCGTTAATGCTCAGCTCTTATAACTGCTACGGCAGTTTTTAATGCACGTAAACCTTCCCCGATGAATGCAGATCATAGCAGTAGAAACCGTATTCAATCCTGTCCAGTCGGTTCTCAAAATTAGCGCAGTCATATAGACAGATGCGCTCCAGGGACTTCCTTCTGTACTATGTAAGGACTATAAAATACAGTAATACTACAAAAATGTAATATATAATATTATATAAAATATAATAATATAAGACCCATATGAAAACTAGGGAGGCCCCTTACCCTCGAAAAGCCTGTAAGGTCGGGACTACGATGACGTGTAACTTTACGTTACACGTATCACGCAACACGGTACACTTTCACGTGTACGTAAAACATGTTTTTTTGGCGGTGTGTTGTACTGCTTGACGTAAGTACGTAACCTTTGTGTACTGCGTAAAAATATAGGGGGTAAGATCAGTTGCTTTTCAGATTGAAAACTAAGAAAATTCATCTCATACGGGCGTATTTGTGTCTTAACAGTGGTGTGGCTGGAACTGGCCGCGAAAAGTATAGCGGTCGTGTTTGATACTACTTTTGAAAACGACTAGGAGATCGCCATAATTTCCAGAACGAAAATGTCTTTAAGAAAGGCATACAGTTTTTTCCGTGCACGGTGGAATCAGTCGTTTGTGATAAACTTTGATCTGCTGTGGAAATTAAATAGTGTATCATGAAGTAGGGCTACTAAAATTTGAAAACTTAATGGCAAGCATTCTGCATTTCATGCAAACATTTTTACACCCCTGAGAAACGTAATTTATAAATTGCGGCAACTTAAACCTTCCTGAATTTTTATGAATTAAAAAGCAAGAAATGAACCAAGTCTATCTTCTATATGCTATTAAAAAAATGCATGAGCAGACGACGTCGTGAAAATAGAAGGATACCCGTGAAAACAAAGATAACACAACATCGTCCTTGTTGTGATTGGCCAGCGAGAGTACGTGGTGAAGGTTCACGGATCACGCGAAAGCTAGACACTAACAAGCTTTCACATCACGTGAACGTTACGTGGAATGGTCATGACCGGTCTCATTCAAACATATTAGTCAAGGTGTGGCGGGCTTACGCGAACGTGTTACGTGAAACGTGAAGTCATCGTGATCTCGGCCTATAGTATGTTCGCGGTTTCGTCACACTTTTTGAATCAAACCTTTGAAAAAACACACCATGTATGACGTGTTTGGTTGTCTCCTAAATATCTCATGTGTCAAAGCGTTTTATATTTCTGTTAACACAGAAGTACCTTACTTTCGTAAATTTAAATTTTTATTGTATTTTATTTATAAATCATATTTTTTAAATTTATAATTATAATGAATAAAAAGAGTGACAAAATAGGTGTGTTGGTAATGCCTAGTAAGAAACGGTTCTCATGCAAAATATTAGTACACCGATTGCGCACGAATGCGGTGCGTTGGCCATGTGGTTTAATTTTCTAAGCTTTGTTCGTATGAGGTGGATGACGTTACACAGGCTCCTCGAGACATTCACCCCGTTCGCATTTGTTTGTCTAGAATAAGACGGGCCGCTTGTGCCTGGTGTCCCAGTCTGGGACAGGTTGGTTGTTTGTCTAGAATAAGACGGGCCGCTTGTGCCTGGTGTCCTAGTCTGGGACAGGTTGGTTGTTTGTCTAGAATAAGACGGGCCGCTTGTGCCTGGTGTCCCAGTCTGGGACAGGTTGGTTGTTTGTCTAGAATAAGACGGGCCGCTTGTGGCTGGTGTCCCAGTCTGGGACATGTTGGTTGTTTGTCTAGAATAAGACGGGCCGCTTGTGCCTGGTGTCCCAGTCTGGGACATGTTGGTTGTTTGTCTAGAATAAGACGGGCCGCTTGTGCCTGGTGTCCCAGTCTGGGACAGGTTGGTTGTTTGTCTAGAATAAGACGGGCCGCTTGTGCCTGGTGTCCCAGTCTGGGACAGGTTGGTTGTTTGTCTAGAATAAGACGGGCCGCTTGTGCCTGGTGTCCCAGTCTGGGACAGGTTGGTTGTTTGTCTAGAATAAGACGGGCCGCTTGTGCCTGGTGTCCCAGTCTGGGACAGGTTGGTCGATGGACCTGGTCGACGCGACCGCATTGCCATGCCTAACCTTGCGGGTGAGTGGACAGATTTGGGCGGCTCACATGTCTTGAGAGCCGATGAGGGTGGAACGAGATAAGTATGGAGTATGCAAGGGCGGGGGAAACGGGAGATCCCCGAGAAAACACGCTACGGCCACCGGCATCATCTGGCGCCATTCCAACATGCGATGATGCGAGGAGGGGGGGGGGCGGGAATACGATCCTGATTCGTCTGAGTGGGAGGCGAGCAGTCTAACCTCTACACCACCGCGGCGCCCCTAACCCTACGATGGCCCGAGTGGGCCTACCTTGTGTTTGATGTCCGCCTTCAGCTACGTGGCTTTCCTAGGACGGTCACGCACTCGAGTACTGACCACGCCAAACCGTTATGATACACTGTGATATGAAGACCACCAGGTTACCAGGGTGGTATGGCCGTCGGCATGGTTGAGGTTAATTCTACTCAGTTTAGGAACAAAACCACTTTTACTGTGGGAGAATTTGCTATAGAGACAATTTCCGCTACTATGTAAACGCTAGTGTTCCGAAGAGCCATTATATTTAAAATTTTAAACTACGTGAATAATAAAAGATAAATATTCCACTTAGTCAAGTAGTTATTTTAATTTTATTTATGATTATTGCAATCATTTCGTTTTTTTAAGTAGAGAATATAAAAATATCCGGTACACACATGGAAGCCGGGACACGAAAGTGAAGCCGGGCAGCAGACAATAATGAAAGACAAGGACAGAGCTAGTAGTGGTAATAAGGTGCATGTTTTACATGAAGTTAAATATAACTTTTGCCACTCATATCGAAATCTAAGTAAAAAATTACAACCAGCCAACATTTCAGATTGTATGAGTAAAATTGTCCTTTTTAAATTATTTCTCAAATGAACACAAGGGTTTGTGTAACGTGCTGCCTATCGTGAAGCATTAATCGATACACAGTCAACGCGTGATGCCATTGGCCGACAGCCAGTCAATAAGAAACGTGGCAGAGTACAGTAAGCGTGTGCGGTGTAGCCAGGACCAATAGGACGAAGGTAGTTGGAAATATGGAAACCAACACAAGTGGTAGTGCTGTAGCGGAGAATATATGCAGCTCACTTCAACATTGTCCTCAGTGCTTGTATTTTGCCCCGCGCTCAAAGGGTTAGGGATCCGATTTACTAAAACGTTTTCTGTGAAATCGTTGTTTGCGCGTAAACTAGTGTCTCGGTAAATAAATGTTCTGGAAATACGAAGTTTTGCCAGAAAAGATAAAAAAAAAAAATGTTGTCTATATCGCTATTTTTATTCTTTACTTTTGTCATCTTAACTGCATTAATGGATTTTAAAAAATCGTGAAAGTGGTCAAATGTCACATTTTTAAAGCTTGCCTATGAAGTTTCTTTAAGCTGTAAGAGAAAAGTACGATTATACACAGGTAGTTTGATTTGTGTACTTTCATAGTGTGTAATAAAACCCCACAGTTACATATCTAGTTCACACAGTAACGCGTTACGACGGAAACACTGCACGCCTTGCGCGTAGGAGCAATGAGAGGCTACGCGTGCGTGTTAGTGTCGCCCGTATCGCTCCCTCGCTTCACCGTGGACGCGCAGCTACATAGGACCCTTAAAGCACTGAGTTTCCCCAAGTCTTAGCATGGTTTATCTAGGCATGACAGTCGCGCGCAGAAGTGCTAGTCCCTCTCTCATAGCGCGGACTACCGCGTGCCGGGAAGCTGCGCCGTGCCACGTCACGCGATAGCACATGCGCCTGTGGGGGATGATACGGGGTGAGAGCGGTTGAGGGTAGCGAAGGCGTTCAAACCCGTTAAGTGTTTTTTTTTTTCTACGCGGGGGCGATTACCGCGCCGAGTGCAGCTATATTTTCTAACGATTATGTACGGGAGTGGAGGTGAGTGAATGAACGGGCGAGTTGTTAGAGGGGGGGGGGGGAAGAACACAGAAAACAGCCAACCTTTCCCCCCCCCCCCCTCAACAACCACCGCGCACGATAACATTCCTGCCAGCGGGCGGCCATTTCAACGTGGGTTGGTGATGGGGTGAACGAGGTTGTGGGGGAAGATTTAGCGGCACTTAGAAGCAGACCCGATGACCAGCCATCTGCGTTTTCGCAACCAGGAGGAGGGGAATTAAACACCGCAAAAAGTATACAGCTGCAATTATTTTTTTTTTTTGTTAACCCTCCCCTTCGTCCTTCTTGTATGGGCCCTCGCCGTTAATTTCCGCGCTTATCTCTCCATTATTCTCGCCTGCCTTGTCGTGTGCAAGGTCGGTCCGGGGACTGGCGTTGATCATCGTTTTGTGTGTCGACCACTTGGGGTGGGGCAAACAAAGCACGTGTTAAACACGCCTGTGCTCACTGCGGACGGCGAACCAATACAATCGCTGGTCCTGCGGTGGAATGTCTTGCCGGCACTTGGAGCAGTACAGGCATAGAGAGAAGTGTGTGGATGGGGCGAAAGTGCTACAGAAAATTTCTCCACGTTTTTGACGCTAGATTTGTGATCGGCATCGGTGTGTATGTTCGTGACTTGCCAACAGTTGGATCGTAGCTATGGCTAGCGATGGCAGTAGGTCCTCGAATTTGTATGAGGACAAGCTCTACCTCAAACACATGAAGCCTACATTTGAGCTGCTCCTGCAATTGGCTCGCCGTTTATTACAGTGGAGGGATTTGGGTGGCTCTTAACACCGAGGTCTTGAGAGCCGATGAGGGTGAAGTGGAGTGAGTATGGAGCGGCGCCGGAATGCAAGGGCGTGGGAAACGGGAGATAATCCTGGATAAAACCCTTGGAGACCAGCAGGCATCGTCCACATCCGGGAGCGACCCCGCCGGGAATCGAACCCGGTTCGTCTAGGTTGGAGGCTAGCAGTCTAACCACTACACCACCGCGGCCCCGCCGTTTATTAGACACTTTCCGCATAACTCGGAGCCAGTAAAAAACCTGCAAGTAAACGAAAGCCGAGTCGCGTGAAAACAGGTCCAAGGTAGAAATGGCTGTAGAATTTGGCAGCAAGTCGATGGAGAAATAGCCGAGGCTCGAGTATGCGAAGTGCTCTGGAGTCTATAGGCTGTTCACGGTAAAATGAGGACTTTCGAAAGCCCTGCTCAAGATGTACTTTTATGCACGTTGTATACTCTTCCGTCTTATTTAAAATTAACAAGGCCATGGGCCTCATCACTTTATTCATGCGTTGGCCAAGTGAAACTGTGGAATTATTAGCAAAGTAAATATTCTACAAATCTGCTAATTTTTGCACTTTGGTGTATTAAAAAAGAAAACAGAAAATGAAAGAAATTATATTAAGTTATCACAAATGGTTACCTAACAATTTTTATTCAACGTGCAGACATGGAACTACTTTACCTCTATCGTTACAAACTTTATTGGGCACATGTCACTAAGCGCACCCGTTAAACTATATTCAGATAGGAGCGGTGACTTTTTTCTAAGGTTGATTTCAAAAGTGCTCACTTTATCGTGAACAGCCTTTAGCCTGTGGTTCGCTGAACCCGCGGAATTCTCCCATCGCTATGGCACGCTGACGGTCCTTCTCTTTTGAAAACAAACACTTTCTGCCTTCCCCAAGCAGCACCCACCACGGCATAACTTTGACTCTCGTAGAAACAGAAGAAGCGACGGCTTGCGACAGAAAATTTCCGGCCCAAACAAAGGCTCTAAAGCTGTATACGGAAACGATTACAGAACTGCGCTACGTCGAGCCAAAAAGTATCCACAAAAAAAATGCAAAGAATCTTTTTTTATGGCTTTGCCTATTTTTGTAGCGCTCTTTAGACTGCCACCTACCTCTCACTAGAACTGCGATGCAGTGTGTTTGAATTACTTGTTTTCCCTCGGAACTATTTAAGGTCGAAGTAAAGCAACAGCCTATGGTGCACTGCACCTGACTGTACAGTGTAAAGGACTCATAAAAATATTAGTATAGACACCATTAAAAATTGTCACAAAAGCGTGATTTAAGCTGCATATGAAAGAAGAATGTGTATATTTTCCAACATTATGAAATATTCTAACTAAATATACTTTTCAAATGAAAAAAAAAAAAAAAAAGTTCGATCGATAGCGTCCTCATTTTTAACAAAATTTAAGCGCATTTCCGTTTTGGATGCTTCGGAAAGCAGAATTTACAAGAAAATCTTCTTCAAGAAAGATCGTTATAATTTTTACTATGATAATGTGTAATAAAATCATAGCAATAATGTATCTTATCTATTTTATAAATAACTTTATTTACGTCAGTTTCAGCCAAAATGTTTGTGACAAATGGACCCCCAAAAATCAGTTATAAAAATTATTTCTTACATTATTATGACAATTTTCTTACACACAATCATGGTAAATATTATGACGATCTTTCTTGAAGAAGATTTTCTTGCAAATTGTGTTTATGAAGCATCCAGAATGGAAATATGCTTAAATTTTGTTAGAAATACAGACTATTTAACTAAATTATTATTTATTCATTTAAAAAGTACATTTTTGTAAAATATTTTATAAAGTTTAAATACATATACATTCTTCTTTCTTACGCAGCATAAATATCACTTTTCTGACAATTTTTATGGTGTCTGTACTACTTTTCTTATGAGTTCTTCACGTTGTATAGACAGGTGCAGTGCTCTATAGGCAGTTGCTTTACTTCAACCTTAAACGTGCTTCCAATATGCTGACCTACGGAAAGAACATACACTTCTGGCGAGGACTGTTTGGTGCTTTCAAAACATTATAAACATTAGAAAAACCTTTTCAGAGAACATCAAAATGGTTAAATAAGGCTTTTTCAAAATGCCGTATAATAAAAAAAAATTGGGTTTGACTGTGTTGGGGATACGGCCGTTTGTTTTGCGTGAATACGTCTACGTTGACGCGTTCGGACGCCTTGGTGTTTATTTTACGTCCCCGGCGCCGCTTCACTCGATCATATGGGGTTTTATGGGCATCACTGGATTGCTTTTGAGATGCTCTTCCTAACCGTGTACGGTTTCTGTATTTCGCCTTGGCTTTTTGACGAGCGACAATTTTCATTCAAATGTGTAACAGAAAACAAATACATTTCAGTTACTGTTACTTCTGTAAATCACGTTCTTGTCTTTCACCTTAAATACCATACAAGTGCGATTCGCTCTTTAAAATGGCACAACCTATGTTTTTAGCCAATTTTTCGAAGGAAAGAAAGGCTTATGAGATCACTTTCCTGCCTGTTTGTATGTGTGTGTATGAATGTGTGGCTGTGTAGGTGTGTTTGCGCGAGTGTGTGTGCCTTCCCCGTCAATTTTTGAACGCGTGAACCGAATTTCACCAAACTCGGAACATATATAGTACTAAGTAAGGTCACTGGACGTTTATAGTTTTCAATTATGTCGGGCACTTACTTTCAAAATGGCGGGAATTTTAAACTTAGAGCGATATGTTATATCTCGGAAACCATTCTACCGATTTTAACCGAATTTTGTATGCTGACAGCGCAAGTTGTATTTATTAAATTCGGAGGTGAATATTGTTGTTGGTGTGCCATTTTGGAAGATAGCGCCAGATGAAAAAATTAAGCTTTTAAGTTATATCGCGGAAACTACTTAAACTATTTCCCCCAAATTTGTCACGTAAGTAATACGATAATTGTCCAGGAAAACGTATGAAATTAAACTTAAATAGACACTTGTTTTCAAAATGGTGGCCATAAAACATTTGAATAACATTTGGTATTATTACCATACAGTTTGACCAATTTCAGCCAAATTTTGTACGCTAACAGAATATATAACAAGTGTGATATAAGCCAAACAACTACATCTTGTCTGCTATTTTGAAAGATAGCGCAATATGATAAATACAGATTTTATTATTTATCTCGGAAACTACTCAACTAATTTCCCTCGAATTTGGTAAGTATTTAATAGTGGTAAATGAACTTTAGTAGGCATTTATTTTATAAATTGTGGCCATGCAAATATTTTAGGTTTATTTCGTATTACTTCCATAACATTTGGCAATTCCAACCAAATTTTTTACGCTAATGGTATGTATTACAAGCATCATATAAGCTAAAGAACAACCTATTTTCTCCGCCATTTTGAAAGATAGCGTCGAATGTAAAAATAAATATCTTACTTTATAACTCGAAAGTTATTCAACCATTTTTCGCCAAATTCGGCACGTAAGAAATCTCATAACAGGCCAGTTAAACATTAGTAATTAAAATTTATTAGGCACTTCTTTTCAAAATAGTGACCAATCAAATATTTCAGGTTTATTTGGTATAACTACCATACCATTCGACCAATTTCAACCAAGTTTTGTGCTCTGACGGTATCTATTACAAGCATCAAATATTCAGAAAACAAAACTTTTGTCCACCATTTTGTAAGATAGTGCAACATGAATTAATCAACCGTTTGTGAAATTTCTCGGGAAACAATTGATGTATTCCTATCAAATTTGGCAATAAAACAGTATGTACGCAATTCATATGTAGGAATATATTTCAAGTATGTCAGACACTTGTTTTCAAAATGGCGGCCATCTGGCTATTTTCGCATAGTATGCTGTACCTTCGAAAACATTTAATCAATTCCAACTTAACTTTGTATGCTAGAAGTATATAAAAAAAAACATTAAAATGAATACATGTATCCTCTTTGGTCCTCCATTTTGTAAGATAGTGCCACAAGATTAAATAAATTTTTATATCATATCTCGGGAAACAAATATAGCATACAAGTAGTACTGCAGTAGGTAGTGTTACATGATATGTTTTAGGTATGTGTGACACGTAGTTACAAAATGGCAGCCATATAGCTGTTTTAGTTTTTTATATTATATCGTCGAAACCATGACATTAATTCCAATACATCTTTATATGATGGCTAAAGGTATATATTGCATCAATAAAATGTTTACGCAAAATCTTTTTTTTTTTTTTTTAGCCATCTTGTAAATTAGTGTCACACGACAAAATAAAACTATGTGATCTCCAAAAAATACCCGATATCTACCAAATCTTGGGTAACAATTTTTACTATGGCAAGCTGTGTAATGTGATGAATTTTGAGAGGGTCACACATACTTATTTTCAGAATGGTGGCCATATAAATATTTTAGCTTAACATTTTTATCTACGAAACTGCAAAACAAATATCAACTTAACATCGTATTCTGAAAGTATCAGTTATATTCATCAAAATTGACTATGCAAAGTCTCATTTCTCCCCCATTTTGAAAGATAGTTCCACATGAAATAATATAGGTTTTTATGCCGTATCTCGGGAAACAATCAATCGATTTCTTTCGAATTTGTCGAAGAAGGTGTACTGTGGTAGGCTACATTAATTTATATGTATTAAGTATGTAAGTCACTTATTTTCTGAATGGCGTGCAGTTGATTGCAAGCTAGTTTAATTTTATGAGTTTTTTTTCTGAATTGGAATCCCGGGTAGGTCACTTGTGTATTTTAATTGCCTGGGTACTGTTTCACATGTTTCTGGTTTCATCTTTAATAATATTGATGTCAATGAAATGTCAATGACAACCTACCATCTAAACTTTCAAGACCTTCACGAAAATTTATTTGCACCCACGTAGAGGAAAGTAGGCTCTTTAGTTATCAGTGATTTCTTGTTTTGTTAATTTATCACATCGTCGTGTTGGTAGTGATGTTTGGCCGGATGACGCGGAAAGATTCGCCTCCATCACTGAGTCGTTTCAGTTCCTCACGTTTGTTCGGAACCCCGTTTTTGACAGCGTGTACTAGCAGCCTATTTTCGAGTTCAAGCTATGGGCGAACTCGCTGAGAGGAAACTTCTCCTATTTCCGCCAATTTTCGCTGGAACTTTGTAGGCGAGCTACCGCAGGATGAACGAGACATACGGAAAACTCAACTTTCGTGAAAAGTAATATAAAAATCGCCGCCGCTATAACGAGTAAAAAGCAACAGCCGCGGAAACTGGTATTTATTTTTGTTAGTGGTTGAGGTTTTGTTTACAGCAACTCTCTACTATGTTGCTGTTTGCTTATTTTGAACAGGTAAATACTTGCTTGTTGAATTTCATTATTTTACCAAAACCAAGAAACTGGTTCCTGATGAAACGCAATGTAAACGAATTGTAATCAGTTTGTGAGCGCGGTGCCCGGGTGTGATTGTATGAATGTTCTTGCTGCAGCGACAAGGTATGTGCATTATAGGTCCTTGTCCTTCCTCGTTGTCTAACAGCATGTTTATCCAAGATCCAATGCACTATTTACTGCGGTTTTCTGTCTCACAAGCGACAAATGTGAATTATTTGCAGTCGCACGTATAATGTTCGGGCATGCGGCTGTGTGCACGTGTTATTCTGAAGGCCCGAAATTATTATTATTTTTTCTAAATGGTTTTTCATCACCACGTGAAGCAAATGCTTCTGGACGCAAAACAAGTAGTGTGCATGTAATTTATTTGGGGCATGGGAGTTAAAATGTCAAGTAAAAACTGAAGTATTCCCCGTGGTTTTTGTGTGTAGGCTAAATCTATTTTTCTAAAGCTTAACGATAATTGTCGTCTCACTGTAAACCACATCTATACAAATAAATAAAAAAGAAGTGTCTGTTTGCGATTTTACAATTTTCCACTTGTAATTATTTTTTCGCATAGAATAATTTTTTTCATGTCTGTCTGTTTGTCCGACCGGATTTAACTCAAAAACCACTGAACGTATTGACATGAAATTTACAGAGTCTATAGATAATAAGACCCGTACTAACTTAGTCTTTGTTTCATCGAGATATCTGAAACGGTTCCGAAAATATGATGGTGATCCGGGATGTACATAAGTACTGGATTAAACTTTTCTTGGGATTACTGCATAAAAACGCAATGTTAAAAAAAGTAAAGTCGTTTCTCCTTTTTTGTCTATGGGCTGTCCTCCTTTCCTTCCCAAGAGCTGTGGTGGCCCCGTGGCTAGAACTATTCCAAGTGGGGCCTTATTGGCTTAATGGATAGAGCAGTTCCAAGTGGGACCGCAGTGGTTTAGTGGATAGAACTATATCAAATGGGGCCGCAGTGACCAAGTGGCTAGAGCAATTCCAAGTGGAGTATTAGAGGCTCAGTGGCTGGAACTATTCCAAGTGGGGCCTTATTGGCTTAATGGATAGAGCAGTTCCAAGTGGGACCGCAGTGGTTTAGTGGATAGAACTATATCAAATGGGGCCGCAGTGACCAAGTGGCTAGAGCGATTCCAAGTGGAGTATTCGAGGCTCAGTGGCTAGAGCGATTCCAAGTGGAGCCACAGTGGCTTAGTGGATATAACTATTTCAAGTGTGGCCTCAGTGGCCCAGTGGCTAGGTATATAGGTATCTACTTTATTGAAACCATAAAACATGTGCGAATCGATGTAAGCGTGTATATTAATAACTCTTATTAAACATGAAAGAAGCAATATTACTATTTTAAACATAAAACCTAAGTGAAACTATGGTGGGCATTATTTTAATAACTTCATAAAACCTAAGAGAAGCTAAATTTATATTTCAAAACTAAGAAAACAAGTCCTAAGTTTCGTGCGAAGGAAGTCGCACGGGTCAGCTAGTAGGCCCAGAGAATAAAAATATATCAATATTTCAGTGTCGAAATGGTGTCTAGACCAGAAGGACCTCTCCTACTTCCTCACTTTCTTCGCTACACCATTAGCCATAAAGGCGACACAAACAACTGGAAATGTCGGCCTTGCAGCATCCGCGCAGTTATAGGTGCAGCGGTGGCGCTGTGGTTAGACTACTCGACTCCCACCCAGGCGAGCTGGGTTAGAATGCCGGCAGGGACGCCCCTGAATTTTCGCATGTGGGAATCGTGCCGAACGATGCGACAGGTTGGCGGGTTTTCTCGGGGATATCCCGTTTCCCCGCCCTTGCTTTCCGGCGCTGCTCCATACACTCCTCACTCACCCGCATCGGCTCTCAAGACCTCGATGTAAAGAGCTGCCCAAATCTCTTCACTCACCCCCACACCGTGCTGATAATAACGAAAGCCCGCGAAACACACATCCACACACGACCCTGGCTTCGATTACAAAGCGTGAGTCTGCTTGACTGCTCAGATCATGTTGCCTGAGGCGCCAATGAAGAACAGGGCTCCCAGTCCCCGACCAATTACCGCCAATAATTAATTCTCTCCTGAACACCAACAGTTGCACAGTAAACAATTGCGAGGCAGCTACTGCGCTCTCTCTCTCTCTCTCTCTCTCTCTCTCTCTCTCTCTCTCTCTCTCTCTCCACCCTCTCTATCATTCTACCCCGCCCGTATAACATTCTCGGGATGGTCGTGATGTATTCTGGTCGTTTGTACAGCTGATTGTGTTTTCTTCTCCGGGTCTTGACGTGAAAGTCGCAGAATTACTTATATAAATTACGGCGCCAAAGGTCAGTGTTCCGCATACGGAATATATATAAATAAATAAATAAATAAATAAATAAATAAATATATATATATATATATATATATATATATATATATATATATATATATATATATATATGGGATATATAAATAAAATTAAGCAGCTGCTCAAAACTCACGAATTTGAAGTAACCTCCTCGCTAGCAACATGTCTGATGGTCTTCATCATGATTTAGTTTTAAATAAAAATTATCTACTGCTCCGTATTATGTGCAACCGCTTAAATTTCTATGAGGCTATTCATTTTCCTTTTTAAACACGTGACGTGCAATTATTCGGAGATCCTGCGTCTTCTGAAAGTGTCTTCTCCATTCCGGAACCACCAACACGATCTAGGTCATTGCATTTATCAATTTATCAACAGCACTTGAGTAGTTGAGAACCCTCCAATATTAAATATGCAAGTATTAATTTTGTCTCTTTCGTGGAATAAGTGGAGGGGATGAGTGAATGAAGAGATTTGGGCGGCTCCTAACAGCGACGTCTTCGGAACCTAGATCCGCCAGAAGACCCGCCGATCAACGGCATCATCCGGCACGATTCCCACATCTGAAAATCCGGTGACCCGGCTGGGGATTGAACCCGGATCGCCTTGGTGGGAGGCGAGCGAACTAACCGCTCTGCCACAGCGCCCTCTAGAGAGGAATAGTTGGCTGCTAACATACGTATATGGGTCCTGAGAGTCGATGAGAATGAAGCGGAATGAGTATGGAGCAGCGCCGGAATGCAAGATCGGGAGATATTTGCAGACACCCAGAGGCATCATTCGGCAAATATTTCCGTGTATTACGATTTTACGAACAGTTAGGTGCATTCGATACAAGTAATTATTCAGAACATACAAGTATGGAGTTTCATTAATGAAAATGTCAAATTTATCTAGGTTTTTTTTCCCCCACCACTGATTAAGCATTCCAAAATGAACCCGATTCGCGTTAATAAACTCAGTTTTGTACCGGTTATATTGCTACAGCTATCTCGGGGTTTGTAAAAAAAAATTCCATATATGGTTTTCACTAATGTTCCTAATGTGAACTTTAATGTGCTTCAAATCAATGACAGTAATAAATTCTTCTCCGAGTTCTTGGTAAAACATAATAAACTAAAGCGTCCAAATTTATCTCCATGGCCTTTTAACAATATATCTAAAAGTTCTCTCAGAGAAATTAAAGGCGTGATTCTGAAAAGCATTGAAGATATCTGTTTTAGTGCGCAACAAGATTTATTTTGCGATGTAAATATCCGATGGAACAAGCCTTAACACTTTGTGAACTATGCTTGAGTGTAGCTCGAGCAAAGTTAATTTGAAAATTTCTTTATTGTTGAGAACAAAACTCGCATGCATGTGCAATCTTTGTTCGGTTAGTGAACACAACAGCGCAGAAACAATGACATTGCTAACGATAGAATTTATTTGTTGTAGCCACTCAAAGAGACACGGTTCATTCTCATTCCTTTTATACGATAATGAACATGTGATTGGGTCATTATCAGCTCAGCTCTCGATTGGTTGATGACCGGCCAATAATGAATGCTGTAAAGTACAGAGTAGTGTCCGATGTGGTATGGACCAATAGGACGATGGTGAGTTCTGACACAGAAGCCAACAGAACCGGTGTTCTTGCAGTAGTGTATATAGGTGACTCACAGTGACATTAGCCATTGGCCCACATGGTGTTTGGCACCTCCTGGAGAACGCTGGCCCAATCGTCGTCTTCCACTGTGACAACAGACAACCAGTGTGCAGTATATCGGTATATTTGTACGTAAGGATGTATAGTCTAGCCTGGAGGCCATTGAACTCGCAAAATTTTCAGGTCTCTAGTTCTTAGTGCCAGTAAACGTGTGTAGCCCTCAATGTGTCAATGCCTTTATTGACATAAACCCAAGTAATCCTCTGTCACGGCGATTAGTTAATACTAAAATGACTTGCCTCTTCAAAATATTCCTGCAAGCCGCCGAAAGCTATTTGCGAATTTCTGTAGATGCTACTGTTAAGAAAGAAGAAATAAAAGACTGTAGGTCAACTACCTCGTCATACGCAACTTGTGACGCGCACAGGTCTACGACACGAGACGTCCTGAAACGTGACTAATAGAGCTGTGCGATACCTATGCACGTTCGTGGATGTTTCAGCGTGTATTACTGCCATATCTATCGCTGCGTAGCTAAAATAATACCATTCCCTGGTACCAGGAACTTTCTGGAACAAAACTACATCTAAACTATATCTAATACTTCAGGATATACGTTGAAAATTGAATTCTTTACCAATGGCGGAAATTACACACTGTGCCATGGTCGATTTCTTCTCTCATTGTTTCCGAGTAACACACGGTAAAATTTTCAAAATTGCATCAAATGTGGATGTAGCTTCTCGCTTAATATTTGTCAAACAACTCGTAAAATATAAGTAAAGGCTGTTCACGATTAAGTGAGCACTTTTGAAATCAACCTTAGAAAAATGTCACCGCTCCTACCTGCACATACACTATCTACCAATAGTAATTGAGTACCTGTCCACAATGTTTGTTTGGTGCTTGTCCCCCCCCCCCCCCGGTTAGAATCTCGTAGGGTTACCTCTTGCGGCTATAACAACAGCCACCCTGTCTGGCATGCTCTCTACGAGTGTGTGCAGGACATCCACGGGGATTCGTCGCCATTCCTCTTGCAACCATTCCATGAGTTGAGCAATGGATTTTGGCCGCGCCTGACGAGCCCTCACCCTGCGATCCAATTCGTCCCAAAGATGTTCTATAGGGTTGAGGTCGGGGCTCTGGGCGGGCCAGTCCATTCGGCGAACATTGTTGTCGGCGTACCACTGCATAGTAGCCCTTGAAACATGGCACCTGGCAATGTCATCCTAGAAGTAACACGGGTCCATTCCGTTAAAAAGCCACAATGTTGGGAGCATTTCATTATCCAGAATGTTACAATATGCCTCTGTGTTCATGCTACCACGGACAAACACCATCGGTCCTACGCCAAAGGCCGTGAAACACAAGTCAACTGACGTACTGGATTACCCATCTTCACGAGTGCCCAATTACTTTTTGGTAGATATTGTATTTTAACGGGCCCACAGAGTGACATTCGCCCAGTAAAGTTGGTAACGATGGATGGAAAGTAGTTCCATATCTTAATATCGAATAAAATGTGTTAGGTTACCGTTTATCGTAACTTAAATTATTTCATTGGCCTTTTTTTTTTTTTTTTTTTCCATCGAAATGTAAAAATGAGCAATTTTCTGATAATTTCACATTTTCACTTGACCGACGTATGAATAAAGTGACGAGGCCCATAGCAATGTTATTTTTACATAAAGAGGAAGAATTCACAACGTGCATACAAGTAGATCTTAAGTAGGGCTTTCAAAAGTGCTCATTTTACCGTGAACAGCCTATAGTCTTGCAAATTTGTATCGAATTTTTTCTTTTCGATCGTGATGGAAATGACAAGTGCAATATATCTTTTCAGGTGAAATATCATAGTTACCCTTCTCAACAGAGGGAAAAGAAAATAAGAAGGTCTGATTTCGGAGTGAATAGCGATGCTTCTCCAGCTCGTAGCCAGTAACTAGCATCACCAGGATCTCCATCAATATCTCATCATAGCAGCTGGCTATCTCCTTCCTTTCGCAACATCCCCTCCCCCTCCCCCCTTTTCCCTGCTGCCTCCCAGGGAACATCATTAGAATTTCATCACCAGCACCTTTGAAAGTTGGCTCGGTGCAAGATCCGGGAGTTCTACGGCGAACGACGCTCGTTGTGGTTAGAAAG
Source organism: Dryococelus australis (assembly GCA_029891345.1). NCBI lineage: Eukaryota > Metazoa > Arthropoda > Insecta > Phasmatodea > Phasmatidae > Dryococelus > Dryococelus australis. Next base: position 114,666,355 of record CM057001.1, read on the forward strand.
GGGGGGGGGGGGAAGAGTTCCGCCAGAGAGAGGGGCGGAACCGCTCGCAGCGGAGAACCTATTTTGTTCTTCATCAATTGCGAATAAGCTTCAAATATTTGTCCAATGTTCGGAGCAGCCCGTCTCTCTCGAGTTTACTTAAACGAACAAGTGTTCGGCTACTTGGCTTGGTGCTGGGGAGGTGGCGGATGGGGGTGAAGTGGGGAGGGGTGTAGAAAGTGGTGGAGAGCTAGAGATCTGCGGGAATGGGGGGTTTTTATAGGAGTGGGCGAAGAGAAAGAAAAGTGGTTCCTTAAAAAAATTAAAGGGTAAAATAATGTGAAAACCTTACTACACTCCAAACAGTTCCTTATTTTATCAGATATCTTGTCAAAGAAAACGATATTTCGTTCAAAAATTGATTTCTTATAGCCATTTGCAATTAAATTTCTTACGCATGTTCAGTGAGTAATTTCATTGCCACACCTTAGAAATATAAAGGGCGATGCACTGTATAGCTTATAAATACTTTAGGGTCTGTAATTATCTTGTATACAGGACATATATTATTTTAGTTTTGCGTACTATGAACTGCAGAGTTACTGTTCGTAATTAAATTCAAACTTTTTTGTTAAATTCCATTCCCATTTTTCTCACTACAGTTTTTATTATATTATACCTCGTATCTAAAAAAACTGTTAAAAAAATAAAGTCACTTTAGTGTACGATGCGAAATATTGACACGTAATTGTGAGAAAAAAATTGCTAGTTGTAGTTTATTAAGTTTGATGGCATCTTCTTGAATGTTGTCAAAGAGGAACGTATGCAACCATTCCATCAAGGTGTACCACCGGGCCAAAAAGTTGTGGAAATGTTGCTCCTAGACGCTGTTGAAAGTTACCTGTGGTTCCATATCGTGCATGGTTTCGAAACGTTATTTTTAGTTGCCGTTTGAGTCAAGGGAACTAAGTCCGGAGAATTAGGACGCTACGAAGCGGTAATAATGATGTTGTTCGTAATAAAATGTGCCGTTTTGAGAGAAGTGTCGACGAGTACGTTCTCGTAATGGGATGAGCAAATTGAAGCTGCGACTGACTTCCGGTCTTTGCCTTTTGCGCGTTTTCTTTCAACCGCTTGAGAATTTATCTTTAAAGGTCTTAAGTTCATGTCGTACTAAGGGTAACAAATTTATAGTCAACTATGCACTCGATGCCTCGAGAAATCATTGTCTTTTTTGAACTCTGAACTAGTGGTACTGGTTTTTTTTCGGGAGCGAGGGCGACAATTGTTACTCCGTTTCTGTATCGTAGCCGTAAAACGAAATCCCTTCACTCGTTACGAGCCCACAAATGGAGGTTTGGTCGATTGTTAGTGTTCTCATGAAACTCAAGTAACACAAGAGTCGCGGGGAATAACTTCGCAGCTGTGTACGATTGCACGTAATATCTCACTCATTTATGAGACCTCTATGAGTTATGAGCGACGGTCTTTTTTAATGAGATATTTATTTTTCCCACGTGCTCGACCGTTCTGAAGGCCCTTGCTTGCTCCGCATACTCATTTCCCACAGTTGATACTAGTTAGGCCTTGAAACTTATATCCTATCAAAAACTTCTGTGAGGCATATATATAACAGAATGCTCGTCAAACCTCTCATGAGACACATTTACCACTTTGCGCCCTCTGAAGGAAAGTACAATGCCTCAATAGCACTATTAAGAGTAAATTAATGAGTTTTCCTATTTGTGTTTGGTTTAGTCTGTCAATTTTAATTCAACTGCAATTTTCAGGGTATCACTAACATAAAAAAAAAAAAACTTGTTGCAGAAATATGGCCCGGCGGGAAAAGATGGGCAAATAGTTATTTGTTTGTAAACAATATCGTGAAATGGGACCGAGACACAATACAAACCATTTACATATAAAACCGTGCGCTTTCACTCCGGCTGGTCCCGTACTAGCCAGTCCGTGTTAACACGTAGCTTACAGCACGGTGAAAATATTTGTACTTTCTCGAAATGTTAGGTAACGTAAAGAGAACGGCAGTTAGAGGCTAAACGCAGCACGTAAAGAAAGCGCCATCATAAGCGAGACAAAAATTACAATTGTGATGCGAAGTAATAGCTCACAATGCAAAAACTAAGAAAATGAATCAGTACGACGTTTTCCGTTATAGCAGAAATAGGGCCATGTAAGTACTATAATAGGTTTACTTCAGAGCGTATGCGCCCGACGTACTCAAGCGATGCGCAATATTTTAGCCAGTAATGCACACAGTATGTTCGGAGCTTGCTTGAGAAGTTTTTTTTTTAACGAGAAGAACAAAAATAAAACGTGGCATCTGCATCTTAGTATGTTTGCTTCCACTGCGTGTGATAATTTCCCTCTGTTGCGAACCTACATCGTAAAAAGTTAGTGTAAATTTATACATACAAAATTTTGGTAATTTTACATTATGTATGTTTAAATTGTAAAGATTAAAAAAAAAACATTCCACGTACATTTAATGTAAAATTACACAATTTTTTTACTGTGCAGTTTCTTAGGAATTCAGCTACATTGAGTACATGCTGAAACCTTAACGACTCGAGTGAACCCGTGGGTTTCGAAATCTTTACGAAGAAGTTGTTTTAATGCACGCGGTAATCTATTATCTAGTGAATAACAGGTTCAATAAAAACCTTTCCGTCATAATCACGTTAAGCATAAAAAGAATTTCGTATTTAATCGCGGGAAATTACTTACTTCAAACGTAAACTTTTGTAAGGCAGAAATACTTACACAATGACCCGAAGAAGTAATCAAAGTTAGTCAATTTACAACCAGTACAAACTACTCATAGATTTTCAAAGCTAGGGAGAATAATGTTTATCTTTTGATCTGAAACATGTGAACCTTGGATCTATGTACACGTAAATAAACTGTGTTGTTTGTTGTTTTTATTATTGTGAAGAAATATGTCAATAAATTCCATGATGCATTAGACAAAACGAGAAAACGAAAATAATATATAGACTCGAAAAGCTTCTTAAATGTATCCATGATTTGAAAAATATTTCTAAGAATATAATGTGTCACTATTAAAATTGGTTTTGATTTCTGGTAGCTGTTTTGAACTTTCACTGAATGGCGTTTCGGGATGTGGAATAGGTACGGTTAGGTATAAAATTATTGTTTTCTAAGTTGAAATCAAGGGGTTAACTTTTGTCTTGGCATGATTATTACTGTAGCTCTAAAATTTCATTGTCATATGAAGTAAATAATTTTATTTCTTTTTTTTTTAAATGAAGAAGTGCAATATTTCCATGCATAAGTTATATAGTCACAGCAAAAAATGTCCTGAGTTGCTTATGACGAATTTTCCTCTGCAACATGGGGTGAGAAAATTGGCTAGGAGCAGTTGCATAAAGCACAAAGCACGTGATCACATAAAGCATCTGCCCAATTTCCGCACAGCAGCAGGGAAAAGGGGCGTGAGATAGAGATTCCGGATCGCCCCAACATTATTGTTCCCGCCCGACATAAAAACGTAATGTCACGCGCGCGCGGGAAATTTTTTTTTTTTTTTTTTAACGGGCAACATTAAATGGAACCCTGTCTTACGGCAAAGTAACACAATTTCGAATAAAACTCGGGGTCCACAATAGGTACGTGATGCGAAAATTGTGGAAGCTATAAATGTCATAGATCATTAAAAATTCTATACGTATGACCCGGCGAAGCAGTTCGCTCATTGTCCAGGACGAACGTGTGCGAATGTGGGATGTGAGAACGTGTGCGAGGTCACAGCGGGGTGATTTGGCGGACGATACAGGCTGGTTGGTGAATGAGGGGAGTGAGGAGTATCCGGGGTGGTACGCTTTATAAAGCATTATTTCCGGCCGAACGACTAACAACGCACCGCCCAATTACAGAGCGCGAATAGTCACAAGCAAAAAAAAGATTGGTCCAGAGGGGAGTTGGTAGGACACCGAACATTTCGGCAGAGCCGCTGTGATTAATTGACCAGAGAGGTGTTTTTGACAGTCCGTGCAGAGAGAACCGAGGCAAAAATCAACAACTAACTCGGATTTTTTTTTTTTAAAACCCTTCCTCTCTTTTGATCCCCGCCCCCTTCTTCTTCCCCCGCAGATTGTCTACAGACGAAACCCGTCTGCTTTCATTACATCCCGCGCGAGATATCAGCTCAGCGTTGGCTGCTAAACTGAGTTTCACTTCACACGGCCACTGTATTTATTGATACTTCCTTTCTACACCATTGCAACCATTAACGTCATTATTTCACTCTTTTACTTTATGTCTTTTTAATTTAATTTGTTTACTTTTCAACTGCTTTACTTTACAACATTGGTGAAGTTTTTCACGCTTGCCCAAACGTGTTAGAGTAAATGAAGGATCATTGGCATACATTTATGTTTTAGTTTTGCTATTGGAGTAGATATTTAATTGCTCAAAATATATTTCGAAAAGTGAAACCAGGCGTTTTCATCAAGGAGACAAATTCAGCTATTTTATTCTAAATTCAGTTAAATCATCGCATAGTGAGCCAACGAGGGCATATCCAAACTTGATAGTGTAAATGTATACATGGGAAGGCGTAAGAAAATATCTTACAATATTTATTAAAATGACGATTCTATCGGTGATCATCGGAAGTTCAGTTCTGAGATAGTGAACATGAATTTGGAATACCATTAGAGTCTTGGATGTTCGGGTTAGGAAGATATACATGCATATGTGCTCAGAAATGACGAGAAACGGGAACATTTGGAGAGTTAAATCCACAGTCCTAACTATAGTCGTGTCTTAGCTATATTTTGATCGTTGGTTGCTGCCATAATGATTGGTTAAAGTCGAGTTTTACTTCAGGATAGGTTTGGCGGGATCTTGAGCTGTTTCCGTTTACAGGTATGTTATTGACTTAAGAAGCTGACATATCTGGTGGTTGAGCTGCTTTACAGTGTGTTTGAAACACACGTTTTCCCACGAAAGTAGTAAACGTGCTTCCAATGCGCTGATATACGGATACTTTAGACGAGGAGTGTTGAGTCCTTTCAAGACGTCACGTACATTGTAAACACTATTTTGAAATACTCCGAAATTGCTAAAAACGGCTTTTTTCAAAGCGCCGTACCACAAAATGTACTCGTCAGATACACACTAAACTACTCAAGGACCCTACGTTGTTGTACCTTCCTACAGACCTTGCACTAATAAAATTATGTCACCGCTGGAAGTCCCATAGCACGACGAGAACACCCCGCGCCAGTCCAGAGACTTGCGCTTACAGGCGATGGTTCACGTGATGCACGCGATAGTTTCGCCCTTACGCTCCGCGCCTCTCCGGCTTCAAACACGGTCAAGATCTCCAGGTATGCTTCAAGGCGCGTGAAATAATCAGATAGCTAATTCAAAAAACGACAAATTTAAGTGTTAGTGTAGTATAAGTTGTCCTCGAATTAACTCGCGAAATTTCTTGTCCCTAAATGATTACTATTTGCGGTCTGAAAGCAATCTCTGTGTGTAGGAAATATTAACTCCGAAATTAATCTCGACCTTTCACCGAACCGTTATACTAATTTCTAACCTATACTCGGGTGTTCAAATGGACGTGCATATATAACACGACAAAATCAATAACTACGAATGAATTATTAAAGTCTGTTCACCGTGTAGTAAACACCTTTGATATCAACCATTAAAAAAGTAATTGCCCATAATAACACGTATAATACAGTACACACCGTCACACAGTCTCCCAATTAAATTGTAACGAATAAATCAAATCAGTCCCAACACCTGACGCCTGTACTGAGGATAGAATGTGTAAATGTATGTCTACTGAAGTCTTGCGTTTTTATATTATATATATATATATATATATATATATATATATATAAGAGCACGAACTTGCATATCATTAACACATTTATTGTCTTAAAACTTCCTTGCTTCCCAGTTTGATGGAGTGTCAGGGCATTGTTTATCTGAAGCTCCTGCCCTACTGTCAAATTTTCTCCTTCAAATATATTTGACAATAAAATTTTAAGACGGGATATGGTTATCAAATTTTTCCTTCCAACAAATGTTATCAAATAATCTTGAATATAATCGGGAACAGCGAATATCGGCAGTCTCAGCGTCATTGCGGGCAAGGTCTCTAGGCACGATGTAGTAAAGGTAAATTTGAAGCTCATCCACGTCTGCCCTAGGAACTGACTCTCTCGTCTGAGTGTACGGGGGTGAGCGAGCCAGCGCCTATTGGAGGGGGTGGTAAAGGGAAAGGTAGGGGTTGGGAGCCTGGGGGCAAGGCAAACAACACAGAGTCCGCAGAAGTTTGTGTAAAGCCCAAAATAGACACGGCTGACGAAGAGAGACTCTGAGCACAATTTTGGCTCCAGGAGCCTCCAGTTGCAAACACTTCCTGTGCAGGATACGTACCTTCATAATACAATATGCGTGTACTTTATACACTCTAGCGTCAGCTCACCTACACTCCATGAACCAGTGAGAACGGTTAAAATTGAGCAACTGATATATAGTGACTGAATTTCACTGATTTAATTGTGTTTCCTACTGAGTGTCAAGAATTACACTCCTATAAATCACTTGCTCCTCCCAGTTCCAGTTAATTTGTTTGATTCACTGGTCAGCAGTAGCTCGTCAAATGACTTTCAGTGATAGTTATTTCGCTAATTAATATCACTGATTCGGACTTAGAGTGTAACAAGCAGGCAATCTATTAATTTATTTTTCAAGCTCCTTTCTTCATAACCATTGAAAACGTATAAAATATAGTTCCATACAAATTGTATCCCTCTGCTAGGAATTATAATATATTAAAGAAGTTGTGTACATTTACAACACATTAAAGCTACTGTGGTTTACCTTTGCATGTTAACCAAATATTAAATTTATTTTTCGTTATCTGTGATACTAGGTAAAGACAAAATTCACCGAAATTTAAATAGTGTTTCTTAGAAACTGTTATTTTAAGCTAATTATACCAAAATTGTTTTCAATATCTTCTTTGTCATTTTTGTTACATGAAATTCAACTTGGCAAATGTAGATTTTGGTTGCTTCTGTGGCCGGGTTTCTACAGTACGATCTTTGGATTTCAAGTTAGGGTATTACTGAGTATGGGCAACATCCAATACAGGAGTACGAACATCCAATACAGAATTATGCCTTGGATAAAATAAGCAGCGTATGATGTAACGTTAAAAACCCATTCACTCGTATTTAAGGTAGATTACAGTGCGTCTTGTAAAGGATATTCGTCGTAGCAAGTGGTCTGAAGGAAAAAAAAACACTTCCAAATGTGATTATTTTGCAAATTTAACTGGCATATATTTAAGATGTTTTGTATTATACACAATATAATTGCCTATCACCTTATTTACGTGCTCGTGTATGCAAAAATGTATATCTAACTTATCCTCTGTTGGAATGCTAAGATCGCTAAAGTGATATTATATAAGAAAAAGTATCGAGTATTTCATGGGGAATTAGACAAATAGAACATTTCGTTACTGCTTACCGACTCATAACTCTTGTTCTCTCTAGATATTCACATCTTCCAATGTAAATGAGAGATATAAATTGGACGCTTGCAAATCACGAAATAAACTTGGAGGAACAAAATGTAGCAGGAAAATCTATCAGTTTTATGGCACAAAATTTTTTCGTATGTAATAAGCACACGCAGCTATTGTGCACTGTGCTGAACAAATATATTGCACCATTATTGGTCTTTTATATTCCAGAAAGTTATTTCTTTTGATAAAAAATTTAGAATACAAACACGTGCTATTTACATAAAGTTACTATTAAAATTTGTTCGTTTACTTTGTCTTATAATAAATAAGAAAATCTGTACCAATTGTAACATTACTTTGTTTCTGTGAGTCGGTGAGTCTAAAATTAAACTTCAGAAGGGATGTACCAAATTTAATAAACCTAGGCATATACACATTAACTTAAGAATAACACTGAAAATTGAGGTGTGGAAGGAGCTCGTTGAGGTTATTTATTTTTCCTGGTGAGCTTGCCAGCAGCCGCTACAAGTACTAGTTGCCGATAAATTTTACTTTCAGGACTAGCGGCATGCGGCATTTTCTAGCGATCTAAAACGGCAAGAATTGCTTTGGTTACCATGTATTTCTGAGAGTCTTATCAGAGTGCGCATATGTATTGAATACTGCAGGAGGCAAATGTGTTTGCATTTTTGTATCTCATAAAGCTTTAACACATTCAGGATTGCACATAGTTACTATAATTAAATACAAGCTAGAAGTGAATCACCTATACAGCACAGCAGGAACGTCTATTCTATTGGTTTCTGTATTCCCACTTACCACTCTTCTATTGGCCCACACCACACTGGGCGTGCTTACTGTGCTCTACAAAGTTCATCATTGGCTGGTCATCAGCCACTGAGGCCGCAGAGCTGATATGCTCCAATCAAATGTCGCTTACTGTGTAAAAGGTCTACAGTCAATCGTGTCCTTTTATCAGGGCATAGCAAAAAATACATTTTTCTGCAGCAGAAAAACTATGGCGGCTGGGTTGTATTGTTCCTGTAAGATCGTGTTAAATACTAGCGTAACAATGGCTCTATAACCGTGCGAGTTTTATTTTCAAGGACGAAGAAATTTTTTAACTGGCATTGCTCGAACTCAGCTCGAGCGTAGTCGAGAATGTGTTAAAAAAAGTTATACAAATGTAAAGTGATTCTTCACACCCTAAATTCGAATCAGTGTTTCTTTTTCACGGATTCTAAGTGGAGCCATTTTCAGTGCGAATCAGTGATTTTACACTGATTCGAATTTAGAGTGAAGAGCTACTAAACACAGCCTATAAAAGCATGCTAAAGCTTTGCACAATTTAAAATTTAAAAGGAAGGCTTTAGGGGAATTACCGTTTAGTCAAAAAATAACAAATTTTGGTTACCTACTGTTAAATGCGCTGCTATGTGTAGCATATATATATATATATATATATATATATATATATATATATATATATATATATATATATATATATATATATATATCAATCTGAGCCTCGCATATTACTGTATTGCTCTGAAATAATTATAAAGTGTATTTTCAGAATCTATTTAATATACCTATTAGAAATTCTTAAGAAGGGTTGTAGACTTTAAGGAAGCGATAAAAATGTTAGCTTTTGTAAAGGAGATGAGGATATTTGAACTACGCATGAATATAAGATGCTACCATAAACAGAAACGTGTCTTTAGCATTATTTAGAGATTCAAAAAGCAATAATAGAGAACTGGGAAAACCGAGACGTTCTAATGTTTGAAAAGAGGAGAGAAGTGAATGCCAACAAATATCACCCTTGTTTACGTAAAAGATCAAAGGAGCGTTTTGTAAAACAAAAACGACAACACTCAACAAACTTTTACAGCACCAGTGGAGGAGAATAGCGCATTAATTTTTTTTGTACGATAAGGCTGCACCATGGGGAAAATTCTGTGAATATACTGGGCATAATAGGCAAGAGTATTTAGATGATACGGCGTGTGCATGAATACAGCAAAACCAGACTAATACAGGACGGTACGGAAAGCAAGATGGCTTTGAAAGAGTAAACTGATAACGAGATTCGCATGCCTGCTTAACGAAATATTGATAACACCAGAATATTCAAGTAAATAATTCCAAATTGACGTATGGTAAATGAAGAAATATATACAACGAAAATTTGTCTACATTTTCCAGCACTAACTTACTATTTCAGACTAAACTCGTACACTGCGTGCAGCGGGAGGTTTATTTTCTTTACGCTTCTCGTTGTCGAATTCAACATACCATTTCTTAAATTAATATGAAAAATGGCAGTAAAAGCTATTTGAGTAACTGTTTTGGAAATAAATAGGAGTTGAATAGTGGAAATGTGTAAACCACTTATATGAGCTGTTAAAAAATTGCCACAAATACACACACACACACACACACATATATTATATATATATATATATATATATATATATATATATATATATAACTCTCTACATTTTGCGAATTAACAGGTTACACAATTTCCAATTTCTGAGGTGGTGAGTTTCCAAAAATTAATGCTGTAACATTTACGATGTTTTCACTCGGGCCACACCGATACCAAACTCAAACTCGACATCAAAACCACGACACCGGCAGCAGACTATACCTGAATCTTTCTATATCTGAATTCTGGAACACCACAATTCGACGTTAATATTCGTGCGGCGGTGAAGTGGTTCTTTCGCCTTATGTAAAATTACTTTATTCATCCGTCGGTCAAGTGAAACTGTGGAATTATAAGGAAAGTAAATATTCTATAAATCTGCTTATTACATTTCGATGTATTAAAAAAAAAAAAACGGAAAGCGAAACGAATAATTTAAGTTATCACAAGTGGTTACCTAATACTTCTTATTCGACGTTAAGATATGGACCTAGTTTCCATCCATCGTTATCAACTTTGCTGGGCGAATGCCACTCGGTGCGCCCATTAAAATATGTGCAGGTAGGGAGAGGGACTTTTCCTAAGATTAATTTCAAACATGCTCACTTTACCGTGAATAGCCTTTACACTGATGTGACGAATGATCAGATATGAAAATTGTGGTTTCCGTTATGAGAAATTTCATGTACAAGGTAATAAATAAATAGGTACTGGCAGACCAGGTGCAGGTCAAATAAATGGACCAGAGAAGTTTGTTAGGCAGAAATCTGTGTTGTTATGATAGATCTGAAGTCTTCGAACATAGATTAATGTAGAATATGGAGGTGAGACTGGTGAATAAAGAGAAAGAAACATGGATTGCGGAGTACATGATCTGTAACGAAGTAAAAGTTATGAGTAGGATAGATTATAACGAAATGTATCAATTCAGCTAGTTACAAGGACAAGAATGAGACAGGGACACATTATTTCGGAAACTACGTACACCCAAATCTGCGCGGCCTTCTTCACAATGATGTGACCAAATACAGCTACTTATTGTGTCCGAGATACAAGGCACAAGTTTGTGAAATCAATAGTAACGATATTGTGAGAGTGGAAGTTTGCTGCTGCACTAATATACATATACCAACATTTACATCGCCTTTATACCTTCTGTTTGAAAGTCCTAAAACTAGACCACTGGTAGTAGGGAAATGGGCATTCGGGCGCAAGGGATGGGGAAGTAGGCGCCAGGTACCAGCCAACGCCGTCATGAATTTCCCTTATTTTCCTTTATCTCTCAAAATTTCACTTTTTCCCTCTAAATTAATTATTTTTCGCTTAAATTTTTCCTATTCCCCTAAAAAAATGTCCTTTTTATCCTTAAAATTTCATCTTTGAGCCCCTAATTTAAAAAACTAGCCCCTTTTTTGCATAAATTATCCATTGGAAGGATTTGGGGGGCTCGGTTTTTTCTTGTGACATTGACATTAGACCTTGAGCTTGACATTGTGCTTGGTGACCTTGGATGACCTGGAACCCAAAAAATTCCAAAACAACTGCAGAAAAATTACTAAATCGCCAGGAAAGTATAAGAAATTTAAAATATTTGGAAGAAAATAAAAATATTATTTTAAAAATTATTCAAATATGAACATGTAGGAGGTCTGAGGTTCGATGGCAGGTGGATCGACTAAGCTCCCAAAACGACTGACCCTTCCCAGGTCGGTCAGAGTCCATCTCATCACCCATGTTATATGTTGATGACTTTGACCTTGGATGACTTCGAAGCCATACAATTCCAAAAATCCCAAAAAATTTCAAAATACTGTAACAAATTCTAAAAAAAACCCTTGGCACTTGACTCAGGATCCTTGGCTCAAGACTCTTGACTTACGACTCAGGTCCCTTGACCCAAGACACAAGACCCAAGATCCAAGACTCAAGATTCTTGACCCAAGACATTCTGACTATTAACCTTAAACTCCAAAAAATATCGAAAATCCTAAAAATTCTAAAATTCCAAAAATTTCTAAAAACTTCCTAAAATTTCAAAAAATCACAAAAGTTTATAAAAGAATAAAAACTTATACAAACCTTCAAAGGTATTTAAAAGTTATTAAATTTTATTTAAAAAAAACTCACATTTCCTGAGGTTGTCTCAGCACCACATCCAACAGACGACTGACCCCCTCCCCCCTTCTTATTGCTCGTCCTGACAATGCACTCCACCATTATATTCTTATTTGTTTGCCATTTGTTTATTTTTACTTCATCAAGGTAATACTGTCATATTACTTATCAGCTATGCTGCCAGAGGAGTTCTCGATTTAGCCACCATGCTGGTTGTTGTCGACCTTGACCTTACCCAAATGACATTGAACTCGAAAAATTGAAGAAAAAAAATCGCAGTCAACACAATTGTCATTACTAGATGGTTACATAGTGACCATACCGAATATAAATACTAATTACCTAACGGCTCACTGCATGTAAGGCTGACTCCACCCAAGACAAACTCCAACCAAGACTAAATCCGCCCAAGACTGGTTCCTGGCTAGACCAACCGATAATACCAACCTACCATACCAACCACCTACACAAACAAGCAATGATTGGTCATCTTGAAAGAATTCTCCAAATAAGCGCCTCGTAGCTAACCTCTTCGCAGAAAATCTTCCCAGAATCTTCACAAAACATTTCTACTACAGCTGCCAATACCAATGGGACATACTAACTTACCAAGCCAACTGACCAGGCCAACCAACTAGTTCCTAAACATTCCTCAAAAATATTCCCATAATTTCATTTGTTCACCATATAGAACTCAGTCGAGTAAGGCATAATACTTCAAATCGAACTGTAGCCGTCCTCATGCATGCACTCGCATAAGTTTTATCTAAAACATACTCTCAAGTGATTGTTTACACACTGACTTAATTAGTCTTTCAGAGAAGCACAAGGGGCTGTATAAGAAATTAAACGTACATTGGTCTGTATACACACATTTTATTAATGTATTATTTACTATACATTCTATCTTTTTAATTATTTCGTACATTCGAGCTATAGATTTCTATGATGTTTGCTGATGATAAATAATGCCCAACAGTGCCATTTGATATAACCCCGATGCTTCAGTTCATCGACGATTGAAGAAATCTCAACAATGCGTGAGAGATCCCCGTATTTTTGCATGTCAATCAAATATCTGAGTCTATCAGCTTTTTATTTCGGGTCTTCGGGAAATATCTAACTATCAATATTGATGCCTTCTGCCTTCTTCACAGCACTTGTTGAAGAAAACTCGTAGGTGAAATGTGTGAGAACATCGAGAGAATCACCATCCTTCTCATCAGATACTTCATCAGCACTGTCTTCATAGTCATTATCATCAATGCTGTCTTCATGATCGTCTTTACCTCCTGTTTCTCCTTCGATGTAAAGTTTACTTTTATTTGGAGGGGTCGCATAGTCATCATTAGTATTTATAGCCGACAGCTGATTATTCTGATATTAGTCGATATCACTTGAACGTCTTGCGAGTGTACATTCCACACATACTGAATCTACCAAACCTCATAGGTCTCTCATTCCGTCAATAGCATTAACTGTCTCGTCATTATCGTCTGTGGAATCAGTACCCATCTATGCAGCAGGGTATTGATGACATCATTTGCTGACTCTCAAAAGACGAAACCTGGCTGTTATAGATGTGATGTGCATTTATCCATTGCCGTAATGCTTCATCGCGCGGAAAGGATTCTTCGCACAGGCGGTTCTCTCATGTCGCCGAGTATGACAGCTTTTGCTGAAGATCTTTCCACAATAGCCACACTGTTTTACATGTAATTTTCCAGCAGTGGAAGAAGGTTACGCCATAGATGTAAGCTCTATAGTAGACTTTATACAGTCATTGACCTGCCATTATCTTGATGAAAAAATCTGAAGTCCTTAACATGTTTATGTACTTGGCCTAGATATTACTTTATATAAATATATATTTACTAACATGCTTCAGCAGTGATATTTAAGCATTTTTATGCCTCCGTTCAGCCAGACATTTTATTTACTTCCTTGATCACATTACCATGCAATTAAATCTTCAGCACTTTCTTCCAGAAAAATTCTTCGCTCAGTTTAAAATCATGGTCACACTTAAAGCGAACAACTGACTCCTGCCAACCCGACTCCTTACAAGACTGGCACCTAATTAACCCCTAAATGACCCCTAATGAACCCAAATACACCTAATGACACCAGATTACTCATAAATGACACCTAAATGATCCCGAATTGTTTTTTTTTTTTTTTTTAAGAGTCTGTTTTTTTTAATGAGGGTTTTTGTGTTTTTTGAAGGATAAACGGGGAATTTTAAGGGAAAGAATGAAAATATTAAGGAAAAAAAGGAAATTCAAGATGGCGTCGACCGGCGGCTGGCGCCTTCTTCCCCATTCCCTTGCACCCAATTGCGCATTTCCTTACTACAGTCTCTGATTCCAAATTGCTATGCACCGAACCCGACTCCTTACAAGACTGGCACCTAATTAACCCCTAAATGACCCCTAATGAACCCAAATACACCTAATGACACCAGATTACTCATAAATGACACCTAAATGATCCCGAATTGTTTTTTTTTTGTTTTTTTTAAGAGTCTGTTTTTTTTAATGAGGGTTTTTGTGTTTTTTGAAGGATAAACGGGGAATTTTAAGGGAAAGAATGAAAATATTAAGGAAAAAAAGGAAATTCAAGATGGCGTCGACCGGCGGCTGGCGCCTTCTTCCCCATTCCCTTGCACCCAATTGCGCATTTCCTTACTACAGTCTCTGATTCCAAATTGCTATGCACCGATCACTAAAATTTAAACATATAATAATAACTGTTACGAGTGTCACCCACTGACTTACGGCCTTTGAGCTGCGAGTCTGAGTGTCCTTCATCTCAAAAACGGTGATATATAATTATAATTTAATATCAATCGGTGACGGATTCATAGACAGGGGGCACGTGAGTACCCCGAGAAAACATGGCGGCCAACGACTTCCTCCACATTACCAACATGCGAAAATTAATATTTAGCTTTGCCTTGAATAGAGCCAAGATCGCATTGCTGAAAGGCCAGT
This sequence comes from Dryococelus australis, assembly GCA_029891345.1. Taxonomy (NCBI): domain Eukaryota; kingdom Metazoa; phylum Arthropoda; class Insecta; order Phasmatodea; family Phasmatidae; genus Dryococelus; species Dryococelus australis. The sequence continues at coordinate 114,681,416 of CM057001.1, forward strand.
CCACTAGCACATTTCACATGTCAGTGTACAATGGCGTGGCTACCCAGTGAGATGAGGTGTGTGCTCCATTATCACGAAACACAGCAGAGCAGAGCAAGTTATCTGCGCGTACCTCTGCGCCATCTCGTCCGGAATGGAATCGTGTGATAATAAAGTTTACAGATTGGTCAAATCATTTTAAGCATCGCCGTTAAATAGATTAACCCTGAATCGTTGCCGGTTAACTCCAGTATCACTGACAACCTTGCCTGGGAATTATTTATATTTATTTATAATGGATCCCCGAGGTGCAAAAAAAAAAAAGCTTCCCTCCCGATGGCGAGAGCAGCAGTGCCAAAACACCGGCGGCGGGCGAGCATGTCGTCGTTTCGCCACTATAAATCCGGACCCCCCTCCTCCCCCTTCAGCTTCTTCGTGGGCCCCGGGGACACAGCCGCTAGCGCAACAAGCGGCGCCAGCTGCAGGCGCCCGTAATAAACTAGGCAGCATTGTGCGCCCGCTGCAGCCCGCGGAGGAACAATCGTCCAACGGCGGCAGATCCCCACAACATGGGAGCACAACCCCCGTGCCGAACTGGCGACGCAACCGATCGATAGCAGAGCGAAATAAAACGAGCGATCCTCGCTTACTCCTTACCTCCGTCACCGCACAGGCAAGCCTATTGGATATTCACTGTAAAATGAGGGAAGGGATTTGGGCGGCTCTTAACAGCGAGGTCTTGAGAGGCGATGAGGATGATCGAGGTGAGTATGAAGCGGTGCCGGGAAATCCCCGAGAAAACCCCGCCGACCAACGGCATCGTCCGGCACGAATCCCACATGCGAAAACCCGGTGACCCGGACGGGGAGTGAACCCGGTTCGCCTTGGTTGGAGGCGAGCAGGTTACACAGTGGCATCACGGAATAATAAACAATAAAGGTACTTTGTTTTATATTTAGACGTTAACTTCCGAGTTCGGTGGAATACACACACTGCGTTTATCACTTACACGGCAATATTTATTTGAAAATGTGTGTAAAAGGATTAAAGATGGCTGAAAGGAAAAAGTAACTATGTCCTAAAAAGTGCTCACTTTATAGTGAACAGCTTGTATAAAAGTGTACACGGCCACCTCGCAGACGATGTATTAAGAGGCCCAACTACCTATGCGTGTTTGAGGCTGAGAAGTGGGGAAGCTATAAGGGCTACATTTTTACGCGCATCAAGTTCGCCATCGCCGCTAAGTGCAGGGCTCTGAACTGGCATGCAATGTCCTCGTCATGCTGCGTGCACCATGGGACTTCCAGCAGTTACCAATCATTATATTTTTGGGGAGGCTGTATAAAGTTTCGGTGCAGGGTTTTAAAGTATTTTTGTATGTATATAACACTTATATTTTGAGATACAGCACTTTGAAAACACGCGGAAGAACTTAACAGGTTTCGTTTGAAGTGTGCCATTTTCGTACATCAGCATATTGGAAGCGCGTTTGATATTTCCGTGAAAATACGTGTATTTCATCATCAGCGCCCTCAGCAGAAAAAAGTTTACATTTCACCATAATGTTGGATATTCATAAAAATATGTCATTATAGAAATTCCGACGACACGCGAGTAATTAGAAAACAACATGGCCGTCGAGCCCGGCCACCAGCTGTGTCGTGATCCAATATGGCGGCCGAATCCTCCGAGCCTCAGCCAGTAGCCATTGTCCTCGTTTCGGCCAAACCCACAAACCCATCTTCTCAGAATTTAAATGGTGAGGTGGTTCATTTCATGTTAATGTACTCGGTCGCTCAGTTGTAATATATACTGAGAGCATAAAAAATTAAGTATGAATATATACATGGTTTTGACAACATAGTATTCTAAGCTAAAATTGCTATAGGCCTGTACCCCACTATTTTGAAAATAAATGTCTTATGTACTTAAAACATACCATTTGACATAATCTGTGCAGTTCTACTGTTCTACCAAATTTGTTAGGAATAGGTCAATTTGTTCTCGAGCTATGCCATATAAAATTATTCATTTGTATGGCGCTATCTTACAAAATGGTGGATAAATTTTTTCTTTGTGTATATAAAGTTGATAGTTGTAAAATATACTTCTATCTTATAAATATATGTTGGAATTGATAATGGTTTCGGTGGTATAGCATTCTAAGCTAAAACTGAAATGGCTATATGACCACAACTTTGAAAGTAAATGTCTGACGCACTTAAAACATTCATTCACGGTAAACTGAGAATTTCTAAAAAGCCCTGTTTAAAATCTATATTGTACCTTATTTTGTATCTTTCTGACATACGTAAAATTCACATCGCCTTCTGTCTAACGATATTTTGCATACTTCAGTTGAGTGAAAACGTGAAATTAAAGAAGCATAGTGTGTTACCGGCACAGCAATTCGTACTCTAATTTGCATAATGCAAAAATTCACCAACTATGTTTGCTGTGAATTCGATCATTACATTCTCAAAACCAGCGTCAAGTATTGGAACTATTTTTCTTAATTCGCTGCCAACTTAAGTGGGAGCCTTGCCTGACAGCGTGTAAAGTAGCATAGGCTATATGATGTTAACAGGCAGTGATATTTTTCAAAGGATAATTTCTAAAACTGTTATTTACCGTGAACAGGCTTTAGTAAAACTTCTGTTGCTTAATAGCACGATGCTACCTAGTTTCCTAATGATGCCTTCATAATTTCGCTTCAGTTACAGTTGCACCTTACAGTACAACATAGCTGCGAACTATATATATATACTATATGTATAAGTAACTGTGGAAATTGGGGCTTCACAGGTATCTGGCTGCTGGCTGCGGTCCCATGGCAGCAATCTTGGATGACGTCACGGCCGCCATATTGAATGTAAATTCATCAATGTCAATTTACCAATGCAACTTCGCCAATGCAAATTTGCCTATGCTAATTACAGCTACGCTAATGACGTCACTGCTAATTGCGAATACGCTTATATCTCGCACGTGAATCATCAACACGTCAATCACCCGCAGCTGCCGTCTTGCCCGCGTGGGCTGCTGTAGGCAGCCATCTTTAATTCCCGCGCCTGTCGCCAGAGTGTGAGAGGTTCTACCGTTCGCAGCTAGGAGCGCTGGTATATATGCAGGCATTTTGAGTGTGTGTAGGTAAACACGTCGCCTGCTGCGGCGCGCTAGCATCGGGGAGCGTAGGTCAACTGATGACCGATAGGAGCGCTGGGGATTGATTTTTTTTTGGTTTGCGAACTCAAAAAATGCGGGAGACATCGTTCCGTAACCTCTCAGGTTGCCAGTCCGACACCATGAACGCACGACCACCATTGCACGTGAAGTGTTAGGAGATGAAATAAAGTAAATACTGGCATCGGCTTACGCACTTCCCAGATAATAAATTCGTCATCGCAAAAAAAAAAGCGGACGTTTAATGTCGAATACAACACACATCTAGTTTGTGAAATGCGTGAAAAAAAATTTTTGCGCTCGATTCTGCACTAAACGTCTGCCTGTTTGTTTTAGCTGTTGCCGCGACGCGAAAACACGCTGGTTAAACATTGCGCAAAGATTGTTGGTCTCATAATGTTGTGTGTGCGCGCGCGCGCAATCACTCTTTGGTGTGCACTGAAAGGCGCCACTAAGCGAACTGTAGAGTGATTATGGGGTAGAGCGACCTCGCCGGCAGCAGGGGTCTTTCTCCATGTGACGCCGGCCGAGATGAACTCACTAGAAGCCTGCTGTGCCGACCGCCGTTTCTCGTCGTACTTCATCAGTCTTCGGATACTTCTCAAGTTGGGACGGTGACAATATACTAACGTGGCTCTCAGTAAGGTAGTGGGTGTAGTTAACTCAACAGTTCTCCCCCGCCCTTATAGTACTTCATATAATCTCCAGATGTTTTATTATGTAGCCATATAGTAACCCATATATCCTTATATTTACTTACCTCTCGTGCTCTATCATCATGAGATCCCCTAACCTTAACAAGTACAGTTTGAGTACAATTTAAACAAATTATAATAGTATGCTTCCTCTGACCAATTTTCAACACAATTAGATTGAAGTCAGGTTGACAAAAGTATTTTAGTCATATAAAAGTGCTTGTGATTTGGAAATTACGATACAAACAAACGCGTTTGTCACGTTGACCATGTGTCTTTGGCAGTTGTGTTGTTTGGGGCAGGATAGTGTTGAGAACGTGCGCAGAAGACGAAGGATCGGTCTACCTCATATTTAGTCTATGAAGGGAACGGCACTTGAACCCGTGTGCTCTCCCCCCCCCCCTCCCCCAACCATAAACCCACCTCGATGTCTAGGCATTACCACAAGTAGAATGTTAAACATCATTAGCAACAAACAGCTTCTTCATCGAATGCGTTTCACCTGTAAAAATATTATGTAAATATTCATACATGTCACAGAAATTCTGAATGTCAGTACTGACATCGCACATTGTGCAGTTTAAAATAAAAGTGATTGTGAAAAGTTTTGATATTTAACTAATTGTTTGATAAATTTGGTCTCCAAATATTTCACATGGACAAAAAAAGGGGATAATAAATTTTAACAAGTTGATCGGAAGACTACAGATGATTCTGATATTTAATATTCATTCTAATTATAAAAATACATTATGACATGTTAAGTAACTAATACAACACTTTAATACGAGTATATTATTATTGTTATTGTACACAGTAAAAATATGACTACTCGTTCCAATCATTTTTTGTAATTTTACACCTGAAACATTGTAGGATTTACAACACGTAATTTTAGAATATATATAAAATACTTTCCGTACCTTAACGTTTATTATAAAATTGAAGTCTATAACACTTGCTTGTTAAAATGCAATATATGTTTTTACACATTTCCCACTGATGTTTTAATGATTTACTTCAATTTATTTGTAGCGTGACAAAAATAGCTTTGGCAACTAGTTTCGAAAGAATTCCTTGCACTACAAATACAAATAAATGTTGACAGTGTATATACGTGGCTGGCATCCCCACGAATTTCTCTCCTCCGCGGAGCGCGTTAGTTTCGGCAATCAGCACGGAATAACATCGGGACCGTGCTGGTAGTGGAGGGCAGTTGGAAAAGGGGGGGGGGGGCAATATCGCACGGCGAGAGATGGGGGGGGGGGGGGCAAGCCGAGGCGGATAACAAACTCGATTATGGAAAACAACACGGCCCGCACGTAAAACACATATCCCGCGCGCGTAACGCCATAGCTCATGCATCTATATGTAAATACAGCGCACGCTCTTTTTCCCTGCTTCGCGTCGCGCTGCGACTCTACGTGGCTCCGGCGCGTCGAGCTTCGCGCAGCCTCGGCGCACCGGACAAGGGCGCATTTACCGTGATTTAATAATTCTCATTAATATCCTCCTGCATTTACATAATAATAACTCGCCGCTCTGTGCGACATCTGGCCGAAAGGGAAAACTACGAGTGTGTGATTCCCCCTCGATGGCTGGCTACAAGGCCGTGCACAACCTTTAAAAAAAAAGGAGTAGAGGGAGGGGGACGAAAATATTAAATCCCCCCCCCCCCCAAAAATAAAAAAATATATTCAAAACATTTTTCAGAACCTATCTTAACATTCTTCAGTAGTACGTCAGTACGGTAACGTGACGTGCCGCGTAGAGACTTTTTTAAATGTTTAAAATCGGTGAGGGGAGTTCGCCCCCTTCAGCGATTCGCATGGGGAGATATGTTCCCCCTTATCTCACCCCCCCCCCCCCCAAATTAGGCACGGCCCTGGCTGGCCCCCCAGCTTAACTAGGTTCTCTTGCTTTGAGATGTGGCAGTAAAAATTCAACACAGTTAAAATGTTGAAAACTTCGGCTACTTCAGCTTGCACTATATATATATATATATATATATATATATATATATATATATATATATATATATATATTATATATATATATATGTGTGTGTGTGTGTGTGTGTGTGTGTGTGTGTGTGTGTGTGTGTGTGTGTGTAGTAGTGATTTCAATAAGTAAAATTATTTTCGCAAAAATTTCAGCTAATGAGCCGTTATCTAATGTTGAATCCGTAGAATTCACTGAGGTTCCAGTGTCGTGTAAGTGAAGTTTACTAGCAATCAGTAGAGATCAACGTTTAATCAGTGAATACAACGTTCTGTCATATAGCGGGACCTACAATAACCGTGTATATGCCTAATGTTTACTGGTAAAGATTGCCTGAAGACTTTCCGAAAATCCTGCCTAAGATCTACTTCTCAGGCCACTTTGTATCCTTCCATTATATATGCAGTTAGCATTGCCACCGAACATAGGATTTTGTTCATGCGCTAATCAAGCGTAACTCTGAAGTCTGCGAAATCGTCAAGTATGAGAAAATGTTAACAGCGCGATAGCCTAATTATTACTCTGACCTGCGTAAAACTGAGAGATGATATTTACAATAAATTCAGTGACCACAAATGTTAAAGTTCTACTTCAACACGACGTTATGGCACTACTACTCGTATTTCGCTGCCAACTGAACTGGAAGCACGCCAGTCAATGTATCCGTTAAAATACATGCTGTTGCGGACAGTGATTTTTTTTTTACACAAGTTGATTTCAAAAGTGCTCAGCTTACAGTGAACCACATATAGCAGCTTCATACGAGACCACGGAATGTACGTGGTCTGAGAAACAAATGACACCTCACTACACTCGAGCACCTTACCCTCACTAGATACTGTTTTGTGCTGTGCACAATATATGGTGTTATATTTACTTATTGTGCAACGTACCAGATATAGGACACTGATAATGAAAGGGTTAGACGTTTAGGGCATTGAGCTGGGAAAAATAATTGTTTGAGTAAACCATATAGATTTGTTTGCGTAATTTTTGTTTCAGTTAAACGATATTTGGTTGGTACAACCAAGCCTCTGTTCCTCCAAATTTATTAAATGTGTTCACAAAGCCAAATAATTGATTTAAAACAATTTTTTTTTCCGTGCCAAACAAATATTCGTTGTTTTAGTATGTTAACCGAATATTTAGTGTAAGCAAAGATATCGTTAAAATTTTTCAACAAAATAATGTGTTTACACTGAAAGACAGGCTTCTTCCAGGTAAAATAGATATTTGCTTATATAAAGACAAAAATAAATTTTTTGCCCCAACAAATTATTTTGTTGACCAGATAAAAGCTCAAAAAGCAACTAAATTAATTCTTTCGCATAACAAAATACTGGCTCACAATAACAAAACCTCTGTGTTGTTCCAAAATAATTTAGAATGTCAACAAAATATTTAGTTGAATAAACTGTTTACATTTGTTTGATCACACATTTGATTTACTTCTTTTAAAAATACAGTTCGAAGTGTTTTCTATTTTTGGGACAATTAGGATGGTGAGTGTTTGTTGGTGCATTTATTAATGCTTTTCAATGGTATAGACATCTCAATTAAAGATGTTTAACAGGAAACTTAAAACTGATGCTCCAAACTTTACAAATTAATTTGCGCATCTTGTCCAGTATTCCAAGTGAATGTATTCAAAACATTTCTTTCATATCAGTAGTGACTTAAATTGAGGTTTTTCGGGCGTACCGCGCGGCTGCAAGCGCTCTGGGTTCGAATCTCAGTCGGGATTTTAGTTATTTTAATACTAAGCGGAACGCTTTAATGTACGTGGAGCCAACGAAACGTTTTTAGTGACACCCACCAAATCTTTGTTTAGGACAACATGCGACATAAGGACAACAAAATAATTTGGTTTCAACAGCAAAATATTTCAATGCTCGTATTCAAAAACTGTTAATTTTGCTAGGCTAAATTCACTTTGATTCAATTAAACATTTCACTCTGTGTGTGGTCTACATATGGGACGTTGTACAGGGAGCCAATTTAATGTATTACGCTGCGCACAGCCCCGAATAAAGCCCAACAAGAAAGTCCCTCGCGTAACAGGAGACACCATTCGTTCTGCAGGCTATTTTCCGCAGCAGTCTCATAAACAGCTGTCGCCAATGAAATCGAAAATAAAACACATTTCTACAAATCCCGGCGTATCATAGAGTGGCATGCCGATACGTGTACAGTTCCGATCAAAATTTTTGTTTGTTTGCAACTCTTCAAATCGCACCACCACACCTTCGATAAGTTCGCGGACTGGCTGAGTGGCCTGATCGTATGCAGCCGCGCATCACAGCGAGGTTGCGTAATTTCGTGCACTTGCACCTTGATTGTAGGCAGTCGCGAAGCACGACGTACACGAACGCACTGATTGTACTCTTTGTACATATTTTTAGCTGTGTGCCTGAATAAGTTCAGTTTTTCAGCACCCGAGTTGGTCCCTTTACGCTTCGTAGATAGAAGAGCACGAACAGTAGTAGTATAGGCTGCTCACGGTAAAATGAGCACTTTTGAAAGCCCTGCTTATGAGCTACTCGTAGGTATACACGTTGTGTGTTCTTTCGCCATATGTGAAATTAACATTGCCACGGGCCTCATCACTTTTCTTCATGCGTCGGTCAAATGAAAAATGTGAAATAATTATAAAATCAAGTATTTTACAAATCTGGTCATTTTTACACTTCGATGCATTAAAAAATACAGAAAGCGAGAGAAATAATTTAAATTATCACAAATGGTTACTCAATAGTTTTTGTTCGACGTTAATACATGGAACTATTTTCCCCTCGATTGTTACCATCTTTACTGGACACATGTTGCTCGTTGCGCCCGTTAAAATATATGAAGGTAGGGACAGCGACTTTTTTTCTTAAGGTTGAATTCAAAGGTGCTCACTTTATCGTGAACAGCCTTAAACGATAACTTTATAGTCCGGTGAAATATATACACTGTGTTTACTAACATTGCAATACTTACATTTTTTAAACGTGGCGAAAGGATAAAAAATGACTGACAGGTAGAAAGTAACTAGGGCCTCAGAAGTGCTCACTTTACCGTGAACAGCCTATACGTATCAAATACATAAAAAATACTGCAGAGCCCTGCATTGAACCTTCCTGCAGACTTTCCACCATTAACGTGGTAGGATCACCAAAGGGTTGGTCGAAATTTATGGCTCGACAAGACACGGATAATAATTTTCAACGCCTTTTTACGTTATTAGATATTCACTGCCGTCATTAATCTCGGAGCACTGATGGAAGAAAAGAAAAAAATATATTGTTTTCTGATCTTCAATCAGTGCTCCGAGAATAACAAACACAGTGAATTTGTAACAATGTAAGAATGTGCTCAAAATTGTTATTACCGTCTTGTCGAGCCAAGCATTTCGACCAACCCTCTGTAAAACAAGTTATGACAAAATTATATAAATATACGGTTTGCATGCACCTCTCCCCTTAAGGTAAGAGGCGAATTTTTCCAGTTCGTCGGCAGTGTTACTGTATGTAGGTATGGCAACGTTTCTTCAGGGGAAGGAGTTTAATACATGCTGATTTGTAAGGTGTTAAATTAATTGCGAACAAGAGGCAACACGGTCATGTAGGCGAGAGATTTACGTCAAAGGGGACAGGGGGTTGAGGAGTGGGTGACCTGCGGTAGCTAATTACGGTAAACAATGACGCCGGAGGATTGTGTGGAAGGACCAGGATGGAGGACGGTGTGTGTTTACTACATTACCGAGCGCAAGGGCAGGTAAACATCGCGGCCACTTGACGGCGCGCAACGCGACAATGATCGCCCCCTTCCCCTTCCGAACTCCTTCCTCTTTCTCCTGGGGCATGACCTGTGCAAACAAGCATATTCCGGGGCCACCGCCGCGCTATTGTTAGCCTCTTGTGTACCTGGGGATGCAATGGAATTGGCAGTCCTCCCCGCTAGCCACCACCATCCTCCTCCACAAGCACGCATTGTGTCATCAACGGGCAACTGGGAGCGCTCGCCAGTCACTGGTCGAGTCACCGTGATTGTCAAGGCGAGGGGTCGAAACGGTGACAGCTCCTCGGGTCCCACCTCCCTCGGGGATGTCCCTGAAGTTAGCACTGTGTAAGTTCGTAAACGGTTGGGAACCCACTTCGCAATAAAGAGGTCCGCGTCACCTTTAGCCTTGTGGCCCAGCGGGGTAAGCCATCATTTCCACGTCCTATGCACAATTACGCTATAAATAACACCTTATTTTCGTAGGGTTGTCCCCATGTTATTCGCTCAGCTTGCAATGGGACTACGATTGCCTTACATATCCGAATATTTCTGGATACTCCTACAAAAATCCTGCTGCAGTTCTTCTGCTGTATCTTTGACAACTTGCAATGACGAATATTTGCGCCGTGATCCATGTGACGTCAGTGAAAATTTATTTTAGTTAAGTAAACCCAACGAATGTTCTGTGGTCACTACGAAACTGTTTTATATTAGTTACAAAAATATGCATATATGGTAATCATTAAATATCAGATTTGCACTTTGGCATAGGCACCCCTAAACAATAACGCTGCAATACAAAACTGGTTGGTTTCGAGTTACCAACGTTTCTCAGTAACAGATAATAGTTATTTTTCTTTGTGTAAAACTTCGAAATTTTTATATCCCATAAATCCATTGCAATTTCAGCTGTAACTCTTTCACATATTTGTAACGACTGCAGAAAAACACCACTATATTCTGTATTATGGTTCTATTGTGCACCATCTGTCAGCAAAAGCAGAATGGATCAGTCTTATGCCCAGGTCCTAAAACAAAGTGCAGAGCTTCATTTGTTTGTGTATATGTCATTTTAAAACTGTTGAAACTTCTTGACCGGCTTACAAACAGCATTTAAGAAACTTTATGTCTGAGTACCCCTTTCCGTTCTTTATTTCCGTCTATAATATTTTGCATATTAATTTTATGCAAACATTAATACACCAGTATTACTAAAGATTCTATGTCGTGAATCCTTGGTTAAAATCACTAGGAAAGAGTATAAAAAATATGTTAGAGTAATAACTATATAGCCTCTTAGTTAAAACCGAATGAAATTAATATCTTGACAGTAGGAAGGTTAACATGCTGGCTTATTCTTGGTGTTTAGTTAGCGAGAGTTCGGGCCGTGAGAAATGACGTAGCCTCGGGCTACAGATGTCGCAGTGTGCAAATTTCGTTCTTGCTTCGGCGATCCTTGCTTCCTTCAAGAAATCGCTTTCTCTAGGGTTCCCATCTGGTGCGTGCTGGAAGCAGGAAGAGAGGTTGGAAGGGGAAGAGGAGGCAAAGGCAGTGGGGAGGGGAGCTTGGGGGAACGAGCAATGGTTCCCAATCATTAATCTCGAACAAGACGTATCAATTTGCGGTCGCGTCGACTCGACAATTAGTCCTCCCCTTCCCTCACGCCTTCTTGGCACCCGGCGATGACATTTCTCCAGCGAATGGGGTTGCAGCCAGCGAGAATCTTTGGAGAAGTTTGGCTCGCGGCTACGCAAGACGAATAGCTCGAGAGGTCCGTGCGCCCGAACCACCCAAACCCCTCTACTTACAGCCGAGGAGTGCGCCCGAACCACCCACACCCCTCTACTTACAGCCGAGGGCGGAGCGAGGGAGAAGAGACGCGAGAGTGTGGCTGGCGCCGGGGCCACGCCATCTAGTGGTCCGTGAAAACGACATTTGTATAGATCTAGGCTGTTCGCGCAAGAGAGACAGTCACCAACGAGAAAGAGATAGAGAGAGAGCGCGTGATGGCAGAGACGAAGGCAGCCGGAACCTCCGAGCTGAGCAAACAGCAGAAAGGAGGGAGAGTAAAAGAGGGGAGAAACGACTGTGGTGTTACTGTTTGGAATCGCAATGGGAGGGGGAAGGGGACCTGCGCATTTGTTTTTAGTGTCGAAAAGTTAGCGAGCGTGACAAACAGCGGCCCAAAAAATGTGGTCTATGTGAGAAGGAATATATATATTTTTTTCGTAACGTGGAGAGATTCAGGACAACTTTACCAAATCTGCAAATCTAATTTTCTTTAAAATAAAGGCAAAATTGTGGCATATTTTCAGAAAGTTGTTAAACAAATTTGTCTGCACATATCTGCGTTACGTTTCGGAGCTTTCAGCGGAGAACACGTCAGACTTATGAAGCATGTTTATTTGTAAAATATGTTGAAATTCAAATGCGCTTTGGAAAATATGTACGAGTGAAGTTGTAATTTGTAAAAATTAGTGCAAGTTTTATTGTAGGCTGATATAAAGATAAATAAAGTACAAGACATCTATAAATATCGAAAAAATTTCTGTCAAAAAAATTTAAATGGCCAAAGATGGCCTCTATTGCACACCTATTTCAGGTTACATTTTCAGATATCTCTAAATTCCTCACTTCGTATTATATCATTTAACTAAGAAAACAATGTGAGATCACGTGTCAAACACACACTAATATATTCACAGTGCTGTATAATGAAAGGCGCGTGTAGAAGAAAAATTTACATACCCTACAATTAATACTGTCAAGTGAATCATTACATACTACACTGATTTCATAAACATGCAATTTTTACACTATGTTTACGATACCAAGACAACATTGGATGTATAAATACCAGAAAATAAGTATTTTTACTGATGTCGTGTGTAATGGGCGAGGATGTGCGTACGGTCGACGCACGCGCTTATTAAAAATGGTTAGTTCTTTGTGCTCACTAATCCGTTCCCAAACGTGCCTTGGGAATTCTGTCTCTGACATTCAAAAACATTATGATGTGTGGGCATGCTTTTGAACGGATCCTCTGATAGCAACTCGTTACGACGGTGTAGGCAGGTGTCAACTTAGCAGCCTCTCAGAAAACAACGTCTAACATTGAAGTGTAATGAGGCTAGCGAGAAGCAAGTTCCGGGGGGCGATGCTGCACAAGGCTGCTTGTTGAGGCAGCGGGAATCCCTCTCCACTGTACTGGGACGCGACACCCACATACGATATCGGCGAACGTAACACTTCAGGCTCTTTCTCTATGCATGACACCAGACGAGCAAGATGCGGGCCAAGGAGCCGCCAAGAAGACTGATGTGGCGACAACAGTAATCCGATTATTCTTCATCAGCCTTTGGTATCAGTTTTAAGCTGGGATTATCGTGCTCAATTTTAGTCAGCTAGATAACCATAATTATAGACACCATGAAATAATACCGATTGCAACCGTGGATGATATCTACATATACTTTTTATTCGAGCTCCCCTCCCCTCCTAAATTTCTTGAGTGACTGTGTACTACCTTGCCCCAACTAGCATTAGAGTATAGTTGATAATTACAACAACTTAAAAAAAATTAAGAATTTAATCAATCATAACACACTGTAAACATTTCAGAACTATTTAATGATTTGTATTTTCTGGTATTTGATACATTGTGTTCCTGTACTGTGACTTCAGTAGCAAACTGGGTCGCATGGTAGGACGTCAGTTTAAAGCAAGCTGCGTCATGAAACGTAGGGCTTATAAAAGTATTGCCCCGAGTTTACTTTACTTCGTTGACTTCTGCTATTTTTCTAAAACATAGGGAGACTGCGTAAATGAGTGGCGTGGTTGAGGGTGATCTTAAATGTATCGTGACATGACACCAATGTGTGTGGTATAGTAACGCGTTTAACCAACAGGGGGTTCGTTACCTCGGTTACGAATTCCATGTAGTCTTCAACCCTGCGTTGGTGGGAACGTATAGCATCTCCAAGAGGTGCCTAATCCCATGCAGACACGCGACATACAAAGAATGTTCACTAACACGAGTAGTGGAATTGCACTAACGAATATTTAATACAACTTCAGCTGAAGTTCAGGGAGTACTATTTAACACATCTTCAGTGGAAACCAGGCCTTGCTACTTTTTCAATCGTGGAGACAAGCTCCTTAATCATGCTGTCAACTGCAGCACTCCAGCATCCGCTTCAGAATGTGTTACTGCTAATAAGAATATTTCTGCATCGTGATGTTGCAAGTAGTTTGCTTATAAACGTGTTTATAAAATGGGAAATAGCAAACAATTTCTGAAGAGAACTTGAATCCTGGCGTCACTAAATAAGATTTAAAATGCACTCTGTCTTGAGATGGCCTCGGTTTTTTACATAGAGGCAAAATTTACGTAATTAGATGAATTCACTTGGGTGGAGAATAGATTATATCGCTTTTAAAATGACTGTACCTTCCATATATTTATTAATTAGTAGTCCGGAATCATGAATTGTTCTACTGTGTTATTTTTACAGTGTTTTATTTAACTACTATCCACCACTTATCTTCTCTTATAAGATGATTATTGCTGTTACCCAATACTGCCAAGTAAACAAGAACTCAAAAAAATACCAGAGAAAAAAATTAAGGGTTTTCAGTTCCCACAGTTTCTAAGCTTTGACTTGCGCGATTTACATGAAAAAGCAAACTCGTTTTAATTGCTGTTCCGTGACGGGCAGGGTAAACATTGTTTGCATTGTAAAATTATCGTGCAGCTAATTGATAAACATTGGCAAAACCAAGTATGTTTGTTAAGAATAAGCAACTTATTTTTTTTTTCCTGCCACCTCTTTATTATTCCCATTCAGGGCTTGTGTTTCTTTATGAAATATTTCAAGCTGTTGATTTAATCTGTGTTACTTTCACGTCATTTATTGCTTCTTTATAGTGAGTTGAGAGAATTGGACGGCTCTTAACAACGAAATTTTGAGAGCCAATAAGGATGAAATGAAGTGAGACTGGAGCAGTGCTGAAATGTACTGGTGGAGGAAACGGGAGATCCCGAGAAAACCCGCGGACTAGCGGCATCGTCCGGCACAATTTCCATTTGCAAAACTCCGGGAGTGCTCCGGCTGGGGATTGAACCGGTTCGCCTTGGTGGGAGGTGAGCGGGCTAGCCGCTCAGCCACTGCGGCCCCACTTCTTCCTATTAGTCATGCACCCTTTTCCTAGAATTAACTTCTCATATTAATGCAGATATTTTTATCACTTTCGCGTGATTAAAAGTTTAGTCACAATGATGATTAGCGTTATATTTAAGTAACGACTTAAACAACTTATAGGCGATGCACATAACATAGATATGCGTAAAAATGAAGAGTTTTAAAAATCAAGCTTTTTTCCCATACTGCCTTTATTCCGTGCTACGTCTTCAATTATCTAATTAAACTTAAGCATTCAATTTCTAAGTTGTTTATGTAATGACAAATCACTTAAAAGAATGACGACACCTTACAGTGCCTAGCAAATAAGTTGTTTCCTTACTGGAAACGAGTTAAAAACATCGCAGCGCAAATGAAACTGTTAAAAGTGACCATTAATACATTTTAATGAGCTGTCTATTCAAACAATCGCCGCAAAAAAAAAAGAATATTGGTTAGGCAAGCACGTGTATCAAGCTCATTTCTTTTCCCGTTCGCGAAGTACGTCTAATATGGCGCAGGAGTTCATAATGACACGAAGTTTACATCCGCGTGGTCCGTTTGCCGACAGCGAGAAGGCTGACTATCTCCAGAATTAACGAGAACCCGTCTTTAATCAGCGTGCTCTGAAGAGGTAAGGAAACAAGTGTTGACAAAGCAAATCGCCGTGGATTTCCGCCAGCTCATTAGGGGCCGCGACGATCCGCAACGTTCTAAGTCGCCTGCCTGCCTGCCTGCCTGCTGCGGCGAATCTGTCTATAACGCAAGACGGCAGGCGGTCTGCCAAGGGGGAAAGTGGGCGACACGCTACACGCCGTCCATGGAGGAAGGAAGTTGTGGAGCTGACAAGACAGGAGATGTCACCAGACGTTTCCATGCATAGTTTTAAAATAATAGGCCATATTTTGAATAATAATGTAGGTTTAATAATTAATACGAATTGAGCAGATGTTCTGAACAATTTTAAATATATTTGCACCATGGCGCGAAAATCTTGGTAGCCATATATGGGTCAGACTACCCGTTTCCCAAAAATATTTTAAAACTTCAACATTTTGAAGTTTACCTGTCTTGGGTAAAACTCCTATAGGCCGTTCACGATAAAGTGAGCACTTTTTGAAGCTGTTTCATCAGACATAATAACCAATAAATACATTTAATTGTGGCCTCTGACGTTTGGTTTTTGGGTATGGTGAATGTATACACTGTGGTTATTACTCACATGGTAGGGTTTATATTAACAAGTGGTGGAAGGATATAAATTGGTTGAAAGAAAAAAGTAATTAGGGCTTCAAAAGTGCTTACTTTTGCATGAATGTTGTTCAAACAACACTGCAACTAGGAAAATAGTAAAGTTATTAATCCAATATATATTGGTTTTAGATGGCTTTGTCGGTCATCAACGACGTCAAAGGAGCTCGGCAACGATGTAGGCGATGGGGCATCCTAGGCGTTGCGGAGTCCTAGCTCTTGACTTCTACGGATCCCAGCTAGCTCTTGACTTCTACGGATCCCAGCTGGGGCGTAAATACTCGCACACGTCAGCTGGCACACTGAGAAAAGTCGGGGAAAATAATTAACACCCTGCTCTCTAGTCCACCCACTCGCAGGGGAAGTCCTGTCCCTACATTTTAGCAGTATGGCGTCGTGCGAAGGAGAAGGGAGTTTCTTGCTCCGTCCTAAACAAACAAACATACGGGTCTCTAAGCAAAATATACAATACTTATTTAATAAGAATGACTTACAAATGAGACCAACGGAAGCTAATAAAGTTACTAAAATATGTAACACAAACATATGAAGACCTAACTAAATCCAACTGAATCAGAATTAAGTTTGCCACCTTACAACTAAATTTAAATATCCTAACGTGTTTTAAAATTAAAATTAAAATCGAAATATTAAATTATTAGATACACAGAAAAATGCAAGCCATGTGACAAGTGAAAAACACATGAAAACGATCAAGCAAAATTGTTACGCGTGTAATATAAATATTACCATTAAAATATGTTAATGATATTTCTGACACAATATATTATTTTAGCATTACAGCTTTGACAAACTTGTTATTGTGTTGGTAATAAAAATCAAGAAGCAGGACTGGGCAAAGCTGCCTGGCGCATCAGTTCCAGAAGAAAAACATTGACATTTGGGGCAGACGGGGATATGTGTAAATCCCAGCTGCAAACAACAATACAATTCTGTACGAAAAGGATTTCAATACTCACTGCCATGGAAGTTCTGGACAGTAACGAAAGAGGACTGGAAACAAATATACGTTCTCATATTTTAATTATGCCCGATAAATATGCAGCATGGCAGAAATGAAAACACATTCGCTTCCGTGTTGGTACTGTTATTTACGCCCACGTGACAGCATTAACAACTAATCATACATGTTTTTAAATTGACATTCCCTTCGTGCCCATAACTGGCTACTCTGGAATCTAACCAATCGCGTAATGGCTAAGGAAGGGACGTGGTTCACAGTAAACATTTTTTATACATATTACAAGGAATAACTCGAAAAATATTTACCAAAATTTTCCTTTTATTACTGCAAGTAAAATATTGCATCTTTATAACACGCTGCTTATGATAAAAAATCGTTTAATTTATCTCCAAGTTTTTAATAAATTTTAAGTCTATAGTAGGCCTAATTGATAGTTAAAATTCAATTTTAGTTTTCACATTCCACAGCTGTACGGATTGTAAAATTTGCTCTAGTTTACTTGTAGTATTACAAAAATAATCCTGGCTAACTGTATCCAAACAAGTGTTTATACAAACACAGAAAATAATTTTACAATCTAATACATTTCACCAATATTCATCTGGCTTGAGACATCCCCCAGCAAAACAACATCCCCCAAACTGCCGGCCGGGTTTGAACCCGCGACATTCCATTGGTGAGTCGGATGAGAAAATGAGCTTGAACAAAAGTGCTCTCTGTTAGTAAAAAAATCGCTGTCGACTTGTGGTTTGTAATGGCACACGCTCTTTGGTTAAATGAGGTGGATAGCTCCTAGGCGTTTTTTAGTATCGGGACAGCGTCGTGTCCTAGTATCCGAGCGTGGTAACTTTGCATAGCATTATAAGGGTGTGGATACGACGGACCCCGAATCCTTCATAGCCTCTTCCACCTAGGCGACATAAGCCTTCAAGAGTGGTGCTTCAGCACCCGGCACACCTGGGTATTAGCACATTGGACTCCACCATCGACGTCCCTGTCCATCCAGTATCTCGCATACGGGGAATGGGCAATCCGGCCTCATGGATGGACTGATAGTCGGCACCTAGACTTGTCCACCAGCTGGGGCGTTCGACTAGTTAGCTTTCAGGCCGCTGGGGCACAAAACCAAATATATAAACTCATTGTGAAGAAATTCAAGATAATGGAAATGGAACTGTCAAGCTACCCACTAGTGCCATGGAAATTTAAGATAGTTTCATGGGCGATCGGAACGGCCCAACCTGTAGTTCTCTCGAGTGTCCAATCCGTTGACGTTGGGTTCGTAGTGGCAGTGGTTGAAACCTCGCAAGCTGAAGGAGGCCTGGAGGGTAGCCTACTCTCCCCTGAGAAGTGTCGACGCAGAGAGCGGCGACGCAGCTCCGGCACTGTCCTGGAGAGTCAGTAGAGGTTGGGTAGTACCTCGGTTGGACCACGGCTTCCTCTGGGTGTGAGGATCCCAGATGGTTTGTGGAAGGGGAGCGGACGGTGTATCACAGTATCAGTTCGGAGCCTGGAGCTGGTCAGCTGTCATGTTAGTTGCCTGCACCTTAGCGTTGATTAAGTGTATCTCAATCCGAGCACGTGGTAGGACTCGGCGTGTTGCTGTTATATTCCTTCGGAGGTCGGGTACAATCGTTTGGTGAGTATTTCCTCATAGTGACGATCGGAAAACGGCTATGCCGTTGTTTTGATTAAGTTGTAGGTAAAAGTTAATCAGTTATCAATCCTCATAAGAAAGGAGCTGGCTTGCAGTGTGGATTCGACATCCGAAAGAGTGATATTACTCAAAAATATTTCACTTTATCCGAAGGTGGTTGACACATTCTTTAATGCTTCTAGCTCGTGTGGTGGGGAAGGTTGTGACGGCGGTGCATGGAGTCCTAACCTCCGCAGCACAACTCCAAATTTGAGTTTGTAGACAACCGGTTCGGGACACTCTTCAAAAGGAGGTTCCAAATCCATTAGCTCCACAGAAAACTTCTGGCATAGTCCCTGACGTCTTTGGGCTATGTTGTTCCTGGGTAAGTTTCAGACAAGTTTGTGTACTTTTAGACACAAGCTCAGATTGGTTCAATTTTTAAACACACCCTTCCCTCCAGGATAAATTCGTGTGAATTTATAAGCGCAATGAGATAATAAATAGTTACAGACATGCGAAATTCGGGTTTTAATTGAGCGGCAGACTAAATCCAAGTTACTGTGCATTTGACGGACTTCTGCCATAGGCCAGCAGTGTGCTTGGCACGCCTCGCGAGAACCTTGAGCCAATAACGTAATGTCAGCGGCGAACTGGCCTATCTTTTTTAAAGAAGTCAAACAGGTACGTGGTTCCACTTGAAGTTCAGCGACCAATAACACCACTGACAGTGTCCACTTATGTACAAGGCAGTGCAGTTTATCCTGTCACCGAAAGATAACGCGAATTCTGCAGGTCTCTATACATAGTCCATTAGGTACGACCTCCATTGCAATCTCGAAGACAGAAAATAAGGGGAGAAGTTGTATGTCACCTGGAAGGCGAAACGAAGCTTGCACGAGTCATCAATTCCGTTCATTCTAGTCCCGTTCTGGACGGACAGGCTGCTGTTAAAGTTCCAGTAACTGGTATAGTGATTATTGTCACTATTACGGTATGCGATACAGTTTCCACTATTTTCGGTATGACAACTGTTACTGGCGTTGTAGTCAAGTTGGTGAAGGAGGTGGTCGATTGTACGAAAATGGCTCACGTTCCAATACACCAGTACTTTCAGAATCTCGGTGTTATTGTCAATAAAGCTCCTCTTTCACACCACTGTTAAGATCGCCGCCTGGGTATGTGTGCAAAGCTTCACAGTAAAAAACGTTTTATTAAATAATCGTCCAACGTGTCTGAATGACGTCACGAAACGTTACGCGTCTGTGTACGTTTTTCAGTTCCTCCATTTCTGTCTAAAGCATGTTTCTGTGATAGTGAAAATGGCTCAAACGGGTGTTTTCGCGGTCATATTTAGGTATGGACATTCCGGTACAAAACATAAAAATGTAATAGGGACGTGTATAAAATCTTTATTTGTATTATTACGTCATAAAATGGTAGAATCTCCGCTGAAGGTCTCATAAAGGCGCGTTATCAACGTCAAGACTGCACGCCAATTCAGTACTGTGCACGTAGAGGCGATGAGAGAGTTAGTGAGCATGTCTCGGTCTGCCCTAGCGCTCCCACGCTTTTTCGCCTCGGACGTGCAAAATTCCTTTAACCAGGCGGCCACCTTAATTCTCAGCTTTCACTGCAGAGTGTGGCATGAAGACAGACTCTCCAGCTTGCTTGTTCCATCAGTGGAAGCGAAACACGGAAGAACTCGGTAAACTCTCTTCATTGGAATTGTTCCATGGGATAAATATTGAATGCGGAGCTCTACATAAAGTAACATGAATACAGATTACAAACATATATTTATGAATACGTTAAAATGTGTTGGGAACGTCTAGGAAAATAAACATAGCGCATTCGGAATCGGAATGTTACGATTCAAGAAGTTTCCGGGAAGGAATGAACTTCATTGCTTCTTCAGGTTTTGTATCAATCTAAGTTGCTTTGCTGCAACCAAATCAATCGTGTGTATAGGGATGATGAAATATTTTGTTCTCGAAACCAAATGACTTTGTTGATCAGTTTTGGTTGCCCCAAACGGTAAGATTTGGTTGTTGCAACTAAACATTTGTTTGGCCCTACGTACATCAAACCGTCTCGGTTAACATAAAGAAGCAAAGCCGAGCATGTATTCGAACATAGATCGTTCGACCTCATCTAAAGTGGCTATTAACAACGTCTATTTTTTTTTATTACTTTGGAAATACTGGACAACGTACGTAAATAAATGTCAAGTTTTACAACTTTAGTTTTTAGTTTCCCGTAGAAGTTGTTTTATTGACTTGTAGCAATAAACGCACTAACAAACGCTGCTATTATCCTAATTGTCACAAAAAATACAAACAATCGAGTTGTATTTTCCAACGAAGGAAGTTGATTCAACTAAATATTTAGTAGACAGTCTAATTTCTTTTGGCCCAACACAAACATTTCGTTACTTCAAGCTTTTTTCCCCATTAGATTAACAAATTTTATATTGTTGCTTTATTTTGCTTTTTGTTTACTCAACAAAATATTTTTTGTGGACAACTAAATACATTTTTGGCCTTTTATAAACAATTATTTGGTTACTGAAATAAACCTTTCTCTCAGTGGACGGAGTACAATAAATAAAGAGTAATAACGAGATTTTCGTGTAGTAAAGCTTAATTTATTCATCATATTTCGGGAATTCGGGAATTCATCATATAAAAGCAAAAGTTCAATTCAACAAAAAAAGGTACTTTTATGTTAATAATAGACGTATAGAACGCTTGAATACATAAGGTACTTAATAAACGACCGAGCATATACATGGGGCGGGTTTTCAAAGGTTAGGTTCAATAAGCGTGAAGAAACCACGAATGGAGTATACTGTAGCTTGAGATAATAAAAAATTGCGAAAATGTGTTGAACCAACATATGTTCGATAACTCTCTAGCTAGCTTATGCTTTTATGATTGGATGAACAAGGTTTCGACTCGGCTAAGTTATAGTATCACAATTCTCATTGGCCCAGTGAAATGGGGAAGTTGCTTCATACATGCATGGCAGCCAATAAGAAAAGGAAACTGTTGGGCATGTGTACAGTAGTAGGTTGAATCCTAGTAAACAGTCAAGTTTCCTCGGGATAAACTAACGTCTCTAAGTTTAGGCTACACGCCGACTGGCTGGAGTGGGCAGTCTCCACGCGGAGCAATGAGGCTGGAAGGCTGAGCCGTGCGACGGGGCAACTAGAGGGTTGTACGGCGCAGCACCGGGGAGTAATGAAGCTGTTTGCAGGAGGCGGTCAGGCCGGCGCAAAGAGCCGAGCGTGCAGTTTGCAGGGGTAACAACGCCCGCTCTGTTCTACCTCCCCCTCAGGGGGTTGTAAGTTGC
Source organism: Dryococelus australis (assembly GCA_029891345.1). NCBI lineage: Eukaryota > Metazoa > Arthropoda > Insecta > Phasmatodea > Phasmatidae > Dryococelus > Dryococelus australis. Next base: position 114,703,445 of record CM057001.1, read on the forward strand.
CAGGGTGTCCGGCCGATATGGAGCGACACAGGGCTCTCAACGACATTACGCTACCCGCTTCACTACCTACTGCCGCTTATAAGATAGCAGCACGTTCTTTCGCCCAGGAACGCCAATTTCCCCGCCGTGAATTTTGTATCGCGACAATTATTGAGGGACACCGACTCCTTCCTCGTAGGCGTGCCATGTCTAACAAGCTATTGGTAGAGCCACGAGTATTTCGCGCATTCATTCGGAGGTGAGGTAGACTCCAAACACTTGTTCTTTTCTCCTACTGTTGTAATTGTACGACAGTTCTTTAGACACGCCCCATTTAACTGCGAGCCAGTAATAAGCAAGAAGCAGTAGTGTGAGTGAGTGTTTAACAGTCCTGTACAGAGGCCTCACTTCATCACAGCAACCAATAAGCAAACGATAATGTCTCGAGTGTATACAGGACTGTCTAGCCTAGCTTGCTGCCAACTCAGTACGCGAAATACTCGTAGTTCTAGCTATTGGATATCAGATCGCTGGATTTTTAGTTATAATTGAGGGCCGGAAATTTCGCGGATTCATTCGGCAACAAGATAGACTGCACAATCCCTTGTGCATTCCAGCATCAGTTAGTAGTTCATTGGCTGTTGCTCCAGTGTTTAACACCAGGCTATGAAAATCGAGATTTGGGTCTTATTTTTCTTGCTGCTTCGTTATTGGTTGAAAGTCGTTCAGGGCGTGTCTAATAAACGATTGGTCCAATGGAAGCACAAACACATATGTACACGTGAATGCAGTTTAACGTGTCCTCTGATGAACCAGCGAAATTTCCGAGTCTGTAGTTATAGTACATTTATAGTTACTTCCTATCTTTGTGAGGCCTTGCTATAGTTACTTCCTATCTTTGTGAGGCCTTGCTATAGTTATACTACAGGCTGTTCACAGTAAAATGAGCACTTCTGAAAGCCCTTCTTAAGATATACTTGTATGCTCGTTGTGTATTCTTACACCTTATGTATAATTAACATTGCCACGGACCTTACCACTTTATTCATGCGTCGGCAAAGTGAAACTGTTATATTAGTAGCAAAATAAATACTGTACAAATTTGCTCATTTTTGCACTTCGATGCATTAAAAAAAGCAGAAAGCGAAATAAATAACTTAATTTATTACAGATGGTTACCTAACACTTTATACTCGACATTAAGATATGGAACTACTTTCTCTTCATCGTTACCAACTTTACTGGGCGTATGTCACTCAGGGCGCCCGTTAAAATATGTGCAGGCAGGGGCAGTGACTTTTTATAAGGTTGAAGTCAAAAGTGCTCACTTTATAGTGAACAGCTATTATAAGGTTATTCATCCACCTAATGCAAACAAAGCATACCCAAGTCAACGTTAATTGTACTCAGATTAGGAGCAAAACGAATTTTCTAATGGAATAGTTTGGCACAGCGGAAATTTCTGCTGCTAGGTGCGCAGTGTTCCAAAGAGGTCACTAATAATTAAAATATTAAGCTAAGTGAATAATAAATAAAGAAAGATTTTCTCAGTTACGAATTAATTTTATTTTTGATTTATGATTGTTTCATTTATTTAAGGTTTTTCAACGTAGAAAATAGAGCAAATCCGGTACACAAGCGACACTAGCGCTTATCTAGCGGCGGAAAAATGTTAGTTGCCATAGCTAAAAGGATTGAACTTCCCAACCAGGGTGGAATAAACCTTAGCCCAGTCTATAAAATTACACCAAAGTGAGAACGCTCCGCATTCGTGTGCACAGAGTTTAATAATATTTTTACTGAGAGCTATTCCTTACATGTTACCAAGACACACATTTTCCCTCTCTTTTTGTTCATCGAAATATTATAATTTAATTTTAAATGTAAAAAAAATATTAAATTCAATCAAAAATAAAATAATTTCATGTTTACGCAAGTATACAAAGTTTATGATACATTACATATTAAGGAAATAACTACAGACGTTACACATCGGATGGTCTTGCAAAGGTTTGACTGAGAAAGTGTAAAGATACAGGGAACAGGCTATACTTGCTGTTTTTTAGTTGTAATTGGGGTCTGCGTCGTGTCTTCACTCACTCAAAAGGCTGCTTCGGAGATCCTCGGTTTGAGTGAACTGACCTCCGACCAGATTTACTTATTCTGAGCCATGCCACAGACACGTCTCGAACTATACAACTGGCTCGATCTTCCCGTCACGTGGACTGTTGAATAATTATAACGGAACGAAAGCAACTAATTTGAATTACCATATGGAATAAAGTGCCGTGTAAATGATATTTGGCATATATCGGGGGAGTCGCAGAATTTTTGAACTACACTTTTTCCCGCGAAAATATTGAACGTCCGTCCAATGTTCTGATCCACGAGAAGGGCACGCACTTCAGACAAGGGCTGTTCAGTGCTTTCAAGACGTCTCGCCCATTAGAAGCACAATTTCATAACACTCCAGAGTACCTAAAAACGGCCTTTTGAAAACCTCGTGTCTCTAAGCATACGTGTCAGATACATACAGAAATATTCAATGGTCCTGCATTGAAACGTGCCACAGACTTTTCCACTAGGAGGATGAGATTATCGTCTCTTAGTCGCATAAGTACTCACGGCAAGGCGGGAACACTGCACGTCAATTTAAAGCCACGCGCTTAGTGGTGATGACGCACTAGATGCACGTGACAATGTGCCCCTTATGGCTCCCGTGCGTCTCTTCCTCATCTCCAGGTAGGCCGGCTCCAGATTGACAAATAATGTCAGTTTGCTCCATTTACTCTTCGAGTGGATATACGGTTAGAGTGCGCAACCCATGCGAGCTGGGCAGTAACTATCTCAGTGTAGCAATATTGAACGGTTTTTTCCTTGTTGATGTGGCTAACAACTTGTACACAGAAATACATTTTCGCTGAAACTTTTTTTTTGATGTCATGAAAATTATTACATTAACTTAACTTTTCTAAATCACCACCAGTAAAAAAGGGTTCTTAATTTACAAAGAAATAACAGAACTCTGGCTTAATGAAATCATAAATATGCTAGTAGATATATTTTTCAAATAAGCCAAGATATCTTACGTGCAATTAGCTTTGTACGCAATTACTGTTTGTGAACTAGCCAACCAATATTATTCTTTAAATATGCTGTGAATATAGTCCATCTTCACAATTTTTGTGGCAGGTTAGTGTTGAATCAGCAGTTACACAAGCTCTTCGCCAACAGAAACTTGGCAGTAAATAGAAACTATGTTATAAAGGATAGAATATATATATATATATAAAAATGGAAAAATAAGTCATAACAGCGAAACAACTTTAAATTATCCCATACTGGCAGTGTTAAATGTTACGGAAAACTCGGCTCTCAGTCTGGATCAGTCGAGAATAAAATTATCGCAAATTTGCGGGATTCCGAAGCCGCCACGCACATCCCGTTTTGGTTTTTGGCCAGGACGTTCAAACGTTTGCACGGTTAACTGGCTTGATTTGCCTGCCCGGCCGTTTCTCTGCAATTTAACATCGGGTATTAGAGCGTATGAACGACATTCAATAACACACAGCTCATTATTATTGATTGAAACACAGTGGAGCTAATTAGTATGTTTTTTACAACGAAAGCATTACATTGCGAAGGCCGCAGTATCTCCAGTGTAAGCATAAAAATGTACTGGAACATAAGCAACAATGTGGAAACAAGGTGATACGAGTAATTTTAATTAGTCCTGAGTAGTTTGTGTTTGTTTTTACGTTCGAGAGACCATGAGTAATAATTAAAAATATAAGGACGTGTTTACTTTTATTTTCTTAAAATACAGCAAATAGGCTAACTACTATTATGTTCAGTTTTACCTTGGATTAAAATAGTGTTTGCTTGGGGTTAGGTGTACATGCTCATTTTCGCATTATTCTTATTTCCGTCCACCATTAATTAAGTGTTAAAGAGAACTCAATTCCACAGTTAGCTCAAAGTTGAGACAACAATCGTGCTGGTCTAGCAAAATTAAGGGGACCGTATATCTCGAGCTTCGTATTTCCGAGTTTGAGGACGAGAAGCACGCGAACAGGAAAATTTAAATTTGCAATTTTATAGATTTCTGTAGGTGTATTCACACACGCGCGTGCATACATATCAACTTCCTTTTCCAAATGTTGTATTATATGTTTCTATTTTATAATCCAAATTTCCTTATGTGACAAATCAAATATTTTAATTGGGTAAATAATATATAGAAACAAGCAAATAATAACAAGAGTTTTTTGCCTAACTTATATACATTAATGTAAATATTTGTGCTTAAAATTTCAGAATTTTTTTTTTGGAATATTGCTAAAAATTTCCATAGAACTTAAGTGTCAGATTCTGTAGCTTTCGATTTTGCTTGCATTCAAAAAATATTTACACTGTAAAATAAAGCTGTTTCTAGTATTATAAAATAATTATTAATTAACAAAACTACCACGATGCATTATGTACTGTCGTAAGATTGAATTTAAATGGAACTGAAATTAATTACATATAGTATTTTCTTCATTAGCGTTGAAGTGGAATAAAGTAGCCTCTGTTTTTTTTTCTGTTGCACGGGATATTTTTATTTAATATAAAAATTTACTTCAATCTAAAGCATACTGAAACAAACATTTTAAAAAAATCAACTTACTATATTATAGTTAATTTAAAGTAAAATTAATCATCGAACAAAATTCCAAATATTGTTTCTGTTAAAAACCACATTTTGCAGTTTCGTGTATAAATAAAGTAATCCTTAAAACTAATTTTGCATTTCGTAGAGATTTTTATAATACTTCGAAGACATTAAAATGGCGTTACGTCGAAAATAAATGTTACGTTATCTTTTTTATTTTCGCAATGCAATAAACTTAAAATTATTTCTAAAATGCTGGAAGATAATTTATGCAGTTGTATAACACATTAATGCGTTATATTATTAGATATTATATTTTTACATGTGTAAACTATCCTCGAAGCGGAAAGTAATTTTTTAAAACGCCAAATGTATATTATTCACGGCTCTTTTAAATCGCAACCATTTGACCTAAATCGTTCGTTCCGCTTTAAGAGAGCTTAAGTACGCAAGAAAAGAGGGATTAAAAGTGACAACATATCTCGTTGTTGTACTTGTGCTGTCACAGTTTGCTGTGTTTCATTCAGTTTGCTGTGTTTCATTCAGTTTGCCGTGTTTCGTTCCAGATAAAACAGCGAGGAAAGCATTTCCTTTGATGAAGTCCTACCTAGCGCGCAGAAGAAAATCTGCGAAGGAAAAAAAAAAAAAAAAAAAAATGGGTGCGTGAAGTGAAAAGAAGAAAAAAAAAGTCTTCCATCTTTCTTCCCTCTCTTTCAATCTTAATGCCCGCACTTCGAAAAATTGCTCGCAAAGAGAAACAGTGGCACGGAATGAATGAAACGGACTTGAAAAGATGTCAGTTTGTTGTATCAAAACGAGTTTTCCCCACATCACGTTGATGGATGTAACGGGGTGCATGTTTAGGATTCCTGCGATGGAGAAAGGAGAGGCAGTTTGCATTCATAATGCATGCTTTAAAAGATTGCCTCCAAGTGGCTCCGCCTGCTTGGAAAAAAAAAAAAGTGGGCTTCCCTACTCGTAATTTGGAAGAACCGCGGAACAAAATTTTCCCGTTTCTATAAATAAATCGTATGTTGTTGTACAAGAACAAATTACTAAGACCATGATTTTGACATCTGCATTTTTTTTTTTTTTTGTTAAGACGGAATCTATATTAGTGTAAGTTGAAAAGTATAACATACCTATTAAACCCCTGTGTAGCTGCTATATTTCAGAAAATTGATTTAATATATTAATAGACAGCATTTTTGGTGTTGTAAAGTACATACTCAAAAGTTTTTTTATTGCCTAAGAGTATATGCTATGCTATTTTATTAATTTTAAAGCATTAATTATTATTACAGTATTTACTACTTTACAGTTACTTTAATTCGGTAGGTTGAAAAATCGCCAACACATTAGAGCGATAATCATCGTCTTTCCAAAGAAGCAGCTTGAGGATGTCTGCATAAACGTATTATCAATCTATCGACCGATAATGACAAACTCGAGGTTTACTATTGTCCCTTCACGCCTTCGTTCGCAACTTTTACGCGCTTGTAAAAACTACAAAATTCGTACGAATAATTCCTATCGAAACAGATTATTTACATTCTGACTTGTGAAACTGCCATAAACATTAGTTATTACCAACAGGAAGCGAAAGTTATTAGAAATTTGCGTTTTTTTATCCTCATCATTGTTTGTCATGAGCCACGTATGATTTCCATGCATATTAAGGAAATTTACATATACATAATATATTTTTTTCCTTGAATACCATTTTGAAAACAAAATAAACTTAACAAAAAGCCTTTAAAAACATTCTTGAGAATGTGTTGCCAATGTATAATCTTGAGTATATATGATAGCTCCAGGTTTATACCTATTTTTCCTTTTACTTTGCTTCTTTTTTTGGTATAATTTTTTTGACAAATCGGAATTAGGTGCTTTCAAGTCCTCGTTATTTAAGTGTCGCCCAAGGCGCTTCTCTCTCTCTCTCTCTCTCTCTCTCTCTCTCTCTCTCTCTCTCTGTGGATAAAATGTATTGTGGCTTTGACGCAAACCGTATTTCTGCAGCCATTACTTTTCAGGAATCCAAGGTAATGTAAACTGAACATTTTCATGAACTCGCGATCAGATTTCGTGGAACAGAAGCCCGCAAAACGCGGTACACACATGAAAAACTTTTGCGAAATCCAAGCAGAATGTTCTCTTCTTTTCCTGCAGACTCCACTACATTGCAAAAGTTGTACAAAACGTTTGCGCTAAAAAAAAAAAAAAAAGGGGGGGGGGTCCTTTTTTATTCGGTAACGCCGGAAATATTGTGCCCTTAAATGTCACAGCGATCGTCGTACTAGTATACGGATGGAAGTGGTAATTTGCAATTCTGAGTGTTATTACTGATTTTGGACTGGCGTTGTTTTCATTGCACGGCTTGTGGATAAACGAAGTGACCCGTCTTAAATGTCACAGCGATCGTCGTACTATTATACGGATGGAAGTGGTAATTTGCAATTCTGAGTGTTATTACTGATTTTGGACTGGCGTTGTTTTCATTGCACGGCTTGTGGATAAACGAAGTGACCCGTCTTGGAACTAAGTGAAGAAGATCTTGTGTTAAAAGATAGTCCTCGAAATACTCCGACCACATAAATAAACCCGGTATGCGTTATCAAAAGTAAAATAAAAATGCTTGAAAAAATGTTGTACAACGGGTAACGTTTGTGAACTTCTTTCCTTACATTCTAGTGTAGCAATTATATTTATGTTTATAATTTGGGTGAACCCATCCGAAGGCTTCATTTGAACACTACAAGATTACTGCAGTATTTTACGTTGTTCTCGTAGCTTTAAAAATTAAATATTTGCGTTACGAGTTGTATCAGGTCATGCGGTAACCCATCAAACTCGAAATGGGCTGGCTGTAGGTTCAAATCGGTGGATTGCAATCGGGTAGGTTTTTATTGTTAGCAGTGTTTAAATACAAGCCTTCACAATAACCCCCCTTGGTTTTTTTTCCTGGTTAACCTACAAGATTTAACGCGGCTGCGTAATGTGGGATCTGTCCAACAAAAGGACAGGGTTATATACACCTCACAAAAAGTTTGGAATACTGTACGAGTAGGCAGTGTGGATAGTAGGAATTAAGTAATTCTTTTGTGATCAACAGAAAGCGCGCTAGAGAATTGAACATGCCTGGGAAAAGCTGAGAAGAGCAGTTTATAATCGTCCACAACCTCGAAAAACACTTCCAGATCTCGTAAGAGCTGTTCATATGGGATGGAAGATGACGTCAACACATTGATTACAAGCATGCCACGGCGTGTTCGGGACCTGTACAGTGAACATGGAGCCAATACACGGTACTAAGCTGCAATGGGAAGGAAGAAAGAAACCTTTCCTAGTCAGAGACACTAAATCTCAATTTTGTTGCTCTTTAGTATTTATTTGCCTGTGATATTAGAAATTAGTTTTTTTTTTTTGTTAGAAACTCTTTCAACTTCACTTTTTGTATCGGCACCACTGGTGACGTCATACTGCTATGTTTTCTTTTATGTTTATTAGATACTTTATTTTTTGTTTTCTTGATGTATATTCCCAACTTTTAGCGAGATGTTTTTGTGATAAATGATTTTAGGTATGTTTCGACCTCCTTTCAAGTAATCGTTTTCAAAAAGTTGAAAAAAAAAAATGACTTTGTCCTTTGCCCTGGCCACATTTCTACAAAAAAGTTTAGTTGTAAAATTTTAATACTCTAAAAGTTGAGGGAAAATAAAGATATTAAATAACGAACAAAAACACATAAACACAAGCTCTTATTAATTTACTCCTTACTTGTTTTTTTTTTTTTTGTAGATGGTTATTTTACTAAACGGGTACAAAGCGTTCTTGTTTTGTTTTGAAGCAGTTATGAAAGTTAGCTGAGACACGCCTAAAAACATCTATAGTCAATTCACAATTACGTTCAACTTTTCTGAAGCCCTGCTGAAGGTCTACTTCCAGTATATGTATACTGCTCCTGCACAGAAAGCTTAGCCAAGTATAGAAAACTGCTCCAACAAAGGACATCTCATCGCATTCGTACACATTCGTGGTAATAATATTTTGCATTAGAACTATTTCTTAATAGACATTACCAACACACATATTTTCTTCGTGTTTTTATTTACGTAAATTACTAATATAAAATATTATAATTTACTTTCAAACATAACCAAACGTTGTATTTAATAAAAAATAACGCTTTTTTATGATAACGTACGTATAAAATGCTTTTGACACAAGGCATTTTAAGGAAACAAAAAATAACGTCATATATGGGGTGATTTTTAAAAAGGTTTGATTCAAAAATGTGAAGAAACCGCAAATAGACTATAGAATGCTAAACCCTAATTATGTTTATTACCTACTTTTGTTATTATTGTTTCGGTTGCCACCTGGAAAATGATACGGCTCATTAATGTGGATAATAAGTGTTGGCGAATCACGTTACAATCTGCGCTAATGATCGAAGGTCATGAAGATATATATATATATTTTAATATAAACACTTGCAACCTATAACTTCTAAATAGTTATATGTTTATTATTATGACGTAATTATGTTTTTTCTTTACGAAATAGACGAGCTGTGTGTTACTATTACGTGATTTTTTTTTTTTTTTTTTTTTTCAAATTTCTAATAAAATAATGGAGCAGCTATATAATTTTACTTTATTAGGAGATGTTAGCTTGAATTTATTTGTAGTTTAGCTGTAAAGCTGCGGTGATAACTGTCTGTTTTGACTGTAAGCTTGATAAAATCATGACAAAGTCATGGGTAGGGGTACTGAAATTTCGCGAAAAGATTTCAAGACAAGTTATATTTCAAAACACTTTAGATTCATTTACCTATCTTAATTGGGTGAATTCATTTCTGACACATATTAACTCTCTGCCCACGGATCACGTAGGAGCCGTGCCGATGTAGTCGAATTCTGATTGGCCCGTTCAAATATGAAAAACTCCTCAAGCAGAGAGTAACCAATGGCAATAGACAAACTGCTTTTGGACGCTTATAATATTGAAGTCTACCGTGTTCTCATATTTGTTTCGCTATAAGTCACTAGCTCTAGTCATGGGTAACTTTGCGCTAGTTCTGTGTAAAGTTTATTTCACACATTTTGATTTAAAATGAAGGCTTTCCGTTACACGTAGAGAATCTCTGAGCCATCAATTTAAATTAAATTAGGCAGGTTGTGTAAAGGTGTCCTGGTTGGTATACTGTTACCCCAAATTACTGTATGACTATCTTCAGCAAGCTGAAATATGTTGCCTTCTCGTTCTTATCATCCACTTACTTTTTTTTTCTCCCCCTGTTGGTTAAGTTGATTTGATTTTCGTACGCAACAGCGCCTAGTACGATTTATCGCTACTTGAGCACCCATTCTCTTCCCTCGAACACTTCAGTCGTCACACTGCACGCTGCACCCTTCCCCCGAGCTTTTCCAACCCCTAACTCCTCTCTTAATTTTCTCACAACCCTTGCGACGAGCTCAGTGTGATTGAGCGGCTAATTTCGTTAGCCCCCCCCCCCTGCCCTTTCTCCTGCAGAGCTCTTCGTCGAGTACTGAACATCACGTGCCCTTTCAACCCGGCTCCATTTTGTCACTGTCCTCTTCGCTGCCAATGGCACTTCAGCGCCGAGAAGTGCACGCTTTTTGCTATCTATTTCACCTTCTGCGCCTCTCCCCCCAGGGAAAGACCGCACATGTTTCGCACTCGCTGCACAAGTGTGCCACGAATCACGCGTTTCAGACCTGCTCTGTACTTGCTCTTGAGAGCCCAGATATCTTTAAATTCATATTGCCACCGCTTTTTGTTGATAAATATCTCAACAGAAAAAAAACAAGAGAGCTTAAAATATCTACAATGTCAAGTATACAAGGCACGTGTATAGCTAACGCAATCCTTTTGTCACTATAAACATGCTATAGAATGAAACGCATTATATCGTTGCTGATATTAAAATTTGTCAACTATTTAACTTGACAACGTTCACACTTTCCCAAAAATATGTTACATGCTCGTTGTTACTATTTCGCAGAATCCTTACTAGTTTCCGCTGGCAAATGTTAACTTAAATAGACAAAAACTTTAAACTTACCTTACGGATTGAAATTATTTTGTAATCGTGATCATAATGTATTAACCTAGCTAATTTCCAGTCTAATGGTATCATGCAGTCCTTATTTTTATCTAAATTAAATAACTGGAAACTTTTGCTTAATTTATTTATAACACTAGGCTATAAAAGGTGCACACTTTCGGTTCCCTAATATAAGTATTACCTATTGTAGGAAAATCATGAATCCGAATACAACCAAAATTGCCAACAGAGAAAACGATTACTCGATATCATTATCAAAATAACGAATAAAGGAATTAAATATGCGCAATTAAAGGAAATTCCATTGTAAGTATGCTGTACTCTATATTAAACAATAATGAAACTCGCATTGTGTTGTTAAGCTGTTGCCATCTAAGCCAGTATCAGTAATATCAATCAGTGAAATAACATTCTCTGAGTGTCAGTCGATCCGCTACTGCCGACTGGCGAATCAAGCAGATACAATTGGAATAATTGGCATAATTTTTTGACATTCAGTGGGAATCGCAAATAAAATTTACAAGTATAATTTGTAATGTTCTGGCACTTATTATCAGTTGCTAAATTTTCACTGTTTTCTCTAATTAGGGTCAATGATCTCTGTTTCAAGTTTAGACTGCACCGTGGTTCAATCACATTCACGAGTGTCCGCCTGGACTATACCGAGTATTCCCCAATTCTCCGAAACCAGGACCTACTCGCAACCTACAAGTCGCTCACCACAAAGGTTCTCGCCACACTGTAAACCTTAATTAGTGAAAATTTCACTGTTCACATCAGTTAACAGCACCTGACTTATTCAACACTCACTTCACTCAATTTAGCTCAAGAATTAGTTTAAAAAAAGCCAGCTTTCCTTCACTTATTAATTCAGTAACATTTTCCAGTGTTCGAGAACCACTTTTTTCGATGTTTTCCAGTCATTTGTTTTTTTTTACTGATGGAGCAGTTAAACAAGTCCTATAAAATGAAATAACAACGTACAAACTTATAAAACGTGAAAAATAATTTTTTAAATGTTATTTTTGCCTTTTAAAACTCGTTTTACGAGACAACATGAACATTCAGTTTTTCGTTTCTTTCTCACGTCTTTCATTTCATTTCCATGTAATCATTACATGTAGTGAAGTGATGCATTTATACGTAGCATTGTTTTTAACAATCCCGATGTTACCAATTAAATTTAACACGATAAGAAAGAGCATGCAGTTAGAAGCTACGTATTTTCAATAGACAAATATAATACATATACTTCCCGCAACACAGCCAATGTTTGTATTATAACTCGAATGCTAAGGTAACAGTCTGGAAGATGGATAATGTGTGTTCAAATCCCGGACACTGCAAATTTTCTTTACTTTACTAAATGACTTTGCATTGCACAATGTACACAATGACTATCGGAAATAGGTTTATTTCTGGTAATTATTTAACTAAGTTCAATAAAAATAATATCCAGTTCACCGAACGCAGTTGGCTGTCACTTATTCAATCAGTGAAATTGTTTCACTGAAACAATCAGTGCTTTTCCACCGATTCTATGTGGAGCCATTTTCACTGATTCGAGTAGTTGAATTTCACTGCGAATCACTGGTTTTACACATATTTTAGTTAAGAGTGGATCCACCGATTTCTGAGTCAGAGGTGAAGCCACGGGTGAGAAGGGTATCTAGACATACACCCCTCTCCCGAAATAAAAATAAAAATTTTCAAATGTTATGTTTAAAAATGAATTACAACTTATATTTTTTTCTTATAAGTAATGTGTGGTTCCCATTGAGAATGAAGGAGGTTTCCAGAGTTTTGTTGTTCCATTTCTTTATATTCGCCCATTGGTTGTAAATCATTTTTTGAATCAATAGTTTTTAATTTTATAGCTTTAATATTTTTTCCAAAAAAAAAATTACGTTTGTTATTCTCCCTCCCTCCCCCCCTCTTGCCCTCCCTCTCGCTCAAAAGTAAATTCCTGGGTACACCCCACCCTTGATCACCGAGTGCCCAGAAGCCAGTTTACAGCAAAAGGTAACGCGCTCACGTGTGGGCAGCACAGAACCCTGGTTACACGGTAGTCTTCACGTCACCTTTCAGCCCTTATAGCGACCTCATGGTCACCTTTCAGCCCTTATAGTGACCTCATGGTCACCTTTCAGCCCTTATAGCGACCTCATGGTCGCCTGATTTGGGACGCATTGAACGTTTGTTAGACTGCGCTGTTAAAAATTTCCGTATATTTACGGAATGTTTTTACGGAAATGTGCGGTGTGTATACGGAGAGGCAATCCGTAATGACGAAAAACGGAGTTAAGTCCGTAAATACAAAATACGGAAAGACTCCGCATTCCCTTCGGCTTCGAGTTACGGGGACGAACGATGCCGATTCTACACGAAGCTTTCTTCGCCACTGTAACAAGAAAATTATCTTTTCTGCGGCAGTTAATGTTATCAACGCGACTATGACTTATTCTTTCAAACATCAAAAACTAGCATTAGGCGTCTGTAACGCTCGGCAACACTAAAAATACACTAAATTTAATAGAAACAGAATTTTTGATCTTGTCTTTTGAATATAAATACAAAAGTTACACCACAAATTTCAAGTGAGAGTTGCAGGTGAATGATCAGAGTCGTGCATTGGTAATGTTTTGAATACCGAAAATTAAAGACATTTTCGCTATCTCTTTTTATTTTAAACGGAAAGTACAAAAAACTAACTTGGGAATTATCGGAGAGGTTCCGTGAAATTTACGGAAAGTCCGTTTCTGAAAATCAGTGTGTCCGTAATTTGACGGAGAGTTTACGGACACTTCTAGATATATTTTTACCGGCACTTTTCCGTAAAATGAAGGATATATTTTTTTTAACAGTGTACCTGTGACGTCAGTTTCCTCCGAATTGAAGTGTTCGTGATTTCTTGCACAGTTTGCAAACGTGTGTGAACAATTTGTCACAGATATACGGCATTTTCATTGACAGGAAGGCGAAACGTTTACCTGTTAAAGTAACTAACTTTCTGTTTGGTGCATTTTCCGTCACTGTTCAAATCAAAATATAATACACTTGAGTGTAGTTTTTTTTTTTTTTTGGCACTGAGTGTGATTCTGTTCAGTTTCTAAAATTTAATATCGAGATGAAAACATTCTGACTACTTCCTCTCTCCCCCCCCCCCCCCCCCATCTAACACTCCACAACAACACCAATCTTACGTGCTCCTCTCTGGCAGTTTCAGTGCATACAATAAAATGCTGAAAGAAATTATCTACAATTGATCATAGCTTAACAAAGCAGCGAAAAATGCATAACATTATCTATCTGGGGGGGGGGGGGGTTAAATTATAACGATTTTTTTTTTAATCGGACAGGTTTCACTAGTCCTAATTAATTATTGCATCTTTTTCAGCTCATCTCCACAAATTGCAGATCGCTATCAAGCATTTTGTTATTTACTTGGTAATTACTAATAAAATAATATATCTCGTTGTGATTATGGTGCTTAATACCTTTACATCGAACTCCTAAATGAAATACATTTAAATGATTTTATATAAACCAAATCCTTCAAGTAAAATTTGGACGTTTTAGTAGAAGTATAAATTACTTGTAATAAAATATAAACGCGGGATGTTTATTTTTATTCAGTTCAACTAACATCTAAATAAAGCATGGATTGTGGATGAACTAATAGTGAAAATAAGTATAATAATTTATAAGTTAAACTTTGTTTTTATGTAGGCCTACAGTGGTTTGTATGTTATACAGTATAAAATAAATGTACATTAAACATACAATTTTTGGTAGTAACATTTTCTATGTGTAATTTGTAAAAAAAATATATAATTTTACACAGTAAGAATATAGAAAGTATGATTAGTCTTTGGAAAAAATACATGAATGTACGGTCTGGTAAACATAATTTTGGTGTTAATTTACACATTTTGAAATATGTGTAAAACACACCATATTTAAACCTTAAATTGTTAATTCTTTAGTGCTACGTGGTCGTTAACACTCAATATCAGTGTGGTTGTAGATCTTCGATTGAGTAATTTTATAATGATAATGTGTATAAACTTGCATTAAATCCTGGAGTATCTGTGAGCGTATATTCACACATACAAATATTTAGCAATTTTACATTTTTATTATGTTTAAATTGCTAAAACGAGTACAGTATTAGTAATATCACACTAATATTCCTAGTAATTGAAAGATAATTACAATTATTTGTTTAAACCAAGTGATCTTGCGGTAGGGAGAAGAACTGCTCCGAAATCCATTTGTATGTTCAAAATAAGAAGCAATTGATAAAATTGATAAGCCTACTTTCCTCAAAATGGGTGTAATTAATTTTTAAATAATTTCTTAAAAGTTGAGATAGTAGGTAGGACTTGACTTATCTTTGAAAGCAATAACATTAGAAATGAAACCAGAACCGCATACAACATTAGCGAGACAATTACAAATACACACGTGCCTTACCCGGGACTTGCACCCAGAGAAACTCGTACTATAAGCTAGCGTGCAGTCCACTGCATTACGGAGGTCGGATTCGGAGTATCAACTTTGGATTTAATCAGTCTAATGTTTCGAATGATAGGGCTTAATAAACTACAGTATTTACAGAATCTTTATTTTGAAAATATGTGAGTGAGTCACACAAAGCATGTAATGTTACATGGCCTACCGTAGCGCTACCTGTGTGAAAAATTAGGTGGAAATCTGTTGTTTACTCCCTAAGGTATGCCATAAAAACATTATTTTCATATTTGGTGCTTTCGTACAAAATAAAAAAAAAGAGGCTCTATATACGATGTTTCTAATGTATAATGCCTACATACATAATTTGATTGAATTTGGTTAAATTGTGCAATATTTGTGGCAAACTTACCTAAATTATTCATGTCCTCACCATTTTGAACACCGTTGTATGACCCATTTAAATCACGAAAGTCTACATGCCCTTCTGAAGCATTTATGGTTTGCACAATTTAATACAAATTAAGTTTAAATGTTCCAGTGTAACTTTTGGTGGGAATCGTTTGATTGGTCCTCGAGACATTGCATAAAATCTCCATATATTTTCATATGGTGATCTTCATAAACGGAGGACAAAAAAGCAATCTAGTAGTATATTCGATGATCGTATACTGTCATTATACAAAGTTAATTTAAAATAGATTACATAACTTCTTAAATGTAGCACACAAAACTAAAGCAATTGTAATGCCACCATTATGAAAATAAGTGTGTCATACTTAAATAATGCATATATTAATATGGGCTATCACAGTACATCTTAAATTTTTTTGTAAGAATGGATTGATTGTTTCCCAAGACACAAGATAAAAAATGTATTTTCTATTGATGGGGCTGTCATACATAACGGTAGTGAGATGAGGCTCTGTATTCACATATTTGACGATTTTAATAGACACTGCTGGTATACAAAGTCATGTTGGAATTTGTTTCGTCAATAAATTAACCGGAGCTAAAATATTTATATAGCCACCATTTTGAGAATAACTGCCTTACGAAATTATAACATACTTGTTTACAACACCTGCTGCAGTACTATACGTTGTGTTGGAATTTATTAGGCCCTACATAATTTAGACGGTATAGAATTATAAGAATAAATAACTATATGGCCGACAATTTGAAAATTATTGTCTGGCGTGCTTAAAACATATCACTTAACATCATCTGCATCAGTACTACTTGATTCCCAGATTTGTAGAAATCGGTAAATTTTTCCGAGATGACACAACTTTATTTATTTGCATGGCGCTTTCTTTCAAAATGATCCACACAAGTGGTTATATGTTCGTATACATGATACTTCTAACATATATGTTCAGTGTACAAAATTTAGTCGAAATCGTTCAAATGGCATGACAGATATATCAAATGACCCTAAAAGGTTACATGGTCGCCATTTTTAAAGTAAGTACCATATCAGATTCAATAACTTGCGTTTACTTGGACCATCATAGTGTTACTTACCTACCAAGTTGGATGAGAATTGATTAAACAGTTTTCAAGATATAATGAAAAATTTTTATTTCTTCATTTGGTGCTCTTTTTCAAAATGGAGAACCAACAATAATATGCATAGAAAAATTATATCTTACACGATGTTCTACCGCCATACTAAATTTGGTTTAAATCGGTTGAATTTCCGAGATGACATACCACCCTAAATGTTTTAATGGTCGTAATTTTGAAAGTAAGTGACCGACGTTGTCGAAAACTATAAAAGTCAGATGCCCGTACTAAATACTATATGCGTACAAAGTTTGGTGATATTCGATCCACGCGTTCAGAAATTGAAAAGGACGGTCTCACCCCCGCACAAACGCACACACAGAAAGCACACAGATAGGAAAGTGATTTCATAAGCATTTCTTTCCTTCGGAAAGTAGGCTAAAAAAACTTAACACCTGCTCAGAGGATTTGCTGGAGTTTATATAAAACTAAGTATTCTATATCTGAAGTCAGTTATAATCCACACTTCGGTGATAATTTTTTATAACTCTGTTAAACTACCAAGTTGCAATACGAAGTACAATAACTTAAAATTGTAAATCTACACATACATAATATGTCAGTAAACACGAATCAGTTGTTCACGAACATACACTGACGGTAAAATTACTTAGTAAAACAGCGAAAAATGTACAGAAATAGTGTATTTTCAATTACAGTGACTCTGTGTCTTTAGTTTTTTGTGTGAGTGAGTGAAGAGATGTGGGCGGCTCTTAACATCGAGGTCTTGAGAGCCGATGAGGGTAAATCGAGGTGAGTATGGAGCAGCACCGGATCGAGGGGGCGGGTGAAACAGCAGATCCCCGAGAAAACCCGCTGACCAGCAGCATTGTTCGGCACGATTCTCACATGCGTAAATCCGAAAGCGATCCCGCCAGGTATCAAACCCGGTTCGCCTAAATAAGAGGCAAATAGTCTAACCACTACATCACCATGGCCCCTGTTTTGTAAGTAAATTACAATTGCGATGCCAATGTAAATTTACTTGCTGTGGAGAAAAAATATAGAGTGCTGCAGTATATTTTCTGCTACATAGTAATTTTACACCATTCTATGTAAAATCAGTTGCACACTGTAAATGCCATTTTACTAATTAGTAGGATTAATGTACATTGACGTACAGTAAAAATACATTGCAATAATATGTAGACATTTTACGTAAAATTACAGAATTATTTTTACAGTTCATGTTGAATTAAAAACTTGCATATTCTAATAAGAATCAGTTTTCATGCTTCTACAAAAGTCTTAAAAATAAATATGCACTATTGTGGAAAGCAAGTCATGCATAACTTTAAATGCAACCGTTATTTCGCATGGGATGCTAGTCAAATACATTTTTAAAATAGTAAAATGTGATGTAGTTATATAGTAGAGAATGTAACACATTATAGCGAATTGAAATAAAAGCAAATATTTCATGCTACTTCTCTATGTTGCCGTTAGTTTGTGAAGTTGTTAAGTGGGTAGTACACTAGACTAATACCTCAACGTGTATGAATTCGCGCTGAGCTTTTGCCAAGTAAATTTTTAGAATGTAGTTTGCAGTAGGAAAAGCAAAAAGCATTGGTAAACAGGTTATTTTTAATTTTTAAATACAGGTTAAAATGCAATTAATACACCAATAACCAATGTTGGCAAAACGTTGTTTATTGGTTCATATTGTGTACGTAATGACGTGTCTTGCCAACATACTACTGAAGTTGTAAAATATTAACCTTTCGTTGGTAAATTACTGGACATTGGCTGCGTAACGCCTCTAACAATCACCATTTACTTCTGTTATAGTTACCTCAGTTTATTTTGCAATGTGTAGGCTAACGTATTATTAATTTGTTTTATTTATTATTGGTTTGGGCACATATATATACATATAAAACTCCAGCTATAATTCATAATATTAGTTGCAAGTTGATTTAACATCAGAAAACGTATTTCCATGTAGTTATGTTTGTAAGTCTTTCTGTTCTCATTAACGAAGTTATATTTATGTAGGCCGCTCATACAATACCAAACTTCTACAGTTGGTATCCAGCAAATAAAATAAGGTTGGGCCAACTTAGGTCCAAAAGTCGTTTTGAAGTTTAGCAACGTAATATTTTTAACTTTGGAGCGAAGGTTTGCTCATCATTCGCCCAACAAAAAATTGCTGCTGGCGTTGGCCTGTCGTTGACATGTCTTCGGAAACGGCAAAAAAAAAAAAAAAAAAAAAAAATTACCTTCCTTAGATAACGGCAAAAATATTACCTTCATAAATACGCTGAAGTGAGCTGGCGCACTTTCATGAAATTATATTCTCATCGCGAATAGTCAAGGGAACATGATTCAAGAAATTTGGTAATATTTTACAAATAACACATCATAAATTGTCACACTGAGTCGGGGCGCAGCAGTTAAGGACATGTTAAATGCCATTAACTATACTTACCGTGACATTAACTGTGAACTGGTGTTTACGAAACATGGCAAGTTGGTGTTCTTCCACCAAATATGCAAGTTGTTTTAGTTAAGTCTTATTCTATGAGTGAAAAGACAGACATTTGGAACGTGCTCATGTCGATGAATCGTAGCCATGAATTCGGTATTTAGTCCGGAAAACTATTTTAAAACGTGACTTTTGTTACTTTACTACATATTACTCCGCGACATCCCTTCCTTGTGTGTTATTCGGGACATAATTACGCCAGAAATATTTAACACCGTAGAAGTTTGTCTAGACGAGTGAGTGAGTGAGAGAGTGCAGAGATTTGGGCTGAGTGAAGAGATTTGGGCGACTCCTAACATCGAGGTCTTGAGAGCCGATGAGGGTGATTGAGGTGAGAATGAAGCATCGCCGGAATTAAAGTGTAGGGGAAACGGGATATCCCCGAGAAAACCCGCTGACCAGCGGCATCGTCTGGCACGATTACCAAATGCGGAAATCCGGGTGCGATCGGGCCAGAGATTGATCCCGGATCGCCTTGGTGTGAGGCGAGTTCTAGACGAGTCGACAAAATGTCTCTGCAGATGGTCGTGCTGAAACACCAATGCGAAAAAAAATAACGGAAATATATGATTGAAAATGCCAGGTATGTAATATTGTTAAAATGCTATTCCTGGGTGGACATATTTTACGCACAATTTTGAATGGAGTAATTGCAGGACAGATGCCACAGTGAGAGAGGCGCTACACTACCCCTAATTTTGACTGCACAAACTAGATCGTGGGGCCACAGTGGTGCAGTGGTTAGAGCGCCCCCCCCCCCCCCACCAAGGCGAACCGGGTTCGATTCCCTGCGGGGTTGCTCCCGGAATTTCGCACATGATAGTCGTGCCGGATGACGCCGCTAGTCAGCGGGTTTCCTCGGGGATCTCCAGTTTCCGCCGCCTTTGCATTCCGGCGCTGCTGCATTCACACCTCATCGGTTCTCAAGGCCGCGACGTTAATAGCCGCCCTAACATTTTCAGTCCCCATACTCTGTTTAAATTAGATGATGTGGGCCTTTACTTGAAGGTAGTTCCGACAGATGCAAAACCAGTTTCCATGCCCCAACATTGAAATGCTTCTCTGCCAATACGACTATCATAAACCACGTGGATGGAAAGGTTATAACTCTATTTATGTGTAAACAAGTGCTTTGAGATGTTCCTATACTTCTTCCAACCAATTATTTATACACTTTGACTGAATTCGATTATTTAAAGGAATTTAATTCATTTAGAAGGGCTTGTTTAAAAAAAAAAAAGATATAAACAAATGCATTCATCATTGCCGACCACGTGACTTAAACGGTTATATTGGAGTGGTGTAGGTCAATGTTGAGGACATACGCAGGATACGAAAAAATCAGTATACCCTATCTTCTACCTGTCATGTGCACATGAAGTATCTGTAGCGCCGTTTTTCCTATCTGTAAGTGCAATCCTGAAATATTTATTTTTCTGTGGGTTTTTGTACACTTGTAGTACAAAAATTAATTTCTCTCTTGATATTATGGTTTTACGTAACTGTTTTTTTTTTTTTAAAAGAAGACGTTTGCAGTATGTTGTGATATATGATCACGATTATCACAATTTAGTCTAGTGTGGTGTGTGTATACACACACACATATCTGGAGACATATATTGTTATGGGGAGAGATGATACATTTGGAGAGGCATGCACTTTTGATGAAAATCGGCATTTTAAATGGTTTTAATTCAAAATAATAAAACATACTGAGATGAAATAACAATTCCGTGGATACTGTTGTATTGAATCGAGATCTGAAATATGAAAGGTTACAGTTGGTCGCCTGCGAGGTACCTCTACAAACTTTGTCTGTTGTTTCCTATACAACCGCTCGCCAGGGAGAGTTCCATCATGGCAAGCTTTTTTTGTACAGCAATGTACACTTGATTATGACGTCATTAAAAGCATTCAACACCCACGCGTTACACACATTTGTTGCATAATAACATGGCATAGGCTGTTCACGGTAAAATGAGCAGTTTTGAAAGCCCTGTTTAAAATCTACATGTATACACGTTGTGTCTTCTTCCGCTTCGTGTAAAATTAACATTGCCATTGGCCTCATCACTTTATTCACGCGTCGGTCACTGAAACTGTGAAATTATTAGAAAAGTAAATCTTTTACAAATCTTCACATTTTTGCACTTCGATGCACAAAAAAAAAAAAAAACAGAAAGTTAAGACCTGGAACTAATTTCCTTCTTCGTTACCAACTTTACTGGACGAATGTCACTCAGAGCGCCCATTGAAATATATGCCAGCAGGGGCTGTGACTTATTTCTAAGGTTCGTTTCTAAAGTGCTCATTTTATCGTGAACAGCCTTTACCCAATGAATGGGGATGCTAGTACCCAGCAATCGTTCGCAGATTTCAGGTCTCGATTCAAGGCAATAATATTCACGGAATCGTTCTTTCAGCTTAAGCAGGTTTTGCAATTTTCAATTAAAGGCATTTGAAATGCCGATTTTCACGAGTACCTCCCTCCCTTACAAATTACTGTTGGGCAAAGGTCGTATAATGCTTGATATCTCATATTTCATAGGAAATCACATCACAGCGTGTGTACCTGGAGTTCAGGTTCGCTCTGTATAGTTTAGTTCATAGGGGCGATCACAACAGCTGATATACTAAAAAAATAATTCCAGTAAAAAATTTGCATTGTTTATCAGCGCAAGTGAGCAAAATGAAGGTAGCAATATTATCTTACAACATGAAATCGGATAGTAATTCTTCATATTTCTACAGAACAAGTAACGTAATATATGTTTTCGTCAGTTCCCGCGGGCTAGACAAAGCGCTTATAAATATTACATTTTCATAAAGCCCTCTGTAACTAAAAAATTACCCCTGCAGCCGTCTCATGTTTTTCTTTAGGCCGTCAAATATTACCCGAAGCTTGTGAATCTCGTGATATGAATTTCCCTGGTGCTCTTTTTGTTTTGCAAGTAAAATGAATCGTGCGCAATATTCTTCAAAGAGGCTTTCTAGAGGCGAGGAAGCCCATAAGAATTCTCCAACATTTTGTACAAGCTTAAAATAACGTATATGTGAAAGTATTTTTTAAAAATATATATTCTTTATCAGTGTATATAAATGATTTTTTTTGGGTATTATTTATCATGCTATTGCTATTTCAGTTATTTACAATCGTTAGGTATAACTTAGGCGATTATATTTTTACCGTGGAGAATAACGTAATAACTACAAAGCTCGGAAATTTATTTCTCGAAATGCTGATTCCAACAAGGCTCTTTACCTTCAGTGATGTTCGTATACACGTCTGTTGTCCCGCTGCGAAGAGGTGCCAACCCCTTACGATAGTGATATAAACAAAATATTCATTGACATTTTGTAAGAGTAAATGAAACAGCTACCCCACAAACTGTTTGGTGGGGTGGCGGGAGGAACATTTGGGAGTAACGATCCATACCGCAGTGTACCGGAATCGAACCTACGACCTCTCGAGAACACCGTATTCCCATAGACACCCAGTCCTTAGTGACTGTAAGACCAGACACAAGAGTCAACATGCCGTTTAGTTTTCTTCAATTCTCGACAGAATTCAGGTTGCGATTCAGCACGCAAAGGCGCAGAATCTTGCGGCGGAATCACGCTTGCGAGCGCGCGCGCACACACACACACACTCACACACACAGAGTTACTGACACAGTTTACTTGCCACTTCACGTACACGGTGAATGAAAATGTAGTTGCGTCAATGGTAGTAATAATTAGACGATTGTTTTGTACATTCTAGTTAAAGAAACGTCTTTATAATAAGGTGTTATTTTCTATACCTGCATTAACCCTAGGTACAAAATATTGCTTGCATTAACAAACACATAGGCCTTTAATGTCCTATTAGCTTTTATAAATGGAATTTACCTTGGTAAAGTTATATTTCTTTCAGAACACTGGTGGCAGTTCTATTCTGCCCATGTTCTATTGAAGTAAATTAGGACAATAATATTATGTCTTCTGGTTGCCAATTAGTTACAAAGCTATTATCGCTATCATTGCAATTCTTGCTTACTAATTTTTTGTAAAATTCGTGCAAGTACTTCTTGTAAAGCGTTGAGAATAGGGCACCATTTGTTTAGCATCAGCAACGACGCCGACAGACCAGCCTACACATCCGGACAAGAACTCGATGGGACTTGTATGGTCTTTCAATGTTATGCTGGCGTCGGGAAATAAAGATAAAATATGTTTCGTGGACAACACAAGACAGACAATAGTTATGCTGAGTAAATCTCAGAACAAAACTTTATCATGCAAGGAATGCTTGTATCAATATTTATTCGTATTAATGAAATCAGAATCTCAGAGGTTTGAAATTACCCAGTATATCTTTGTTTCACCCTTGTATTCAGCACCTGGCTTTAGGATCCTGATGTTGATGTTGAGCAATGGATTTTGAACTTTGTTTCATAGCATGTGTTCATCCTAATATCAGTTACGAAAATTCATAATATATTTCATTCACAGCTCTTTCTGTGGATGACTGAACACTATGAAATTGCTATTATTTATTATTTTGTTTACGGACGAGTTAAGTGATTATACTGTACATTATCTCCAGTTACTTCCCGTGTGTCTAATAGTTGACTTTTCTGAAAGACGTGTTCTTCAAACAAATGGTATTATCTGTCTTACGCTTTTGGAAATGTAGAACGTTCTACGAAAAGCATAAAAATAAATACAATAGATGACAGAGCCGTCAGGCATACAGTATCATAAAATGTATAAGCATAGCGTACGAAATTCCTCGGAACTTTTTGTTTATGTCTAATCATCCAGCTTTTTATAGCAAGGACACATGTGCCAACATGCAAATTACGAAATAATTTAATTTCAGGGAACAAGTTTAAGATAAACGAATTGTTTGTGTTTATTCCTGTAATTGTATCAATAATTTACTAGGCCTGCCCTTCTGTCTTTCCGGACCTCGGGTGCCTATGTCATAGGGAAACTAACCTAGTCTCATTTCATCAAGCGAGACAGAAATATCCATTCAGTTGTCTTATTAATAGGAGTTTGAAGTGAGAAGGACCGCTCCGTTGGGGAATCTCGTTAGTATTCACGACGAATGTTCAAACTGAAAATTAACACAAAATGAAACGAGTGACCAACTTACTTACGTCAATTGACGGGGGATAATTGGCCTATTACAAAGCGTTTTTATGCAACAACGTTTTCCCAAACAAGGTAAAATTTTAATACTTAAGACCCACCATGCATGCAATTAAAGCAGTACACTGAAAGAAAAATACTGTTGCGGGAACCTCTGTATCCTAATAGAATGTTGCGATTACAAACGAGCAGTGTTCTGACCATAATCCAGTATGGTATTCCTTACAATGATGTTCTGATGCCGCTACAGAGCTGATTTTGCACCCAGCAGTAACATATATGGTAGAACTAGCAATCTGCTTTGTTGCCTTATCTGAACGGTATGGTGGCCTCACCAAAAGTGTATGGTAAACCTGACTATCTGCTCTGTTGCTTTTCCTGAGCGGCATGGTAGCCCTAGCCATCTTGCGTGATCTATCGTAATTCCCTCGTCGGCTCATAGGATACACTGCTAGCTGTTCTTATTTTTCAGAACTTGAAAAATGTGTTAGCTATATTCATTATGCATAGGATCTCAGTGACATCCACGACCCTATGTAACATTTGTAAAATTCTGAAGGAGATGAGATCGTTTCATAATTTTCAGGCAGATGGAGAATTGTTCCTAATTACCCCGTTTCACATCGTGTGTGGGTCAGTGTGCCTTAATACTACCCGAATTCGGTGGGCTCGAGTCGTCATTTGTAAAAAATAGTAAGGCGACCAAAATATGTTTGCACAAATATATTACGAATTAAATTCATATTTTTAAAAATGAATTTACTACACTGACCAAAAAATTTATACGTTTTTGATATTTGCTAATTATTATTTTTTATAAAACCTTTTGTCTTAAATTTGTTGTTTTACTGGTGTTTTAAAAATGTAATTTTAGATTTTAATACAAAGCAATGTGTTAAAATCCAGCTGTTATAATGAGCGGTTCATAAAGCAACTGATTGATTATGGGTGGGAGATAAAACGAAAGAGAAGTGTTGACAAAAAGATGGTACAACTTTTGAAAAATAAAAAGCTATAGAGGACGCACTTCGGGAAACAATGGCTATTAGAAAGAAAAGAGGAAAGAACACCACTTGGAACTTGGTCTTCTGATCAAACCTTCGCCCTGTTAACAATCTGTCGGATCGTAACGAACGCACACTCCTACAGCGAGCGCTTCCGGTTCGGTAGAGTGTCAAGAGACGAACTAAAAAGCGCCAACGAGATACAGTCCTTTTTAAATGTGTGGTGATGTTTGTAAAGGCTGTTCACGGCCAAGAGAGCACTTTTGATACCAACCCTTGAGAAATGTAGCTGTCCCTACCTGCATGTATTTTAGCAGGCACGCGAAGTGGCGTGCGTCCAGTAAAGTTGGTAACGACGATGGAGGGAAAGTAGTTCCGTATCTCAACTTTGAATTAAAAGTGTTCTGTGTACATTTGGCAATACTAAAATAGTTTGTTTTTATTTCTGAAATTTCAAAATACATGCATGTGAACGGATTAGTAAATTTGTAAAATATTTATTTTTATAATAAGTGTACAGTCTCACTTGACTTACGAATAAATAAGGTGATCAGGTCTACGGCTATGTTAACTTTGCATATGGCGGAAGGATACACATTGGGCTTACAAATAGCTATTACGCATGTATTTCAAAAGCGCTCATTTTACCGGGAACAAACTATACATACACTCTGAAACTCGTAGAACTTGTCTTTAAAGGCGGCCCGTCATCTTAGATTTTTAGGATTTTTGTAAAAACGTGCATATTATATTTTGAATCGAGTTTTATGGAACTACATACCACAAGATATTCCTTTGTACAGTACATTTTCTGAAGTTTCTGTTGCTTGGTGGTTCGTTTAACTGCTGTAGACACCTGTGGGAAAAACGATTTACCTCTTCACAGCTGCTACTTCTTAGAAGTTAATAAAGGCTGTGAAAACCTACCGACTTGATAAAGCTTGAGAAGCAGTTATTTATGCTGTCTCTTGTTTAAAATTTCGTTAAAGCAACTTAAATGCAAGGTATGACGAAGTATGGATACATTCAAAATGGCGGAGACTAACACACTTAAGGCATTGGATGACAAATACATCCCGTTGAACTTATACACATTTCGTCATGCCATGCCGTTTCCAGTAAATAGAAGAGTGGTACATGATTTACACATAACCACAATTTTAAAGTTTGTGGAAAACACGAAATAATGAAGTTCATTTAGAAACTGAAACAAAGGAAGCTGAGTAGGCCTATATATACTTATGAATAGTTATTTTAGAAAGGAAGCTGAGTAGGCCTATATGTACTTACGAATAGTTATTTTATAAAGGAAGCTGAGTAGGCCTATATGTACTTACGAATAGTTATTTTACAAAGGAAGCTGAGTAGGCTTATATGTACTTACGAATAGTTATTTCACAAATGAAGCTGAGTAGGCCTATATGTGCTTACGAATAGTTATTTCACAAATTAAGCTGAGTAGGCCTATATGTACTTACGAATAGTTATTTTACAAAGGAAGCTGAGTAGGCTTATATGTTCTTACGAATAGTTATTTCACAAAGGAAGCTGAGTAGGCTTATATGTACTTACGAATAGTTATTTCACAAATGAAGCTGAGTAGGCCTATATGTACTTACGAATAGTTATTTTACAAAGGATGCTGAGTAGGCCTGTATGTACTTACGATTAGTTATTTTACAAAGTCAAAGACTACCACAAAAATTTGAACAGCAAACATTTTCTTTTTTTTTTAAATTGAAAATATACAAAAAACTGAAAACATTTCATTTCTGCGACTGAATAATTTAGTAATATTACTATACTTCTGTGTCGAAAAACGAGTAAAGTTGTAATGTACCTACTTATGCAAAACTTATGCTAGAGTTTTTCTAGATCTATAAATATATCGTATGTAATATCGCCAAGATGAGTTTTCTGTAAAAAAAAAAAAAAAAAAAAAAAAGCATTAAAGTATCAATGCTTTGGCTTTGCCATTCACCAACCACAACTTAAAATATAGTTCACGGGAAGGAATTTTCGAAATTTAAAACTGTCTGAAGAGTACCAAGTTGGACCAAATATATTTTCGAAAAAATATATATTATATTGTTAACATATATGTATCTTCTTTTTCATGCCGTGTTTAAATATGACCATTAAATTGTGTTGAGTAGTTTTGAGATGGCGTTAATTTTTACTGAAGCTGATGGTACGCGAAGGCAATTCAGGAGTTACAAGACCGTGTTAAAAATAATAGGTTTTTGTAAAGAAAAATCATTTTTCGAATGCAGGCAGAAAGATATTTATCGATACTCGTAGCTTTGGCGATGTATCCAGAAAGTTATGCAACCTTATTAGTCTGCTGATGACAAGGACAACTCTTCGCTCAGAAAGCCCTAATGTTCACCCCCTCCCCCCCTGTATTTAGGTAGTGCGCCCAGTGGTCAGAATAATGTCAACACTCTAAATCTGAAACAGTCAGAGTTGAACCAAATTAGTGTAAACCAGTGAAAATTGAGAGACTGGTAATCAGTGCCAGATAACTAATTAATACGATAGCTGAATTTAACTGAATTATTTGTGATTCCCACTGAATGGTCGAAAATTGCACTGCTATAAGTAACCTGTTTCCCGTTAATTTCTTTGATTTGGCAGTCAGCAGTAGTTTATCAACCGACTTCCAGTGAATGTTTGAAATCGCTAATTCGGGCTTAGAGTGAACATAGACTAAAGATGAAGTATACCCCTTTTTCGTCTTCTGCGCATGTGCCTAACATTGACCAACGCCAAAGGAACAAAACTATCAATGTCACATGGTCAACAGTGATGGACGTGTTTGTTTATTATATTAATTTTTAAAGGACAAGCACTATTATACGAATAAAATACTTTTACCAGTTTTAATTTAATCAGAATGCATTACAAATTGGTTAGAGTAAGTTTACACACATCTCAAAGCATTTGTTTACAAATCAGTTATCTAACCTAAAATCCAAACCATGCCGTTTTCTCTAGAGATGTTGGCAGATAGGCCGTTCAATGTTGGGACACGGAGATTGGTTGAGCGCAGCCAGCGAGTTCGGTCTACCTCATCTTTAGTGTATGAGGGTGAAGCGGTAGTCAGTGATGAAAAGGTCGGGAACTACTGTCCTAGACAGTCGGGGATCGGAGAGCAGGCAGTCGGGTGCGGGGAGCGGAAAGAGCCTTCCATCGCTATCAATACCCCGAGTGTGGGCGGGGAATACTCATGCTCTCTCGTGAAACTGCAGTCGATCACGCCCGCGAAGACCACTTCTTGCGGAGCGCGCTAATGGTTAACGGCTTGCGGGGAAGTGAGAACTGGAGAGGGGGGGAAGGGGGTTGCCCGGGCTACAGCGAGGCTGCTCTGGCAAGGAGGGTGGATCGCAGGTCGAGCCCCGGGAAGGTCGAGTGTGTCGACGACGTCAGAACAAGTGTCGCCAGGCAGACTCTTGATACTTGACCTCCCCGCACACTAGGAGCGCTGGGGTTCATCGGAGTGGAAGGCACCAGTTTGACCCGGCCGTGTCACCGAGGAGTAAATCGCACTAGCCACCCCTCACTCCTCTAAACATCAAACCCAGTCGGCGCCCTCCGCGAGCTCTCCAGTTCGGCACCTCGCCAAGACGATCGAATTGAACCCGCAACCCCTTCCGTCACCATCCCCCTCCCCCCTTCATCGCCACCCTCCGCGAAATATATATTGCTTCTGTTCTCCGGGCGAAGCTTTATCGATCGGATAATTCCGACGCGAAGATTTATTTTTATTTTATTTTTTTTTCGGGCGATATCTCACGACTGCTGTTTCCGCTGGAAGTTTTCCCCTTGCGAATGGATTTCCGTCACGATATTTCGCTAACTTTTCCAGACGTATTTCCGTGGAACATCAAGCGTATGTGGCCACGCCCGCTGTCTGTATGTTTCTGCTTAAGAATACGTAGGCCCGAATTATATTTCTGCATTCAAGGCACGGTGATACGGGTGACAATAGCACGCGCGCCCAGCGCCCCATCACACGTACGCAACCGGCGTGCGGTGATTGCATCGTCGCGCTTTGGTTCTGCGAATTACATTTGTAACAGCGGGACTTGATTACATGCGAGATGTAACTACTACTCTATGGTTTCACTTTTCTTCTGCCACTTACAGAAACCACCGCAGGCAGGCTCCAAAGATGCGATTATTTAACTTTATTACTATTTTTCTCTTTTTGAATACACTTAATATGAAAAAGATGTTGTGTGGCTGTATTGGGGACACGGCTGTTTGTTTTGCGAAGAATACGTCTACGTTGACGCGATCGGACGCCTTGATGTTTATTTTACGGTCCCTGACCGCGTCTCTCGATCATACGGGGTGTCATGGGTATCACTGGATTGCTTTTGAAATGCTCTTTCCAACCGTATACGATGTCTGTGTTTCGACTTAATTCTTTGACAAGTATGGGACATTGTGTTCTTATTTTTTTTTACATTAAACTTGTATAATTTCACAATAACCACGCCACACAAATGTTTTTGTATACGCGATCGATTGATCTTGACGAGAGCTGTCGATTGAAACTTAAAAGAGCGTCGTAGCTTCTCCTAGTCAAAAGTTATAATACTACACAGAAGCTATGAGACGAGGCGAAACGAATCCAAAAAAATTGCCCCCCCCCCCCCACACACACACACACACACACTTGTCACGCAAGCGCGATGCTTCTCAGTCCTCACTCAACGTAACATATTCTTTGATCCTTTGGCAATCGAGTGGTGTAATATAATTTTGAATGTAGACGATAGATTCGGAGCTGCAATGCCAAACTGTATCCCCCTATTTTGTTATTATCAGATTTCTCGATTTCTTCTCACTATGGTCGCAAATTTAAAGACGCGTTCACGTCAAAACAAAACCGCACAGGCTTAGATAAGTGGTTTTTATCTTTTCTGGTGAAAATTCGCATTCTCAGAATATCTACTTGCTGGGATACGCGCAAACAACGAATGCCCAGACAATCTGTCGGACCTAATGACTCTTATAAGGGCGCCATCTGCGTCTGGCTGGAAGCATTTTGCATTTACGAGGCCTGAAGTGTTGAAACGTTAAAGGCGACCTAGGTAATTCTCGTTTCCAAGCAAAGTGGCTGCTATCTGCCAGCGGAATTACGTACTTGAATAGAGGTTATAAAATGCTTTTGCTAATATGATTAACTGCAATATAGGTAACAGTTACGAAAACTGGTGATTTATAGCTGACATTCATATATTAAGTAGCTACTCAAAATCAGTCAAATACTTTAGAAACTATTTGTGTCAAGGCAAGTTATAGTGTATCGATACACAAATTTCCAAAAGAGAAATTAAGATGTAAAAATGCTAGTAAAACGATACCATGAAGGATGATGAACTACAAGGGAATTCTGGGGTAGATAAATTTAATAATAAAATAAAGTTTAACTTTAATTAACTGAAAACAAGTTTTAAGAATCGTGATCGTAAACGAGCAAAAAGTGACAAAAATATTGGTTCGCATACTACATACCTATACTTGTTGCAAAACAAAGTATTGTGATTACAGATACTAGATACATAAGTAGATATAAAATGTCCTTCAGCGAAACAAAAAAAAAATCTTTAATTTTTATTTTAGCTTGAAACGGAATCTAGGCGCTATGTAGTTTTTGCAATTTTGCCGTGTGATAATATATTATTTTTATACATATTTTACGTGTCAAACGAAAAAAAATTTCCAAGTTTAGTTTTGTCTCTGATGCCGTCGTCATTTTAGGCATAAAATAAGAGGACATATATAGCCCCACGTTAGTATTCGTTTTAACTAAAAGGTATAAGCAAATACGATGTCGGCAAATTATACTATAAGACCTTCCAATCTGTTTTAGGATTAATATAGGGTCTAATTACATACAAGAATTAACTTTGCAATATATGATTTGTAAAATATTTACTGCGAAATGCCAAACAGTTTTTTTTTTCTAATATTTTGTTTATGTATATTCTGCAGCAAAATTCATAGCAGCTCTAATTTTTTACATCTGTAAGAAGTCAGTGAACAGAGTTTCGTCTACGTTGGAGGGTTATAAACAAAATGCTAAACAAACTGACATGAAACTTCTATTGTCTAGTCGTCTACAAATTGTTTAGAAGACAGAAGTTTATTTTAAAATGCATATTTCGAACGAATTGCAAAATATTCACAATAAATGCAGGTGAAAAGCAGTTTTTGTTACATTGTCCAACAAAACACGCTGATATGTCTGAAAGTCTGCTATTAAAGTGTTGTCGTCTTATCTGAAGTAGAGAAAGTCCCTTTATTACGTTTCAGGCTATAATAATTTCTAGTTTAAGAAAATATTCACTCTAACTTTTCTAAATCTTGACCCGATACAGTTTCTCTCGTTTATTTTTACAGATTTGCTCTTGACAACCTTGAAGAGTGTGCAAACCATTCGCATTTCTTATTCTAGGAAAACATTCTCCTGTGTTTATTGCATTGCGCGTTTGTCTTATTTCGTAGCTTCTTTATCATATTGCAGCTTGTATTACGAGAAATTCATCTCAAAGATATTTATTTCTGCTTTTTAATACTTTGTCTCTACCCTTATATACCAGTATGTATCCATTAATTATAATTGATCTGAAAACAGATGTATGTATTCGCTTTTCTGCTTCTTTGCCCTGGTATTTACTTACAAGATGATTTAGAGACACTACGATATTGCTGCTGTCTTGTTTTGCTGTCCTTTCTCGGTACTTGTTCTCATAAATGATTTTTTTTATTGTTCACTACGACTTAAGTCACATTTCCTGCAAGATCAGACAGCTACTCCAAGAGAATTAGTGGCTTAACTAACGAATTCTGTTCAGGAATTATTATGTTAGTATCATACTTTGTAACGAAACACAATTATTCTTTTTTACGTTCCGTACAATACAAATCTTTACTGTGTTTAAAAAAATTTGTAGTTTTATTGATTTTTACTATTGCCTGATCGAATTGTTTATTTGCATATTCTGTTAGTTACTAATAATATTCTTCGCCGTTCAATTTTTAGCCAAATTAAAAAAAAATTACCACGAGTCACTATTTGAAACTTGATTAATTTTCGTTTACTTAGTCTCAACAATTAATACAACAAATCAATAAATCAATTTTTATGCAAACATGATGAACTTTTTCTGCTGAAAACTTAAGCATATTACTTAATATTACTGCGAGAATCTCCCTGCACCTATGTTTTTTTAAACTATCAGTACAGGAAATTTTACCTTTAGCGAAGGAATAATTAGTTTTAAACGATACTACCACAAACAATAGAGAAAAATAAGCTAATTGAATATTCATGATCCATGCCTAAAACATGAGAGATATATAAATAATGACGTCGTATTCTTAGAAGTAATACCAAATATTTTTATGACCGAATTTTAGCATAACTAATAAAAGGTAAGGTCATATTTCCATCAAATAAAATTTTTAAAAAATTGCACTGATCGTAGCCGCTTCTCCTCCCTTCTCCCTACCCCCTTTTATGATATTCATATTCCCTAAAACAGTTTTTCGAAACATTACTGTTGCAGAATGCTCACTTCTTAGTCAGGAGAAACATAACTTCATTCGGTGAAACTAGTTGTCATATGACAAATATCAAAAGTATTGTGCTAAAAGTTTTAAGTTGAAAATCCTACTAGTGTACTACTCGAGATATATAACGTTTTTGTTTGAAAAGAGGAGGGGGTACAGAGATCTGCATTCGCGCTGCCAATTTTTGTTGTGGTCGACGTATTATTGTTATGTAGTGACCATTAAATCTTCGTCAATAATTAAACCCATTACAAAATAAACAAAAAAAAAAGCACCGTATATGTAAAAATTATTAACTGAGCATTCATTAAGATTTCAATTTCTCTTTATACAAACATTTAACGCTACTTTGACGAAATATTTTGTAGTAAGCACCAAGTATCTCAGGATAGTTTATACTTCGGGAGTAAAAATTAGGCCTGTCCTCACTCTTCAGTTGCTAGTACTTAAACCTTTATGATTGGCCACGCCAACAATTTATTCTTTGCCCCGTAGATACCAAATTCATGTTTTGTCTGGTATGGAAACGAAGAATAGTTCGGCACACCTGTGCAAGACTGTCGAGGATTATCTCGGCTAAGCGCAGTGTCTCCAAAGCTTATAATTTCTGGCGTTAAATCTAATTAAAATATTACAATTTGAATCATGTCTTTATAATATTTATTTACGGACATCAAAGAACTAGGATTTGTGGTTTTTACAAGACAGCAGTATTAAAACATTGCCTGGATAGAAAACAAATACACATACAAATAACAGAGCTACCCAACAATGGCTCAATAAGTACATTATGACACATTTTTATGAATAGTTATGAATAATAAAATCATTGCCCATGACTTACACGTAACCGTTTGCGTTCACAACGGACAAAGAGTGTATTCCTGTCTTAATGTGTAAAATGTCTTGGTGGTAATTTTCTTTCAAACTCTATAAATTAAAAATATTCTGGAAGTTTGTTGGCAGAAAAATATCCCCAGAAGCTTGACAAGGAGTTACGTTAACTGTTGATCGCACTTTCCTCTACATGGGTGCAAATAAATTTTAGTGAAGTTCTTGAAAGGTTAGATGGCAGGTAGGTGTTGACTTCTCATTGCATTGACGGCAATGTGGCTAGAGATGAAACCAGACACATGCGAGACAGCACAAAGACAATTCAAATATACGAGTGACTTATCCGGGTGTTTCGAATTTAGAAAATCTCGAAAAATTAAGTTAATTTACAATCAACTGCATCACAAAGGTAGGATCCGGAGCAGCAACTTCTGATGTAACCAGTGTAATGTTTAGAATGATGGGGTTCACTAACCTGAAATATTTACTCGGCCATCATTTTGAAAATTAGTGTCTGAGCCACTAAAACACGTAAATTTACATGGCCTACCATAACTCTACTTGTGTGAAAAATTTGAGGGAAATCGGCAGATTTGGCTCCGAGTTATGGCATAAAAACATGATTTCCTGAAATGGGACTATCTTACAAAATTGCTTAAAAAGAGGCTTCATACAGAATGTTCGCAATGGATAGTATCAGCATAAAAAGCTTGATTTAAATTGTTAAATAGATATGCCAAACATATGAAAATATTTATTTGGCCACCATTTTTTAAATCGTTGTCTGACCCCATTTAAATCATGTAACTTTAAAACAGTCTTCTGTAGGTGTGCAAAATTTTGTGTAAATTAGTCAAATTAGTGCGCAAAAATGAGAAAGTGTTCGGTTTACCCACCTGACAATACTTTGAAAAAAAAAATTCGGCAAAGGAGGATCTCTGTATGCATATCAATTGATTTATCCTGGAGATATGGCATGAAACCTCAATTTATCATGTGACGATCTTCATAAATGGAGGGCAAAAATTTTGTATGATAGCACATTCGATAATTTTTATAAATACAATATACAAAGTTATATTTAAATTTGGTACATAGCTTTGTAGATATAGCACACTTACCTAAACGTTTGTATATGCGCCATTCAGAAAATAAGAGACTTAATTCTTAAAACATATAAATTTAGAATCATCGTATATAGTTTTATTTGGTGGGGGGGGGGGAGAATTTGTAATGAGTGCAACAAATAAGAACATAAATATTTTTATGCCGCATTCTCAGAGACCAAACAACAGAATTTCATCTGATTATCACCGCTGCGGTAGGCCTTGTAAACTTACATGTTTTTATTTGACTCAGTCACTTATTTTCAAAATAAAAACCCCTGTAAATATTTTAGGTTATTAAACCCTATCATTCGCAACATTATACAGAATAAATCCGAAGTTGATGCTCCGACTCAAACCTTCATAAAACAGTGGATTACACGCTAGCTTATATTGCGAGGTTTACTGAGTCCAAGTCCCGAGTAAGGCATGTGTGTGTTTGTAATTATCTCAACACTGTTGCATAAGTTTCTGGTTTTATTTCTAAAGTTGTTGCTTTCAACGAGAAGTCAATTCCTTCCTACCAACTCATATTTTAAGAAATGATTTAAAAAATTCATTGTAGCCATGTTGAGGAAAGTAGGCTCATTAGTCATATCAGTAATTTCTTGTTATTCAGTGCAGAAAATCTGTTGCGCCCATAATTATTGCATGGTGAGGGAAATTCATACCGCAATGGATGCGTAGGCCGGATCTTTGTATTAACGATCTCGTGGAAAATGCTAGTGCAAGATTTCAGAACAGTGCAAAAAAAAAAAAGCGGGAAACCAAAATGTTCGTTTTAAATGCGACTAGGAAAATGTTGCAATAATCGTCGTAAAATACCGAGAGCTTTCACTGGACAGCTTTATTGAGCTGTCTTTCTGTAGCGTTAAATTGGGCTATATCGTCACGCTTTACAATTCCTGGTATACAAAACTCATCCCTGATATAGTAATAACTCCAAAATACATTTCACCAGCGACGTGAAAATCGTTCAATCAGCGAGAATAGCGAGCAGAATCGGACCTTTATTCTGGAAAATGTTTTGATGGTGCTATACTGACGGGTTTAATACAAACGAAGTTTTACTTAACTGGGAGAACATTCCTGTGAAGTTATTTTAAATCACTGACAATTTATTTCGTAAGCAGTTTGTTAAAAATGAAATGCTTTTAACTACATGTGACCCCGTCACCATGTGGAATAACGTTACCAACTTGTTAACAGTAAGAAAGTTGCTTTGATTATAACAAGGAGACTTCAAACCATTACGTTATTTATAAATTATATATTCTAGTAAATTTAATTCAGTACAATAGAGTACTATAACTTCCCCAAATCCGCTTTTTTCACCGATGAACTAAGTAAAATCTCTCCTTAAAAATTACTTTTTTAAAAATAAAATATCAGCAATGACAAGAAAAAATAATATAAATATTTTGATTTGTCACGCCATTTAAAAATAATTTTTTGCTAAAAAAATATATCGGTGTTAAGTTGAAGTATAAAGAAATAAAAACCTATTACTTTATGGAAACTACACAAGTAACTTTATCTTCGGCTGTTGCTTTATAAGCTAATTGAATACGTCATGGCCACCCTTATTTAATAACTACAAATATTTATTATTTTCTATACTACATTAACCCTTATCCTAATATAATTATGTATACATCTCAACCGAAAATTCCGTATGGCGGTGGCACACATTAAAATAATTTTTCATAATAATCCCCACTCTTCAATTTTTACAAGTGCCTGTGTGAGTAGTAATAATTTTTATTAATTCTGGGAAGTATAGATATTTTCGACATAAGCATTCGAGGTAAGCAGTAGTATTCCTCTATATTGACTAGTTTAAACAAAAGGAATCTGGATATTCTATCTTTCATAATTGTTCCGAGTGCTGCACAAGAACGAATAGGCTATCAGTTACGTCGTTAAACAAAAAAGTGAACATTCTTATAATATCTGAGTAGGTCTTGCTCTTGAGCCTTGAAAATTTTTAAGTTAATTAATGATATCATACTAAAACTTCTCTCACTACTAAAATATATTTACATAGCGCTTTGAAAGAGCACGTGGCAAAAATGCCTAGAGTAATAAGTCATGTCATCTAAGATCCTTACCTATCTACAAGAAGGATTGGAGTTGATTGAGATGAAATTTTACCTTCCTCTCCCTTTGACACGTAAGCTAGCTTGATTAAATTAATAACATTTCTGAACCCCACAGTATGCGAAGTTAGGTGTTATAAAAAATATATTTAATGAAAAATGAAAAATGAGCAACATCTTAAATATTTAGTGATTACAAAAGAATGCGCTATCAACCAGTACTTTTTTATGTCTTAGAGCTAATGTATACCTCTCAAAGAAACGCTTTTGCATTATAATTGTGTAGTTTTCATCACTCTGTGAACAGAAGACCAAAGCCATCATTAAGTGATCTCACATTTTAATTTTTAATGGGAATTGAATGCGGAGAGAATTATAGCAAAAAGAGAAATACTTTCCCCACTCCCTTGTTTTCACAGTTTTCTCTTACAGTTATATCACACTAAACAATATATTTGCTCGACATAAATAGCCCAAGTTTTGGGTACGTAATACAAGTGAAACACAAAGCAGTTACCGCCACTAATGAACGTTTCAACACAGTTTACCTTGCCATAACGAATAGACTATACTTTTGTATGTCACTTGAAGCACGTATCACATTATTCCTGCTGCCATACTCGATCTTATGCAAGCCTCTAAAACGCATAGTGCACGAGCTGTTATATCCGCCACTATGCAAGCCGGTGTGGAAGATTACAAAACGTTACCTGTGTATACCAGAAAGAGGTATTGATCAAGAGTGTGGTTAAGCCTGTCAATCGTTCCATCGGACAGAGGATGTAAGGCTGTAGTCATAGTCCTTTTCATCCCCAGAACTTTTGTTATATCCTGGAATACAGCTGCTTCAAAATTTCGTCCCTGATTTGAATAGAGTTATAGTGGTCCCCCAAACTTATACAAGATACACATATGAGCATATGGTTCAAAGTAAATAAAGACTCGACTGAGGTGATAGCTAATAACTTGCGTATTTAAAATACTTACAGTCATCTTATTATTTCTCATTTCCACTTTTGGTAATAAAACAGTTTAAACTTCATTGACACCGTGAGCCTATAAAATTGATGTGGTGAAATCACCACTGTATGATTTAAATTATCAGTTGATTTTATATTCTTACGCTTAAAGGAGATTACAGGATTTCGTGGCTATTGCCACGATGGTTGTCTTGGCTTCCTAGCTGGGGCCGCATCTTTGTTGTTTCTTCTGACAGACATTTCACCGTACTTTTAAGTAAGGATCTTCAAAGTCCTTCAAACTACAGGGTGGTCCACATGTTTTGTCACCCCCTGAAAATGTCTTGTCACCCATACATAACCAGTAAAAACACAATATATATGTTGTCATCATAAGATATTTCAATAATAAGAAGCTGACAGAGGGTCGAAAACACCTTAAGCAATCTTGTACATATTGAATGTCGTTTGTTCATGTCAGTATCACTTATCTCATTTACAGCTGTTGGCCTAAAATATATCAATCCAAGATCCTTTTTCATGTGTCTTAACATTGTGATTGTTGGGATTGCCAGCTCGGTTGCTCGTTTCCGCAGTGAAGTCTTGGGTGATCGGAGCACATATGCCTCCACAACCATATGCGTCTTGTCGTGAGGTTCGTCATCCTGTTTTCTGTTTGTCTTTAACTGATCCCGTCAGAAACCGCTTGTGTTCCCAACGCAGTATTGTTCTTTTAGGAGGGTCTTCTTTGCGGAATTGTCTCTTGAATACTCGTCGCGCATCCCTTATGCTCTTTCCAGTATGTGGACATTCATATGCCCATACACTACCAACAAGCCGTTCTTCAACACTGTAGGAGCTCGTGTCGGCCATCTGGCATAGAGAATGAAAAGTTATACACAAACTCTAGGGAAATTAAGGGCGTGATAAGACATTTGGATCATTCTGTAGAATGGAAATTTGAAACTGGAGAACACATTTAAGTTGTAAGCCTCAGAGTTCCTTGCCTGTGACTGGCTGTACAGGTGGCCAATGAGAGAGTCTAATGATTTATTTTTTTAACTTTCAAGTTATAATTTGTTGTTTAAAGATAAAAAAAAATTTAATTGGGGTCTGTGGGGAGATTTTGAATCTACGCCAATGAAACACTTCTGTTTTCTGAAGTTAAGAAGTTACAACTGAGATGGAGAGCAGATCAAACCAGAGTATGTTCAAATAATGCAAGGAGGGACAAATTGAGCGACCTGATTTCCATACGTAGTATCTAAGAGGTAGTGAAATAATTCTAATGACGTCAACATTGCGTCACTGGAACACTTGATACATATAAGGTGTTTGTTATAGTACTAATCGAGATAGGAGGACTTTTAACATGCAGCAAGGGCACAGTTGCCGATGCGACTGAATGAATCCCGCCCTGCAGTATGCCGAGAAGTGAAGAGCAGGCAACACATCAGGTGTATGTGAACGACGTGGTGTAGTGGGATTGCATGAGGCTGGTTGAGCAGTTTGACAAACAGCTTCTCATTTGGACCGTGCCTTGAGCACTGTTCAGCAGTGGACACGTGGACACACGAAGGCCGTACATCGCGCAAGGCAAGGGTCTGGCTTGATACGTTGTGAGGACAGACGTCCCCCGAAGATCTGCAACAGCAGATCCCACGGCAGCATCACATATTCTGGTGTCTTTGAGGGTGGAGTAGCCACTGCGTCGTTTGTGTTTACTGCGTTTGACTCCACACCACCATGTGACATGTTATCAATGACAAATTTAACGTTAGCCGTGGTTGCAGGAACGACATCGCGTTGTATCTTTCAACGAATCACGTTTCACCCTGTGTACTGCCGACAGTCGTGTTTGGAACTGGCACCGCAGAGCTCACTGTCATCATCAAAGGCACGTGTTCATGGGTTCCACAGGGCTCCTATACCTGGAGTTATGATTTGGACACCCGTTAGTTTAATACTGCACCAAAAAATTCTGGTCGAGCAGACATCAGTACATTTATTTGAAACTTCAATAATCTATAACGGACCCCACCTCCACTGCACAACGGGAGCCGATCACAAATACTTACGAAAGCGCACATGTGGAGGGGCGCGAAGAGTGGGCAGAACTGATAGGTAGAGAATCGAGGCAGTCGGCGAGTGCCAACAAACAAAAAAAATCTCTCTAATTTTAGAGAAGAAAAAATTTCTAAACTATTTGCTAAAAACATTTTTAGTACCATTACAAGTTCCTACTTGTATTTGTAGTGTAAAGGGCTTTTTAACGTCCCCTGGTTTTATGCTTGAATGCTTAACAAGGCACGGCTTACAGACTAACTGATAACCTAACTTAAACTAACACCAGTGCCTTAGCCGGGATTCGAACCCAAAGCCTCCCGCACCCCAGATCGGTGGCGTACCAACCGACTGCGCCACGGTAGGTCGGCTTAATGCTTGAAAACTTCACGAGTGTCATTATTACTGCAAGAATTTCTGTGTAGTTTTACAAATCCTGGTTTTGTACAAGTACAAATTCAACAGAACAAGAAATTTTCTGTTCGGTTTACAAATTATTTTTTCTGTTAAGTGGCTTGGTTGGCAACAATGACCAGGAGCTTGCGACGTTCATTCTTCTGAACGGCGAGTCCAGAGTGCGGGACCTGGTGAGTTTCTTTCTTTGACATGTTCCCTGTGACTTGATACTACGTCCCTTCCTTTATATGTTCCCTGTGACTTGATACTACGTCCCTTCTTTGCCATGTTCCCTGTGACTTGATACTACGTCCCTTCCTTTATATGTTCCCTGTGACTTGATACTACGTCCTTTCTTTGACTGGTTCTTCCGTTGGCCTCATATGAGAACAGGTTGTAATAATGTTTATATCGGTCTAAAGATTTTGATCATCTTGTGATACGAAATCATCCTCAAATTTTATTCAATATGTTACTAAAAATCACCGATAAACTCCGGCAGGTTACTCCTAACAAAAATATATGTACCACTTTTCTGTAAATTAATTATTAAAGAAGCCATGCGCTCTCAAAAATCGATTTTTGAAAGGGTTTTCGTTTACAAATATCCGGAACTACTTGAGAATAAACAACAAATCGGTGAGTAGTGGTTTGTAGAATGAAGATCGTACAGCTGCGAAAATGCAGTTGGTGATATCGCCCCCCGTTTATCACTCAAGTAGGGGTCGCCACACAGTGTTTTGTCACGAATCCAAAAAGTTCCAGCAATAGCATTGGGTCGACGAGTGCGAAGCGTCCTGCCGAAGAAGTATTTCTTGTTAACGCGAGATGTAGGATGACGCGAAGGAACCTCACATTTGCCCGACGCCGCAGAGGCGTAAATCATGGCTGCTTGTGTGCGCGGTGGCACTTATACTGAGACACCCTCGCTAGGCCGGGATGCTCCTCCAGGGCTCCATGAATCTCCGCGCCACAGATACCCGCTAAGAGACCCCGCACATAAATACGACGACGCACAATGGCGTCCTTCTCTGCTTCCTCTCGCACTCCCAACCCCCTCGAGGGCGCCCTTAAAGCGCGCGAGGAACATGACTGGGGTTTCCTTTCCACCCTCGAGCTCCCATACCCACCCTCTGTAACACTGTAAATCACTGCGGCTAGCCAGCCAGGTAAGTTCTACATCGCGGATGCAGATAGGCATCGTCCGATGGCCCCCGGGGCATTAGCGATATCATCTCCACGACGCTATGTGGGTGGTTTCTGACCGCCGTGGGTCGTTCATACCCTTCTAGGGGGAACACAGGCCGTCACAAACCAATGTCAAGGTGTACTAAGCCCCGCTTCCTGCTCAACACATACGTCGCAAGAACGGACGGCTTACAAAGTAGGCGAATAGATATGGTAAGTTTGGAGAGGCCTTCGCCGACTTACAAACCAGCAAGATAAATGTCACAGAACTTCATCAAAGCCATACCATACCCCAGCAACGTTTGTTTTAATTTTATTTTTTATCATCGTGCCCGCGAAAAGATGCAATTCCTTGGTAGGTTTACGCTAAACATCCAGGAATGGAGAAGGAATCGACCAGGGCCCTGTATTAAGGAATTATTCTCGCATTCGCCTGAAGTGATTTTAGAAAACCCAGTATGACCGGACAGGGAATCGAACCCGGGTCCTCCAAATACGAGTCTGCGGTTTTACAACCACACTGCCTTGCTGTGATGAGTAAAATATAAATTTAAAATGTAATACAGACTGCAATAAAGTGCAGCACAAAGAAACTGTAGAGAGAGTAGGTACCTGAAGAGTTATGTAAATGACTTCTTACATAACGTAAAATACACCTAACAGTTTTTCTCTCAAAATATACGGTTTTCTAAAGCATTACATTTAAATTGTACATTGATAAGCATAAAGTAAATTTACAGAATTAAATTACAGCTACATAAATTTAGGGCTTTTTATTTAAACGTCACATACATGCCTATGTCATTGTAACACCCAGATCGATTCCTTGAAATGAATCGCCAGCACACCTGCTGTTTGTTGCCTCCAGCTCGACGAATACTAACACGAAGTTAATCAGTGGCACGGATGTTGAAAGCTCGAAAATCTCCACGCCACAGAAAGTCACTACTCCGCGCAAATCGATGGTACATGGTGACTTGCAGGTTAGCCAGCACGCATCGCGACCACAACGCTGAGTAGATATCAAGGAATGAGGACAAACTTGTAACAGCAGAAGCCAAGATTATGGCAGTTCACAGATAGCTGAAAATGTAAGACATCATCCGTGAAAAAACATATATATTTCTCGGTCAACTGCATGGCCTGTGGCTAGAATATCTGCACTGATATTAGCAACATTGTGGAAAGTACTTCTACTGTATAATGGCAAATTAAAACTGTGATGTTTAAAATAAACATCACTTCCCGTGAGCTTACCATTATTATACTCTTGTCTTGTTTGAATAATTGCATGTGTCTTTAAAAGAAGGCAGGGTAGCCAAGTGACAAAACGCATGACTGTCTGAGACAATGGGGGTCTCGGTGGTGTAATGGTTAGACTACTCGCCTCCCACCTAGAAACAGGGCTCGCATGTGGGAATCGCTCCGGACGATGCCACTGGTTGGCGGGTTTTCTCGCCGGTATCCCGTTTCCTCCTCCCCCTTATGCCAGCGCTGCTCCATACTCATCTCAATCACCCTCAGTGGCTCTCAAGATGTCGCTGTTAAGAGCCGCCTAAATCTCTTCTCTCACACTCGCTCTGAGACAACGGGTGTCGTTTCGATTATCAGTGCTTCTATAGATTCTTTTTCCGTGAATATAATTTGAAAACTACATTTCTCCCGCTTCTATCTTAGTAAACATTTTCAAAACCAAAATAGAAATAGCTTTATTTTCTTTGTAAACAACGTTAAGTTGAAATGCGAGGCTGTATTGTAATGTTACAAGTAGTTTGCAAGTCATTTTAGTGAAATTTTTACAAGGGAATCTTTGTCTTACGACTGATACATTTGGTAACAAGATTTCTAAACTATTTCCTGGTAAAATGAGAGAAAATATTAGTAGTTTGTGGCCGGAGCACTCAGCTTTACCCTTTCTGTGGAAAAATGGAGCCGCGCACAACGCCAGAAAAGTCGTTCCTCTCATTTTTCATGTATAGTCCATTCTCCACTGGAAGCAACTTTCTCGGAGCTCTGCTAAATATCTGCTTGCAGGCCCGTTTCGTATCCTTCCGCCAAATGTAAACAAACATTGCCATGTGACTGTCATGAAGCATCTATCAAAATCAATGTTTACATGCCATTGTATGTGTACATGTGTTCGTATACTTTCGCTACACCTAAACATAAACATTGAAATGTGACTTCTACTTTTATACCTGCCAGATGTGTTGTTTACTGTGTGCAGCTTTTCAAAGGATTCTGTCGTAGGTCTATTAAAAAAAACTATTTCAAAAACTATTTCGTACGAATATTCACAGTTTAGCGCTATAACATTATTTAGGTCAGCTTTATGACGTTTTAAAAATGCCTGAATTGACGATAGTTCTTACAGTTATGTTACATTAACATATTTGTTTTCCACGACGTAGCACATTACACAT
Source organism: Dryococelus australis (assembly GCA_029891345.1). Taxonomy (NCBI): domain Eukaryota; kingdom Metazoa; phylum Arthropoda; class Insecta; order Phasmatodea; family Phasmatidae; genus Dryococelus; species Dryococelus australis. Next base: position 114,747,495 of record CM057001.1, read on the forward strand.
AATGCACTTTAATATTTAGGCTGCGACTGTGTTTAACACTTGTTACAATTGTGGGGTAATGAACTATAGTATTTAACTTTTTTTATTGGTATTTTGGGTTATTTCTTTAAAAGGGCGGCCTCAGTTCATTTAACGAAGGAATAACCAGTCCAACGAAAAAGAGATATTAAAATCTAGCACGCAGCTCGTGTCGCTCCTTTTTTTTTTTTGCCATAAATTAAAAATATAGCTGTGAAGATGCATACAAATAAGCCTACCGTAACTTTTATTCCACTCATATTTATATGTATTGATACTTACTGTGTATTAGGTTAATTGAAATTTATTGGGGCTGGGCTTGTTTGCTTTGTTGGGATTGGTGGTAAATCACGTTACACGACTGTGTTTCAAACACCCAGGGCAAAGGTACAACGTTGTGATAAATAAACAGACGCGGATGTAAATAAATAACATCGTCATAAAAACAGTTCACATTTAAAACGTATAAATAGTTCACATCAAATATTTGAAATCACGCGCATACAGATCCAGCGTAACAACCACCAGCCACGCCACGCTATTTCACATGCAGCGGTTAACGAAACACACCGTAACAGTATATTTATTACTGCCGCGGAACCATTTATCACATGCGTAACTTGCTTAGGTAGGTTTAAAAAAACACAACGTCTACAAACGTGATGTGGTAATTTGAAGTATTTTTCGGAGTAAGAATGATTTACACTTCGTTTGGAAAAACAGCAACACGCCATGACATCATGGCTCGCCACGTCTGCCAATTTCACTTTGGTTCTGCCCCGCCATCATATCTAAATATATTAAAATAAGTATTTAAACATTAAAATCCCTTTTCAGTTGTAAATTACAAATTCAAAAATCATTATTTTGCTGTAATAAGTATGAAATATGCTACAATTGAAAACATGTATAATATACTGTTTACTAGCGAATAGAAACTTCCCGATTGTGAAAGAGACAAAGGCAGAGAGAGAGAGAGAGAGAGAGAGAGAGAGAGAGAGAGAGAGCGACAAGCGTCGCTCAGCAGAAAGTTGCTTCAAAGTTGCTCGCACTCGATAAAACAACACCGTACCATTACGGCCTACTCACGATATTTTCTGCTGTTATCTTAAACTGTAAAATGAGATATGTTGCCATCGGGGCCACCGAAATATTTAAATATGCACCGTTTAATTTACAAATAGTATACTAAAAAACTAGGTTAAAATATTTTAACTGTGAACTATTTCTTACCGGCCGTTGCCAACACGTCGCTGCTCTCGCTGTTGTTAATTCATATTTAAAAAGAAATAAATATTATAAGTTATAGAAGATACTAAGGTAAAGTTTCATTCATTCAATAATACAGTACTCTAAAGTTAACCACAGGGTTATAATTTTGCGGATAACAGGTTATTGAAAAAACAGGGTGACATGTTATGCCTAGAGTGTTATTTTAAAGGTTGATTTTCATAAGTCGCTTCCAATCGGGAATGGACTATACACATCAGACTACGTCAGTGAGTCCACATTCTTCCAGGTATTCAAAATTCCGACGTTTTGATGAGCAGAAAAGTTTCTAAAAATAAAAAAAAAATAAAAAAAGTGTGGACTCGCTTTTTTATTTCTGCTCTTTTATGGTATATGCGGATAAAATAATGCGTTTTTCGAACCTGTCGAGGTTACGCACTGCAAACTATACTAAAGTATAACACGTGCTGGATAAATGGAGAGCGTTATATGAGTTGACCTGACAGTCGCTAAAGGTGAACAGTTTTTGAGCTACTCCATCAGTGCGAGACGTCAGGGTCGTAGTAAGGGGGGAGGGAGGATATCGAGACATCCCCCCCCCCCCCCCGAAATAAAAATAAAATATCCAAATATAAAATTTCAAAAATAAGCTTTACTATTTTATTAAATACAGGTATAAGAAATGTGTGATCCCTATTGAAAATGAATTATGTTTATGGCGTTTTGTAGTCCCGTCTCTTTATATTAGCCCATTGATTGTAAATAATTTTCTGAAAAATAATTTTTATTACCTTTTCCAAATTTTATATTTGAAATTCCCCCCCCCCCCCCCCCCTTTTTTTTTTCTACACACGCACACACGACCCCGAAGTAAATTCCTGGCTACGCCCCTGAGAGATGTCATGTATAAGAACAAAACTCTAGTCTTGATACAACTTTTACACAATCCTGGCAAGTGGCAGAATTTACGTCTGATATCCATATCCTAGAGTCCTAGACTATATGCCAAACGACATTGTCATATCTTCGTGGTTTATATAGTAATTTGCTTATGTTACTCATCATCAGGCATCTTGACATGAGGACTACTTTACGATCCGAACAAAACTGGAAGACCAAAATACAATTCTCGGAGTTTTCTATATAGTCATTCTAGATACTTTGCATTGTTACCGTCATTACCAGGTCTATTATATTAAACAAATACACATTTCTTAAAAGAATAAAATACGAGAAACAAAATGTGTTTACGTAATTATTACAACACATGTCATCTCTAAATCCAGTGACTCAATTGGCTGTTGCTCTCATTGTCTTGATATTTCACATAAGTCTCGAACTTGAAGTAAAAAAAATACCCTGCCCAGACAATGTACGTTCCAAGAACCAATTCAGAATTACTTATGCAGCCTAATTATGAGTGCTGCTATAAATCTTATGTTTCAAGTTGACGAATTTTAGTACCTACAAAATATACGATCTGAAAATGATATTATTTTTTCAATTGTTTGTAGGGTGATAGTTTTTCCTCACAGACCATTTGGCTGAAAACCAAATGTTTCGTCTTTATACCATCTCGCAGGTGTTACAAATCAATCTCTGAGGCCGGGTTTGCCAAAGCACAAGTCTCGATATACTAGGCCTGTGTGGATCATGGAGAAATTTAATGTTAGTTACTACAATATTTGCCTGAAATTCCCACTATATTTTCGCGTAAAAGCAAAAGAATGGATTAGGTTATGTTTATCATTGTGTATTCGGGATTTCTATATAGTGTCATCTTTGTGTACAGCGGTAAAGGTAGTGGTATTCTTGTCGTGCGCTTAAACAAATTTCTACGTATTACAGAGAGTATTATTTTCCAAGTGGTTAATGTTGTAATAGATAAAACTAAATTTTGCTTACCTCACAAGTAAACTAAGGAAATTTACACAATAAAAAAAAAGTTAACGTCAATATTTCTTATAATTAAACTAAAAATTCAGCTGTTCTGGCAAATGTGAAAGATCTGCATGAAAAAAAAATTATTAAATGTCAAAATTAAGACGGGCGATAAGTTCATAGATTCAATGTTTGAGTAATAATTCAACGAACTAATACGTGTGTGCATTTCATCATACTGGTCTGCATTTCAGCGACGCACGAGTTGCAGTTCTTGGGATCAATAAAAGTTTGGTGTAGGCGGTTCACGGTAAAATGATCACTTTTCAAAGCCCTGCTTAAGATCTACTCGTGTGCACGTTGTGTATTCTTCCGCCTTATGAGAAATTACCATTGCCATGAACCTCGTCACTTTATTCATGTGTCTGTCAAGTAAAACTGTGAAATTATTAGTAAAGTAAATATTTTACAAATCTGCTCATTCTTAAACATGGATGCATCATAAAATAAACAGTACACCAAAGGAAATAATTTATGCTGTCAAAAATGGTTACATAAAACTTTTTACTTGTCGTTAAAAATATGGAACTACTTCCCATCCATCGTTACCAACTTGACTGGTCGAATGTCGCTCAGTGAGCCCGTCAAAATGTATGCAGGTAGGGGCAGTAACGTTTTTCTAAGGTTGATTTCAAAAGTGCTCACTATATCGTGAACAGCCTTTACTACGCCATTTCATTTATTTTCTTGTTTTTCTTCCACCTTTCATAACGTTTTGAGGATTCAGCGGAAGACTATGTTCAGGTAGCCGTTCTTTTCAGATGTTATATTCTCGCCTATTACGCGTGGTTCGGGGATGGTTTTTTTGTGTGAGTTGTGAGGACGCGTTCGAGGGGCGACGGTAGTCCCTAAACACACCCTTCCCCCTCCCCCAGACAACACTACTGAGCAAACACCCATTCTCGCGCGTGAGCTGTCACATTCCTCGCGACCTCCATCTCCGATCACCTTTATCGCGAGGGGATCGCGAGCTATCTTCCTTCGCCTGTCCCAGTACGCTCGCAACCAACGAGCATACAAGTTGAGGCTGTCCACGATAAAGTGACCACTTTCGAAATCGACCTTAGGAAAAAAAAGTCACTGCTCCTAAAGGCTGTTCACGATAAAGTTAGCACTTTTGAAATCAACCCTTGAAATGAGTCACCGCGTATACCTGCATATAAACTTTTTTAATGGGCGCACTGAGTGACATGATCCCAGAAAAGTTGGTAACGATGGATGGAGAGTAGTTCATTATCACAACGTCGAGTTAGTTAACCATTTATGATAACTTAAATTATTTATTTCGCGTTCTGATTTTTTTATGCATCTAAGTGCAAAGCATACCAGATTTGTAACACATTTACTTTTCTAATAATTCCACATTTTCACCTTACCGACGCACGAACTAAGTGATGAGGCCTATTGCAATGTAAATTTTGCATAAAGCGGAAGAGAAAACAACGTACATACAGGTAGATCTTTAGCAGGGCTTTCAAAAGTGCTCATTTTACCGTGAACCGCCTATACAAGTAGAGGCTGTTCACGATAAAGTGAAAAAAGCTACTGCCCCTGCTTGCGTATCTTTTAACGGGCGCACAGAGTGACATGCGCCCGGTGAAGTTGGTAAAGATAGATGGAAAATAATTCCGTAATTTAACGTCGAATGAAAAGCTTTAGGTAACAATATGATATAACAAAAATTATTCATTTCGCTTTCTGTTTTTTTAATCCATAAAAGTGTAAAAATGAGCAGATTTGTAAAATATTTTCTTTACTTATAATTCCATATTTTCTACTGACCGACGCATGAATAAACTGATAAAGCCCATGACAATGTCGATTTTACACAAGGCGCAGGAATACACATGGTACATACTAGCAGATCTTAAGCAATATTTTCACAAGTGCTCATTTTACCGTGAACAGCCTATAGAGAGTTTTAACGCAAGGCTATAAAGATAAATTCTTATCCGATTCATTTGTTTGCCGAAGCAAGCCGATACAAGTTCCACACTCCTGCCAACTTTAGAACACAGAGTAAACGACTCACTCTCACTTTGTTATGTTGGTGGTATTGCAAGATTTCGCCAGCGTTTTTATTTATGTTGTAATTTTACTATATTTTCTTGGTAGCATTATTGATGCTTCTCTTATCCACAGTTATTTCATATCACAAATACATTTGAGCGAATGGGGGCCGCGGTGGCTGAGCGGTTAGCTCGCTCGCCTCCCACCAAAGCGATCTAGGTCCGATCCCCGGCCGGGTCGCCGGAATTTTTTGCATGTGGGAATCATGCCGGACGATGCCGTTGGTCGGTGGATTCTCTCGGGAAATCTGCCATTTCCCCCGCCCCTTCATTCCGGCGCTGCTCCATCCTCACTTTAATCACCCTCATCGGCTCTGAAGACCCAAATATCTTCACTCTTCACTCATTTGAAACTGTAACCGTGAATGTGAGACACTACATTACAACCCGTTGTATGCATATATTCATGAAAATACACATGACCCAAAACAGGCGTAAACGCCGAATGCACAAAGCAGTTTGTGCTACCACCACGAGAATTTAAATATGCGGATCAACCATGAGTTTATACAGTATCTAAAGAGAGATACTACGTGATTATTGTTTATTGTATATTTAAGCTGTGTGAATATAATTTATACTTTGTTTAAATATCTGTTTTAAATGTCGAAGTTGTAAGACCGTAGAACCTCGACTTCGGGCGGACTTCGGGTACATTCGGTAAAGTTTCGTTTTCCCTATTCGAGTCACGAAGGCCTGTTCACAACGCGGCGGGAAAGACCTGTGAGATCAGATCTTATGCCACTTCCACAACACTCCGATTCAACAAAAACAAAAAAATAATCCTCTACTACAGCATGCTTTTCGAAGCTTCAGGTCCTGCGAATACGTTGTGAAATTTTGCACTCGTTTGCGTAGGAAAACAAATCAGGGAGTTTGATAGAGTCACTCGTCTCCGTACGTATTTACACGACCCTGAATAGAAAATTGAAATGAGTTTAAAAGTTTTGGTATTGAGCGCCGGTTAGGGTGCAATGAGGTGAAGATGGAGCAGTGGCTGAATGCAAGGGCGAGTGGAACGGGAGTACCTCGATAAACCCCGCAATCCAGTGGCAACGTCCGCCACGTTTGCCACAAGCGAAAATCTGTGCTACCCCGCCGGGAATGAAAGCTGGTTCGCCTTTGTGGGAGGCGAGTATAGCTAGAAATAAAGTGTATTTTACGTTGAGCATGGAATTTTATTGAGGTTTTCTTTTGTTTAGAAGATAAAATATTACAAGTTTAAAAAATGGCGTTCAAAAGAAATATTAAAATTGAGTCCTATAGGAAAATAAGCTACATACAGATTTGACAGTTTTTATATTTGTCGGAAATTTAATGGGTAATTTTTTTTTCACCTTATACCAGGTAAGTATGATCTGTGCACCACAGCATCACGTTTGATGTTGCTGCCATACCAGATACTGTGTGCGAGTTGTCATAATTAATTTTTCATGAATATTTCAGCATACATAACAAGTTAATGAATGACCGCATTGCGCGGCCGATTCTCATTTTCGGCTCGGGATTTCGTGATATTATGAATATTCTTTCCAGTGTTTAACTTGATCTGTGAAAAAAAATTGGTTGGTGAAATTCGTGTCAATACATCGACCGCTCGGTAAGCGAATTTCCTCGTCTATGAGGGGACTGTGGTGAAATGCATTTTCCCGAGTTTCCCAACATTGTGCGCTGTGTCGAGAAACCAGAGGAAATTTGTTAAGTGGATTGCAAACTATATTTCACATAATCACTGAAATAATTGGTAAATGTGGCTTTTTCGCCGTGTTGTTTGGAGAACTATATTCTTTTTTGGAAAGAGTTTACCAAAAAAAAAAAAAACTATAGTAACAGCAGTGTGTTGTATACATAAGTTTACACGTTTATATAACATATATATATTTATATGAATATATGTGTGTATTTATAAACATATATATATGTATACATGGAGGTGCGAATTTGTTCATCTAAAATTCTTAAAACAAACACAAAACTATATAAAAACATTAACGGCATCAGTAAGGAACAATTTAAAATCATTACGGTTTGAAACTTAATTGTGAGTTTATGACGTAAATATATTTACAATAGAAGGTAAACGGCATATACTTTTTAACTCTTTCTTCTTCAAAGAAAATGTATAATAATTTTAAAATTTATTTTTATAAAAATATTAATGTTTTGTAAATCGTCGTAGTTAAATAATACAATCGCGAGATATTAGGACAGATATATAATTTTTGTTAAAAAATATTCTGAGTTGGAATATAAGCTTAAAGCGAGTGAAGAGATTTGGAACGCTCTCAACAGCGAGGTCTTCAGAACCGACATAGGCTTAAAAATAAATCGCTTAAGCCTATAAACCACTTTTATGAAGAATTTGTAATTTTTAGTTATTTTTAGTAGTCTATTATATTTTTTGCTTAGATATCCATAATTCTCATGTGTACCAATCCGACTGTCTTCCTGCTTATAAAGGATCATTTCAAGTATAACTAGAGACATTTATTACCTTTAGTATAAAACTAATTTTTCAATATCTAACAAGATCTTTTGTTCAGATTTAGCCTGCAAAGTAATTTTTCTCTGCGAAATTATTTCATACTCCTTAACATAAAAATATTATGTGATGTTATCAAAAGCTTCTCTATAAAAATAATTTGTATAAGCGAGTTGTCTTAAAAGTACTTAAGCCTGCACAAAACACACGGTTTTTTTCGGGAGAAAAAAATCAACGATATAAAATAATTTTAATGTAATATTTTTAATCAATAACTAAGAGTCGATATTAATGTGCAGATTATCTTTTGCTGTAAAATAAAACAGCACACACATGTATGTATATATATATGTGTGTGTGTGTATATATATATATATATATATATATATATATATATATATATACATGTCGACGTAATTAAAAATTAACACCACACCCCATCTATACCAAAGCAGAAGCCACGACCTCTTTAGTTTTGTACGTAAACAAAATGTCACATTTGTTAATTAATTTTTATATTATTTCAGTAATTTTCTAGACGATTCCAGTTGACAGGTTCCCTTTTGGTTTATACGCATTCTTCATAACTAAACATTTATTTTCTATTTTATACTTAAGAAAAACTACGTACAAGTATATGTGCCCTAGAAAGTGGGGTATTTACTCAATTCGTTCTTTGTCTCCGTTCTCCTGTGTTTGCTGGATTTATGGCGACAATATTTCTCTCGTGAAATTCCCGATATTATCAAACATTTCAGTGATGTCTTGAACTGTAATCATATCTGAATTGTTCTCTACAAGATGACTGTAATTAAGATCGTTCCGTAGAAGTGTGTAGCGGGGCTTGGAATCATACCCTCATTACCATCATAATTGCCATACCCAGAGCTAGAAGTCGAAATTGAATGCAATTATGCGCACGGAATGAGAACGATGATACAAATAACTGTTTTTTTTTTTAATCTTTCGCACCTTTCTTAAGTTTTTTTAGGAGGTTGAAGCATGCAGTCAGTCGTAAACTTTGTACAGTGCCGTTGTGGAAGTACACTGATTTCTTCTTTTGCAATGAGTCTTCGCGCCAGAAGGTCGGACTCATACAAACGCAGACATTGACTCACAAATTTTTAGGAATTGTAATTTGTCTGTCGTTGATATATCATCATTTGAATGTGTACGACGTATCTATTAGTATTATGTTAGTGCTATATAGAAGACAACAGCGAAATCTAAACTTTTTCCAACAAAACAAATAAGCTGCGTGACACAGAAAGTAATCGTGATTGGATGCAAACAATTATAGCAGTTGTAATCGTGGGGGTGGAAATGAAACGTGCACATCTCTCATTCTGTTCACTGTGTTGCTTTCAGTGAGCTTTGTAAACAGTTATTAAATTTGCCGCCGAATTTCACCGGAGATAATATTTATTGGGTACGAAACTTGGATATTGGGAATACTAATTTCTTGTACTTCAGTGCAATTTGAAGGCGCGTCGGCATAAATAGCTCGAGAGTACTGAAACCAACTGTAAGTGGATAAAAAAACAGAAGCACAAACGGTATTCGGTATGCTGAAATTCAAATACTTACTAGTTATTAAATTTCGTTGACTGAAATAATTTATTAATACTCTTGTGTAAGAAGATCTTGTCCGTCGGCTGGCACACTATTTGGCTTCGCCTGATATCAACCATATAGTATTCGTACAAACACCGGCTCATATGAGGACATGCTAATATTTTACATTTTCTTGTTGACCGGAAAAGTTCCGTAGTTAAAGTTTACACCTCTAATAATTTACGGGCAGCAATCGGTGAAAATCTGGCCACAGTAGTTGTGACTGCTTGATAATGCTGTTCAAGAACTCAATTTTATGAACTTAACTTATATATTACAAATAATTTTTATAAATTCAATTTATTGTGGTTTTTTTGCGTAAATATGAGTACTTAAAATTAAATTACTAATTCATACAATTAAAAATAAAAGGTTGTTCTAACACAGTTAGATTTCATCTCAAGTGTTTATGTAACACGGACTTTGACCTGCATCCTAAAATATTTATTTTGTTTAGTTTTGAAATTTGTACGAAGAAAATGTGTAAGGTTTGAAAATATCTTTGAAAAAATATATATATTTTTTTCATTGTTATACTTTTATCGGACTATTCTTTCATATAACAACGAAGTAAGATGTTATATTTTAAGGAGGTAAAAAATAATCATAAAATCTTGGAAATCTTTAAGAGTAGCTTGACTGGAAAAGTTCACTATGGATTCTGACAATAACATAAATTTTAATTATTATTATTTTCAATTTTACGTGCGGAAACTGTGGCTTACGAGGTGTTAGGCGTGTTTATTGACGCGAGGCTCGCTCCTCAGCACATCCTGCAGCGATCACAATGGCCTTCTCTCCGTCGAGGAGAGAGGTGCTTGCTTGTTTGTGGTCTGGGGGCTCGGCGGGGTGCCACCTGAAGGATTCCCTCCAGCCGGGACAATGGCCCAGGGAAGGCATCAAGAGAGCCAGGTGATGGCATTGTCGCCCTGCCAAACTACCCTCGCCGCCCTCTCTACCTTCCAACGAGGCACAATGGGGCACAGAAAGAAGCTGGACTTTTCGGCAAGCCATTCGCCTACCTCATCAAACCTCGCCCTTTTCTATTTGGCCAGCTGCGATGTCCCCGACAAGCAGTCTTGGAAAAAAAAAGATTCTTTTATTGCGACCACGCCGTGTCTGAAACTACCTTAGTACTCGCCGAATCGTTAAACTGTACGTTTTATGTGCAGACAAGACCCTCTTAACGAGTGACACAAAATAGATTTTTGTGTCTTATTTTTGAAGATTGGTCTATTTATGTTAGGTTCAAGTGTAGTTGTTTAGCTTCGCTTCTAAAATCTGATTATTCAAGCTAGCCGACTATATTTTAGTCAAGTGTATTTTAGGCCTGTTAGGATATAGTTTAGATAACTTTTTTTTATAATTAATCATATTGCGAAGTTAAGACAGAGTACTTTCCTGTGCATCTAACCACCTAATAGTTACATGCCATGTTATTACAATTACTTAAATAAAAGGTTTACAAAACATTACACATTTAAGATGGCTACGAAAACAATAAGTTTTAAAAACAAAGGAAGAGAAAGTTATAGCTAACAGAAATGACAAAGAAACTCTTTTAGCAGTTACATGCACAAGATTTAAGTGATTCCTTAAAAGAGCTCGCATTTTAACCAGGCACATGATCACGTCCACGCCGACAGAAACGTTTGCACAAGTATGTGCCTCTAATATACACATAAACATACATGTGCGTACACGCATTCGCCTGCGTATTAAAGAGAGATCATCATATTAAGTCTACAAGTACGCAACGCACAAATAAATAACACAAACTGGTTATGACATCTAAGTTAACTTGCCTCTTCGGTGTTACATTCCACGGCGGTCTAACGCCTTAAGAGCTAACATGAGAGAAAATTTGTGTTAATGATGTAAACAGTGTAGATTACTATTATTTATTTTAATCTAGTAGTGCCACAAGTATATTGAAATGGTTAAATTCGGAGGAGTATTTAATAATCCATGCTCTACTTCAAGTTCTTAATTAGCCTGGTCAATGGAAATTCTTTGATTTTTATGTTAAAAAAGTAGTTTGTTTATAGTGAGTTATGTAAATAGACAGTTGACAATTTTGTGCAAAAAAAGGAAGATTAAATACAAAACAGAATGAAGAATTCTATAATTATTGACTATTTGTAAGTGACGCTATAAGATATGTATTTTCACGGCGTACACTTGTAATATTTTTTCACTTACACATAAATTACTTCGAGGAAATTGAAAGCTATTCTGTGTTAAATTTCTATATTTTGATCTGCTGCATAAATAAAACAAAAGTTTTGTTTCTAAATTTTACTTGAACGACCAATTAATATTCTACTTACGTCTCAATCCATATATTTTTCTAAATTTACAAAACTACATTAAGATGAGTAATTAGTCAGGATCTGAACGCACGACTGGATGGGGTATCTTCAGCAGATTGTAGCAGATCACTGCAAATTATTGTGGCTTTCACAGTAAAAGACGAACCATAAAAGGACTGGTGAGATGGAAAAGATGCTCTATTTTGGATTTACGATCAAGTGTTCTGACTATGTATATTTTTATGAGGGATTGAAGAATTAAATTATATAAGTAATTTTGTTTGATTCCTGGAGTGGATATTAAACATTATTATTAATACAGATTTGATTCAAACATACTGTCTGCAAGTAGAGAGTGCGTAGTTATGGTATATCTGTTTTCAGGTAGGACAATAGCACTCCTTAAGCTTATGGCTCTACCGGACATTTATTATTTACTATGTTGAGTCATGTCCACTGACAGTCATACGCAAGTGCGATAGAAAGTGTATATTCGATTGGCATTCAAATCCAACCAAACAAATTAATAAAACTATGCAATTCTCTCAGTTCTAGCCTTTTTTTTTTAACTCTCTCCATTCGTTCTTTCCTTTGTGCAGTCAAGTCTATAAAATGTGTTTTATAACGTTTTACTTCAGGCATTATAAACGTCAGCACTATCACCATCATATTCTGTTTGGTTATTACAGTTTCGTTTGTTACAGAAATAATGCAAATATTATAAATATTATATTGATGGCAATATCTGTTCAACAAACAGATTACTCTGCTCTAGGAACTGTATAAAAAGACCGACAGGCCACATCGTCAACTGTCTTAACATTTTCGTTTGAAAGTCGGTTATTTAATACTAACTTTCCATCGGATTTCTGTCCGAATATGAAGAACTTGCATGCTTACATTCACATTTCCATTTCTCAGTGAACGCTCCGTAACTATTTTCGTTTCGAAAAAGTACTTCTTATGTGCTAAATAATTTATTATGATCATTGCTTAGCAAACCTAACAACATTATTAACTGAAGCTTTACTTAGCGTTTCGCACAACCAATACTAAAACCTTGTTTCACGCTTTCCTACCGAAGGCCATGAAACTGGGACTTCTCCGATGCACCTAGTATGGTTATTATTTCTCATTTTATAACTGTGCAAATATTCGGGTAGCATCAAAGTTATTAGCAATTACTTAAAAATGTAAATAAATGCAGCGAAACGTGCAAACAAATTACTGAGACCGTTTTAACGTGCAACGCCTTAAAAACCGAAGATAATTTTTTTTTTAAATTTGTAACTTTATCCTTTAAAATTGTTTCAGTGTGTTCATAGATCACAAGAAAATGAAATTGCGCCGTTGTGCATAGCCAGCTGTTCCGTGGAATTGATCTGTTTGTGCACGAAAACACTGTTACGTCCAAGCAATTGCTCTGATGATGAGAACAACCGGCATGCAGAACAGCCAGAGGCAACGCGACGGAACTTGAAAGTGGGACATTTACAAGCAGAGCCGGTTCTCATCGCAAAAAAACCATTGCTTTCAGTCCAGGTTTGCCCTCGCCGAACACCGAAGTTAATTTACTCTCGTAATCTCCCTGGATGGCGCATCAGAAGTCCGCAGCTCTCCAGCAGGTTGACCGTTCCCGTGAAACAAGGCGCGTGTGAGAGGCGACGGTGAAGGCCGTCGCTTCCCGCTAATGAAACTTTGGACGAAGTTAGCGTCCAGTGCGTTAGGCCGGAAAATAACTCAGGGTGTTATCACAGAAGACTGGATTGAGTTATGGGGCAGCACTAACGAGCCTGTGTTGTTTGAACTTGAGCTTCACAGGACCCGCACGACACGTTATATAAGGAAAAATGGACAAAAGGAAAATTCTACTATGGCGATAAATTCCACGACGTTATAAACTCACCAAAAGAAACAATTTTGGCAAAGGCAAATTGAATTATTTTCTAAAATTCTTTTAGACAAAAATTTTAAGTCAAAACTAAACGTGTAAGCTATTTTTAAGTCAGCTGTGACTCGTATTTTGATATTGAAATTTGACTAAATCGTGTCTTTATATCGCCTGTCAGCTCATACAGTATTTTATACATAGGCTACTTCATACACTTTCTTGCTGTGAGTATCAACGTAGATTTTGACAAAAATTACGAATATTAAGCGCGGGAAAAAACTTAGATCGCAAAATAACACGGTGAGAAGACAAGATGCAGCATGCAATTACACAGTTTAACAGAACAATTTCAATAAGCAACAAAAAAAAAAAAAAAAAAGGAAAATGTTTTTTGCAGACAGATTAAGATTAAATAATGTGGCTTGGCTTGTCCCACCTGATTCACAATGAAACCCTGAACAAGTGGAAGTGAGGGGCTGCGGAGTTACAGAATTGTTTTGCCAACTTATTGCAAGTACTGTTCCATGTTGTATTTGCAAACATGTTAAACATTGAATTGGTGCCGGCGAAAAGGAGCGGTTATGCTGAGGAATATACGTCTAGTGTCTTCTGTGATTTGCGTACGGTAGCTTGGATGAATAAATCCACGTGCCTCACACGTCTGTGGATATTTTCTAGGCAATATCTGCATCAGTTCGTTTACGTGGAAAACTTTATGTACCGCATGAACGCATCTTTAACACGTCTTCTTAGAATCGACTTGAACACGGTCGTTTTAGATCAAGGTTACGAATAAAAATATTAAAAACCAATTTCAAAATAAACACTTTTCGTTGTTACTTGTAGAACTTTACTGTCGGTAAACTGTTAAATGTGAGTAGATGTTCTTTAAACACTACAGATCTTCAATAAAACACACTCAACAGGAGAGTATGTATAGTCATATCTGTGTGAATCTGTTACCTCTTGTATAAAATTAGGATAACTGAACTCGTGCCATTGAGAGGACGTCCTTGCGACGAACTTTTCGCGACACTGGCCATGATTGTTCGCCAAGTAACTTTGCATCGCAATGCGGAGAGTGCCATCAGTTCAAAATTTCAAAGACGCAAACAAATATAGTGATGTTGCAAGAGCAGATGCTGTGTAAATCGATCAGGTTACACGTGCCAGATGAAATTACTACGTATGTCTACAAAGGTCGGTGATAGACTTTGGCCTTTTCGTCGCGTGGTTATGCACTTAAAGACTAGTGACTACGGTCCCTACTAATTATAGCGGTATCAGAACCATTCTTCGCCGATTCTGTGCTCGTAAATAATTGAACGTACCAATGACTGTTGATTTTCTTAAATTATGTTGCTGTTATATACATGCACCAGCAACTGCATTGTTTTCTTTTTCCTGGTGCATTTGTATACGATATTCTATCGATGGCTTAGCCACTGAATCTTTATATTATATAAATTTCTGCTAGGAAGTGGTAAACTTCGAAGTCACACACACACAAGGTGTTTATTTTAAACACAATAATTTCGACATTCAATAATTTAAATTATAGTGACCTCGTTAACAAAACCTATACCTCCAAAAATTAGATGCAATTTTAACTCTGTTTGGCTTTTTTTTTTTTTTATCCAGCGTGGAATGAAAATAAGCCATTAATATGACGTGGAGAAATACCTTCACGATTGAGGAACATCTGCTATCATATAGGACTATATTTGTGCAAAGTCACACAGATTTGCATAATTTCCTGGTAAGTTTGAACTAATTAAGACAAGAAAGGACACTTATTGTGAGTTAAGTATTTTGTGCGCTTATTTTGGCGTTTTTGTTTTCACTTCTCGATCGCGCGGAAATTATCAAATGCCTGCCGTTTTCCATCTTCATTGCCATTTGTCTCGTACATCTAACTCATTCTCAAGGTTGGCGATCAATCGGAAAACCCATTTGAGATGAGAGCAATCAGTACAATTCACAGTATCAGACTAAATCTTCTCCAATTTTAAGTGGCACACATTTCATTTTCAGAGATTCTGTTCTTGGCTCGACTCAGTTTTGCAGGAGGTAGAAATGACGAGGGACAGTGTTTGTTTGGTTTGCCATGTCCCGTCGAACGTCAAACAAAGCACTAGCCATAGCATTAGACAAGTTCATTTAATCGGTGTACAACGTGTTAAGACGCAGGGAGGGAGGGTGGAGAACTCTTTCCACATTCTGCATTTTGTCGATAACGTTGGCAAATTTGGCTCTGATAAAAATAAATAATCGCTGATTTCCTTGGCTTGCCCTGTATTTGAATTTTACTTTTGTCGCAGGATTATGTTGACCTACAGTAAATGAACCTAGATATGACGCGCTGCAGTGGTGTACACAGGACTCGAACCCAGGATCTCACGACTTAGAAGGTAACATGCTAGCGACGTCGGCCACGCGTTGTGCAACGGTTAATGCCTACTTTAAACGTACTGTTCGCGTCTGGGCTGTTGATCGCTGCGAGAAATGTTAAACTCCCGTACAGAAAATAATTTTCAATCTCTGTATCTCCTTTTTAAAGATTTAATGGCTACAAAGAATTTCTCGATAACTGTGGTATTATCAAAACTGAAAATGTTTCCTGGCTACCATGTTTGCCCCAAAATATACTGAGTCGGCATATGTTTATGATTCCGGGCATAACTTTCGTGAGTGCAATATGTGAACAAGTTTTTTCCAAAGAAAGGAACGCTGCTTTCATAATTATATTTTATATTGCTATGCAAAATGGCTGAGTACATGCTGCGGTACCCTTGTAGCAAATGAAAAAGCGTGGCCTGCTAATGGGGGGAAAAAAAAAAAAAGAAACGTAGAAAGTATTTAATATTAACAAACTATCATTGCTGCAGTATATAATTGAATAAAAAATTTACTGTGTTTTCATATTTGAATAAAGTAACCGAAATCAAAGTCATCAGTAAATAATTTAGTAAATTGCCATTGTTATTGTGCACAGCCACCATTTCATAAAATATAAAACACAGTGTACAACGGAATAATAATGTTTGCAGGTTTGAAAAATACATTTATTAAGATTTCAATGAACAAAAATCTTTAAGTTCACTATATTTTGTGCTGTCGCATATTATTTGGATGCATAAATAAATTAGTATGTTTCTTGAAAGAGTGTTTCGTAATGGTACATTATTTCAATCATAGTGTTACAAGAACATGTTCCGCAACTATTACCCACAGAATGTTTGTAAAATATACAAGAATTTTTCACTGTGTATGCATAAGGTACAAAGATGGTTGCAATCTTTGATGCTTCAACGAACCTCTGTGAGTAGTTCAGGGGTCATCGTGCCAATTTATCGCGTAGTTATAAAGGAAAGGTGCACTGGATGACCATATAGTATTTTTAATATTTTCTACAGGACATTTAAAAAAAACTGTGGAAATGCCCGATTCAGACGTTTTCGCATTAAAAAATTTCCGTGGAAGGCGAAAATACAAAAACTGAAATTCATTCTTCGGGCGTGAAAAGTTTCCTAAATTCTGTTCTTTAGCAGATACCTCTCAAAGCATAAAGAAGTTTTTGAATACAAAGTTTTTTGCTGAAGATTGCCACATCGTTTTTCAGCCTAGGTAGGCAGTAGCCTAAAATGACTTTGTAATAATTCTTTACAATCAAACAATTTTCTTCGGATTAACCAGTTTTAGTGCAGGAGTATATCAGTTCATTGAGAAGGAGAAGCTTTGTTACTATTTGTTATTCTGAAATGTTTGCTGTGTTGCTATATCCAGGTATTAATACATAAACTTGTATATTTCACAGTTAAGTGTATTGTAACAATTTTTAGGATTTTTTAAAATTTAAATAATGAATTTTTCCATTGAAGACTTTCTCGACACATTTATAATAATTATTACGTTTGACTTATTTCTATAGGAGGACCGTA
Source organism: Dryococelus australis (assembly GCA_029891345.1). Classification (NCBI taxonomy): domain Eukaryota; kingdom Metazoa; phylum Arthropoda; class Insecta; order Phasmatodea; family Phasmatidae; genus Dryococelus; species Dryococelus australis. The sequence continues at coordinate 114,764,993 of CM057001.1, forward strand.
TATGTAGAGAAAATGAAAGATGTAGACAATATTTATACTGAATTCCTTCTTCCCTTGTCACAAATAAAGCCGCATTAATTACAAAAATGTTTCGGATTAAAGACGAAGCCCACATTATACCATAAAAATGCACACAGTAAAGTCCAATTTGCTATCACACTACATATAGCCAGCATCAGTTTGGTACTCCCAAATCAGATTTTCGTTTCGGTTTTGTTTGGCCAGCGAAGCAATGCATGGCTTTGCAGCGGGTACTCGGAGCACCAGAAATAGCAATTATTTTCACATGTCCAGATATTGCCGTTCTGTTATGTGGGGTTTTAAATTACGTGTAGTCCGAGCTCGCCCCTCCGGCTCAGTTCATGTCTTTACCCCCCCCCCCCCCCCCACCTCCCATTTTACTTATGACCGGCAGCCTGTGTGCATCCCTTGGGAAATTAAGCCTCAGTGGCTCGAACAGAAACTTTTGATCGGAATGCGTGTGCTCGATATCTCCGAGACGGACCTGTTGCCTCTTACCGCGTGTTCCAGGATTGGTTTGCTTAAAAGTACACACGATATCCGAAAACAAATAACATTTCTCCATTACATTCTACTTTCCCGTGTAATCCGGCCACCACGGTCACTGTTACTTCAAGTGCATAGGCTCTTCACTGTGAACTGAGCACTTTTGAAAGCCCTGCTCGTGATCTAGTTGTATGCACTTTGTAGGTTCTTCCGCCTTATGAAAATTAACACTGGCATGGGCCTCATCACTTTATTCATGCGTTTGTCAAGTGAAGCTGTAAAATTATTATGTACAAAAGTAAATAGTTTATAATTCTGCTAATCTTTTACACTTAGATGGATTAAAAATAAATAGAAAGCGAAAGAAATAATTTAAGTTCTCACAGATGCTCACCTGACACTTTATATTTGTCGTAAAGAGATGGAACTACTTTCCCTCCATCGTTACCAACTTTACTAACCGCATATCACTCAATGAGCATGTTAGAATATTTGTAGGTAGGAGCGGTGACATTCTTCTAAGGTTGATTTCAAAAGTGCTCACTTTATCGTGAACAGCCTTCAATTTGCATTTGTACTATTTGATCCAGGCAAGGACCAGCAAAGTTAACTGCATAATTAGTCGACGGTAGTCTGTAGTGGCCCTTTGCTATAAAATCTGTCGTGATTGGGACTTTGAAAAGGTGATCAATTGCCACGAGGAATTAGGTTGTTAGGGCTTAACGTTCCAGCGACAGAAACAAGAAGGGACTGAGAATGTTGCTCCGAGACACAGGAACTGGGAAGGAATCGCCCACGGCCTGTAATAAGAAACCATATAGGCCGTTCTAGGTAAAGTGAGCATTTTAACCACCCTTATAAATGTACATTGCAATGTAAGTAATAAATACAATGTGTATATTCGACCGTACTCGGAAGTTAACGTCTAGGGCTGAAATAAAATATATTTATTGACAATTAAACCAAGTTGGACGGCTTTCAAAAGTGCTCACTTTACCGTTAATAGCCTATACCAGCTCACATGGTGTGGTTTTTGAAAACCATATAAATCTGAAATCAGAATGGCCAGACCGGGGTTCGAACCCAGTCCCGCCCCCTCCTACTCCCACCCCCTCCTCCCCAGAAAAAGCGAGTTCAATGATATACCACCGCTCCACCTCACTCCTAGCCACAAAAAAATAATATTTCCCAACTGATGCGTAAATAATGTTCACGATTAAGTGAGCAGTTTTGAAATCAACCTTAGAAAAATGTCACTGCCTCTACCTACTACATATATTTAACGGGCACTCTGAGTGACATGCGCCCAGTAAAGTTGGTAACGATGGAGGGGAAAGTAGTTTCCTATATTAAAGTCTAATGAAAAGTGTTGGGTACCCATTTTTAATCAATAACATTTTTTTTTAATGCTTGGGAGTGTAGAAATGACCAGATTTCGAAAGTGTTTACTATTCCAATAATTTAACAGTTTCAGTTGACCGACGCATGAATAGTGATGAGGACCATGGTAATGTTAATTTTACATAAAGCGGAAGAATACACAACGTGCGTACAAGTAGATCTTAAGCAGGGCTTTCAAAAATGCTCATTTTACCGTGAACAGCCTGAAGACGTTCCATCCTTCCTACGTGAGATGAAAGCTGGTTACTTTAAAATCGCAGTCCGTATTTACCGAATTGATGAGGGACATAAATTACTAGCAAGCAGTCTGTCGTTACTTTCATCTCGTGGGATTACCAGGGGAGTGCCACAATTTTACGGCCATTCCACCAGCTTCCATAAGCGCAACTTCTTATAGGCTGTTCGTGGCAAAGTGAACACTTTTAAAATCAACCTCTGAAGAATCTCACTGGCTGGGCGTATGCATGTGTGTGTATAGGCTGTTCACGGTCAGTTGAGCACTTTTGAAAGCCCTGCTTAAGATCTAGTTTTATGCACGTTGGGTATTCTTCCGCCTTATGCAGATTTATCATTGCCATGGGCTTCAACACTTTATTCATGCGTTGGTCAAGTGAAATTGTAAATTTATTACAAAAGTGAACAGTTTACAAAGCTGCTCATTTTTACACTTCGACGCATTAAAAATAGCAGAAAGCGAATGAAATAATTTAAGTTATCACAAATGGTAACGTAACATTTTTTATTAGAATTTTATGTATGGCACTGATTTCCCTCTCTCGTTACCAACAATTTTACTGGGCGCATGGTCACTCATCGCGCCGGTTATAATATATGTAGTAGGTAGAAGCAGTGACATTTTTCTAAGAGGTTGATTTCAGCAGTGCTCACTTTATCGTGAACAGTCTTTACACACACACACACACACACACACATATATATATAATGCATATTTTTTAACGGGAACACTGACTAACATGCGACTAGTTAAGTTGTTAACAGAGAGAAAGTAGTTCCTTTCTTTATCCTTAGATTAAGTAAGTTAGTTAAACATTCGTAAGAAATTAAATTATTAAGTTTGGTTTTTGTTTTTTTTTTAAACGCATATAAGAGTAAGAAATAGCAAATATATAAAATACATAATTTCTTCATAATTTCACATTTTTACTTGACCGACTCATGAATAAAGTGATCAATCCAAGGCGATTTTAATTTTACATATGACGGAAGAATACACAAAGTGCAGACAAGTAGGTCTTCAGCACAGTTTCCAAAAGTGCTCAGTTTACCGCGAACAGCCTTTACAAACGCGGCTTCTAGTCCATATTCGCCATGCCAGGCCAAGATGCCTTCTCGCACAACCACATATCGGAAGCGAGGAAAAAACAAGCTGATAGCTGTCGCATTATTAAACATTGCTTAGAGACCCCATCTTGCAGGAATTACCGGCATAGCTATATGTATCCTTTAAATTACTAAATTCCTTATCTAATCAATATTGCAAACAATTGCTATGACGAATTTTAATTTGTTTCAAAACATTAGTAATTAAATTCCCTTCTCTGAAAAATATCTCAAATTTTTCTTGGAACTTTAACAGGATCAAAATATGTCAGACATTATATTAACGAGTTCAGTAGACGCTGCAGAATATCTCTATTACGTCTCTGTTAAAGATCGCAAGCACATTAGATCCCTTCACGAGGATGTCATTTTCTAGGACACCAACAAAATAGTAACTATCAGATCTCATCTGATTGGTTCAGTGGTTCGAATCATATTTTTACTGTACTCAAATAATTTACCAATATTCGTTTAGTACACGTGTACCATGACTAAAAATCGTATCATAACTTCGTTGACAGAAGAGGATAAATCACTAGATAATATTGTATGACGATTTCAATAATAACTAAAAAAAAAAAATTTAAGAAGCGTGGAAATATAGGTTGTAAACGTGCCAAATATACCCGTAAAACGGCCACTGTAATTACAAAGAAAAAATAATTTTATACACAAGATTGTCGACTGCTATATTTTATATAACCAACTGTCATAATATCTGCGTGCGTGAAATATTATGTACTTTGTCGTGTAAATTATGACGGTTTGCAGTTTACAGTTATTAATAGATGTTGTGCAACACGTACAAAAAATACTTGTATCATATTCTACTCAAATATGAAATCCAAAGTGTAAAACTTTAAAAACTAAGACGAAAGCAATTTATTTTGTACACGTTTTCTACACAGCACTTTGGCTGTTTGTAGTGTTTCTAAAGCAGTTTTTTTTTAAATAAAAATTTCTCAGCAACAGAGATTCTAACATAAGCGTAAATATATTTGATTTTCAATATAAACTGGAAAAAAAAAAAAAAAAAAAAAAAAAAAAAAGTCTCTGTTCGTCGAAGTGTCGACCATCGCCTTTCAAGGATAACATTTTCTGCCATGCTTTCGACGTTTCTGTCTTCGAGAAGAACCAACAGTAAAACTATAATTATGATTGTACCGCAGAGTCGAATACATTCTAACTTTAACTTAAAGTAATAAATATTAAGAAAACTTGAGTAGTCAACTGAACTAGTGTGTATATATACATATAAAATAAAAGTATAGGAAACTTCTAGTTATTTTTACAACAGTGGTCCTTGTTCAGTCTATCAACATCTGTCTTGACTGTTCCCTGTCACTGGCCGAGTCTGTGAGGAAACGAAGATACTTCGGAGATTCTTCTACATCTCGTGTTCAATCGCCATCTGCCAGTCGCCTGCTCTCTTCGCACTCTTCAACCCCCTTCCTCCTTCCCTTTTATCACCACATCGGCCATTTTCCTTTGCAGTCCCTTCACGTCCAATCTATTCATGTGGCCACGCCAATTTAGCCTCGCATTTTCTCTTATTCCCACATTCCTTCCTCCTCCAGCACTTTCTTTCTAATTTCCTCATTTCGCAATCCTTCCCTTCTTAGTACTCCGACCCTACCACCCTGCAGCTCAATTTCTATGGCTTGCACTGTACTTCTGTCACTTACCCTCCCCATCCTTTGAATCAACCCTGCCATTTATTATTGGAATCTAATGGAAATTATGCAACAACATTTTGCTTTCGTCGCGTTCCTTTTTATAATTCTTAACTTAGCTCTCGGAGTATGTAACCGACACAAAAATTTCTCGAAACAAGCCAAAAAAATGCATTAAAGTTGAGTGTAAATTATATAAAAATACACATCTTTATATTCTGAAATGACTATGATAATTCTAATAATTCACATAATGGGCACTCCAATACCCGTTAAATAATAGCTACTTAATTTATAATGTGCGGAATTATAATAGGAATCCTGAGCGTACAGTCAAGTTAATGACCAGTAAAATATTATTAATTCTACTAAGCTAATTACAGCGATTAAAGGTTTGGAGATAGTCTTGTTCCTTGCGACAGTACCAACTATTTAATTCTGTACACAGTGCCCTTCGAGGAAAGATTTATATATTTAAAAAAAAAAGAAATTTGTAACTTCAATGTATACTAAACAAACCAATAAACAGGCACTTGATTATTATTTAATAATAAGGAGGTATGGCAATTTTCATCTCAGTTAAGGGAAAAGAATAATCATAAAATAACAAATTAAAACTGATTGTTAATGACTTGCAAAAATCGCATTATAATGATAAGAAATAGAAGACTTAAAATACGCGTGCGTTAGTATTGCTGTGGTCATTGAACCACAGTAAGCTTGCAACATCCTGGACGGATTTGTTCCTATAGAAAACAGCTAGCAATAAGACGGTCCAGTCACTTACACATCAAGTCAAAGAGAAACTGTAGCGTAGGCCTAACCGTTGCAGAAGACAACGTACAAATGGCTTCGGCTCGAAAATACAGCGAGTTCCTGAATTTCAGGTACAAATGCTGTGAGGTAATTCCTTATCCAGAATGGGATAGAAAATATTGTACGAGCAATGTCATACAGATACTCGTAAGGGAGGAAGCAACCCTTGAAAATCTATTTTTTGAAGTGGTTCTACCGGAAAATAATTAAACCTACATGAGATGGAATGATGGAATACTATCACCCCCTATATTGTGACACTACGGGGGTGGTATGTTATTATCCTACCAACGTGTTTGTAACCCTCGGGTATTTTGTAAAGACGTCATAATCATACGTTACTGCACGGAAACACGTTACCTTGATGTAACACTCTCAGGCGAATAGTTTCCGAGGCAATGGACAATGTTTGTAAGCGAGCACCTGGTTGCCTCCCAGGTACGCAACCCGCTTTCACGGCAGATCGTAGGAACACTGCTTGACTGCAGAGTGTGGGTGCAGGTAATGGTGACAGCACAGCATGTTCGCACAGTACATGCTCTGCGGGTAGTTGTGTTTCAAAGGGGAAGACCGTAGAAGGTAACTGCACGACAGCGTGGCTTGAAAATCATCCATGTGTGTGTGTTTTACAGTAACTTCTCAAAGTGGCGACCTCCAGCTTCTATACTGTCTGACGCGTGTAAAGGTGTGTTTCGAATGATAGTACAGGAATCAGTAATCCGGGAGCGAAGTTCAGCTACCGTGTTGACCGGGTTCTCGCATACCAATGCATTGAGATGACCACGCAGAAAGAGGTCAGGTCTGGGGAGCGTGATGGCCACCTCAGTGGTCCGCCTCTGCCTATCCAACGCTTACCAAATGTGGCGGTAAAGTGATAATGAGTTTCCAAACTGAAGTGTGTAGGGGCTCCGTCGTGCTGGTACCACATACGCTGACGTGTGTGTAAATCCACGTCTTCCAACAGAACAGGTAACGATAGAGGGAAATTAGTTCCGTATATTAACTTCGAATAAAAAGTGTTAGGTAACGATTTCTGATAACTTAAATTATTTCGTTCGCTGTGTGTCCTCTATATACTCTCGATAAATACAGCCACGAGTATTTCGCGAATTCATTCGGAGGTGAGGTAGACTCCACACACTTGTTCTTTTCTCCTACTGTTTTGATTGGACGACAGTTGTTTAGACACGCCCTGTTCAACTCTGAGCCAGTAATACGCAGGGGGGGGGGGCAGTAGTGTGAGTGAGTGTTTAACAGTCCTGTACAGAGGCCTCACTTGATCACAGCAACCAATAAGCAAACGATAATGTATCGAGTGTATCGAAGGCTGTCCAGCCTAGCTTGCTAACAACTCGATCCGCGAAATACTCGGGGCTCTATCGATAAAGGTGGCCAGGTCCAATAAGGTTGCCGCCGACAATATCGGTCCGGACGTTAACATCAAATGTCACTTGATGGCGGTGTTCAACCACTGCATGTGGGTTTACGTCGTTCCAAACGTGACTGTTTCGACTGCTGAGAACGCCATCGCGCGTATAAGCAGCCTCGTATTGCCCAAAGCACGTAGCGAGGAGAGCCACGTTCGCCTGCGCAGTGATGCAGAAACCAGCGAGCGAAATCGACACGTGGCTGGAAATCAGCTGGGTGTAGGGGCAGCGGTGGCGCAGTGGCTTGGGCACTTGCCTCCCACTACGGATTTTCGCATGTGGGAATCGTGCTCGACGATGCCGCTTGCCGGCTGGTTTCCCCGGGGTACTCCCGTTCCCCCCGCCCTCGCATTTCCAGCGCCGCTCCATCCCGACGGTCTCATTTCGTGTCATGTCCGGGGATGACGGGCACCTACGGGTCCCAGCTGGAGTCACTCGGAGAGTCTTGCCTCGCGTTAGATTCACTCCCCACTGGGTGTAACGCTTGCGCCTGCTCACGATGATACGGGTGTAGCTGTTGTTCGTGCAGAACTCTCAACACTCTGGTGTCTCGCATGCATTGTGCGGGCGACTCCAACTGTGCTACTTGATGGCGAATCGGCGATGCGTTCCAAAACTTCCTCCTCAATCCTGGCTGCCCGGACGTCGCGTATCGCGCCGGTGTCGTACCTGTCCGCTGTAAATGTTCCGGTGTCGCGCGACCTTCTGATGACCTGGATGGCGTCTGCTTGGAAAGGTCCGCTCGTACAGACGTTAACATCCGCCTCCGGCACCACACACGAGATGCATGCCCGCCATTACTACGCACGCGCGTGTACTCTCTCTCTCCATGTTGCGGACCAACACTGCAATGCCACCTTGTCACACACGCTATAGGTTGTTCACGGTAAAATGAGCACCTTTGAAAACCCTGCTTAAGATCTACTTATAGACACGTAGTGTATTCTTCCGCCTTATGTAGAAATAACATTGACGTGGACCTCAGCACTTTATCCATGCATCGGTCAAATGAAACTGTGAAATTATTAAGAAAATCAATACTTTATATATCTGCTCATTTTTACACTTCAATGCATTAAAAAAAAACAGAAAACTAAAGAAATAATTTCAAGCTAAGACAAATTGTTGCCTAACACTTTTTATTCGGCGTAAAGATATGGAAGTAGTTTTCACCCATCGTTACCAACTTTACTGGGTGAATGTCACTCCATTAACATATATGCCTCCAGGAGCAGTAATTTTTTTCTAAGATTCATTTCTAAAGTGCACACTTTATTGTGAGCAGCCTTTAGTAGTGCTTACTCACAGCTGCGCGCGCAACTGTCCCGTCACGTGGTACGACCTACCTTGTATTGCGGGTTCCGTACCTGGCAGGCGACCAAGTGCGCCCTTACAAACATTGCCCGTTGTCTCGCAAACTGTTAGCCTGAGAGTATTACATCAAAGTAACGTTAATTGTGCGTTAACCTGCTTTACGTACGATATTAACACCTACAGACATACCCAAAGGTTACACGCGCATTGGTCGGATACTAATATATCACCCACTATTTTCTTACTGTACGGGGTTGATATGAAGCCACCACTATTGGCAGGGTCCAGGTTTCAGGTTTTGGTTAGAGAAAACATTATTCACAAAATGCCTCTTTTCATCTCATGTAGGTTTCATTATTTTCCGGTAGAACGATTTGAAATATCGATTTTCATTTTCAAGGGTGGCTTCCTCCCGTACGATTTACCGTACGGCATTTTTCTTATAATGTTTTCCATCCGATTTTGCATTTCGAATCACCTCACAGCGTTTGTACCTGTAGTTCAGGATCAAATTTTATATAGGGCAGAGAAGTCTACAGTGTTGTTATATACTAACACGAATTTTGCCATTAGCTCCTGCTTGTGTTTAAACGAAAAATGCACCCCCTTTATAGTAAGTTAGATTAATATGACTCGTGCCAATATCAGAAACATATTTCTGACGTTAATACGTCTTTATATTTGCAATCATAGTGGGACGCAATCCAGAAAATCCGATGATAACAAAATCGGTGAATATAGTTTGGCATTGCAGCTCCGAATCTATCGTCTACATTCAAAATTCAATTACACCACTCCATTGCCAAAGGATCAAAGAATATGTTAAGTTGAGTGAGAACTGTGAAGCATCGTGTGTGGTGAAGGGTGAAGGGGGGGGGGGCAATTTTGAGTTCGTTTCGCCGCGTCTCATAACTTCTGCGTAGTATAACTTTCAACTAGGAGAAGCTACGACGCTCGTTTGAGTTTCAATCGACAGCTATCGTTAATATCAATCGGTTGCGTTTATAAAAACATTTTTGTGGCATGGTTATGGTAAAATTGTATGCGTTTAATGTAAAAAAAAATTATGAAAACTTAACACAATTTCGGCCTATACTCGTTAAAAAGCCAAGTCGAAATACAGAAATTGTATACGGTTGGAAAGAGCATCTCAAAAGCAATCCAGTGATGCCCATAAAACCCCATATGATCGAGTGAAGCGGTGCCGGGAACGTAAAATAAATATCAAGGCGTCCGAGCGCGTCAACGTAGACGTATTCACGCAAAACCAACGGCCGTGTCCCCAACACAGCCAAAGACAATTTTTTTTTTTTCCAAGATTTTGTTGGTTAAACTTTAAGCCATAATGCCCACGAACTTGTCAAGTTGTGAGTAACTAATTGTGCTTTTGAATCACGTCATTGTAACACGAGGGCGTGACCGACGACGAGTTAAAACATTTCGAGGACGCGATAGGAAGTTGCAAATGGACACGTTTACAAAGCTGAGATGTAATGAACCGTTCATTCTCTTCGACTGTACACAGAACGCTCAATCGTGAAAGGTGAGTCAGCGGTTACAAACGTGTTTTTTCCACTCGCTGTAGACGCGCACTTATTCATCTGCTGAGTGGCGAACTGTTCTAAGCCTTGCTAGCGGTACGTCTTGTTAGCGGTTAACTTAGCTTCTGAAAGCCCAGCTTAAGATCTAATTTTGTTCTCATTTTGTATTTTATGCAAATGTCTATGTAAAAATTAAATTATTTTCATGGGACAAATGACCGGTGTTCATAACGGAGGTTAGAGCCAACGGAACACACATAGTCAAATGTCTATGAAAACTTTCTGTTGAAGTGATCCAGCCAGTGTTCGCCAACGCATCTGCGGACACGGATTACAGTTCGAAAAAGTGAAAACTGCCCCGCCGTGATCGCAGCTTTCCTACTAATTACTTTAGATAATTAACTTCACTTACAGTATTTCTTATAATGACAATTTATACTGACTTGCAGTGAATTCCCCTGTTCCGGAGACATACTACTTATGCTTTTTTTCAGTATGCTGGGCTCTTTTGAGTTCAATGCAGAATAAGCATCTTAGTCCATTATCTCTTGCTGTTTGATAAAAAAAACCCACTGCTGTAACTACAGCCACGTCAACAGACAGACAGATTTCCATCATTTTAGTATTAACATTTCAAACATTCTGAATAATTTTATTTATGTCTATAAAAAGAATTTATGTCAATGAACTGTTTTCCTTTGGTACCGTCTGGTCTCAACAACCACGTTTCAGTTTTGTAAGGAAAGCGGCCGCACTCATGGATGCTAAGAAGCATGCAAGGCTGTACGAAATTCTGTATTTTTCGTCTGGGCATTCTTTTTTTTTTTTTTTTTCTTCAACGCTAACATTTTAACGATTTTAAACGACAGTACTTGTAATCCTTGCATGAGAAAAGACTTACAGTAACTGTTTACCGACAACGTAAAAATAAATATGTTAAAAACCACATTTCTGTAAGGTCTTTTCATTATTAAATAAGTGATATTATTAGATATTCATGTGTGATTTTTCACAATCTAAATAAGTTCATAGTCATCACTTTAAAATGTACACGTTTTCGTTTAGTCTCCACTTAAGTAATTAACTCTATTTTCGTCCTCGTGCGAGCATCAGCTTATAGTATTTCCTTTTTTTTCATAAATTTCTCTTCGTGTGACATGCATCTTTTCATCGTCTTTGTTCGGCCAGCAATGCTGTCGTCTACAGACAAGCTAACAATGGGACTCCCAGTTACATTCAGGAAGTCTTCCGCTCGTAGTTCCATACAGTAATAATTTGTAATTTGTAAAAATGTCTGTTACACTCTTCTATCCACTCCACATGGCGATGTTGTGCCACACAACGCTTCCCACTTTTGCATCTGTTACAATTTCCTGTTGGTACGTGCACGCGCCTTTTAATGAGTTCCCCGTATTTAGTTTCCAGTTGCCTCTCTCCCTCGCTGCGAGCCCGAAACTTTTCGCTGTTTACCTTAAATTCGGATTTTGTCGTATACTTTTTTTGCGGCCACGTATTGCCGTTATCCGAGTAGTACTTTAATAGCCCACTGATTTAATTTCCTGAATCACCATATTGCTTTTTCGGAGGGAGAAGAGGACGTCTTTTTCATTACAAAGTCCGCATTTGAGAGGTCGCATTAACCCCTGATGTTGAATGTTTTTGTACTTTTTTTCTCCGAGGAGTAAAATTTGCAAAATGAGGTTGCAGAACGTGGGCTATTTACGGTAAACCGGGGCAAATAAAAAACATCTAGTTGTCGGTGTGTACTCGGAGGCAATAAATTAAAAAGCCAGTTTTAAGTTGACAATTATTATTTATTACTTTTTAATTTATGACCAGAATTTCATTTTCTCCTACATAATGGAATTAGGGCTCATACCTGTTTTTACATCAAGATACTATTTTTTCCACCTCGTTAATTGTTGACCAGCATTGCTTCTATATTTTAGCTTAAAAAAAATGGAAGAGAAAGTTTCTGTAAAATATCGCGGTCTGCGGTTTTGGCTGCCAATCGTAAATGAAATGTGAATGCGACAAGGTTGTCTTTCGAGCAAGGTAATTGGATCTTGAAGTGTTATTGAAAATGCGTGAACGAGACTGGGATGAAGAGAAAATAGAAGGCAGAATTTGATACTGCACCATAGTCATGTGTGACAGTGAAGCGATTATGTGACAAGTTTGAGAGGGACGAAACTGTGTGTGATGTGAAGAAAGGACGGTGCGGCAGGAAGGAAACGACAACGGACGAAGTAAGTATGGTGGCTGTGACCCCCCCCCCCCCTCTTCTTTCAAACACCTATTAAAACGGCACGGATTCCACAGAATTTTCATTAATATTTCCCAAGTTTTGAACTATTTTCTGTCGGGAGTGTTTTTACAGTACTATGCCGGTTTTTTTCTCCCCCTTCTTAATTATCTTTTCAGCTGTAGGTACACTAAGGGAGGCATTCATGGCCTAAAAAAGCTGGCATGGCTGCTCGATCCCTCCGCGCTAAGATGCACGTATCCTCGCATGCTACTTACTCTCCGCGGACGCACGCCTAATTCTTAGCAATAGCGTAGATTAAGATAAAAAAAAACGTGGGGGCTGTATTACACACATTCACACGTTCCCCTGGGAAGTTGATGTCCGTAATGCAATCTGCGCGTGAGTCCGGTATCGGTGTATCAAGTGTTCATTGCATTTTAAAGCAAGTAAAGTTGAGGCCCTACATCCCCACGTTACTCCATGTTATGAATGAAGACGACCCAGATAACCGTGTCAAATTTTGTGAGTGGCTTGTGAACATGTGCAACGAAACCGAACATTTTACTGGCGTGACTGTCAACCGCCACAATGTGTGTACTGGGCCGATGAAAATCCCCACATTGTAAAGGCTGTTCACGATCAAGTGAGCACTTTTGAAATCAACCTTTTGTTGGTAAGTGGTTAGACCAGCCACGAAGTGTCAAGTATCCAACCAGATCTTCAGACTTTACGCCGTTAGATTTTTATGGGCCGAGTACTCAAAAGAACCCTTTGTACGTCACAAAGCGACGAACACCGTATCCCGTGAGAGACGCTGTGAATCTACTCTCATGGAAACCGTACACTGTAAAAAAATAATTGGAAAATTACCTGACCTGTGTAAGGTAATATTCTCAAACTTGTGGGGGGAAAATAGTTTTCCTTACAGGTAACGTAAAATTACCGCACTCTGGTGTAAAATTCACGTACATGGTAGTGGAAAATCCCATACATGGATGGGAAGATTATCTTCCGACGCGGGCATCTCATCAGCATTGACTCAACAGCTTAGAGGGGGGACGGGGGGAATAAACAATCCTATAACACGTTAATATTCACTAATTCTATCACGCTGTCGTCGTGGTGTACTGGATAGCGCATCGGTCTGTTGTAATAGTGGATCATGGTCGCGCCTATCCACCAGCAAACGTCGAGGATTTTAGAGTTGAGTTTTCGGTTACTATTCGTCAGAGAATATGGGTGATAAAATAAACAACAGTATTAATACTCCGGGATATTATAAATATATAATTTTACTACAATATAGTTAATTTTCTCTGACTTGTATGGGATTTTCACCCACTTTTGTCAAGTACTTTTCCCTTACGATTAGGGAATAGTATTTTACTTGTTATATAAATTTACTCTACGTTTAAGTGGTAATTTGACGTTACATGTAGAGGTAATTAGCTTCCCTAACATGTAAGGGAATTCTACCTTAAATTATTTCTACAATGTAGCTACTGTTTGTCATTCTGCTCTACAGCGTTGTAGACGATGCCTTGTTACTGATGGCGGACATTTTAAACATTTGTAACTGTTTAAAACATTCGTACAAACCCGACATTCTGCTTTCAGCGTCAGATACACGCAGTCTCATCAAGCTGTCTTACTAATTTCTCTGTTATTCCCGTTCGACGAGAGTATCGTATTGCAAAGGGCTTCTTAACATCTCCCAGTTTCATGCTTGAAAGCTTAGCAGGGGATTACTTACAGACTAACTCATAACCTAATTTAAATTAACACCCATGCCCTACCCGGGATTCGAACCCAGAGCCTTCCGCACCCCAGATCATTCAACTAGAGTAAACAGTAATTTGAGCCACCCGGTATAACATCTTATTTTTGGTTATTCAGATAGGATCAGTGCGACAAAGTAGATGCCATGTTATTCTATGTGTGATTACCTACAGGTAATATTTTAAGGGCTCTATAGCCGTGTTAAATACTCTTTTCGAGTGAGTGCTGGAGCACGCGGTGATATTAGTCGAGCCAGAGAGATGGCGACAAATGTTTGCAGGCCGGCTCTCCTCTCCTCGTAAAGACGACACGATTCCCCGACCCCGCTCCAACACTACCATGTAAAGCACTGTAATCCGTTGTCCTTAGTTTTCCACGCCTAAACGGCGCCGGCCCCCGGATATTTACTGTCTGCCGGGCTCGCCCCGCAGTTCTGTTCCAACCCTTCTTTCCTCTTCCCCGCCCGCAAGTAAAGGCTCTCATATTTTCCGCAGCTTCGCTCCGGCCCGCGGGGCCTTAAATTGGCTGCGACTGCTCCATCGCCGCAGTTCTCCCTGCCCCCGCCGGCAGACCCCATGCAGCGCGGCCCCCGTATATTGTTCGGCGGGGGCACTATTTAAGAACGAAGTGCCGAGTCTTATTATTTAGAGGACTTGGTGGGTACGTGCTCTGGTTCTGCAACTGCTTCCCTCTTTTCTTCGCAGGAGGGAGCCGCTCCCTCCGAGCACATCCTTCTTGCGTCCGGCGCGGCGAGGAGAGGGAGATGAGGAAACTGCGCTGAGAGCGAGAGGAATCTTCGCTCCACAACACATCTTGCTGTGCTAATTCCGGACTTAAAAAAAAAAAACATATCGGGGAGTGCCTGTATTGGGGACATCTCCTTGGGTTGTACGTGAATACGTATGCGTTATCGGGTGGTATTTTTTTTTGTGAGATATGGGAATAAAAGTAACGAAAATACTGTATCGGTACTTTAATGTTATGGCTTGTAATCGCAGATATAGTCGAGAACGTTAGCTCGGCAATTATATATATCAGCGCGCTAGCACATCGCAGTTTTGAAATACACTGTCTGTGAATCGACTACAGTCACCGAGTGTTTATATAGGCTGTTCACCTGTTCACAGTAAGTGAGCACTTTTGAGGCTGTAGTTAATTTTTTCCTATCAGCTTTTTTTCCCACCACTTTTTAAAATAAACATTGCAATGTAAGTAATACCTAAACACAATGTATATAGTTCACCTGGCTCGAAAATTAACGTCTAAGGCTACAATAAAATAAATTTATCGAATGTTATTTCAAATAAGTGGGCTTTCAAAAGTGGTCACTTTACCGAGAATAGCCTATATCGGAATGGATCACCCTGCAAATTCTTCATCGCCGTTTTCGTCCTGGCACCCCAATGCGTCGGTCTGATTTTGAAGACATTTTCATGTCAGAAAAAAAAAAAAAAAACCTTTCTATGTAACTGTGTGCTCTCCCTTCCTCTCTCCGTCTTGGGGTCACGAGCTCAATCCTGTTCTCCCTTCCCCTCTTCGTCTTGGGGTCACAAGCTCAATCCTGCAATTGGAGGGAAGTGAGATGACGCACTGGGGATGAGTCTCTTTTAACTTCTGGTCACGTGCTCTCGATACAAGATCTCTCCATCCCTCTCTCCAAGTCCTCCGCGACTCATTCACCTCTCGTTGCTGCAGCCCACAGGGGCAAGGACGAGAT
Source organism: Dryococelus australis (assembly GCA_029891345.1). NCBI lineage: Eukaryota > Metazoa > Arthropoda > Insecta > Phasmatodea > Phasmatidae > Dryococelus > Dryococelus australis. The sequence continues at coordinate 114,780,757 of CM057001.1, forward strand.
CGTATCTGACTGCGGGTTACAGCCAACTTGGCATACGGGATTAAGGCTGGCCAAGAGACAAAAATCTTCTCAATTTTCGGCATATTTTGTGGTCTCGTGACACAATATCGTCGATAAACGGATTGGAATACCAAATCATGTTAAAAATAAAATTCATATTTCTTATTTAAAGATGATATGAGAATCTTAACACATCAATATATTAGTTATAAAAGACTAATGATAACATTAATTTAATTAATAAATACGAACCTCGTTTCGTGAAAATTTCAAAAATCATTTTAACACGAAGTTTGGTTTTAGGTGGAGTGTTTATTGAAGTCACGAGAGTGGAATGTTGCAGTTTTTTTTTAATCGTAGAATTGCTTCTCCTACGGTAAGAATTTAACCTCTAGCTATTTTGAATTTAGGTAAATTTCAAAAGTTAACAATAAAAGAAGGGCGAACCGTAAATCATATTTTCAAGAAATACTCTTCATGCAGTTCTAGTAACATTATCAAATTATTCTGTGCTGTATTCTAATGTATAGCATTCATTCAAGTATGAAATTTGTACGAAAAATAGTATACAATTTAAGTTCCTACAGCTCATTTCGTTCCTTTCTCAAAAGCAATTTTCCTAATGTAAAAGAATATACTATGCAAAAAAAAATTAGAGAAATAAATGTAGTATCTTAAACGTTCATAACCTCGGGTATGGAGCTCGTTCACCACAAACACTCAGTATAGTTTCAACATGTTCCTTCCGTTAAGCGTAGCACTTTTATTCAGTATCCACATTCTTCCTACGTGCACATCCATTACTGCTATCTTGAAACGAAAATAATAACTGCAAATATTTTCACATAAAGTTAAACACTACTGTTGCATATCTGCAGTTGTAGTCGCAAACAACATACGCGCCTGCAGGGCTATGTTGCAGAAATCACAAAATGTGACATGTAAAAGAGATCTGCAGTGCATACAGCATGTCTGAAATAATAATTAATTTACTAACATTCTCACAATGAAAAAACCATTCAGAGAAAAATTAATCGCATAACTACGGAAAAATTTTTCATAGAAGAATGACTATAGGCTATTCACGGTAAAGTGAGCACTTTTGACGGCCCTCTCATTTGGAATAACGGTCAGTGCATATATTTTATTTTAGCCGTAGATGTTAATTTCGAGAGACTGTGGAATATATAAGCTGTGTTTGTTACTTAGATGGTAATGTTTATTTCAAAAGGTGGTTGAAGGACAAAAATTGGCTGAAAGGAAAAAGTAACTAGGGCTTCAAAAGTGCTCACTTTACCGTGAACAGCCTATACCTACTTTTTTTTTTTTTTTTACAAAACTTACGTAGATCTATCAACCCGTTTGGTAGTTGTCCTTGTGTAAAATCTTGAAAATTTCGGAATATACAAATTAAGTAGATAGAAACTGTACTAATACAGTCATGTTTGACAAAACATTTTAGCTACGACTGGCTTAAGTTCAAGATGTATTGGGTAGTTAAATGGGATGTATCTACTGTCGAAAATAAGGGGAAGTACAAAACAAAAAAAATTCCGGAAAATGAAACGTGCCGTAGAAGATAAAACATGAACGAACGACCGAAATACTATGGATACATTTAATTTAAATCTTTGTAGAAGTCCTACGAAACCATTGAATGAAACTTTAGATAAGATTAAGTTCAAGTTAAATTATACACATAATCAGAATAAGGAATGGGTATCATAATTACGCAAAGTTGATCGACATCATCCTATTAATTGTGCTTTATAGTGCTGTAGCAGCAATGGTTAAAATTCAAAGTTAAACTAAGTCGCATTTAAAAGTGCGCTCAGGACCTGTATGTGTAAGAGGCATTGTTTATGACAAGGGTAATAAATTCAAACTGATTTCAAGCAAAACATAGGTTCGTTTGACTTAACATAGCTGTAAGTAAAAGATTTTATCTCTGACTATACTGGGAAACTAATTCCGCTGGCTAGGACATTAAACGAAGTCACAAATTAACGTTTCGTATTTTATTGCTGAAAACTGTTTGCACATTTGAAAACTTAATTTATTGTCCATGAATTTTTGTAGTTTTGTAAAATCACGTATTAAAATTAATTATTTAAAATTTCTTCCAGTTCATTTTTGTTTATTTTGTAAATGGCGTGATTATTTTAATTAGTGTGTATCGAATACATTATAATTAAGAACTTGCTTAAAAATACGTAGGCCTACGCACAAATTGTGTAGTCTATGTGACAAAATCAGTTTTCAAGGGAATGACAGTATGCGTATTTTCAAAAACAGTTTGTAAATAATGTCATGTCAGTAATATCAGCAACACCGTGTCATTAATGCCAGTAAAAGTATTTGATAATTTTGAGAAATACAGCAAGTATACTTACACACAATACCAAATAATGCGCACAGGTGATGAAACTGCTGAAATCGCTTCTGTGACGTCATTACCATAACTCACCTTTCCCGCTTGCCCGGCATTTTAACGGGATGTACACGGTTTTAGTTCGGCAGAAAATTTTTAAATAATATCAATTATTGATATTACACACTTGGCGTCGCATGTTAAAATTTACCGAATTGTTGGCGACAACTTGCGACAACCTGCGACTACTTACTACAACCTAAGACTACCCATGACTACATACGACTACCTGCAACTATCTGCGACAACCTGTGACTACCCGTGACTACCTGCGACAACGTACGACAACCTGCGTCTACCCGTGACTACTTGCGACTACCTACGACTAACTGCGATTAATTGCAACTACATGTGACCACTTGCGACAACTTGCGACTAACCGCGACTGTCCGCGACTACCTGCGACTACTTACTACAACCTAAGACTACCCATGACTACATACGACTACCTGCAACTATCGGTGACAACCTGTGACTACCCGTGACTACCTGCGACAACGTACGACAACCTGCGTCTACCCGTGACTACTTGCGACTACCTACGACTAACTGCGATTAATTGCAACTGCATGTGACCACCTGCGACTACTTGCGACATTTTCTTGTAACTTTGTTTCAATTTATCTTTAATGGCTTTGGAAGAGCATGCTTAGGAAACAGCCAAGTAGCTCATTTTTCTCCTACTTATTTTACAAATTTTGAAATTTCGTAGGGAATTTTTTCGGAATTAAACATAGTCTATGCCCAGCTGGAAGAATGTAGTTTTTTAATAGTGAAAGAAATATAAGAATCGGCTCTGTAGTTTTCGAGATCAGGCGTTACTTATAAACAAACAAACTCACTCTACCTCTTAAAAATAGCATTTAGTATGTATGTATATATATATATATATATGTATGTATGTAAACTGTACTATTCAACCAATTTCGACCAAATTTTGTATGCTGAAATTGTCTACCACAAGCATCACATAGCCATATTCGTCAGTTGGTTAGTAAGTTAGTGGCACATGAAGAAAAAATAATGTTTTTATGCCATATCTCGATAGAAAAAAATAAGCCGATTCATACGAAATTTGACAAACAAGTAGTGCTGCTTCATATGATGTTCAATTACATGTTACAGGTTTCTCAGAATTTTTTTTTATATGGCGACTATAAAGTTAGCTTAGCTTAGAATGTTATATCGTCGAAATTATGCAATCAATTTGAACTTATTTGTATGCAGGTAGTAGATATTACAACTCCAACTATGTCTACACGTAGCATATTTTGTCCGTCATTTCTTAAGATAGCGTCACATTAATAAATAATTTTTATGTAATTGATCGATCCCAAACCAAATTGGGCAAACAGTTTGCACTGCAGCAGGGGGTGGAAACTGCTATGTTTTAAGTATGTCAGGCACCAATTTCAAAATGGTGGCTCTATAATATTTCAGCTTAGTATCTTTTATGAACGAACCAATTTCCAACTTAACTTTGTATGCTGGCAGTATCAAGTACAACAATTAGATTTGTCTATACAGAGCTTAATTTCTCTGGAATTTTGTAAGTTAGCCCTACAATACTAATTAAGTTTTTGTCTTATCCCGGGAAACAATCAACCCATTCGTATCATCATTTGGCGAAGAACTTGTATTGTGGTAGGACAGTGTGACAGATATGTTCAGAATGGTGGCTATGAATTAATGTTAGGTTAGTATGCTATATCTAATGTGCTAATACATAAGATTTTTGTCCCCCATTTGTGAAGATCATCACATGAAAAACACGGTGGTTTTATGTAATATCTCAGGGACTAATATACCGACATTTACCAAATTCTGCACACACGTAGTGCTTTGGTAGGCCATGCAAACTTACGTGTTTTAAGTGGCTCAGTCACTTATTTTCAAAATGATGGTCCTGTAAATATTTTAGATTACTAAACCCTGTCATTAGAAACATTAGACTGATTAAATTCGAGATTGATGCTTGAATCGACCTTTGTAATGGAGTTTGAGTGCACACTAACTTATGGTACGAAGTTTTCTGGGTTCGAGTCCCGGGTAAGGCACGTGTGTATTTGTAATTGTCTCACTACTGTTGCATATGTTTCTGGTTTCACCAATAATGATATTGCTTTCAACGAGGCGAAAAGTCCTACCTACCATCACAGCTTTAAGAAAATATTTAAACATTAATTGCACCCATGTTGAGGAATTAATGCTCATGATTTATATCAGAAACTTCTTATTTGGGTTGACTATGAATCCAGCGATAATTTACATGCACTTCATAAACTACAACAAAGTGATATAATGATTCTCGCAAAGTGATATCACAACTTTAGATGACTAGTTCGAATACAGAAATTATAATTACTTTAAACATTAATATACTTAACGATGACTTGTTTATGTCAAGAGTTTGTAAAATTATCTTGCCTACAAATATTCAGTGTGTCAAACAATATAGAAACGTTCTGAAGACGCGAATCTACGTTAGGATGTCTTACGTATGCTTTAAATGTCTAATATGAGTAGGGTCACCTGATTTTTGTGAAAAGTATCCCGCGCCACCTACAGTTCAATATTATATGTGCCCAAATTCAGCATTCCTCTGTTTATCAGACATTTGTCTTGAATAGAAAACATGTGTTAGTAGACCAAGCCAACCACATTTAGGTTACTCTTGGAGAAAACATCTATAATTCGCTGGTAGACGCTTAAAACCAGCACTAGTTAACATCATCCAGTTATGAAAGAGAATAAAGTTGAAGTATTTTGGAAATACAGACAATCACGAAATTTTTTTGCGAAACGCTGGCATCTCCTCTAATTAGTGGATACAGACATTAAGCTGATTAAACATTTCTGAAGCAATATACTATATATACATACGATGAGATATGCGATGTTAATTTTCCTTTCAAGCTTTGTTACAGTTAGGTGTCTGTAAATATTTAATTTATAATATTTCACCACATTACATAAATAATATATCCATCCAGAGAGTTATTTGCAAATCTGAATATCAACAATATGGTATGAATCTAGATATAGGTCCCGATCAAAACTCACATTAGTGATTTACAATCCACTTGGATATTATTTCAGGTTTTTAAGTAGTCTTGAAAATACTACTGTGTACTAGAATTATAATATTTGTAAAATACATTTCGTAATTCATTCTGTGTGCAGGCAGTTTCGAGTATTGAGTCAGTGGCCTAGCCAGAAATTTCTCAAGAGTGGGTTTACACTGACTGAAGGAAGGGAGGGAGATTATACTGGCATTAGTGGTCCTAGCGTATGTGTTAAGACCAGGGTGTCCACTGAAATTATATTTTGAAATTCCCTAATTTTCCTTGTTTTCAAGAGAGAATCTTACCAGTATCCCTTACCTGTTTTCAGAACCGAAATCTTCAAATACCATTTTTTTTTTTACCCCTGGCAGAGAAAAAAATAATGCTATTAGTGAAGTTGAATTAAATTATACTGCAATACGCCAACATAGCAGTGCCAATATTTTATATAGTTTGTGAACATTTCTCACGAAACAAGCGATTGGCTTCACTGGAATGCCCATTACAAACACGCAAATACTTTATTTTGTACGTATAGGCCCCGTGACACAAGTTGTATTATTGCTAGTTCACAAACTTAAAATTGGAAATTTTAAAATTCACATGCTCATGATTACATCATCCTGTATTCACGCTACTAACTAATTTTACAGAGTAGCAATTATTTACATTCCCCCTGACCTGGAGGAAAATTCCCTGACATTTCTCTGACGTTTCCCTATCATATGAAATTCCCTTACTTTTCCCGGTTTCCCTAATAACAAGCATCATAGTTTACAGCAATAGTGATTTTATCGAAATGAAAGGCTTATTGGTAATTTTAATTCTAGTAGTTGATATCCGTATGAAAAAAAGGGAGGGGGGAGGTTACAACAACCATAGACCCCCCTCTCTGGCAGCGCTGCTTGTATTGGTGTATGCAGGGCATGCAGTGTCAAATATATGATAGCATATTTTCTGTTTGTCATAATTTGAAAACAATTCAGATTTGCAGGATTTGTGGTATATCGTACAAATACTGAATTCAATTAGATATCAAATATAATAGGGAAGCATTCTGGGTGCAAACTCTGCCAGAACATTGTCACTTCAAATCAACTTCAGAAAAGCCGATTTACTGTTTAAAAAGAGCGGCAATATCGCTTAATAATACACCACCATAATGTTTCTGAGATCACAGTATTAGTTTATTTAAATAACGTAGAATTTTAATACTAGCTAACAAACACAAATAATATTAAGTAGCAATCAAAAATTATTTGCTCTACGTATGTTCTGCCAATACCTAGCCTTTTTCTTTTGTAAACAAGTTACAGAAACCACATATAAGGCCCATTTTGTAGCGCACGAAAGTAATCTGAAACCAATATTAGCTTACAGTTTTTCAACTAAGTTGGTATTGAGCTGTGCTTTGTTTAGTGACCTAGTGCTGCTGGCTTTTTATTTTCATAGCCACGTGTGAATACGTAAATTACGTTGGGTGAGACGACTGAGGTGTATATTATAAATTAAAATTGAATATTTCACCTCGGAGCCTGTCAGAATACATCAGCATAACTGGTGGAATACAAAACAGACATGTATCGAGTTGAAAGAAAATTTAAATATATCTGCTAATGCCAGAAACCTATCACCCGAGACCAGGGGCTATTACTAGTACTTCATTTTCTCTATGGCCCGTGGCAGTGGACACTCGAAAGCGAGGTGGCAACCAGAGCTGCCAACGCTGTTAGAAGACATCACGAGTAGAGCCCTTGTAGTTCCGTTGTGTCGTGCAGAGTGCAGCAGTAAACATAGAGCTATCTTTACTGCAAACGATATGAAAGTCTCGTCTATGTCGCTGATGACGTAGTGTTTGATTGCACAGGTTAGTGTTCGTTAACGGTCACTCAAATAATTTGTCAGCTTTTATGTTTTCTAGAAACTTGGTAAAATGCCACAACGAGGTCAGTTTCTAACTTTACAAAAACTGACATACGAAAAAACTAATTTCAATAATGTAATCCTCGGCAGATTGAAAGCTGCCACATACAGTGACTATTAAAATTATTTATGTGACTGTTACAACTTCCTACAAGTCAAACCGTTTATGTCTTGGCAGAGTTTATACCTCATATGATCCTATGACATTTTTTTCGCTAAAGAATAAGCAGCGGCGTCGTTTATATAGCTTTTGATATAGAAACCATAAGACATATAATTTTATTCAATATTCAAGAATTTTATTGTTTATAATTTTTTTAATGATTTTTTTCATGACATACTTTTTCCTTATCTGTAACATTATAAACATAAATTCTCATTTTTAGACATTGGCACATATCGAACACTCCCCCTTAAAGACAACGTCACTCTCCAATAGCTTCCACCGCCAACGTTTCATGCACAACATAATCGTGCGTTCACTCACATTTGACCTTGGGCAACCATATGAACATTGCTTCAACAAAAACACCGCTGACTTTAAACACCATTAACGTCCAATTATGTCAGACTCATACGTTTTCGGTAGTCCTACAGCGCTGCAAAGCCAACTTATACTCCATTGACAGTTTCTTCTCACTGTTTGAAACAAACCTTTGAAATATTACCCTAAGTGCAACATGTTCACCTGGTTTTTGTTTTATTGTTATAATTTATATACTCCAAATATTTAATACTGTGATTATCATTAAACTATCATATTTTTGATTCAACGAATCTTTAACTTAGTATCTTCTCTAACTTGTAATATCTATTTCGTAATCAATACGAATTAGAAACATAGAGAGGAGCGATTTGTTGGCAATGGCTAGTAATAAATAGTTCATAGATAAATGTTGTTACAACCTGGTTTTTGGTATACTATTTGTAAATTAAACATTTCCTATTTAATCATTAAAATTTTAGGTGGCAGTGATGGAAGAATATTTCACTGTTATTGTTAGAAATATCAGCGCAAAATATAGTGTGTAACCCATAATGACCTGTTTTTTCCGTCCGTGGAAGTTACTTGAATAGACGGAGTGGAGTTTGTTGCTCTTTCTTTCTCTCTCTTTCTCTCCGTCTTTCTCAAAGTTTCACAGTGCTATAAATAGCACGGAAATTATACATGTTTTCAATTTTAGCATATTTAGTACTTATTACAGCAAAAATTAATGGTCTTTGAATTCTGGATTATAAAATTGAAACGAGATGTTAGTGTTGGAATACTTACTACTGTATATCGTTTTGAAGTAATGGCGTGACGGTTAAAAATTGGAAGTTAAGTTGTCAGAAGTGGTGACATGACATGGCGTGTTTATTTTTCCTGAACGAAGTTAAAAATTTTTCTTCGATGCGAAAAATACTTTTAAAAAAATACCACATCAATATTTTACACGTGATTTTTTTTTTCAACCTTCCTAGGCAAGTTACGATGTTGAGATAAACATGTTTCGACACCAGGAATATTACCAGTGTACTGTGACTTCTGTTGTGTGTCGGTTGCGAATGATGTTTATGAAATCGAAATGGCCAGAGTGTGTGACAGCAAATATTAGACGTGTGAGATTAATACGACTTTACCGTAAGCGGTTTTTACGACTAAATTAATTATTTGAAAGTCACTTTTATGCATCACAACTTTGTAACTTTTCCCCTGCGTGTTTGAAACATAACGTGTTTAACGTGCTTGTGTTTCAGTGAATTGAATGTTTGTCAGATTCCCAACAAATTACTCTAGTCCAGCCAGAACAATGTTAACAAGAAATCAAATAAACGTGGTAAAAATTAATTATGCAAAGAAATACGAGTGGAATAGAAGTTACAGTAGGCGCGTTTGTGTGACATGTTCGCCGCTATCTTTTAAGTTTGTCGCTGCAATGTATAAAAGAATATAACCGACATGAGTTGTGTACTTAAGTTTACTGTCTTTTCTGTGGACTACTTTCTCCTTCGTATTAATATTTATTCCAATTGCGACCGCCGTTTGAATGAAATAACCCAACACACATCAATGGCCAGAGATTAAATACTACAGTTCTTTCCCGGGCAGTTTTAACAGGGTTAAATACAAGTCGCGTAAAATATTAACGTGTGTTATGTGTAATGTTCTATATCGCGAATATCATCAATATGTTACGATATATAAAATACTAACCGTAAGGACTATCATCAATACAGACATTGTTAGAAAGTTATCAAACTGGGCTAAATACGGTTATAAGACTAGATAGGGAACATTTATAAGTAGTATTTTTTTTTATATGCCGGAATTCTTTGAACACCTGAAACCAGAATAGAAAATTTGACATTTTGAAGCCCAGAAGTTGTATGGCAGTGTTTATGTTTACAGGTAGCGGAAGGATACGTGATCGGTAACCAGAAGTAGAACTTTATGTGTGCGTCAGAAAAGTGTGAGTTAACCGTGGATGGCTTATACCTACTACTTAATTTCTTCCACCTGGCAGTATTCACAGTGAGATTTCGACAGCAGACACCACTGCGACAGTGGTTATAGCATTTGGCTATCATTCATTAAGTCTCTTAAGCATCCTGACTCAATTATCACATGGAAGGTAAGGTTCGTAGGTTTGGAAATATCGCCTTCTAACTCATGGGAGAAATTTTGTTCTCTTCCACTGGCTTCCAAATGAAAACGAACCCACTTAAAACTTTGCTCTCAGCCATTCCGAGGAAGCATTTTGTTTTCCAAAAAAAGTTTTGGAATTACTTCTGAAATGGATACGAAGTCATTCAACGTACCTTTTTTTTTTTTTTTTTTTTTTTTCCCTTCCAGCGACGTTTTCTCAACCCCGTGCCTTCCTTTTCCGCCCAGGTTTTGCAAAATAACCGCGAAACATTACGGGAACCGTAAACGAGGTGTGACGTAGAGAACTCGTACTCGAGTACTCGCTACTTCGCGGCGGCCGTCAGAGAAGGGAACCCATAAATGTCATTCTCCGTGCAGGTGAGAGCTTACCGCCAGGCGGTACTTTGCTTCCAGACTTATTCCTGGAGGCAAACAAACCGAAACTGCGATCTCTTTAGAACTAAAAGTTACCCGAGGGTCTCGCAATAGGGCTCGAAAGGATTTCACGTCTATAGGCTATCCACGGTAAAGTGAGCACTTCTGAAAGCCCTCTAATATGGAATAATAGTCAATAAACATATTTTATTTTAGCCTTAGATGTAAACTTCCGAGTGCGGTGGAATATTTACACTATGTTTATTACTTACATAGCAATATGTATTTAAAAGGGTGGTTAAATGATAAGATGTGGCTGAAAGAAAGAAAAGGTATCTAGGGCCTCAGAAGTGCTCACTTTACCGTGAACAGCCTATACTTAATATTCTGGCTAGAAGACGACATAACATATTGTTAAAATGCTTCGGCGTTTTGCTGATTTCGTGACAAAGTTTATGTTCTAAATCAGTACCTATTAAATTTGAAAGGGTTAAAAATAAAAATATAAAAATCTTGTTATATAACCTGATTATTTTACTAAAAGTCCTTGTAAGAATAGTTTTTAGGACGTGAGACATTTCTTATGTCCTCACAGAGTATTTAGTAAAAAAAAAAAAATATATTATCATAATTTTATTGTTGTACTTTGAAAGTACGCGTGACTTGGTTCATTAATTAATATGAAAACTTGTACACGGCATGCGAAATTTGCCTAAAGAGTAAATGCTGCACCTTTGTGTTTACGTAATCAACTAAACATGCTTGCCTGTGGTTCATAATTTTACCGTTAAATATAGAAATTATTTTACTTGCATGAAAGTTAAGTAACGACCGCATTTTTTGCAACTTTTCAATCCCCAGGCTTGACTTCATTAATTTTCAATTTTCAAGCTTTCGTATACACTCGTTTATAGCATTACTTGTTATTCAGTTCTACCTTTGTGTGCTAGTTGAGGAATAAGCCAATCACAAGAAAATGAAGCCTTTCTGATACCATTTCCATACAGCATTAGAAAAATTATGGTTATAGGAACAATCTTGAGCAGTGCTGTAAAGACAAAAATAATTATAAAAGCAAATATTTGTATGAAAAGCAGTTTCGAAACAACATGAATGACCAATATTTGTGTGAGACTTGTGGACCATTATCAACATTGCACAAACTTTTTTTTAAATTTAATTTACACGAGTCACAACAAAAAAAAACGTTTTCTTATTGGTGCATGTGTTAAATGATGAGCGTTATTGCATGTTATTTTAATTTCGCATACTTGATAAACTTAAGTTTATATTTTCGAAATATTAAACACAGGCTATTCAATTTGTTAACGGAAAATACTTACGAACAGAATGTAGTACAACGTATATTGGAATAACACGGCAGTGAGGTACACAATAGTGTAGCCGAGATTGATTAACTTTGTAACTTAACTTGCCGCCATGTTTGTTTTATTCACGGGCATTGCCTGCAGTGCAAAAAAAAAACACTTTGCTATAGTATCTTACAAAATTCTAAATAAAAAATTATTCAAGTTTAATGTAGGCCTTTATTCGTCAGCTTTATGGACAGTCAGCCCGAAATACTTTCGTCCTCAACGCAGTCATTTTTACAGTGATACATCCGCGATGAACAAAGAAAACCGAAAAAATAAATTACAGATTGCTTGTAAACTGGTCACGGAGCCATGTCGTGGTTTCAATTCCGCTGAAGAGCGATAAGTTATGAGCTTTTTGACTCAGTCAAAAAGATAAATAGATCTAATACCTCATTTGAATAACACGATGTCTGTATTATGGACCTGGGTTGCTGGTGTGAACGCAGCTGTGTTGAGAAAGAAAGACGTGTAGTGTAGCTTGTCGGTTAAATTGCGCTTTTAAACCCGTGCATATAACGCAGGTATTAACAAAAGCCGTTCGCTGTAGCTAATTGATAACAAATGAACTAGTAATTGTTTTTGATAGACAACTTTATATATGTCCTCGGACTAAAGTGATAAATTTAAATTTATTATTTTCTTCGACAGCGTTTGGAAGTGTGGTCGAAACGGAACGGACAATTATTTTTTCTCTTCTGCATCTATAAGCTGTTCTCCGTCTTATGTAAAATTAACATTGCCATGGGCCTCATCACTTTATTCATGCGTCAGTTAAACGAAACTGAGAAATCAATAAGAGATTAAATAGTTTACAAATCTGTTTACTTTTATACGTCGATGAATTAGAAAAAAAAAAAAAAACAGAAAGTGAAGGAAATAATTTTAATTTATCACAAATGGTTACGTAACACCTTTTATTCGACGTTAAAATATGAAGTTACTTTCCATCCATCGTTACCAACTTTACTGAGCGAATGCAACTCAGTGCACCCATTAAAATATATGCATACAGGAGCAGTGACTTTTATTTAAGGCTCATTTCTAAAGTGCTCACTTTATCATGAACATCCTTTGACCTGGTTTTGATGTTTCTTGAGCTGTCGTATTTCAACTACGGCGAGGTGTTGTGTGGGGTGTGGGACAGCTTCAACCCCATGGAAAGTTGCGCCAAGAGAGAGAGAGAGAGTGAGAAAATTTAAGAGGACTCTGTAGCTGCGCGTCCAAGGTCAAGAAGCTAGGGAGCCTTACGGGCGACACTAACACGCACGCTTAGCCTCTCATTGCTCCTAAGCGCAAGACGTGCAGTTTTTCCGTCCTAACGCTTTACTGTGTAAACTAGATCTGTAACTGTCGAGTTTTATTACACACGATGAAAATACACAGATCAAACTACCTGCGCATAATCTTACTTTCCTCTTGCCGCTTAAAGAAACTTCATAGGCAAGCTTTAAAATTGTGATATTAGACCACGTTCACAATATTTTTCTCTATATTAATACACTTAATATGGTCTAAGTAGATAGAAAGCGACATAGACAATAGATTTTTTTTATCCTTTCTGGCAAAACTTGGGATTTGCAGAACATTTATTTACCAAGACACGCGTTTAGGCGCAAACAACGATTTCACAGAAAACGTTTCAATACATAGGACCCTTAAGGAAAAGAAGATAAGGAAATGTAAACCACGTGGGCTAAATGGTGGGGTGGGGGGGAGGACAGTGCCCTGCTGTTATTATGGCAAGATAGGAGTTGCCCGTTAATTTCAGGTAGGAAGGTTAGCGCTAAGAGCGAGTTTCGCAGTGGATTAGAAGGGAGGGTGTGGTTGGGGAGGGGAGGGGGTTGTCTGCAGAGCCGGCTTGGTCAGGGTACACCGGGGTCAAAGGTGTGGGCATAACCGCCGGCCCTGATAGGCCGCCGTGGGACCGGCACGACAAACTATTACAGCAATCGCGCCATGTATCCTGCGGTCACAGAGGCCATTTGCTGCCCCCTGGAATTGCCCCGAAACTGAATTATGAAACACAGGCGGGGACACAGCGCTGCGGTGGCAGCTACTGGAACTAATGCCGCCAGGAAGAAGGGGGGGGGGGGGGTCGGGAGGTCAAACGCTACGGGATTTATGGTGCATGAAAACAGCTTGTATTTTCGGAGCGCGCGAAAATTGAAGCCTTCTCTCTTCCTTTATTTATTTATTTATTTATCGTGCCGCGTTTCGGAACGAAGTAATTTACGCCATTTGCAGTTTCAAGCAGTCTCACAAAACTGTAACGCATATTTCTACCAGCAGTAACATTTTATTTTGGTTGTACAATTAACAAAAAATGTAAATATTACTAATAATTTTTCATTTGGGAAAAGTTAATAACGCAGATAATTTCAACATCTAAGGAAGGACTCCTTCGGAAATCTCCTTCTCGCTTCTTCTGCAATACTACATCACCACGCATTTGGTCCAGTACACGTCGTCGCAAACTGTTTACTGCTAGCCTCGTCGAAGGCTCTAACCGGCCTTACTCACTCTATATTTGAACAAACCTCAAGGTTTTTGTAGTCCACTATAATCAGAAGACCGCGTGGACTTTGTCTACTATTCTATTACGTTATATTTACATGACTGTAATCAGGTAATCGAATCTTAAATATGAAGACAACTTTAGGCTCTTCTATTGTTTTAAACAGATTTTGTACATATTTTAGAAGTGTCTGAAGTTAAATATTGACACTGGCAAAGATCACAATGTTACCTAAATACTCAACGTATTTAGTAATGAGCATTAATCAAAATGTACATAACATGTATGCAATTTATTTTTATTTTAGCATCATAGCTGATGCCATTAAAAAAAAAAAAATCACGTCGAATAAATTCTAGAAATATTGCACCATAAAACTAGAACTATTCAAAATATTCAAGAAATCGTATTTCAAAATAAGACTCAAATTTGCCTTTACGAATTAACTAACATCTAAATTAATAATTTTTATTCCGGTTTATTAATTATTCTGAGAATCTGGCCCTTACGGCAGATTTTCAGGAGGCCGTTAACTCCCACGACTCAGTGGTTCCACCGCCCATGCTCACTGGATATTAATTTTAACATCACGTTCGCAATAAAACACCCGATTTTAGGATTACTGTATTTTTATTTCTTCGCTGCCAACTTATCTCAGAGCCGCATACCTCCGTGCACTATAACATATACAGATGGTACACGGGCAGAATTTTTTTTTTCAAAGGTTGGTCTCATAAGCACTTACATTACCATGAACAGACTCTAAGTTACCTTCCTAGGGAAAGTACCGCGGCTTGGGATGACTTTGCTCGGAGGTTGGCTAACATGGGACGAGCCACAGGAATAAATTGTTGACACCGCTGAAAGCGCTTTTAAAGAACGGATGTGTGGCAAAATGGACGCTTTACAATTACGACTGGTAACGAGATTTACGTTCAAGATTTAATACGTGTCAAAGTTTCTTACGGTATTGTTTATTTCAGTCTATCAATACTTGTTTGGGTAAGCTTATCGTGGTGAAGTTGTGTATCGTTACCAACACTGATGAGATCGCTTGCTTACTAATCTTTTAGAAGTTTAGACTTAGAAGTACATTAGCGAAAGTCTTTTTTTCTGCTGTCGTTTGAGAGTTAACGTTTGAAACGTACATGTTCGTTCTCGCTACGGACAACCTAATATCGTCTTACCAAACTGATAAAGGCCGTTCACGATAAAGTGAGCATTTTTAAATTCAACCTTAGAAAAATGTCACTGTCCCTACGTACATATATTTTGTCGGACGCCCTGAGTGACAATCGCCCAGTAAAGTTGGTAACGATGGATGGAAAGTAGTTCCGTATCTTTACGTCATATAAAAAGGAAACCAATTCTGATAACTAAAATTATTTCTTTCGCTTTCTATTTTTGTTAATACAACGAAGTGTAAAAATTAGCAGATTTTTAAAATATTTACTTTTACAATAATTTCACAGTTTCACTTGACCGACGCATGAATAAAGTGATGAGGCCCATTACAACGTTAATCCTATATAAGGCGGAAGAACACACAACGTGTATACAAGGAGATCTTGAGCAGGAATTCAAAAGTGCTCATTTTACCGTGAATAGCCTATACATAGTTTAACGTCATTTGGTCTGCAATCACTACGCCTACAGTTATTAAACTGATTTCATATCAGCTGACTACACTCGTGACGCTACGTTGGAAACCCTATCCGTGGCGCTAATTGTTTCCGGTTTCCAGATTTCTGGGCGATCGGGAAACAACAATCGCGGATGCTCCAGCGTGATATGTCGTTGCCAAGTAATTACGGCCAAAGAGATTTTAAAATTTCACCACCGACAAAAATTCCGATTCCATTGTTAAGGACTGCACTGAGAAAAATATACGTTTGTAGGAACCCACTAAATGGTTTAAATTGGGACAACCGTCTTATAGGCTGTAGTAATACCAACATAACAGTTTCTCGTGTTCCTGTTTATGGTTGTATTTCCAACTGTAACTATGGTTGCTAGCAGAACACTGCGCTCGTACATCAAAACCGAAAGTGCCTCCAATATATCAACTTCAACAATATTAGGATTGTTCCTACAACAATCAGAATTGTAATTTCCTAACAGGATGTTCTGTTGTTGGCACTGAACAGTTTTGTAATAGGGTTTGAGGTTAGCAGTAGCAGAACATTCTATTAGGTTATTACCATCTTAGTTGTTGTAGGTACTTCCTGTTTTGTAGTAGGAACACAGCGCTGTGCTGTAGCAACCATATACACAATCACAGGCATTTATACAACTAACAGTTATCTAAGTTAGTATTTAGGTGGTACCTACAACCCACCAATCAGCTGTACCTGTTTTAACAGTCTAGATGGTTCCTACTAGCATATATTTCTTTCTCAGTGTACTTATGTCAGGCCTGCGGAAGCACTCGTAGCATTATTCATAACTGTGCAATGTACACAGAATGAAGTCTAATATTTTGTTATCTGTGACTCGTCAGTAACTAATGTTGCTGTTTGTGTTATACACCGTTAAGTCATTATTGTTAGTATAATATTATGTACTTCTACAAGAACATTATCTTGTTTGTGTTCTGTCAACATGAAGAGGTTTTTTATGTTGCGGCAAAACAAATTTTGTGATGAATTGATCTTCACATTTGTGTAAAAAATTTCTTTGTATTTTCTTTGCTTTAAGTACGATTATTTTGTCACAAAAAAGAAATATTATCAACGAGAAAGGTGACGGCTTGGAGAGGAATCGAACCTGCGCCCTGAAAGCTTTGACGTTCTCCATTTTACGGAACCTGGCGCCCTACCAAGTGCTTTGACGCAGCATGTCTGATCGCGTTTTATAAATTGGGTATTCAGTTCGCGTTTTATAAATTGGGTATTCAGTGCAAGATAACGACAAACTGCAGCTACATTTTGTTGCGTGGAAAAACTTTATGCTCTATAAATATATGTACTATGGGTAAACGCTGTTCACAATAAAGTGAGCACTTTTGAAATCAACCTTGGGAAAATATCACGGAATATATTTTAACGGGCGCCCTGAGTGACATTCGCCCAAAGTTGGTAACGAGTAGTTCTGTATTTTAACGTCGAATAAAAAGTGCGAGGTAACTTTTTCTGATATTTTAAATTATTTATTTCGCTTTAGGTTTTTTATGCATCGGAGTGAAAGAAAAAAAAGCAGATTTGTAAAATATTTAGTTTTCTAATAATTTCAGAGTTTCGCTTGACCGACTCATGAATAAAGTGATGAGGCCTGTTGCAATGGTAATCGTACATAAGGCGGAAGAATACATAACGTGCATACAAGTAAATCTTATGCAGGGCTTTTAAAAGTGCTCATTCTCCCGTGAAGAGCCTATACACGTAAACTGCTTTGCAAGGCTTGAGGGCTCGTGTAATATACAGTTAGCTCTCACACTATGCTTTAAAATTTAAATACTGTGGTTTCATTTTACGAGATTATCTCTGTTCGCTACTGTCCGCCATTTTACAGCGCCAAGTCAGTGTAAACTTGTATTGGTTGGTGCATTTCTCTAATGTCGCAGTAACACAATACATTTTGTTCTTTGCGTTATTTTAGCGTAATACACCTTTTGTTTGCGGCAACATTAAGTAGAGGCTTTATTAACAAAAATACTTCAAAAGTATATTTACATTATAGTTATAATACTATGCGAATGGTTAACATCATTAACTTTGTCTCAGCATTATTTATTTTACTACATCTTAAACGTTTAAAGAAATGCCTCAATAGTAATTTTTTGTTGCCACAAATTTAGAATTTTTTTTTTCTGTGTAAGATGTAATTGAATGCGTAAATTTGGAAATATCTCTTTCGCAAATATAAAGTAATCATAATTTTGTGTTTATCCATCTGATACCTTCTTTATGGGACCCGTTCGGTTGAGTTGAGTTGTGTGTTTGAAGGCGGAAAAACGATCGGGCCATTTAATTGTTTTGTAAAAATTGTCACCCTTATGAATTCAACGGAAACCACGTACTTATTACGCGACCTTAACTTTTCGTGTGGTGGCTTCCTGTTTTGAGGATATGAGACGAAAGTAATGGTGAATGATATGATTTATAGTGGAAAACAAAGTAGGAACATGTGTATTATTTCTTACAAATCATACAAACAAAATTATTTCGGGATATATTTTTAACTAGCTCGTGTGCGATTTACAAATATGACGTTGTTTAGGTTTAGATAAAATATATACAGTAAATGCTTAAGGTAACTATCGTAGTATTAATACTCTGTTGTTCAAAACCGTCTTCGTAAGTGAGCCTCTATTTTTAATGAAATTTTAAAAGACAAAATTGCTTACTGTGGGTCATCCTTAAAATACAATATTATGCTGCAGTGGAGTTTTTTGTAGACCTATCTGAGATCTACAATTATGTAGTACATTAATTTGGTGTATCTCTTATGGCTTAGTCAGTGTAAGCTATGTAAGAAAGCGAAAAGCGGCCTTTTCCGACTTTATTATAAAACTGCAACATTTCTCTACTATACTTACATTAGATATTAATGTTTCATGTACTTGGACCTTCCTCAAGAAATTCTCTAAATGATGGTGAAAACCGCATCTAAATCCATCAAGTGGTTTATAAGCTTTAGCCGAATACACAGACACAGGCGACCGGACGACTTTGTTTAATATTATGTATGGACTACAAAGTAACCTACTTACACTGTTACAATTCTTCGTAAAATGATGGTGAAAACCGCATCTAAATCCATCAAGTGGTTTATAAGCTTTAGCCGAATACACAGACACAGGCGACCGGACGACTTTGTTTAATATTATGTATGGACTACAAAGTAACCTACTTACACTGTTACAATTCTTCGTAAAATGATGGTGAAAACCGCATCTAAATCCATCAAGTGGTTTATAAGCTTTAGCCGAATACACAGACACAGGCGACCGGACGACTTTGTTTAATATTATGTATGGACTACAAAGTAACCTACTTACACTGTTACAATTCTTCGTAAAATGATGGTGAAAACCGCATCTAAATCCATCAAGTGGTTTATAAGATTTAGCCGAATACACAGACACAGGCGACCGGACGACTTTGTTTAATACTATGTATGGACTACAAAGTAACCTACTTACACTGTTACAATTCTTCGTAAAATGATGGTGAAAACCGCATCTTAATCCATCATGTGGTTTATAAGATTTAGCCGAATACACAGACACAGGCGACCGGACGACTTTGTTTAATACTATGTATGGACTACAAAGTAACCTACTTACACTGTTACAATTCTTCGTAAAATCACGGGGAAAAATAAAGAAATATTAAAGATAATATACGGAAACGCAATGCGTAGTGACGAAAAACGGAACTGAGCTCTGTAAATACAAAAATAAAATAAAAATAAAAAACTCAACGTCTCCGTGTACAGTCTCGGGTTTCGGGAACAAACGATACCGAATCTACACGAAACCTTCTTCGCTAGTGTAACCAGAAAAGTGTAGGCTGTTCATTGTAAACTGAGCACTTTTGAAAGGCCTGCTTCAGATCTACTTGTATACACGTTGTGTGTTCTTCCGCCATATGTAAAATTAACATTGCCGTTGGCCTCATCACTTTTTTCATGCGTCGGTCAAGTGAAACTGTGAAATTATTAGAAAAGTAAGTATAATACAAATTTAAGTTATAACAAATGATTACCTAACAGTTTTTATTTCACGTTAATATATGGAACTACTTTCCCCTCCGCCGTTACTAACTTTACTGGGCACATGTCATTAATTGTTCCCGTTAAAATATATGCATGTAGGGGCAGTGGCTTTTTCCTAAGGGTGATTTCAAAACTGCTCACTTTATCAAGATCAGCCTTTATTGCTTCTGCGGCAATTAGGTTATTCGTGCCACTTAGATACTTTCCTTCAAACATCGAAAAGTAGCATGAGGCACCTGTAGCAGTTTGCTGTACTTTTATACACTCAGTTATTCCTAGAAACTGAAATAAGTTACGTTTGTCACATTTCTTCACATGATATATTTATATCTTAAATTGTCACAAGGCCGCCGTAGGCGAATTGTAAGCGTCGCTGATTCCGAAGCTTTTGAACTCCAGGGTATAAATGTCGTAACTTTTCAGAATTAAGTTCTTGTGTACAACTAAAAACACTCGCATAGTAAAAATTAAAGGTTGTTACGGAATATCTTTTTTAAACATCAGTTGCAAACAAAGCAGCTAGTAAATTTACGGAGATGTCCCAAGAATTGACAATAACTTCGGTAAAATGTACGGGAAATCTGTTATTAAGAAAGCAACGCGTCCGTAATTTTACGGAGAGTTAGGCCTACGTACAATTTTCACCAGCTTTTATGAGTATAGCGGTGGCACAGTGGCTGTGGCGCTCGCCTCCCACCACGGCGATCCCGGTTCGAGACCCGACAGGTACACTCCTGGGCCTTCGCATGTGGGAATCGTCCTGGACGATGTCGCTTGCCGGCGGGTTTTCTCGGGGTACTCCCGTTCGCCCCGCCCTTGCATTCCAACGCAGCTCCATCCTAGAATCTCATGTCGTCATGTTCACTCCCCACTCAAGTTATTCTTTTTTACCAGCTTATCCCTAAATTGACGGAAATGTGTAGTGTAGGTGGTTGGATGCCAACTAAGTTTAACGCGTAAATTGTCTCGTAATTAGCATTACGTTGTAAGCGGCTGTATTAACATGCAGTTCTTACCGCTTACCTTCAATTAGAAATTCCGCACTGCTAAATGTCGCTTAGATGCTATGTTAAATTTTTTCATGAATTGCTGGGGTGTGGCAGTAAATGTTATTTTTTACGCCCGATTCGAACTTGACGGTCGTTAAGCACAGAGAGTCCTTTAAACACAAGCCGAGGTCGACCATGCACAGCTCAAGAACACACGGCGACCGACGCTGTATCCATGGTTACAACATTGTAGAGTTGGACGACCATCATTAACGGCGTGGAATGAAACTACACGAGCCAATTACCTTGTCGGAATATGTGCGGACTGTTGTTGGAGCTGCAGCAAGTGAAAGTGCTGGAACAATTTCAACTCATTTGAATGGGAGGAGCAGCAAACCGCGAAACTCCTGCCGTGGGTTCCAATGAAATGTCGGTTAAGGGCACGATAAAATGAGCACTTTTGAAAGCCCTGATTAAGATCTACTTGTATCCACGTTGTATATTCTTCCGCCTTATGTAAAATTAACATTTCCACGAGCCTCATCGCTTTCTTCATGCGTCGTTCAAGTGAAACTGAATAATTATTAGAAAAGTAAATATTTTCAAAATCTGCAAATTAATACACTTGGACGCATTAAAAAAAAAAAAAAAAAACAGAAAGCAATAGAAATAATTTAAGTTATCATAGATTGTTACCTAACGATTTTATTCGACGTTAAGATATGGAACTACTTTCACCCTTCATCGTTACCAACTTTACTGGGAGCATGCCGTCCAGTGCGCCCGTTAACATACGTGCAGGAGGGGCCGTGACTGTTTTCTGAGGTTGATTTCAAAAGTGCTCGCTTTATCGTGAACAGTCTTTAGCAAAGCTATTTATGACGTAGCTCAATGCTACTTCCCGTCGACTTAGTACGAAGTCAAGCCCTGATACTTCTGAAACGCAAAAAAAAAAAAAAAACTCGAACTTCTATACATGGAATCAGCGTTAATTTCTGCATGTGTGTGTACGTCAGTGTTAAGACAGAAACGCCTGGACGCTTGCCGTATCTCCCAGCGTTGTAAGCTGACCCACACAACTTACTGAGCTCACAAGATAGTTGTGCGATCGTGGTTTAACAGTCTGGTTTCTGAACGGGAAATACCACTTGTACCTTGAGGAGTTGCCAATAGATCTCATTTAGAAAATTGCAAGTAACCATCGACAGATTGAAAGCAGGTAATGAAAGAACGTGATAAGCTTTATGATTAGTTTCCCTAAAACGTGTCTACTCTGAAAGTGTTTCCCGACAAAATATACAGAATATTGGTTGCCTTAAGTGCCCGCAAGTGATTCAGTTATTTGCTTAATTAAATCACCCAGTGTGCCAGGTTTGTATGCTCTGGGTATTTCCGGCACAATGCTTTTATTTCATTTATTTAGTTGTTTATCTCGGATTGGTCTTCGAATCGAAGTCGCAAAGGCACTTTCAGACAACAGATTACTAATACCAAAACAACTGTGGTTGCATAGAGTGAGTCCTTTAAAAGAGGCCCCGTATCGATGCCATCCCGCAGCATGTCCTCGCCCGTGCCTTTCACAACTTTTGGTGTCGTCTGCACACCTGCCTCGAGGTCAGTGGCGGCCACTTCCAGCACCTACTCTAGGTATTTTGTTGTCACACTGGACTGTATTTCCTCACTCCCTCGCTCCGTTACACACGTGTAACATGGGGCCTCTTTTAAAGGACTCATCGTGTAAAATAATATTTAAAAAGGAATCAAAACAGTGTATAAAACCACCTGAAAAGTATTTCGTTTTCTTTTGGAAAGGATACGCGGAATTTAGGCATGTAAATATATTTGGTGTTTTGCCAATGCTGTAAGTTAAAACACGACTTAGTCATTAGTAACGTGCTACAATTACTAAACTATATATATCTCGCGCTACAACGAGACACCCCGTTATAAACAATTGATCGTACTGTGGAAATACCCTCTTAGAACCGAGTTCAGGGAGTATGAGTTTGGAAGGCAAACGTACATTTGGTTCATTGATTGCACACTACAATTTTGGCATGGCTGTAACCAAGCGCTAACGTACCACATCGTAGAGTGAAAATGGGGTAGGGCGTCCTCGCTGGCTGCGCAAAACCTGTTACCGTGTGGTAGGGCTTCCTCGCTGGCTGCGCAAAACCTGTTACCGTGTAGACCTACCAACATTGAACTACTTTTCTGCCAACGCAACTTGCTAAAATGGCGTGGAGTGAATTTGCGGTTAGAACACCGTTTAGTAAAAACGTTGTTTTGAGAAGTTTGTGTACTTACTTTAAACGATTTGCACTGTTGTTTGATTAAATCCGTATTGGGAAAAGTATTTCATTCATAAAAAAAAGCCTTGTCTTTTAAAAATTAAGATACAAAAAACACTTTCATCACTGTTGACAATGTGTCTTTGTGAGTTGTGTTGGTTTGGGGTAGGTTAATGTTCGGTACACGCGCAGAAGAAGAATCGGTCTACATTATATTCAAAGGCTGTTCACGATAAAGTGAGAACTTTTGACATCAACTTTACCGAAAAGCCACGGCCCCTGCCTACATATATCTTAACGAGCGCACTGAGTGACATGCGCCCAGTAAAGTTGGTAACGATGAAGGGATAGCAGTTCCATATCGTAACGTCAAATGTCTGATCACTTAAATTATTTCTTCCGCTTCCTGATTTTTTAAGTGCTTCGAAGAGTAAAAAGGGGCAGATTTGTAAAATATTTACTTTTCTAATAATTTCGCAGTTTCACTTAACCGACGCATAGATAAAGTTATGGGTCCCATGTAACGTTAATTTTACATAAGGCGGAAGTATGCACAGCGTACATGCAAGTAGAGCCTAATCAGAGCTTCCAAATGTGCTCATTTTACCATGAACCGACTATAGTCTACATAATACCCGGAATCCGCGTGCGATCAGCGTAAATAAGGTTTATTCTACTCAGGCCGGAAACAAAACGAGATTTCTTATGAGAGAGTTTGGCATAAGAGTAACATCTGCCACAATATGCGCAAATGTTCTGAAGAGGCTGCTTTTAATCACGCGATAAATTCAGAAATTAATAGAATTTGCATGTAAAAGTTCGTATTTGGCTCGAACTGTGACATATACTTACTCCAGCTAAAATCTTTATATCGTAACTATCATTCACGCCATCCAATGCTGTTTACAAGAGCGAGCATTAGGAATACGGCTGGGTTTTGGTACTGCGCGTTCATAAACAAGCTATTTCAATGAAAGAATGTTAAGAATTTAATTGCGATGTAAATTATAGCTGTCATTGAAAAAAAAAACTCTTTACGTTTATCCTTTACTGTATGGGAACTTCGCAAAAAAGCTTTCAATTTTTCGAACCGTTTTAGTAATTTTGTTCTAATTCAGCTGTCAAATTTAAATCTAATATTTGCTTAAGTCAACGTTTGGCTAAATACAGTTTACTATAGATTGTTAAACAATTTATGAACACTCTGTATATCGTTATATTTCCACTCTAGTGCGAAGAACAAAGTTTATTTTCTTTCCTTATTTTAATTGCATAGATATATGTAGGCAATAATGAAATTATGTGAAATTAACTCAACATTGAAGTGTCTGCCGTCCCATTTCATATTTCTCTATCCACTTGGCCACTGCGGCCCCATTTAACATAGTTATATCCATTGAGCCACTAAGGCCCCACTTGGAATCTCTCTATCCACTGAGCCACTAAGGCCCCACTTGGAATCGCTCTATCCACTGAACCACTGCGGTCCCACTGGAATCCCTCTATCCAATGAGCTACTAAGGCCCAATTTGATATATATATATCTATCCACGTGGCCACTGTGGCCCCACTTGATATAGTTCTATCCACTACGCCACTGCGGCCCTACTTAACACAGTTATATCCACTGAGCCACTAAGGACCCACTTGGAATGACCCTATCCGCTAATCCACTGTGGCCCCACTTAATTAACTCAACATTAAAGCGAGACATTTAAAGGACACAAAAAATGATATTCCGTTACCTTCATATCTGTATGCAATATTTTCTATGCATTAATACAAAACTTTCATAAGGAAAAAGTAATTTAAAAATGAGTTTTTAGGGTAAAAGGCAATTTTTGCGTAATCTGATCTTGCTGAAATTCGAACTTGACTTGTATTTTACCCTGAGGATTCGCTCTGGAAAATTTGGGAAAATTTGATTAACTTCGATTGAGTGTCAAGGGTATTAAAGGCTAACTGGCAGACAGACAGAGGTCGTCTACTCAGTATATAGGAGAAGGGCTAGTTTTGTGTATTAGTGTCATATGTAAAGGATAGTATTCAAGTTATATTTATGGCAAGAAAATTGTATTTCCTATGTGTACGTAATTTGAAGCAAGTATTGTCATATAGATCACCTACTTAATTTTCTAACATTATAAAAGTGTAATTTAGTGTACGCAAGGAATACTAGCAGTTTTTTTTTCACATTAATATTACTTTTTAAGTAAGACGGCAAGGTAAACGGTGGGAAGAAATTATGTACGTATTTTTAAATGTTAAAAGAAATATAATAATTCTTCGCGAGTTTAGGAACTTTCCTCCCTCAGTTGAAACTACGTACAATGTTTTAAAATCCTTTTTTGAATCACGTAAGACTATTTTCTTACATGTAAATTTCCTTAGATAATACTAACAAGTCGATACTTCTTGACATAGCAGCAATGTTTAGTATGTTTTAATAATCTGTCGTGTCATATCCGAGGGGTATTTGTGAAACGAAAGATGTTTCAGCAAACTTTTTGAAGCTAAGTTTATTTTGGTGACCGAAGGAGTTTTTAAAAGAATCCTTCAATTTACAGAAACGTGACACCTAGCACACTTACCTTTTCTACTAGTGATTGGAAAAATTTTCCTGTCCTGTATTTGAACTCTCGGTGTTTTACGTCAATATTGAAGTCCTACAGAAGAAAGGAAAAGAATCGCACAAACGACTCTCAGCTTTCCTCACTACCAACTCTAAACAGGAACGAGGATTTTAAATTGGCTCATCGCAGAATTCTGCAGCTACTCGCAAGGGACTGGAAGAGATGTCGAGTTACTCGCCAGCAGGGGAGTTACGTTTTGTTCGGGTATTTCGTTCTCCTCTTCCCTCGACTTTCGCTTTCTCCAATTTCCTCCTTGTCATTTATTTCGTTCATCCGCTTCGGAGATAGTTCAGAAAAAACTCGCATTGCAACGAGAGGCTTCACAAAAAGAGACGGTGTCATAGAGTTAAGTTGTGGCGATTTTTTTTTTTTTTTTTTTTTTTTGTGATTTATAACAAAACGTAACAAAGCACGTAAGATTATCAGCTACTTCTGTCTCTTTATTGATAATTTATAATACAATGTACAAAGATTTTTGCTTAAAAAGTTTTTTAGATTTTACATTTGATGTATTTTGTTCTTTTTTTTTTTTTTTTTGCACCAATTCGGTAGAGAGAAACGTGACTATTTCCCCAAAACCTACGGGCTTTAAAGGATGAAGTTCTGAATTAAATAAAAGAGTTTATAATATTTCCTAATTTATTTATAAGGAATCCACAGAATAAATTTTTAGAACTTAATATGTTGACATTATTGCCTATAGGCAGTTCACGGTAAAGTGAGCAATTTTGAGGCCCTCGTTACTTTTTTTCCGCCATTTTTTTAAATTAATATTACCGTATAAGTAATTAATACAGTGTGTATATTCTACCGTACTCGGAAGTTAATGTCTAAGGCTACACTAAAATATATTTAATGACTTATATTCCAAATGAGAGGGCTTCAGAAAGTGTTCACATTACCGTGAACAGCATATATCAATTGCTATTCACAGATAATATCTACAAAATTGTCTGTCACCGCACAGAAATTATTATAATCAAATAATTAAAAATCAGTATCTATAAACAATTTAACATATTGAATAACTATTAAAATTATATATTAGATATCAGAGAGTTCTGCCATTTACAATCAGGTCTATATTAGTCGTCCATTAGTTCATTCTTCCAGTGCCGATGTCACCAGGTTTTTGCGACCCGAAGGCCAGCGCTCCCTCCGTCCTCCCGCACACAGACTGTACTCTGATGAGTAAAGCTTCTTACACAATAGAAAAATTTAACATTTGACTTTATATTTCCTTTATTTTGACGAAACCACCAATACACAATTAAATTGTAAAGTCAGAGTTGAAAACGATTAAACATCGGTTCTGCGAGCTCCGTAAAAAATGTGTATCTTGATTCAGAAATGCATTTTCTGTGCGTTTTTTTTAATAGTATTAAAATTTGTGTTAAAAGTTTAATTAAAAAATAAACTCACTTGTTTACTTTGTTCAAAAATGTAAATTAATATATTTCCTCTTCGCATTATATTCATTTGACATATATTTAATTTAAAAAGAGCTATGTTTAATATACCGAGATAAAAATCTCCTTACAATAAAATAACACACTTTCCACGTAACCTCTGTTAGATTCCCGGCAATATTTCACCTTTTCGAAATAGCAAAGTCAAGAGTGCTTGACTTTACCTGTGACAGTTCCATTGTGTCAAGTTCCATAAGAAATGACATGTCGGAAGTCAAATGGGAAAGTGAAATGTTGAAGTTTTCAATTGTGTAAGGGCTTTAAGTCAGTGCACGACACTTTTCTCCTCTTCTGTGCTTCACCTGTGCCTTCGCTGTTATTTCCTGTTACCGATGGCACTTTGAATAAGCTCTTCCCTTGTCTGTTCAAGGGCTTACCCGAACTATTCAAGAGTATATCACTGGAAATGTTCTGGCTTAGGGAATATCCAGTGAGAGGGCTTACAGAGAGTGCGTTTGACCATCATTCTCTGGTCCCCCTCCCCTTCTCATCAACCCACGAGGAGGTGTTGCGCATCACCTTGTATCCCGTAAAGAGTTTTCGTATTGTCGAATGTATATCTGCCGTAGGTCTTTATGGCATCCTTCTTGAATTTCTTGAGGTCGAAGAGCTCACCCCTTCTCTCGTAAACTAACGCCATTAGTTCTGTCAGTTCTGTGATGTCTCTTGTTACGTTACACGAGCCAAGAACCATACGATTTCTTTATTCAGGATAGGGAAAAATCACATGATTTCTCCTCATCAATAGATCAAATGAGGGTGATCATTGCTGCGGCGTACAGGGTCGTATCCTCCATTTTCAGGAACCTGAGCTTGTTAATTTCCTCAAATTCCTCCATTGATATTCTGTGTCTGGGGAGGTTCTGTTTATGCACAGCCACAGGCTCATCAGGCAGGGTTCTTCCTCTTCGTCTTGCACCAAACTGAACACCCGTTGTCACTTTTCTCCTGTCACTTGACTCCATAGTTCTTCACGAGTTTTCTGCGAAACCTCCGTCATCCGAGCACTTGTGTCTTCTGCACCTTTTTTTTTCCCCTACAGTCTCTGTCAGTTCCCCGACATCCCTCGCGCTAGTTCTCTTCGTCTGATGGACCATTTGCCTCGTCCTATTCCTCTCCGACTGTCATCAGTCCTTCCTATACTAAATGCGCCCCGAGCGCTCCTCTGCGCATATTTCTTCCACTCTCCCTCCGGAGCACTCTAGTTCGTGGTCGCCGGACATCCACCGCAATGTCTCACACACTCCTTCATCACAGTTCCTTCCCTTCGAAGTCAGTCGGTGCCCCGAGCTTCGCTAGGCACTTGTCACACTCGAGCCAGGTGGCTATTATAAAGATTTTTTTTCTAACCTACCTTAAAACTAAGAGGAGAGTCGGGGGTCCAGGGTAAGGATAGGACCTAAGTGAGTCTCAGGGTAGAGCCCCTTACGCTTAGACATACAGGGAAGTTTCTAGCTACAAGTGCACATGCTCGCGGCTTTACTGGGAGTGGGCAAACTTGGACTGCGATTAGGACCGAATTTACCTCCCATTCTAATTTAAACTAAACTACAATGGAAGGGGGAAAAACCAGCATAGGCACCTTAAAAACCCCTCGACAGATAATAATTGCAAAATTGCATGCAATATATGAAGTAGAAAAAGATTTCTACTAGAATAGAGGGTGGGCAAGGGTAAACTTATTTGAAATGGGGTTTGAAACAGTATATGAGAAAGGTAGTAAAAAAAAAAGGGGGGTGGGGGAGTTATCCTTCATTTACTATTCACACTGGATTTGGTTTGTAACCAGGAGGGTGGGAAGTACTACCTCCCCTGGTGTAGGGTAAGATGCGCTATTGGGTATTTCGCCTCCCGTACCGCCAGTCGATACTACCACAAAGACCCAGGCTGCGGCCTTATTTATATCACAGGTAGCCTGGCTCAGAACATTCTTCGCACCTCGGCACACGTGGACGGAGATGGAAGGTTCTTCCCCATGCTTTCAAGTCGTCGACTCCTCCAGCAGGAGATGGGGACAGTGACGTACAGTCCAGGTCAGCTGTCAATCACTCCCTCCGCTGGCGCCGTGTTGATGTAAGGAAGACAGCCAAGTCTACCTGAGGGAGCAGGCGGACTTGCTCGAGTCACCGCCACTGCGGCCTGGCGTGTCAGCTCAGCGTGTAACATGTGTCCTGTGCATAACAGTAGGAGTTCTTTTAATTACTTTGTCAAGATATTTCAAATGTAATGAGTTCATTCAAGGCAGTATAGGTGGTTCACAGTAAAATGAGCACTTTCGAAATCACTGCTTAAGATCTACTTGTGTTCACATTATGTAATCTTCCGCCTTATGTAAAATTAACACTGCTATGGGCCTCATCACTTTATTCTTGCGTAGGCCAAGTGAAATTGTCAAATCATTATATAAGTAAATATTTTACAAGTCTGCTCATTTCTACTCTCCGATGCAATAAAAAAAAATAGAAAGCGAAGTAAATTATTTAAGTTATCACAAATGGTTATCTTAACACTTTTTTTTCGACTTTAATATAAGGGACTACTTTCCCTCCTTCGTTACCAACTTTACGGGGCGCATGTAACTCAATGCGCCTGTTAAAATATATGCAGGCCGGAGCAGCGATTTTTCAAAAATTCATTCGAAAAAGTGTAAAGATACCCGCAGTAAGACTACAGTAGACATTACCACGTTTTCGTGAAGAGTGAAGAGATTTGGCAGGCTCGTAACATCGAGGTCTTGAGAGCCGATGAGGGTTATCGAGGTGAGTATGGAGCTGCGCCGGAATGAAAAAAAGGGGGGGGGGGGGAGATCCCCGCGAAAACCCGCCGACTAACGGCATCGTCCGGCACGATTCCCACAAGCGAAAATCCGGAGTGAACCGCACGGGGATTGAGCCCAGATCGCCTTGGTGGGACGCGATCAGGCTAACCGCTCAGCTACCGTGTTCTGCGTTTCTCGTGTGTCACTAACAATTCGTATAGTCTATTAGCGGTTTCTTCGTACTTTTTGAATCAAACCTTTGGAAAAACACCCTATGTGTAATATGTATGGTTGTTTCCTAAAGATTACGTAGCTATATTACGAGCGTTTTACACCCGTGTTAACATAGAAGTCCCTTATATTTGCTTAAATTGAACTTTTTCTGATATTTTGCCTATATATTATAATTTTTCGTTTATAATTATTAGTGTGTTGGTATTGCTTAGTAAGTAACATGTCATAAGCAAAATATCAGTACAGTGAGTGCGGACGAATGCAGTACGTTGTCCCTTTGGCGTAATTTACTAGACTCAGTATTCTATGTTTGCATGAGGCGGAGGAGTATCCCACAAATAGAACTTGAGCAAGGCTTCAGGAAAGTAGGAAATAACCTGGAGTGATCTGTAACGCACGAACGAGTGTTCTAAGGAAGAGTTACTTAAAGGCTGGTCACTGTTAAGTACGTACTTTCGTAATCAATCTTTAAGAAACCTGCCCATACCTACACTTATACACTGGTATGCAGGTCTCTAGTCAAGTTGGCAGCGAAACGATAAAAATGAATATGCAAATCTATAGTTATAAAAGCCTACGTATTTTTGTATTTATGTTAGAGCAGGAATTTGCATATCATTAACGAATTCTACTTTCCTGGAAATTACCTGGTTTCCACTCGTATGACGTTTGAATAAAGTGAGATGGCCCACGCCAATGTTGGTGTTTCAAGTAGCGGAAGGATATAAAACTAGAGTGAAAGTAGATCCTGAGCAAGACTTCCAAAAGTGCATTATTTTATTATCCTTGAAACAGCCTATGCTAAAACCATAGACTAAATATAAGGTAGAGTGATCTCGCTGTCTGCGCACAACCAATCTCCATGACAGAACATTGAACTGCTTTTCTGCTAACACGTCTAGCGAAATCGGCATGGTTTGGATTTTGGGTTGGAAAACTGTTTTGTAAACAAATGAATTGAGATGTGAGTATACTTCCTCTGACCAATTCGATGTTGATTAAATTTAATCCGGAAAATGTATTTTATTAATATAATAGCGCTTTCCAATATATTCGATTTGATACTAAAGAAATAAAATTATTTATCTCTATAAACGTTGCCACTTTGGACGGTGAACAGCGTCGAGTAAAAATTTGTTCGCTAAGTTTCGTTACAATATTATTTATATTATTCTGGCTATAAATTAATTATTTGAAGAAGTAAGTAAAAATGTAAAATAACTACAAAATATTTACATAAACTAAAATTTTCATTCTACGTAGAACTGAGTGCTAGTAATCGGGCTTGAGTAGTTCGAGCATATAAAGGCTGTTCAAGATAAAGTGAGCACTTTTGAAATCAACCTTACAAAAATTAAAATGTAAACAAAGACGTTCATCACTGTTGACCATGTGACTTTGACAGTTGTGTTCTTCTGGGTATTTTTGCAGAAGGCGAATAAGCGGTCTACCTCAAAGACGTTCATCACTGTTGACCATGTGACTTTGACAGTTGTGTTCTTCTGGGTATTTTTGCAGAAGGCGAATAAGCGGTCTACCTCATCTATATTTAGTCTACGGCTAAACGCGAACTGCTGATGCTTCCAGAATGTAGCAAGTTCCTTGGTTGGCAACACCGGCGGACAGCGGAGAACGAGCGGGAGACAGGTCGAGGTCACGTGTTCAATGACGCGCGAGGACGGTAACCCCCATCCAAGCAACCCCCTCAAACCACCACCCCCTGTTTTTTTTTTCCTACTGCCGGTAACTTGGTGCGCGTCCATCACCCCCGGATGGGAGGGAACTTTACTCTGTGTAAATGGACGCGGCTCTTCAACGTGGGGGCCCCGCGCGCTTTGAAGAGGCTAATTGAATTCCTGTGCTTGCCTCTCGACAACTACGCCTGGGACCTGTGTGCCTCCTCTACAACCCCCTCCACCGCGTTGGAACCCTCCTCTCGGCTCGACATGTCCGTGTACCGGCGTTAACCCTCACCCCCCACAACCTCCTCGACAAGCTCAACATCCACAATCGCCTGGTCTGTTCCGGCCTGAGTGCGAGACAGGTACACCTCATCGCCACGACGTAACTGGGCCTTGTATCTTCGGCCAGCCTCTAGTACATCGCCAGCAACTGCTTCCCAGACATTTGAACAGGCCTTTCTTCAAAACACGGAACAGCTGAACGTGGCTGGAGTGTGTTTCTCCACGAAAAGAACATGCACCCACCTCAGACATGCACCACCTGGTCTGAGATTCAACACGTCACTCTTATGTATAAGCTGTTCACGATAAAGTGAGCACTTTTGAAATAAACCTTCGAAAAATGCCACTGCCCTTTCCTGTATGTATTTTCACGGGTACACCGACTGGCATGCACCCTCTGAGGTTGGTAACGACGATGAGAAAGTAGTTCCCTTTCTCAGCGCTGAATTAAAAGCATTAGGAAAACATTTGAGAAAACTGAAATAATTAGTTTTACTCTCTATATTTTTAATGCATATGAGTGATATGAATGAGCAGAATAGTAAATTATTTACTTTTATAATAATTGCCTAGTTTTACTTGACCGACGCGACGCATGGATAATGTGACCAGACGCATGGCAATGTTAATTTTACATATGGCGAAATATACGGAATGTGAATACAAGTAGATCTTTAGCAGGGCTTTCGAAAGTGCTCACTTTTCCGGGAACATCCTTTAAGAATATTGCTATAACAATCTTCTAATCCAGACTGCTAATGTTATGCCTAGATTAGCTAAGCATTTTTTCACTCAATATTTGAATGGAATGGCTTATTAACGGCCCCCTGGTATTATCCCTTGCGGTTTACCAGGGGACGGCTTATAAACTAACATTTACCTAACTTAAAATAACACCCATTCCTTACCTAGGATTCGAATCTAGATCCACACGCACCCCATTCCGGCGGCGCACCAACCGACTGCGCCACGGGAGGTCGGCTAAACCTTTCAAAAGGCGCCTTTCTCATAATTGAGTATATTGTAAAGCCATCGCGTACTAGACTGAATATAAATCCAAATTGTGATGCTGCGGTCTTCTTTGGGGTAAATTGTCCCAAATGTCTCGGGCGTTTAAATGTTAAAAGCCTGAAAATATTTTGCTACTTGCTTGGCGGTCATCCCAGCGTGAGGAATCCGTTATAAAAACAACATTAATAATTTACTTATTTATTTATTTGAGTATTAGCCAAACAGCTTGCAATGACCGTAGGCACACACACAAAATATACACAAACAAAAACAACTTTCGCTCGTGCAAAAAAAAAATTGATTAACAACATATGTAGTACATATTGATAAATATATAATAAATTTCATAATACAACAAAAATAAGCGAAAGTACCTATGTTCCAACAGTGTTCATTTGAACATTATACTAGATATATAAGGTCTCTGAAACATTTATCAGTGTCATATTTTGCTTTATAAATTAGTTCTTTAATTTGGAAGAGTAAGTTTGAATTGTTACAGCAGTCTTTGACAAAACATTTTTTAAGAGATTCCTAGTCAGAATTTCTTTTTATGTTTGATAATGCTGAGTTACATGCAAACCATTCCTATCGAATAATTTCCTCACTTTAAAAACACACAAAAATACATTTAAAGACAAACACAGCATCAATATATTTCCTTCTGTTTTTGAGAGTTAGAATGTTCCGAGCTTGAGATTTTTTTTTTCATACTCAAAAAAAGATTCGTGCTGAAGTACGAAGCGAAGATGGGCAGTAGATAAGGAGCGAGTTGATCTCCCCCTTCCACCTTGGCACTGAAAGTCTCGAAGAGTGGACAGAAACCGCCATTATGTCTAGGGGAGTGATGAGCTGCGACTTGCCAGTTGTTCTGATCTGGCGCCTTAAGAGGACACGGGACATAAATGAATGCTTTTGAGGTTTATCGTATTTTACAAATTTTGTGGAAGTCGATAGAGAAAACAAAGAAAGGACAACCGTACAGAATATTTCTTACTAACTGCGAGAGCAAATATTTTACCTGAGTGACGTTATTCTGCCGAGATATTTCTGACGCCGTTAATTTTTGTGTGTTTTCGTGGCGCAAGACATTATGCGAAATTTACACATTAATACTGCAAAATACTTGGTCGTTAAGTTGGCAAAACCTATTATCTAGGATTGCCATTTTTACTTTTTTCTATGTTGGCTTTCAAAACCAGTAAACATCAATTTACGTATTTGGTGTTAATTTATGTCCCACGCCCCCTTAAGAAACCTTTTGCTTGCGCAGCGGAAATATCGACCTTTGTAATATTTAAATTTTGATTTATGCATGCTCTGAATATCAGATATAGATTCTATTAACAACCACAAACGAGTATTATATAATGCAACCTCAGGGATGACTTGCAAAATGTTATGAAGATACGAAACGAATAAAATATGTAAAATTTTTACGTTCTCCACAAAATAAATGGTATGTTACGTTGATTTATGAAAGTGTAACTCAATGACAACTGAGGTGTGAATAAATAATTTAGAATAATGGAAATCCTATAGACATTATTTTTATATTATTTTGTTTTATTGGCCAATAGCACAGAGAAAGTGTTACAACAACGATTCGCGTGGCCATACATGAACAATTAATATACAATAAGGTCAACTATTATAAGTTTCTTAGCTTCCAGAAAAAAAAATTATCATAAATGATAGGAATACAAAAACCTGTGTACTACTTATATTCCATCGCACCCGGAAGTTAACGTCTAAGGCTAAAATTAAATACATTTATTGACTATTATTCTAAATGAGAGCGATTTTAAAAGTGCTAATTTTTCAGTGAATAGCCTATAAATATATTTTTACTGTTCGTTTTTCACCATTTAAAAATTGTACTTGTATTTTTCTCAAATATCAATAGCTGTTTTTATTAATTGTGCCGTAATTACGCGTATGTAGTTGACTTTTTAATTCCAGGTGAACCTTCTACAGAAAGCGACAAAATTTGCGGGTTAAATGACCTGTAGACCACATTTTAGTCTAGTTTATGTACGGGTGCTGCTGTGATTTGTTGATCGGCGGCGTCCACAATGACAGGCCAATTTTTCGCTCAGCTAGACTGCGTATGACTGGATCCGTATCTCTGACGTGTTTATTACCGTTCGGGAGTGGTCCTCGGTGTGGCGAATAAACTGCATTCTCTTTGCAAAAGCAACGGATTGTGCGAGTGTCCCTTGGCTTAGTCTGTTGCGAAATTAATTGGTATTTTATGTTTCCGGTCTCCAGCTATAAAATCGTTTAGTAAACCTTTCTTGTCAGCGAGACGATGTGTGAGGAGGGACGGAAAAATAAATACAGCACAGGTTACCCGACATTTAGATTTTAATAAAATCCCTTTATGATTAGTAATGCCGTAGATGAGAAGTACACTTACTACATTTTAACAACAATATCTGTACTTATTATATTGTTATGACGTCATGGTATGGGCATATATATATATATAATTTTGCTAAAACTATCTATAAGTAGCGAAGCCACGTAAATGCAGGAAATGCCCACTTTAAAAAAAAAAGAGGGATTTTTGCAAACGAACCGAAAAGTTAATTTTGGCATAAAAATGGGCATTTTTATTCCTCGGGTATTAATGTAAAGATAAAGAAAATAAAATTGAACAAAAAATTCCATTCTTGCACATATGTATTTGTGCTAATATCTGGTAATGCCTATTAATGATAAAGTGGGCACTTTTGAAATTTACCTTAGAAAAAGTGACTGGTCCTGCCTGCATACATTTTAACGGGTGCACTAAGTGACATGCACCCAGTAAAGTTGGTAAGGAAGGATGGAAAGTAGTTCTAATTCTTAATGTTTAATAACGGTGTTAGGTAACCATTTGTGATAACTTAAATTATTTCTTTCGCTCTCTGCTTTTTTAATGCCAAAAAGTGTAAAAATGAGCAGATTTTTTAAATATTTACTTCCCTAATAAATTTACAGTTTTGCTTGATCGACGCATGAATCTAGTGTTGAGGCCCGTGGCAATGTAACTTTTGTATTGGAAGAAGACACAACGTGTATACAAGTAGATCCTAAGCAGGGATTCAGAAGTGCTTATTTTATCTGGTAAAGATAATATCTTTACTGCTATATCCTCTAAAACTATTTTGTAATGATATTTCTTACTCTAGACTAAGCTTGTTTGGTTTA
This sequence comes from Dryococelus australis, assembly GCA_029891345.1. Taxonomy (NCBI): domain Eukaryota; kingdom Metazoa; phylum Arthropoda; class Insecta; order Phasmatodea; family Phasmatidae; genus Dryococelus; species Dryococelus australis. Next base: position 114,817,333 of record CM057001.1, read on the forward strand.
TTCATGAGTAACGCAAAATGATTTTCGAAGCTATTATGGTTTGAGCTGTTTCCAGCTCTGCAACAGCTAACTAAGTAAATATTTAATGAGAATGAATATGGTCATTCACGTTTGCGAAATAGAAACCTGTGACAATTCCGCAAACACAAGTTTCGATTCGGATATTTTGCTGGCGTGTTTTACATTGCTGATTCCCCAGGAAGGCTAAACTAACAGAACAGCATGACGTCACAGTGTGACTTCGGTTGACGAGGCTCGGGGTTCGAAACCGCCGCAGGACGATATGCATGTGTCGTTTTTAAGCAAAAGTTTACTTTTCATTAATGTGAATGTTTCCACTCGGCTAGCTAGAAGGGGTCGAATGTTTAACAGTAAGCTAATAATCCCAAATTGAATATGTCTTCAGAAAACCTGTGTACCTGAAAACATTCCGACTGCGTTTGTCGATGTAATTAATCAGGAAGGATAAAACACTTCGGTAGGATTTTTTTTTTAATTCTATATAAATATTTTTAATACACCTCTCTGAAAACGACATTTGAGAAAAATTTATATTGCGAAATATAACTATTTTCTCTCTCTGTATGCCTATTTAAAAGTAGTAGCAGATCATTCAAATAAAGCATCATTTATTTTTTTTAGTTCTTCATTATTTTATTTAAACGAATTACAATAATTCTAGTCATCCACCGGTCAAGGAAACATCTCGGTGTATTGCACACAGTTGTCGAGGTAATATGGACTATACGTTTCACCCTCGAAGTGTTCCTAAGTCGAAACATTCACTTATCATGGTAGATGAGTGGACTGAGTAATTGTTGTTAGGCAGTTTGTTTATCCTGACGCGTACTTGGATGCATTATTCTACGCCTACTAAGACTTGGTATTCACACCAATCAGCATAAAAACGAAGGCTCGAGTTGCTGTTGCAAACTTCTCGAGTAACAAACATCAAACAGCTGACCAACTGTTTGTACGCTCGCATTTCTTACATGGCAGACAATCAGGCAATATCAGTAAACATGACTTTACCTAGTATTGTATTGTAAAGGGCTTTATAACGTCCCCCGGTTTCATGCTTGAAAGCTTAGCAGGGGACACGGCTTACAGAATAACTTAGAACCTAACTTAAAATTAACACCAATGCCTTATCCGGGATACGAATCCAGAGCCTCCCACACCTACAAATCGGTGGCGCACCAACCGACTGCGCCACCGGCACTTTTCCTAGATTTTAATTACCGTAATGTGCCACCGGCACTTTTCCTAGATTTCAATCATCGTAATGTGAGCCAATGCTGTAATAATGATTGCTAGAATCCAACAGAAGCCCCATAAGCAGACGGCAGACCAAATGTTAATTGTTACTTACTGCTGGGAAAATATTAGTAGCGTTTTCATGTACCATTTATGGCATGCCAACTGTTACCTATTGTTGCGCAAGTATCAGTATTAAGCTAATGACCATTTATGGTATGCCAACTGTTACCTATTGTTGCGCAAGTATTAGTATTAAGCTAATGACCCATTTATGGCATGCCAACTGTTCCCTATTGTTGCGCAAGTATTAGTATTAAGGTAATGACCCATTTATGGCATGCCAACTGTTACCTATTGTTGCGCAAGTATTAGTATTAAGCTAATGACTCATTTATGGCATGCCAACTATATGTTATAAAATAGCCAATAACGTATGTGAATTCACTTATATTTTTTATTTCATCCATATGAGAAATATAACAATTACGTGACATTGCTAGTTATAGGAACACATTTTGTCTAGGCTGGAAACCTGCAAAGCATGAAATAAAATATATATTATTTATTTTGTATTTTTAATATTATCTCTAAGTAGTCCGAAACTAAAATACTAGTATTTTACACAAGACACATAAACCCTAGTATTTATTATTGATACAAACTTAAAGTTACTATACATGTAGTAAAGTTAATCGTGCAAGTTTCATGTGTAAAAGTATTCCGCACTATTAAACAAGGTTCTACACGAATACGTGGTAGAGTAATTGGTAACAGTCTAAACAATGAGCTCAGCGGTTGTGATTTCAATTCCATTCTCGTCTACAGAAATTTTACAATTGTGAAATAATACCTATGTTAACATATGTGGAGATAGGGAGTAAGTATTTATTTAGACAATACCTAACAATTTTTTAAATGCATGGTAATCTGTTTTTGATTGGGCCACAAGTGGCCAATAGCTGGATTACACGTGGTTTGGTGGTTAACTTATGGCAGGCCGGAAGTAATAAGATATTGTGCCACTGCTGCCAATCATGGCCCACTGGTGGAGTCGGCACGGCATGTTTGAGATACAGTTCGGTACACAGGATCGGTCCGCTCACGAGCAGCTCGTATGTTGCTACGTGGGAGTTAACCTGAACAGCGAGTCAGATGTGGCCGACCATACACAACTACCAAGAGGCATCGTGTGGGCCACTTGCATATGCGGTGCATTGCGGAGGTTGACTGATTACGGAAACTGTCTGTGGCCTGCTCGTGTACAAGCAGATTTTCCCAAGTAGCAACTGACTTCTGCTGTTTGGGCTAATGGGCATTTCTGCACATAGACTTATAATGCGTGGATTCTGTTTTTGTCTTCAATAATGACTCACGAGCTGCAAAAATAACGAGATACAATACAATATTATTTATATTATTCTGAGTAAATAAATTAATTATTTCAAGAAGTAAGTAAAAATGTAAAATAACTACATGGTATTTACATAAACTAAAATTTGCATTCTACGTAGAACTGAGTGATAGTAATCGGGCTTGAGTAGTTCGAGTGTATAAAGTCTGTTCACGATAAAGTGAGCACTTGTGAAATCAACCTTAGAAAAAGAAAAATGTCACTGCTCCTCCTGCATATATTGTAACGGGCGCGCTGAGTGACATACGCCCAGTAAAGTTAGTAACGATGTATGGAAAGTAGTTCCATATCTTAACACTGAATAAAAAGTGTTAGGTGACCATTTGTGATAACTTAAATTATTTCTTTCGCTTTCTGTTTTTTTTTTTTATATGTATCAGTGTGTGAAAATGAACATGTTCGTGAAATGTTTACTTCTGTTATAATTTCACAGTTTCACTGGACCGACGCATGGATAAAGTGGTGAGGCCCATAGCAATGTCAATTTTACATGAGGCAGAAGAATACACAATGTTCGTACAAGTAGATCTTAAGCAGGTCTTTGAAAAGTGCTCATTTTGCCGTGACCAGCGTATATCGAAGTGCCCTTCTGCTACTGTAAGTGTAAGAATCACGTGGTTTGGTGTCGTGGCTAGCACGTCACTTACCTTACACATTCTTTGTAAATTCCAATCAAATCCACAACAGCACATCTGCTAAGCACTTTCGCTCTGTATTCCCTTTACGTTTCTGCTCGCCGATCTTCCGTCGCGCGAGGGGTGGTGGGGTGAGGAGGGGAAGTATATAGAGAGTATTTCGGCAAGTCGCCGCATGAGAGCGCGCCCAATTTCCGGTAGTGGGGGGGGGGGGTGGGTGGTGGTTGGCGCCGTGGCAGCGACGGTGCATCAAACGCAGGCAGCAGTTTTACGACGGGCTTCTTGCTGGGTATACCGACCTCCCCTTCTCATTCCATCGACAAGTCTCTCCTCCTCCTCCGGGCCTACGTGTGCGTCACGTGTCACTGGGAATTGAGAAATGTCAAAACTGTCTTCTCCAACCCCTCCTGCGCCCCTTCGACACCCCATCGCGTAGCTTATACTTCCTTTCCCTTCGCGGGCTACCCCCGGCAGGTCATGTCATTTTTTTTGCACACACGATGGCTGCACGAGAGGCTGGTGGGGGAGGCGAATGACGTCACGAGCGTGAAGCTGAACTGAAGCTACGTCCGTCTAATAGCCGGGCTGTCTTATAGCCGGACAGTCTTATAGTCGGACAGTTTCAAGGTTCGCACACACACCATAGCAAAGAGATGTAAATGAAATGCCTTAGCAGCAAGGATTTATAATGGCCAAGAACGCTCCGGGCCTTAAGGAGACTATGTAGCTGCGCGTCCAAGGTCAATTAGCTTTTCTCTTGCCGCTTAAGGAAACTGCAGAGGAAATGCGATATTTGACCATTTTTGCGATTTTTTTTTCTCCAAGAATACTCTTAAATTTTAAAAAGTTAAGAAATAAGGCCATAGATAATAGTTTTTCATATTTTCTGACAAAAAGTCATACTTACAGAACTTTTATTTACTGAGATACGCGTTAATGCATAAACAACAATTTCACAGGAAAAGTTTCAGTACATAGGACCCTTCACAGAGTAGGTAGGTACCTACACAAAGACGAAGTACCGTGGCGGTTGGCTCGTTTTATATGGGCGTACCAACTCTCCGGGCGAAGCAATGGAAGCGGGGCTCGTGTCTGATTGGTTGTTGCGTGCTGAGAAAATGTTTCCTGTTGTCTGGGTTGGCGGTTGGCGAGTACGTTATCACGCGCTGAATGGCAAACGGCGTTCTAACATTCAACGTGCCAGGGACACCAGTGTGAGTATGGTGTTCCCAGTATACGCGGTTGTTGCGCCTCTGTACACTAACCTACTCTGTGGCAAGTAAGCTCTACAAGGCGGTTCGGTACCCGCCATTATCAGCTCCTATCTCTTTTAAACGGGCAGTAGCCTTGCCATTGTGAATATACGTATTTTCCTACATAACTTAATTTTCAGGGTCAGTATTTAAAAATCAAGCTATTTTAGGCATATGCATCTTTCTTAAAGGCTGTTCACGCTAAAAAGATCACTTTTGAAAGTGCTGCTTACGATATACTTAGATGCATGTTGTGTATTCGTCCGCCTTATATAAAATTATTATTGCCATGGGCCTCATTACTTTATTCATACTTCAGTAAAGTAAAAATTGAAATTATTAGGAAAGTAAATATTTTACGAATTTGATAATTTTTACACTTCGATGCGTAAAAAAAAACCAGAAAGGGAAAGTAATAATTGAAGTTATCACAAATGGTTACTTAACATTTTTCATCCGTCGTTACCAACTTTACTGGGCGAATGTCACTCAGTGAGCCCTTTAGAATATATGAAGGCAGGGGCAGTGACTTTTTTTCAGAGGCTCATTTCAAAAGAGCTCACGTTATCGTGAACAGCCTTTACCTGATTGGTTTCACATATGTAACTGTAATTTAAATATTACCTAATTATTTAATCATGTCAATTCTACATGGGAAAATACAGGTATAATTGAAACAGTTTAAGTTTTAAAAAATTCTTTAAATAGTAATCTATGTCATGTCTAGCCTTGATTTTGTATGTCTGGTCATAAGTTTTCATTACGAAAATTGAAAATTTGTAAGAAAAATTGAAGATGGTGTACTGATACAGCAGCACAATTGACAAATAACATACACAACACCAAACATTATATTTCACTCTGGTTTATTATTAATAAGTACACCCTATTGAAAAATTAGGTAAAACAATGTATCACAAAATATAAGAAATACATGTGCCATTTAAAATCATAAGACCAATAAGAAAAATAATTTCTCCTTCCATATCAGGTACACACAGTGTTATTCATGAAGCATTCTGTAAAAAGTATTATTTAAAAACCACTCTATTTCTATACTCATAAAATGTTTCCATTGAAGAGGCAGCAATAACATTAATGATTTAACACGATTACTAAAAGGTGGCTAGACCACAGGGCAAATCAAACCAGCAACAAGCCCAATTAAAATAATGCCGCTTAATAAATCTAACTCAGGTGTAGTGATTCATGAGCGTATTAAAAATATTGAAAAGAACGCCTTTCAAGCGTAACATTCATAATTATTTGCCTTAGTTAACAGAGTGCCAGTTTACAAAACCTGACCAACCCTGACCAGGCTCCCAACAAGTTCAATTCCGATATAAATTACAAACTCGTAGAAATTGTTCTAAACGTAAACACAAAATGAAAAATAGCTTAAGGCTAATGTTCACAACATGGCAAATGACTAACTTGAACCAAAGTTAGTAGACAATTGCAGGTTCCTTTACATCTTGGCTCTGCGTACAAACAGTAAACCTTTCCACAAACGTTATGTAATTGATAAGAGAATCTGTTAAACACTATAGGCTATTCACGGTAAAGTGAGCACTTTTTGAAGCCCTGTCATTTGTAATAATAGTCTCAATGAATATATTTTATTGTAGCCTTAGACGTTAAATTGCCAGCTTGGTGAAATATATATTGTGTTTATTACTTACATGAAAATATTTATTTTAAAATGTGGAAAAATAAAAAAAGGTTTATATGAAAAAAAAAAAGTAACTAGGATCTCGAAAGTGCTCACTTTACCGTGAACAACCTATACCATTTATTTATGGTGCAACATGCTTTTGGGGTGAGCCTTAACACCGCGTAGCAACGTAATTTTGTTTACCAGTTCTCTCAAGCAATCGATCGCCACTAACTCCTGTTCTTCGTGCAAATTGCATACAATAATCATTAACGATGTTGAACTTTCCTCATTCAATAAAGTGGCTAATAATTATAATACATTTGATATGGTAAAACAGGCGCCGCACGCAATGACACCCCAGCAAGAGACGTCTGCGTAAAACAAACATATTAAAAGTACTATTAAAAATTACATTTAAATTCATGCGACGGCACCCTAACCAAATGTGCACCAATGGTCATTAAAGCGCATCATAATAAGCTGTTTAGACATCACGAGACAATTAAAATGTATTTACTACTGCGGCGTGTGGAACAGCACATCAATATAAAAAGGCTGGGCTAACCAAATGAGGGAGCGAGTACACTAGCAGACAGAAAATCTGCAATGCAACCCTAAATTAAAAATTGTTAAACTCACGTTAACCTCGTTAAACAATAAACAATTATACAATACAAAATCAAAAGGCCTCTCCCCAACTAACTGAAGCAGTGAATATGCAATAAAGGCTGTTCACGATAAAGTGAGCACTTTTGAATTCAACCTTAGAAAAAAAGTCACTGCCTCTACCTGTATGTGTTTCAACGGGCGCACTGAGTGACAGTGTCCAGTAAAGTTGGTAGCGATGGAGAGGGAAGTAGTTCCACGTATTAACGTAGAACAAAAAGTGTTAGGTGACAATTTGTGATAACTTAGATTATTTATGTCACTTTCTGTATTTTGAATGCATTGAAGTGAAAAATTGAGCAGATGTATACAATATTTATTTACTTTTCTAACAATTTCACACTTTCACGTGACCGACACATGGGTAAAGTGATGAGACCCATGGCAATGTTAATTTTACGTAAGATGGAAGAACACACAACGTGTATACAAGTAGATCTTGAGCAGGGCTTTCAAAAGTGCTCATTTTGCTGTGAGCAGCCTGTATCAAGAAACACACTCAAGTTAATTAACGCCTTCCACACTCACCGCTCGTCGCGTTCCAATCATTTTTTTTTTTTTTTTTTACAAAAATGTGACTGATACATCGCCGTAATATTACTGTCAACGGCGTAGTCAACCAGGATTGATATTACTTCAAGTGACGAGTGTTCGCAGGCAGGAATCAGAAAACGAAAATACACTGCTGTCGTTCCGTACCTCAAGCTCCTCACCGGTCGTATCACGCACAATTAATGATTAAAACTTAGTGACGTGCCGGGCTAGGGAATGTGGCGAGGGGAGGTGCAAATAGGAGGGAGCTGCACCCAAGCCAACCAAGGAGAACGTCTCTGCGCACTGCCTCGGTGGCGGCGACGTGAACTAGAAGGATAGATAGCAGCACTGCTGCAATGGAAGGGATACTAGTAACCCCCTGAAGGGCGTCGGCCATGGGAAAAATTTCTACCATTTATTATGCAACTTGTAGACAATGTATGTGACCAAATTTTTCCTGAGATTAAATTCTTCATGCTCGCATGGTTTCTTCTAAATGACACATCGAAGAAAAAAATTACTGGTTTTAATGTGCAAATAAAATAAACCAAATTTTATGCAGATAATTTAAAAAGGGCATTAAAAATGTTCTCTTAATTAATTTTAAGGTATGGTATGCAAAATATATATTCCAAAAATAAAGGGCAGCAGAAAATAAAAATATGCAACAATTTACTTATTATTTTAGCAATTTTTCGAAATTGAAATTTTATAGACGTCTTGAGCTCTTGAGTAGAATAGTTATAATTAGTCTGGATCAATGGGACAGGCACCGGCCGGCCGCCATATTGTGACCTCACCCGACAGCCATCTTGGATGACGGTGACCTCGATCTTGACCCTGTCACCATGACCTTGGATGATCTCGATCCAAAAAATTCTAAAAATACTCAATCAGTTATAGAAAATCTATAAAAACTGTTAATATTTATTAAAACATTGATTAAAATTATTAATAAATATGTATTTTAAAAAACATACATTTTCGGAGGTCCCACCACAACAATCCCCGCCAATATTTGGAATTGGCTATTCAATATGACAATTACTTGTCTTCGTTAATTAGTCGGCAAGACTCCGCCTCTTCGAGCCCCCTTCGCCTACATACTACATATACTGACCATTTGTTTTTAGTATCGCCCGCTAGAGTGCACTGTAAACTCGTGTTTCAACCACCAGAGATAATCTTTAGTCTCGGCAAAAGTGCTATTGATCTGTACCGAATAGTGACAAGTTCATCTAAATTGTTATATTAATCTTTTTTAAATATTTTTAATGAAATTATTTTCGTTTTAAATATATTTACATAAAGTGGGGGAGGGGTTAAAATAAATAAAACACAATATTGTTTCAGTAAAGTACCACATGAGTAAACACATGCACAAAGGTACATTAATTGCAGTCTTGTGTGCACACCGCTTGATGCCCGCATCATCGACCCAGGAATTGTAGCAGGCTGGGACACCCCACCACTTGGCATACGACCGTCTATTACGTTGTTTCAGCTCCTTCTCGACCAAATACACACCAGGAAACTTTGTAGATAGTATGTTCTCAGTGTAGGAACCTCTAGGAATGAGAACATTATTCAAATCCTCGAGAAAGTAGGTCCTTGGAGCATAGTTGCATATACGTCGCACACGAAATAATTTGGGGCTCCAATTCGTTGTAAATCCTTTCTTAAAGATGCCTTTATGTTTGCAGATGCCCACGAGGTATACAACTTGGCTTCAGGCTTGCATAGATCCCTTCCTCTTCGGAATAGCATACACGGCTCGAAGCATGGAGTCATCCTTGACGTCTTCGGGCTTCAAGAGTGTGGTCGAGTGCACTGTAGAGTTATATTCGCGTACGAGTTTTGGGAGTATATCCAACCCCTTGTAGTTGCCATTCGCAGCAATATGCCACCACATTGTTTCCCTTCAGGGTCCTGTTGAACCTTTCGACGATAGAAGTTCTGAGATTCCTCTATGTGGAATAATGATTTATGTTATGTTTCTTCATCAGGGCCTCGAACTTTGCATTGCACAATTCCTTGCCCTGGTCGGTTCTTAGATTAGTCGGGATGCATCATTCGTGCAATACGTCAGCCATGGCCTCAGTGACATCACGGGCATTCTTCGACTTGACCGGCCTGGCCCAAGTGAATTTGCTTTATGCATCGATGACAGTCAACATGTATTTGTAGACCTTGTTGACCAGAGCATACAGTATCATCTCCACGAGGTCGACTTGAAATAGGTCGTTCATCCCTTATATCACGACCTTGTGGCAACGATAGTTGCGTCTCGCAGATGTGTTTGACAGATCTCGAACTCATAATCTTGTCTGGCAGTAACAGCTTAGCAACCTCGACGATGAAATTCACTAGCTACTATTTCGTTGGCAAAAAAAATCTGTTTTGCTTCCAAGTCAGTATGCACCATGAACATCGAGGAAATCATAGTATCTAATTACTTGAAATTTTAATGAGGTTTCTTTGTATAGTTCAAGAAGACATAATATTTAAAACTATTTTTAGAATTGTATTTATTTTATATATAATCCTCGTTATATCCTGTTTTACAGGAAAATTGTAAGATTGTACATTTTGCTACTATAGGGAGACGAAATTGTTACCAATTGTTTGATTCTGAGAGTTGCAAAGGAACTTCGTCTATACAAATTCAACTATTTACTAGACATGTTGTTTGATATGAGTTGCCATGGGCGGATAACATTTGCTCAACTGTATTATTAAATTTATTACTTCAGCTATTTCAAATACTGTTATTTGAAAGTACATCATAAAAGCAATGTAAAAATAAGTTCAGTTGTAAAATTTCCCCGAGCGATACAGCGATGCTCCACGATTGCAAAAGATCTATTGGAAACATCTGTATCCTGAGGCTAAATTGGTTGTTTCTTTAAATAATGTCTGAATCGAAACCATCTGTGCATAGTTCTCCGGCTGAAATTCAGAGTATTGTGCACCCGAGCAGCTGTGGACACAAATGAAATAACTAAGTATGGCGAATAAATTTCTAAACCATTTATTTTAAAAGCAAAGCTATATTTGACGCTTTCGCACCAGTATTTACGACGTTGCTAACTTTCACAAGCTGACCTGATCGCAAGAGTTAGAACTATTAACGAAAACTGTTTCATCTCGAAGGGCCTCGGTGGCCGAGCGGTTAGCTCGCTCGCCTCCCACCAAGACGATCCGGATTTTCGCATGTGGGAATCGTGCCGGACGATGCCGTTGTTCGACGGTTTCCTCCCGTTTCTTCCGCCCCTTCATTCCGACGCCACACCGTACTCGCTTCGATCGCCCCCGTTGGCTCTGAAGCCCTCGCTGTCAAGAGCCGCCCAAACCTCTTCACTCAGTTTCATTCGCAAGGTGTGGAGGGCGTGATCTCCGGCCGCAGATCGTAGGTCGTCGCAGGAGTAGCTCAACGCACCGAAGCAAGAATGACGCTCGCGGGCTGTGCAAAGTATAATATAGGATCTTGCCAAATGGTGGGGGAATCTCTCCCTCCAGTCTACCGAGTACCGCCGTGGAGGTGGTTAAGGTGTTGGCCGTCCGCCATCGTGTCAGGAAAGCCAGAAGACGTGCGGGGACTGGCTGGAGTGCGTGGCCTCGTGATTGGGAAAATGTTGATCACGCAGGGAATAGTTATCACGTGTAGAGAAAATGAAATGGAATAACAGGATGCACGAGCAGATGAAACGACAGAAAAGGCACCCCCTGAAAACGTGCTATTACGGCGCCACAAGGCGCTAAGATAGCGTCAACATACAGTCTGCAATGTCGCTGGCGCAGAGGCGATAGCCGTGAAGTTTTACCAGGGCATCGCAGGACTGTATTTATGCGTTGGCGCATCTCGAATTTCTACCGCCATTAACGTTCGCGGAATGAATGACTGCTGGAGGAATTTTTCTGATGTGAAATGTAACAGAGGCGACGAAGTACAACGGTGAGAAGGTCCCGGGAAAGCCCGCGCGCGAACGCCAATGTCCGCTGCGTTTCCACACGAAACATCAGGTAAAGGTTGTTCACGATAAAGTGAGCGCTTTTAAAATCAACCTTAAAAATAAGCCACTGCTCCTACCTACGTATATTTTAACGGGTGCAATGAGCGACATGAGTTCAGTAAAGTTGATAACGATGGAGAGGAAAGTAGTTCCATGTCTTAAAGTCGAACAAAAAGTGTGAGGCAGCAATTTGTGATAAATATTTCTCTCTCTTTCTGTATTTTTTTAAATATGAGTAGATTTGTAAAATATTTACATTTCTAACAATTTCACAGTTTAAATTGGCCGACGCATGATAAAGTGACGAGGCCCATGGCAATGTTAATTTACATAAGGCGGAGTCATACACAACTTGCACACAAGTAGATCTTAAGCAAGGTTTTCAAAAGTGCTCATTTTACCGTGAACAACCTATACCGTACCTGCCGTTGTATATTTTAGCACACACACACAAGCGTTTTTACGCTAGGCGCTACGTTCCGAAGTAGATTCTGCTGTGTGCTGTAACCCACGACATTCTAGCAAAAAAAAAAAAAATGTAGAAAAGTCTGGAATTTGTTTTGGAATTTCCGCTACAAGCGGTGGCTGGATTATTGTATGCTGGACGAAACTGCCCGACTGCAATTCGTTGCATTATATTGACAGAGTCAAGATCGTTTCGCGTCGGAGAATCGAATGCCCGCTCATAAAACTAAAGGATGTCCCACAGAGACAGTAACAAGATAAAACAGAAAGATTTTAATTGTGCATACACTTTGCAGATTTCAAACTAACATACTTCAAATTATTCTGCGAGAAATTTAATGGTTTTTCTTAGTTGGCAAACTTTGTTCTACCTTATCTCTGAAGGTGAACTTGGCAATTAACTTCACAGTTGTCATACGTTAGATATCGCCTCAAGAATTTAATTAATGTATTATCTTTTTTAAAGACCTACCCCTTAATGTCTGCGTTCTAAAATTCCCAACCTTGCTACTAAGTAGAGATTTCTCTCATTTTAGTGTAAAAAGCTGTGCATACGAAGCCAACAGCATTTTATTTTATGATAGTTGTGACCGAGAAGTGAAAAGCATAAATGGTGTTGCGAAAAAAAAAATTAATGTCTGATTAATACGCGAGCCAATTGCTCCGAACGAAGAAAAATAAATAGAAAGCTGAAGAGCCTCTCGGAGCACAGATGGACGAATTACATTGAAATGGTGCTCGCTACATTCACTATAGGCTGTTCGCGGTAAAATGAGCACTTTTGAAAGCCCTGCGTAAGATCTATTTGTAAGCACGTTGTGTGTTCCTCTACCTTATGTAAAATTGACATTTCCATGGGCCTCAACACTTTATTCATGCGTAGGTAAAATGAAACTGTGAAATTTCCGTAAAATTACGGACACACAGATTTTCAGAAACGGACCTTCCGTAAATTTCACGGAACCTCTCCGATAATTTACAAATTAGTTTTCTATACTTTCCGTTTTGAATAAAAATAGATAGTGAAAATGTCTTTAATTTTCGTTATGTGGGTGTTCTATCGTGTATAAAAAATGATATTAAAAAAGTTAAAATGTTTTGTATTTAAGCAAGTTTCGAACCCGAGTCAAAAAATTTCCAGTCTACAACTCTATCCATTCATCTACAACTCTCACAGACGCTTAGCGCTATTTTTTATTGTTTGCAACGTTAGGGCATAGTCGCGTTGATAACCTTAACTGCCGCAGAAACGATAATTTTCTTGTTACAGTGGCGAAGAAAGCTTCATGCAGAACCGGCATTGTTCGTCCCCGTAACTCGAAGCCAAAGGGAATACGGAGACTTTCCGTATTTTGTATTTACGGATTTAAGTCCGTTTCTCGTCATAACGGATTGCCTTTCCGTATATACGCTGTACTTTCCCGTAAAACATTCCGTAAATATACGGGAATTTCTAGCAGTGCACTTACCTACCTAACTTTGATTCTCCACACTCCACCCAGGTATGTTCTTGGCTTCTGGGCTGTATGTATCCGCGTCCACCACCGTATTCTGTACTGTGCACACGCGGTTCTCTACCGACCCAGCCCGGCGCACACAAAACTCCAAAGCTACAGCATGGTGCCGCGGCAGCAGAAGGCGAACTTCAAAGCGGCATGCAGCCCGCGGACGAGGCAGGCTGACAGCGGGACAGCTGGAAACATCGTGTTTGTTTGGAGAGAGTCCTGCCCCAGCGGTGGTACACCAATGGCGAGAGGAAGGGAGGCTGAAAACGGAGCCGCATCCTCCCGCGCCGATATTTCTCTTTGAGTTACTCTGCCACGCCGCCGGTCTGGCTGCCCCAGCGGCTGTAAGCTTGTCTATGGGGGCATTCAAGGTAATGTGAGACCTTTGGAAATCGACCTTTGAAAAATATCACTGCTCCTTTCCTTGATACATTTTAACGGGCGCACTGAGTGGCATGCGACGTTAAACGTTGGCAAAGACTGAAGGAAAGTTGTTCCGTTTTTGACGTTGAATTTTAAGTGCTTGGTAAACATTTATGAATACTGAAATGATTTATTTTTAATTCTTGTTATTTTTGTGGAAATTAGTGTAAGAATGAGCAAATTTGTAAAATATTTACTTTTGTAAATCATTTTACAGTTTTATTTGAGTGGCGCATGGATAAAGTGATTATGCCCATGGCGATAATAATTGTACATGTGGAGGATGAACACACAATATGCATAGAAGTTGATCTTAAGAAGGGTTTTCAATTTACCGCGAACAGCCTCAAAGGTTAACTTTTGAAAGTGGTGAAATGTATTTAATTACTTTGATTATTAGTCAAATGGCAATGTTTAACTTATGTATAAAAAAAAGTAGCGGGAAGATGGAAATTGGCTGAAAGAAAAAAATTAACGGGGCCTTAAAAAAAAGTGCTCACTTTAACGTGAATAGCCTATAGCACAGTCTGCCCACGGTTCATTGAGCACTTTCGGAATTAATCTTTGATAAATGCTAATTCCCCTACCTCCATGAATTTTAACGGACCCACTGATTGGCATGTGATCTGTGAAGTTGGTAACGACGGAGGAAATGTAGATCCGTATTTTAACGTTGAATTAAAAGTTCTATGGAAACATTTATCAATACAGAAATTATATACTTTATTTTTTGTTCTTTAATGCACCATAAGAGTAAAAATAAGCAAATTTGTAAAAGATTTACAGTGATTTTACAGTTTCGCTTGAACCAACGTATGAATAAAGTTACCAGATCCATAGTAATGTGAATGTTACATGTACATGGAAGAATACACAATTTGCATACAAGTATATCTTAAGCAGGGCTTTCACAATGCTCAGTTTTCCGTGAACAATTTATACCTCAAGTTCGTTTATAAAGTCCTCATACTAAAACCGTGCCCGAATTCGCTATTTGGGTTACTAAATCCACCATGTAACTTAATCTTTTACGGATTTAGGGACCAAATTAACGGATTTGGAGAAACATGCTAAATCGTAAAATACATCCGCAAAACTGTCTGCTTTTATTCACGAATATTTTCACGCCAGTTTTAATTTAAGTTATTCAAATTAAATCCAACACCAATGAAAGAAATTTTTACGAAGAATGACTGACGTGTAGTTTTGTTCGTAACTCACATTTTTTGTATTAAGGAAGGTCATATTTGATACTATATATATGGTCATGTTTGATTTTCTATATAGTATAAAAAATATATATATAACACCATGAAAATAATTTTAATTAATATTTCCTTAAGTGAGCTAGTTAATAGAAATATTTGATAATTTTCAGAACGTAATCATGTACAATTTTTAAAATTTATTTTCATTCCCCATGTAACAAAGATGCATCGAAATATTCAGTAATGCAGTTCCTAAACTGAACACAAGCAGCGATGCTCAGTGTCTTTTCAGTTCAGCACTTTAAATTCCGAAATATTAAATGGCCAATTATCGGAATTCCGTAGACGGCTTAAAAAACCAAGCACTAAAGTATCCGTCGTATGCAGGCATCTTGGTTTTTATTCGTTTGTCGTTTGTTTTCGTTTTCAATACCTAGGTGGCACTATTTTCTCGGTTTCGCCACCAGGCGAGATAGTGATTTCGCCACCAGGCGGCAGCCATATTTGATAATTTTTAACGTATAGGTGGTGCTGTCGGCCATTTACGCATATTCGCTCGACCTCTTCCACGCCATACCATATCTGCTGTCCATTTATTTTTAGTTCGGCCACTAGAGTGCACAGGTAACTTCATATAACATTACATCAGGTCGCGGGGGATCCCCGAGAAATATAATCTGTAGTAGCCAATGACTGAAAAAAAAAAAAAAACTTTTTTTTTTTTTTTGGAGACGAGGCATTCCATATACAAGATGAGGCATTTAAAACAGGCCACCTTAAAAAATAGTTCACTTGTAAAGATAGAAGAAAATAGTTCAAACAAACGTTGCCTGGGGTGAAAGGGGCCATTATGTGACGTTGAGAGTTTGGTGTTACGTCGAGGGGCGAAGGAGTTATGGGGGTCAACATCGGTATTGTAAACGGGATGACATACTTTATAACACACCGCTGAACAGCTCTTCGCAGGATGAATGCAAACATGTGTCACACGTAATGGAAATGTGAACATTAAACCACACCGTCCCATTTAACATACCGCAGTTGACCGCCATATTTCTGTAACCCCTCGGCGTACAACACACCTATTTACTAACGTAACATTATGACCCATTTCCCCCAACAAACAATATTTGTCTGAAACATTTGCCTCTGTCGTTACAAGTGGCCGATTTACTAAGGTGGCCTCTTTTAAATACCTCATCCGGTATTAGTGCCAGCAGCGACGATGGCAGGCGTGGGTTTGTACGAAACTCGCAGTTCACGAGTTGGCAGCCGTGAGTTGTACATTGCTCTTCCCGCAGCACTAGATGTGTAAGACGCGCGGTCGTCTGACGTCCAGGAAAGAACTAGAATCCAGCCTACAGTGGTGACGTCACGCTTCCTAACAACACTTGGAATTTTTCGCACTTGAAATATAATTTCTATCATAAATATTTACTATGTCAATCACGCCTATACACAGACACATCAAATCACAGACACGCAGATACATATGTGTATTTATATATTGTCATGATGGGGCAATAGTGTAAACCTGCCTTTAAACTCATATACTTTCTGAACGCACCGTAGGTAGACATCCCAGTATCCAGGACAAATTGCAAACACCCGGGGCGAATGAATGCCAATACGACGCTAGCTGCGAGGACACATCAACACGGGCCCTAAGGAACAAAACAATCCCTCAACTGTTTCGCCACGAGGTGGAAGGTAAACTAGGACAAGTTTATAATACAGAATCGTTAATAAAAAGTGCATCGCTCCCTGTAAAGCTGTCTGTCTGCAGCCAGCCGCCGAGACGAGAAGATGCTGCACGACCGCCGTTTCCGTAATGACGACCAGCCTACGGCGACGACTCGACAGAAGGTGAGCGAGCAGACACGGACATTTATACTAAATAAATGTGTGGCACTAATCCAAAATAATATCCCTCCGGGCGTTACAGTAAATATAATTGTATAACAATGTTGCAATCCAGATATAACTCTAAATATAACCATTTTATACTTTGCATCTTGTGCGTTGTGATTGACTAACTCCCAATCTAAAATACTAAATGTATTGTCTACCAATATAAATATAACAAATCATAACAATATGTAAATGTAAATGTAATAGTTAGATATATACAAATATGAGATATGAATATAAAAAATTATGTATAGATTAATTTAAAACTGTTTTATATTTCTATGTATACATATGCCTATAAGCACATTAAAATAATATATGTTATAATGTTATGTAGGTATATGCGTGTTTTATTCTGGAGCGAACGAGTATCTGGGTTTTCTCAAAGTTCTTACACATTTTTTACTTTTAAAATGTATTGTTACGAGCTGAAGCTGGCACCGGGAGGCTGTCCGGCGCTGTGGGCGGTGACCCACCTCGACTCTCCCCTCTTCCTGGAACGATGCGCTCGCTGCCTGGTTTTTTCGCTTCTAGGAAGCCCATGAATAACTGGCAGTGGCGATATTTTCTTGCGCCACAGCCCCTCCTCCCCCCACTGAAGAAACCGACACGACGTTCAGGAATATTCTGCGCATTAGGATACTCTGCACAACTCGGAAACTAGCAAAATATCTGGAAGATGGCGTACGACCTATAAATAAAAGCCACAGCTGTATTGCGGGAAGTCTTTGGCGGAGGCCATCTGGCCAGTGCGCGAGCGACGTGAAGTACGAAATGACGGCGGCGGACGAGTGTGTAGTGTGAATGGACGAGAGGGCGTGAAACCCGGCGAGTGAAGCCTACTGTGCGTGTACTTTGCGTAAGGGCGCTCAAAGAGTCTAGAAGATTGAGGACTGGCGGGACATGGACTGAACTGGAGTGGGACTAAGTGGACAAGTAATACGGTTTTTATTGTAAATATTGGAGCTGTCAAATATGGACACGTAATTTATAAAATCATTGAATAGGTTTATACACTGTATATTGGGACTGATTTTTTTATTATTTAATTTCATTGATTTCTTTGAGGTAATTATAAATTGTATTAGTTGAAGTCATTAACAATTAATTACAATTATTGTAAACAGTAGCCTAAGGGACATAAATGTATTGTGAGATGTTGATTTCAGAGAATTTTGTTTGCAGTAATTGTAAATAAAATTAGGAAGTTATACCTAATTATTTTATTTTATTAATATTTCCATCCCTTAACAAACTTGGTTTAGCCCACTAAATCTCGAGAGAGAAATTGTAACAGTATGAACAAAGTTCTTCTGTGGACACAAGCTGGGCCCGTTACTGTAAAGAGAATCGCTTTTATATAGAAAAAATGACAGTTGTTCTGAAACCATCGATTTGGAAGCGCTTCATTTTCATACCCCGAAGATAGATTTTGGATACGAAGGCCTGCCTTTGACCTCAACGATCATGGAACAGCGACCTGCATCATCGATACCTGGTCGTCGTCAATGTCGATTCTGCGATAGGGTTTTCACCTATGATCGAAATACTCATCGACATGGTAGAAAGGCCTGTACGAATATTGCTTATCGCGCGATGAGGCATTACGACTTTGGTCCCATGCAGTTTATGCAAGGCGATACCTTGAAGAACCACATCAAATATCGCAAGAATTCGTCTACTGGGAGTCAGCAAGTGTTGCCGGCAATACCTCTTGCTGCATCGAAGGGTACTGATTCTACAGGGAATTATGACGAGACAGTTAAAGCTACAGATGGAATGAGTGACCTTAATCGTATAGTAGAGACGGTTTGCGCTAAATGCACACTTGCAAGATGTTCGCGTGAAGTTTACGAACTTCAAAATAAACGGACGTCGGCTCTAAATACTGGTGATGATCATGTAACTGCTACAAAGAAAAGCAAGTGAAGATGACCATTAAGACAGCATAGATGAAAATGAACGTGAAGACAGCTACATCATTGAAGACAACGGTGATTTGCTGCAACAAACGACATGAAGAAGGCATATGATTCTGAGAATACTGGCTACCTATTTCCCGAAGACCCGAATGAATTTCAGTGATAAACACAGATATTTGATTGACCTGCAAAAACACGGGGATCTCTCACACATTGTTGAGATATCTTCAATCATCAGCGAACTAAATGGGAGGGGTTACATCAAATGATGCGATAAACTGCTTTCTTCTGAAATTGTAATTACAAAAGAAACACTTTTAACAATAATTGTTTCTTAGTTTTTTTGCTATATCCTTTTATCCCCCATAACTTTGAAGTGTTTCTACAAGCACTTATGCCCAGAATATGAATTAAGTATTTAAGTAAAAAATGCATAGATAGTGGACTACATACGAATCATTGTAACAAGTTGATTGGTCGTGTGTCTGTTTATAATGTCTGAAGTATTTGCATATTGATTTGGGCCCCATAAGTATAGGTTGGATGTACTGTGAGTTGGATAGATGTTTAAGTGTATGCTTACACGTATCAAAATACACCTTTTAACCTTTTGCAAATCTTTGATTACCATAGGAAACTGAGGATCTCCAGAACTCAGAAAATGACATGCATAGAACAATCTTGCATATGTTCACAGCACTGCATAACAATAAAACATGTAAAACCTTTAGTTAAAATAATGTATTACTGAAATGGAAAATAAATAAAACCAGGCCAAATGTGTTATTAAATCAGAAAAATGTAAATTAATATGTGAAATATTTAGTAAACTTTAAATGTGCGTGTAGCCAAAATATCTTTACTCGAAATTAAAAATTATTTTTAATTACCAAAAATTAACTACCACCATCCTAACAAAAAATAGTGTTAAATCAAGTAAGAAAATGAAAAATTATAAAATCGAAATAAATTTTTACTGTTGTGCTGCTTTAAAATTAAATATCAATTGAGTAGCATGATTATGGCGAGATGGTCGTAAGGGGATCGGGGATTGGAACCGGAGCCGCTCGGCCACCACCTTGTTACGTCACCCTACCCCCATATTGTAGGACCATGACCTTGATCTTTGACCCGTGACTTTGACCTTCACCCCGATGACCTCTGACCCCAAAAACAAAAAAAAATCTAACAAGAAATTTAACTAAAATTCGTTTGAAAATTAAAAAATCGATTTTAAAATTGATAAAAAATTTATTATTAAAATTTAATTTAAAAATCGTTAAAAATTTATAAAAAAAACCGTTCTAAAATGTATTCTTAAAACATTTTCTGTATAAAATTTCTTTATTGAAAAATCTTTAACCGCGGTGGTCATTTTTCCCTTCTTTTCCTTCAAAATTTCCCTTTTTTTCCTTTAAAAAGTTGCCTTTTTTCCCTCAAAATTTCCCTCGAGAATTTTTTTTACTAAAAATTCCTTTAAAATATTTGTTTATTAAAAAAATTTCAACCCCCGCGGGCCATTTTTTCCTCGAAATTTCCCGTTTTCCCCTAAAAGTTCCCTCAAGGAAATTTTATTTAAAAATTCGTTTAAAAATGGTGTATATATATATATATGTGTATATATCTCAAAACGACTAATTAGCCAATGAAAATCATTGGCGGGATAATTGTGCACTTAAATATATATTGAAAGGCTGGAGTGGTGGGGGCTGGTCGAACGAATCTGGGCGAACGGGTGTGAGAGAGGCAGTTACTTGTGTATATGTATATACTCCAGCCTTTCAATATATATTTAAGTGCACAATTATCCCGCCAATGATTCTCATTAGCTAATTAGTCGCTTTGCTCAATCCTCTCCACCCCTGACAATTTATCCGATTGGCTAATTACTCTTCGTACGATCCAATGTTCCTCACTGGCATATTAGTCACCTTTGCTCCATCCCACCACGTGACAACCATCCTGATTGGATGATTGACTCGGGTATCTTCGGAAAACTTCGTGCCGTCAATGTTTCTCTTTGGCTAATTACTCACTTATGTTCGACCCGACCAATCAGAGTTTAGTCGGCTAATTAGTCACGCCCGTTCCACCCCTTCCACCACCGCCGTTCCACTCCACCAATTTTTCTCATTAATTAATTAGTCGCTTTCCTCCATCCTCTCCAATCTCTTCGATTGGCTTGATATGGCGCATTCCCGAGGGCCTCCGGGAAAAAGTTGCACCTCGCTATTTCGAGAGGAGAGCCCGGTGATCATTTCTGGACTTTTAAGTGTCAAATTTCTGTTACGTTAGCCATGCCATCAAGTACAGAAGAAACCCTCAGCAACGCAGAAGACACGGGAGACAATATCATCCACACGATATTGGCAGGAGGAGCAACGTTGTCTGCGGACACGAACCCACGACCATCAGGCAATCGGCTACCATCAGTAAACTCGTACCACCCCCCAGGATATAGTGTATTCTCACCCAGTTTCGCAGAGAGTCCCATCAGCTCCGACTTTGAAGACAGCGACATCAAAGAAGTGACCGTCGCCGAATTTTCTCCATTCAGGCAGAAGACACGAGCAAGTACAGTAAATTAAATTGGTGGGTACCGACGCTTCAGTTTTCGAGATGCTAGAGGAGTTCTGCAAATTCAATTTGGTGACGGCACAATTCACTGGCTGTGCTGCTACCATGAGTTCGAAGGCTGTTACATGCTGAACACACTAACGTGCGAATACAAAAACTGTTACGTGTACAATTTATGCCCCGACTCTACGCTTCCCAGTTCTCTGGAGGGGTTGGTAAAACAAAATTGCTACGTTCACGTAAGCAACTCAAGATAGTACGAAAGTGTATCGAACGAACTGTTCCGAGAAAATAAAAATAATAACGTGTGTAAATGGCTGGAGAAATGCAGGCATGGATTTCCGTACTGGGCCTCCAGCTGCACGCCGCATGCATGCGAAGTGCACCCAGGCTCGAGGCCGAGACCTTTCGCCAAGTCTTCTCGCATCTACGGAGCGCGTCCAGGCGACAAGTTTAATCCAGGGAAACAACACGCAAGTATATCTCCTCTACTGCACGGCGTAACCTACACGGACCAGCCGTCAGCTACCGTGACCGTGGAGATATGTGACGAAAATGTTCATTTCCTTCTCCTCGAAAGAAGAGCCATCTATGGTAAGGTGTTTGAATTAACAGTGCAAGATTACGATGGTGACGATTGCGCGGTTCATATTTGCCGGCCACAAACAAAGTTCCCCACAAACATTGGAAATATGAAAAAAGAAAATGTGGACGAAAGACATACAACCAAGTACGACAGGGAAAATTGCGAAATTATTCACGAAATAAATAAAAAAAAATTATGTTCGGAACGGTGTGAGGGTGCTTGTGTAATAAACATAATGCTGTACGTGATTAATAGTATGGAGGGGAAAGAAAAATATCTTAGGTATAAGGAAAATCATTATTATCTCATAATTTTTGTCTTTTTTTTTTCAGTAAAATATTTCTTAAATATATAGCCATCTTGTAATATTCATGTTTACCAAGTTTGTAACTAAATATGTCTATCGTGTAAAAAATAATTTTATTTTCAAGTGGTTTGTGTGTTAATACAATGTATATATAATTTTCTTTCATTTTTTTTACAAGTACGATGTATGTATGTATTTATATAATTTTCTTTCAATTATTTTTTTTGTGTACAAGTATTATGTATCTATATATACGATGTAAAAGTACGTATGTATTTATATTATTTTCTTTCAATTCTTTTTTGTGTACAATTATGATGTATCTATATATACGATGATAAATAAATATTTATATGTTACAAGTGCGGGTGTAATATTATTTATTCGTAGTAAAAAATCATGTTAAAAAATGGCAAATTATTCCTGCCCCGCTGCTGCTGTTGCATGCAATTGAGAGAGAGAGAGAGAGAGAGAGAGAGAGAGAGAGAGAGAGAGAGAGAGAGAGAGAGAGAGAGAGAGAGAGAGAGAATCGGGTGCCGTCCTTGCCTCGTGTGGCAGAATGAAGTTTGCCACGCAAGTACTTCCTCTCCCCGCGAGCATTCTTGTTCCCCTTCCGTCTTCACACACACACACACACACACTTGCATGTGCTAGTTAAATAGGTCAGTTCCATCGTGCAGTGTGCTACTTTATTTAAAGTGAATGCCACCTCTTTAAATGCCTATACATAGTAATAAGAAAAAAGTGCGATAAATTTAAGAATACATTTTTTTTTTTGTATTTTTTAAAGAGTGTAGGTAATAGGAACTGTTTAACAGAAAACTATTGCGCATATTTGTGTAACGTTCTCCAAGAGAAAATCAAGTGAAATATATACAGATTATTTACTAAAAAACCTGACTTACGGTCCTGTTTACACAAGGAAAAAACAACAAAGTACTAAACCCACACACACACGGTTATAAGATAATAACACGTAGTTGTATTAAACTTGACAAACACATACAAATAACATACTAAATAAAAAAAAAAGTGTATAAATGCGTGTCTCTCTCTCTCTCTCTCTCTCTCTCTCTCTCTCTCTCTCTCTCTCTCTCTCTCTCTCTCTCTCTTAAAATCGCCTTCGTTTTACATTCGTACAAATGTCTCAATTTGTATGGAGATTCTCGGTCGGTAGAAATAGTTTCACAAGTCGTTCCATGTTACATTTCACCTTTCTAAGAACACGCACACAGTTCTAGGTGCACATCGGCAACATCGTTACGTAACGCAAGAAATCTTGTTTCAAAATGATTCAAACACTGACGAATCTCATTACCATGGTGTTGAAGAGATTGGGGGGGGGGGGGCGGCAACGGAGACCACATGTCCTCCCATATTTTGTTATTGGTAGGATCAGTATCAGAGACTGTCGAGTAACATATCGGCACAGGCGAGTCGCCGTTGGTGTTGTTTGCACATGTAAAACAGTCATTTCGGGAGATCTACCCTCTCGCTGCGGTTTGTCGCCAGCTTCCAACAGCAGTGAACCCTCAGTAATGGTGCTGGCACATGCAGCCAACTCACCCGTCTGGAAGCCATGAAAGGGTGCCGCCTGGATGGATGCTGCCTGGAAGGGTGCCGTCTGGGTGCTTCGTAAGGACGTCTCCGTCGCGATGTCGGGCGCTGCTATAGGTGCAGTGCTGGATACTACCATGGTCTCCTGAGATGGAGGTATCCGCCTTCTCGAACAACTCTCCCGCCGCAATCAGGAGGGCGTCGTTACACTCGGACCAGAAATCGAGCTGCGACGTGGCGAAGATGGGTTATAGCTAATGTCCATAGTCACAGGACAAGAAAAAAATCTTCAACACCGATACGTTGACGAAATCACTTGTTGGTTGTAGGCGGCGACCTCAAGAAAAAAATTCGTGCGTTTGCTTACACGTGTCACACCAGGACCCGGCATCATCGTTCTTTGCCACCACGTCACCCCGTTTCTTCGCCCGACGCGCCTCGCACCATACATGGGGGTGCGGTTGCCGAGGGTACCTAGGCTGTATTTCGTACCAATTATAGCCCATGCAGAGTACATACCCTCCAAAACACGTCAAGCACGTTATAATACTCACCGACGTACCCTTTCATCGCCCGATGCTGTATAACAATGGCGCATCAACGTCCAAACTAAAGCTCCATATATTCCCACCACAGCCTGCCGCCCCTTTGGGATCTGTTTGTTTGCTCACGAATACAAAAAAGTTACCTATACACTCAACTTAATTTCTAGTTAGGAAGAATCCTTAAATAAGTTGACGTACTAGTTCGCCTTTTCTTAAAACCGTATACATATTGTTTACCATGAAGTATCAATATGTTATCGACGAAATTTTGCAAATAGCCAATAGTGACGTAATGGAGTGGGGGTGGAGGGGCACAGGCAGGTAAATGGCGTGGGAGGTTTTCCCCACCCCAAGAGCCACGTCGCATCTCCCAGGAGAGAGGATACTGACGAAACTGCACATCGCGCATAAGAACGGAAACGCAGCTGGCCGCCAAGAAACACGTATTAATTCTAGCGGAAGGTATTTTTTTTGATCGGTGTAAAGTACATGCGTGACAGGGCAGGACCGAACGGGTGTCGTGGAGAATTACTTTGCGCAAGATTTTCCTGTTTCCTGCTGGCCATCCACAATGGCCCCTGATGGCCCCGTCGGCCAATTCTTTAGAGAAAATTTATTTTCAAATTTTATTTATTTAGCAAAAAATATTTATTTATTAAAAGTTGTAAAAAATATAAAAAAATACACAACCTAATCAGTTTTGACATACATGCCTATTTTATATATAGAAATCACAAACAAACTACAAATGCGACAATTTTATTTTTTTAATAATTCACTCTACCAGTCAACATACGTTCGTAACAAATTAGTTACAGTCTTTGGCGTTCGATCCGGCGTAGTAGAACTTCTTCTTCTTCCAAGTTGAGGTCAGCTGCGGACGAACCCATGTCGGCAGTGACTGTAACAGGTGACGTCACACTTGGATGTTTACGGGGGCGCACTTCACAGTCCGTTGCAGGTCCCCTGGAAACTTTTTTCTTATGCATCGTAGGAACGACACGACGGCAAGACCTTCGACGTTTAGTGGAGACAGCTGGAGTCGGCACGTCGTTGGTAGTACTTTTTCCCCGGCACACACCATTTGGTATGGAGCCATTTGGTGTGGAGAAATTCTGTATGGAGCGGTTCTGGGGGGAGCAGCCCTGGGCGTGAATTTCAATGTTCGTAGAGTCACCTCGGCTCGAAGTTGCTGCGAATTCAAGAACCTAGTCCACTGTTGCTGGAAGAGGCGTATCCCGCTTCATGTGATGAACCAAGCAATTTCCAGGAGTGCAGCAAGTTATTAACTGTTGCGCAGGTTCGCCCGACGCCATCGAATATTGTAAGTGGTTCCATCCATCGTATCTTTCTTCGTAGGTAAGTAGCAACCCAGACTCCCAGAACGAATAGACGGTTTTAGAGTTGTCCGCGAATGTCAGGGCGTACAAGTTCTCCGGATGAAAGGGCGTCATCTTGCTCCCACGGTGACTCGTGCTCGACTAGCGAATAATTTATTTTAGGGTTCTACTTATATACTTTTTTTTTTTCGTGTCGTGGAATGGCGTTATATTTCACACTACCAAAGATATTTATATATCAAATATGTTACGTCTTTGCTCATACCACTCGTAAAGTAACTGTACATTTCTCGAAGCGCTCACCAAAGAAATGGGTTCACTTTCTTTCCTTAGTTTACGAAGAAAAGGACAGCCATGTTCGCTCTGTAAGTCGATAATCTCCACTTTCGCAAATTACTCGACCATTTCTTTCCCCATGTTCAGGAAGCCTTTCAGATTACAGTACATTATTACGATTGAAACGTACGTATCCCCAACTTACATATCTACGTACGTATTTGACAGGCGTGTATATTTATATATACACGTAGGTAACGAACTGATTATTTTTACCAGGCCGGAAAAACAGTCATACTGAACAATCCTGTTGTGGAGTATCAAGCAGTAGGCAGCGGTGTTTGCAGGCACATTTTCCTTGGTGATTATCTCGATCTTGCAGTCGACCGTACCATTATGCACGCGCTCTTTTTGCTTCGATGTATCGAATACTAGCAAAGGTGCCATGTCTCGGAAATCTTCGGGGCTCGGGACGGGATGCACCTCGCGTCCGTATGACGAAGATTGGAATTGCGAATACATATAATATGCCAGCAGGTACTGTCCATTTTCAAAGTTTGTGTTCAAATCCACGTACGGGTAGCTTTCACTATTCAAAATATCTTTACGTTTTCGACCTTGCTGTGGTCGAACGTAAACTTGACGGCTCTGATACTATCCTGTTTGTTCGTCTGAAGCCGCAGTACGACGTAGCATGGCGTTTCCCTGGTGGACGACGTCTTCACGACCCAGTGATCTCGCGTGGCGGCGGACAAGCCCGGGCAAGTGACCAGGCTCCAACTTCTGAATGCTATTTCGATCACTTTGTCTTTCTTAGCATAATTCAACAGCTTGACACGTTCACGAGTGCTCGGGGTCACGTGTGAGACGAACCATTCTATGGTGTCTAAAGTAAGAGAGACGGGCTGATGGTTTTCTCCTACTCCCAACACAGCATCCAAATGCGATGTGGAGAGCATTATCACCAGCTTCTGCCTAGCTTCTATTATTATTTTCTTACAATCCGCGGCAAATCCCAGGAACATGGAGAGCGGAATGCACACTTCGAACCTGCCTTCGTCGTGAATGGGAACACTGTAGGTATCTTCAATTCTCCAGCCTGTCATCTTGGCTATGGGGAGATGGCTAGACGTGAGCGATAGGTAATTTTTTTATCGATGAGGTTATTCCGACATAACGAGACTGGTCGATCGCGACGCCATTAATCTCGTACATTACTCGCTCGAAAAGGTGCAGGAGTCCATTTCGTACCAACTTGGTGGTGGTCGGGTGGGTCCAGTCCACCTTCGTTAGGCTGCCTCTTGTGCGCACAAAGGATTGGCTGGGCAGCGTGTAAATATCTTGTCGCTGTATAGGTATTCTAACCTCCCTTCCGAGAACGAAAGGTCTGGCAAGATACGGTTCGTAACAGTGCATGTCGATTTTTTTAAATCAAGTTTATCGTCAAATTCTAGGCTCTGATCCGCGTCGAGAATTTCGTCTGCCATGTCGATCGACTTTTAAACCGAAGTAGACACGGAGAAACTTAGCGTTTTCAGGTGTTAGCGCAACGCTGGCTCGCAGCTTAATGAAGACGGGTTCGATGAACTGCGGGTTTTTATAGGCTTTTGTCTTCCCAGCGAAATTTAGTCCCACCGTTTTAGGTGTAATCGTAGCGTAATTTCTTCGTTTCGGAAATTTATCAATTCCTCGTTTTGGTCCACGATCGAAACAGTTACTTCGTGGACGCTCTTTGCAACGATCGGAACGTAAATGAGCGTTCTCTGAGATTCTACTATTTTATATCCGGGACCTACGGTGGGAGCAAACTCGTAAATATTACTGCTCGGTTTCCCATTCCCGTAACTGCAACTTGCCAAGTTACAGTTTATCCGTATGACGTTCACTGTAAAAGATGTTTACGGTCCGCGACGACTCGTGTTTCATTCCCGCTTCGTACACTCTGGCCTCGAACCCCAGCATGGGTCCGATGGTATCCGGATCCGTGAAATCTATATCCGCGGTGCAAAACATTTCAGCCTTTAGGGTATGCGGATTCCCAAGCCGCGATGTGGCGGCAGCTGTACCTAGCGTATTGCGCAAGAGGCTCGTTCCGAAAAATGTCCACTCCGACGACGGTAAGGAATACTTTAACGCTATTTTCCGCACCCTGATGAAGAAACATAACATCACTCAGGATTCTACTTTCTCTGGACTTAAGGCTAGCATCATCGAACGTTTTCACAGGACTTCAAAGGCTAAACTGTGGAGACGTTTCACGGCGAATGGAAACAACAAGTGGTTGACACTAATCCCGAAACTTGTACGCGAGTATAATTCTATACAGTTCATTTCACACTCGCATGAAGCCTGAAGACGTGAAAATCAACTCTCTGCTTTGAACTGTGTACGCTATCCTGAAGAGGAGGGACCCGCGCAAGCCTAAAGTTAAGATCGGCGACTTGGTGCGGATTTCGAAAAAAACGTGGGATTTTCCACAAAGGCCTCCGCTAGAACTGGTCTGTAGAGCTGTACAAGGTGGTGCGTATACGACATGCGTACCCACGCATGTTTTACCTCGAGGATCTACATGGCGAACCCATCATTGGTGGATTTTACGCCGAAGAGATCTGGCCTACACGGTTTCCAGACGTGTACTTGGTGGAGAAGGCGCTGAAACGGCGTAAAGGTCGTGTGTACGCACAGAGGCTAGGTCACTCGAAGCGTGATGATTCCTGGGTCGACGCGAAGGACATTTTGTCGTAACGCTCCTGCTACAACTGACATCTAATGTAAAACTTACAATTTTTTTTTACTATAATAAAGCTTTGCTTGTTTTACTGAGTCGTTTTTGCTTTCTTTCATTTATGTCCCCTCCCGATGCCTATGGGGCTGTTGTGTGTATGCGCTCGTGGGGTATGAACAATGTACTGCATGTATTGTACCGTGGTGGGTACCAGGTGTCGAACCTGGACTTTCTGTATGACTTGGTGATGTGTATACTTTTTTTTTCATACTTGAGTTTGTTCCCTGGCTATATAAATAGTAGCACGTATTTAGTTCCACCTGTATAATTACAAACAAATAAATTGGGTTTGTTCCCCGGGACAATACATTGTCGTACATATTTTCCCCTTTAGTACTGTACCATATTATCTCACGCTCGTGTGTAAAGTGTATACGTTTCTTACCAGTACTGTACCATATTATCTCTCGACAAACTTAGGCCTTACTTATTTCCCGACTGGGGCGCGACATATTTCATACTTGAGTTTGTTCCCCTGGCTATATAAATAGTAGCACGTATTTAGTTCCACCTGTATAATTACAAACAAATAAATTGGGTTTGTTCCCCGGGACAATACAGTGTCTTACATATTTTCCCCTTTAGTACTGTACCATATTATCTCACGCTCGTGTGTAAAGTGTATACGTTTCTTACCAGTCCTGTACCATATTATCTCTCGACAAACTTAGGCCTTACTTATTTCCCGACTGGGGCGCGACATATTACATGCTAATAGGATATGCAGTCGGCTCGTTGTTGGGACGCTGCATGCGTACACACGTCATTAAGTGTGAAATATTTTTCATGTATCGATGGCTGGCGTGAATACAGCAGTATCTCTGCTGGGAGAGGATGTCGTGGCAGGATGCTGCGTGGCAGTTACACATACGTGCAGCTACAAAGTGTCGACTTTGGATACTTCTTTCTGGCCGGCGCCTTCAGAGCAGAGACAACTTCAGTGGCTTCGAGCGATACGCGCTCTTTCTTCGTTAAAAAAAAAACACATTCAATTACGTTCGAGAACCTTAGTATGTATTTGTTTGTGACTGCTCGCGTCTGTCTCCCTTTTTCCTATAAAGTGTACCTCCATTCAGTATACCTTTGCTATGTAGCAATTTTTAAACATATGTATGTATGTATACCAGCCGTGCATTTTTTTATACCACTGATACTAAATATTTTCTTTACCAGTCGTGTTTTGTAAACAAAACATTATTTACAATATGGTAAAGCTGGTACAAAACATTTTATTTGCCAACAGTGTTTGTTTAACACATCGAAACAAAACAATTTTTTTAACTTACGTGAGCAGGGTGTAACACGAGATACAATATTTGTTATAAACCTCAATTTATTTATTTACACACACACACACACGCACACACATTACAATACTGTCCTTTTCTACATACGTAGCATACGAAGATTCTTCTCCTCGTCAGTAATAAACACAATGTGTTTTTTTTTCTTTCAGTTTTGAGATCATTACATACACGTAATATTGTTTCATATGTGCCACGGATTATCACACATCCAGAGCCCTAATGCTTGGGCGTTGCACGGCGCACATAGTCCATTTTCACAGTCGTGAAGCCATGGTACATACTACTGTACCAGCTGTCTGAATGGAGGACATCGCGGTTGTTTGTGTTTGTAGAAGTCTACCATTCTCGCACTGGCAGGACGCACACTGCGTATCGCCGACTCATGTCGATACACTTAACACGGGGTAATCGGGAATGATGTCTTCCTCCAACACTTTGTGAAGGTCACCGTACGGAATATTTCCATCGCTCCACCTAACTCCGTGCATGTGTTGCTGTTGGCGACATGCCTGTTGCGTGGTGCAGCCGAGCTGCTTCCATTGGCATGGCGGTGGAAACGTAAACACTTTGGTTTTCCCTTCGTCGTCGCTGTACCAGATGCCAATCTGTTTGATGGCGTACGCGTCCAGCGCGCGAAACCCTTGCATGTTGCAAAACACAGACACTATACATTTTTTACAAGTCATTTCACACTGTATTCACTCGTGTTCTGGGCTAGCTTCCCCGTCGCTGGGTACTGCTTGCCAGTAGAAGACTTGTACGGAGTCTTCCACGGGGAAGTTGGTCGCTGCCAGGGCTGCCCTGCGTGCCTTGCTACCAGCCCCTGCGGTGTGGTGTGTCGGGGACTGAAGTTATGATGCAGCCCTTGAAACACTCCTTGCGCGGGATGCAGTCCCGCATGTCTCTATCCAACTGTGGGTAGGCTGGCAAATCCTTGAATACTGTAGAAATATCGCACGGCGCGTACGTGAGCAGGAACTCTTTCGGCAGATGCGGTAACTCGTCCCACTTCTGCAGGGCACTGGGTGATCGTACCCTTCCGAATGCCAAAATGGCCGAAAGGATTTTCTGACCGTTTGGACAACATGCGTACATTTCTAAGAGCGAGGTGTAACTTTTTCCCGGAGGCCCTCGGGGATGCGCCAGTCGAAGAGATTGGAGGGGATGGAGTGAAGCGACTAATTTGCCAATGAGAAACATAGAGCGAAAAGTGAGTAACTAGCCAATCGGATAGATTGTCGGGGGTGGAGGGGATGGAGTAAAGCGACTATTTAGCTAATGAGAATCATTAGGGGGGTAATTGTGAGCTGAAATATATATTGTAAGGCTGGAATGGTGGGGTTAGTCGAACGAAGTGGGTGAACGGGCGTAAGAGAGGCAGTAGCGTACACATTTTTTTAAATACAATTTTTTAAACGAATTATTTAAATAAAATATTCTTTAAGGTAATTTCTAGGGAAAAGTGGGAGATTTCTAGGGAAGAAGGGGAAAATGACTGCCGGAGTTAAAAATTTTTAATGAAAATTATTTTTACATAAAATTTTGTTTAAAATAAATTTTTGACGATTTTTATAAATTTTTTGACGATTTAAAATCATATTTTAACAATACATTTTTTATCGGTTTTAAGATTTTTAAACGATGTTTTAATTAAATTTTTTGATGTATATATATTTAGCATGTTTTCGAGATTTTTTCTCGGTTTTCGTGTCAGAGGTCACCGGGGTCAAGGTCACGGGTAAAAGGTCAAGGTAAAGTTCATCCAATATGGCATTCGGGTGACGTAACATAATGGTGGCCGGGCGGCTTCAGCTCCGATCCCCTTATGCCCAATTCGCCATAATCATGCTACTCAATTGAAATTAAAATCAAAGGGAAATAGTTCTTAACCGGAAGTAGCTTTCCTCATTTCCATCGGTTCAAAGAAACTGATTAAGATCCCAAATATTTAGTTGCAGTTATGTTCTCACAATCCAAACCTTACTTGAAAAATGTAAATTTATTTTAATATCCAGAAAATTCCCCCTCGCTTTCAACCTACATGTAGACTCCTGTCCAAATTAAAGTTACACCGAGTTCAGTAAAATTAATGTTAATATACTCCGGCGTACTAGCTCACTGGTTTAACATTCTGTATAGATCAGAAATATGAAAAGTTCCCAAATAAAACTCTCTTCGAATAAATTACAAGCATGTAGAAATCAAATACCAGTGAAATTAATCGTAGATGTCTGCCTCCATACTCGCAAAATACATGGCGTCACCTGGATATAGCTGCAGTGCTAACATAGCAGACATAGCGCATGGCGTTTAGGGATCGGCGTCCTCAGCGTCTCAGCAAAACTCACTCATAAAATAACTAGACGCCCGCCATTAACCATCTTCTTAAATCGGTTGATGAAGCAACCTAAACTCTTCTTCCGGGAATTATGCCTAACCTGTACCTAGGCTGGCGCTGGGGATTATCTAGATAGAAATCCCAGCAATATCTTATATCATCCGTTCATGTTAAAAGTCCCTACCAGAAGCATCGTCTTCCGGCATCTCCACTGCCAACAACTAATCACGGCCTTCTTCCGGTTATACCTCATAAAATAAAATAAACCAAAATCTAAATATACTTCAAATACAAAAATAAAATAAATAATCAAGTTTTCAAAATCATAAAATAATTTCTGAGAACAAAAATAAACATATAAATATAATATAAAAATATTAAAGTAACAATATGCCAAATCTCAGAATATTATGTGAAAAATACCAAATAATGCTGAAATTACCTAGATTGGTATTTATATCAATCATAAATAACAATATTTAAATGTGTTACAATAACATGTAAAAAATGTGAAAATTAATATTCAGATCAAAATAACACGTGAAATCAATAAATAATACTTTTGTAACACTTCTCTAGCTAATTTGCATGTCCTAGACATAATCTATATACACCTGTTCTATCGAACCATGACAACGTTAATGCAGTCGTCAAGTAACATTTAAAGGGCTTGCATTGGTCACTATATTTATTAAAAGAAATTTTGAGTAGCATACTTATAACTACATAAAAGTCGAGCTGTGTGCATGGTTTAAAAATGTGCATGGTTAAGTTTAAGTGCAAGCAAAATGTCATGAGCAGCGAGGTAAGTTTGCCCCCTTCTTCGTAAATAAATATCGATTCAATTAATATTTTATAATATTTCTGGAGTTTTTCAGATTGTTTCAAAATGGTTGGAATTTTTTATTTGTTTGTTTTTATTGGTTTAAAGTCAAAGGCCAAGGGACAAGTATCAGGGGCCTTGGAGTCAATGACCGAGTGTGTTGGATGTTTGGTCAATGGCCTTGGGTCAAGTGTCTTGAGTCAAGGGTCTTGGGTCAAGTGTCTTGGGGGTCAAGAGTCTTGGGTCCTGGGTTTTGGGTCAAGGGTCCTGGAACTTGGGTTAAGGTTCATGGGTCAAGGATCAAGGGACAAGGGTCAAAGGTCGTGGTGTCAAGGGTCCACTATCTGGGGTCAAGGGTCTTGGGTCTCGGGTTTCGGGTATTGGGTTAAGGGTCTTGGGTCAAGTATCCTATGTCTTGGGTCAAGTGTCTTGGGGGTCAAGAGTCTTGGGTCCTGGGTTTTGGGTTAAGGGTCCTGGAACTTGGGTTAAGGGTCATGGGTCAAGGATCAAGGGACAATGGTCAAAGGTCTTGGTGTCAAGGGTCCACTATCTTGGGTCTTGTGCCAAGAGTCTTGGGTTTTGGGAATTGGGTTAAGGGTCTTGGGCCAAGTGTCTTGGGTCTTGGGTCAATAGTGATTGGGTCATTTAGGGGCAATTATTGGCCATTTAGGGTCATTAGGGTTCAATCGGATCATTAGGATTTATTCATGGGTTTTTATGGTCATTGTGGGATATTTATAGGCCATATGGGTATTTCAGGGTAATTTATGGGCCATTATGGATCATCAGAGGTGTTATAGGGGCCATTAGGTGTCATTTAGGTGTCATTAGGTGTTATTTAATGGTCAAAGGGGTCAGTCTTGTGAGAAGTTGGTCTGCCAGAGTAGCCAGCTGTCTGCTTTAAGTTTGTCCATGAGTTCAAGCTGAATGAAGATGGCACGAGGACGAAATATATTTTCACATTTAAAAAATTGACTTTCGTATGATGGGTTAAACACAAATTTTTTTTTAAACTGTTTGTTGTTTCACATTTGGTGTGTCTGTATATAGGCATAATTGACATCATAAATATTTTGCTAGAATTTGTAATTGAAATGCGAAACATTCCAATTGTTGTTAGCTAGCGTGAAGTCACCGCTGTAGGCTCGATGCTCGTTCTTTCTGGGGCTCCAGGCGGCCGTGCGTGTTATACAGGCAGTGTTGCAGGAAGAGCAAGGTACAACTCATGGCTGCCAACTCATGAACTGTGAGTGTCGTACCAACCAACACCTGCCATAGTCGCTGCTGGTGCTAAAACGACACGTCTTATACATGCGAGGTCTCGTCTCCTAAAATTTTTTTTTATGCCACAGATTATGTTTCTCAGGGTTCCCCAGCGACCTGATGTAATGGTATCTGAACTTACCTGTTGACCCTAGTGGCCGAAATAAAAATAAATGGACAGTAGATATGGCATGGCCGGAAGGGGTCGTGCGAACGTAAGTAATAAATGGACAGTAGATATGGCATGGCCGGAAGGGGTCGTGCGAACGTAAGTAATAAATGGACAGTAGATATGGCATGGCTGGAAGGGGTCGTGCGAACGTAAGTAATTGGCTAACAGTACAACCTATACGTAAAAAAAAAAAGAAGCAAATATGGCTGCCGCCTGGTGTCTAAATCGCTAGCTTGCCTGGTGGCGAAATCGAGAAAATAGTGCCACCTAGGTGTTGAGAATGAAAAAAAATGACACCCGAACAAAAAAAAAACAATACCTTTTGCTGTAATCTTCGCGAGCCCTTACTTGACGCGCGCATGAACCTAATATCAGACGCAGTGGTGAATCAGGGCGCCAGGGACTGCGACAGACTGTAGACAGTAAACGGTATTGCAAACACCAGACATCAGGCGGATATAGGGCAGTGCGAGGTTCGTCGCGGGGCCAGACACGGGAGACGCCATTCGGTCAGCCAGTGACCGCCCACTCAGGAAGAACCACGAGAGGGGTGTACCGCGGACCGCCTCTGCCGACACGTCGAGCAGACGCAGCCTCTGGCAACGAAGATTAAGGTGCACTGGTTCCAAGCGTTTACGACTGATATACTTTAGTTTGGTAACTGACACAAGTGGCTTTAACGTAATTGAATAGAAGTAAAGCATAATTACTCTTCCGTTTTTTATAAAGTAATTATTGTAATGTGTTGTACTCTTGTGAGTTGCAGCGATTTATATAAAGACGCTTAAGGCGGGTCCCGTCTTTGTGTTCAGCACATCACCCCCTTAATAGTGCCTGATCTGCCAGCCTAAGGTGGGGTCACATCACCCTGCATACGACGGAATGAGTATGGGTGAGGGGGGTGGAGGCTTGCTCATTAAATAACAAATAGCAATTGACGGTGGTCAGTCGTCTGCTGGACGTGGTACTGGAGAAACCTCCAGAAATGTAAATTTTTAAATAAATTTTTAAAAAATAATATTTAGCCTAAAATAATTTTTTAAAAGTTTTTAAATAAAATTTTTACAATAAACTATAAATTTGTTAAACTATTTTGTATTTTTTTTTTTTTTTTACTTTTTGGGTTGAAGGTCATCCAAGATCACGGGCACAGAGTCAAGATCAAGGTTACGGGTCAAGGTTGAGGTCATACAGATTCAGTATGTGGTTTGGATGACGTCACAACATGGCGGGCGGCCGGCGCCTGGCTCCTATCGCAGTCCCCTTTTCCCAGACTTCCCTAAATCATTCTACTAACTGTAAATGTAAAACTTTATAGCACGCATCCTACAGTTACACTTCAGAGAAATTTATTATTTTGCGTGTTGCCGTGAATGCGAACATTACTGGCCTCATGCCGTTATTGGACTTAAAAGTCAATGCACGGTAATTTTTCTCACTTTTGCAACGAAAACATCGAAAAATCGCCTCATTGCAGCATATTTGCTATTTTGTAAAGAAATCACACATCAAATACGTGCCATACTGTCATTAAAATTGAAGTATTCTATTTCCTGTTGAATGAAACATTAGCTTATATTATGTTTAACATTTAGGGTAGAGCAAAGTAAAGTGGCCACTCAAGGTAAAATTAAAATCCAATCGTGTACGGTAATATGTATATATATATATATAAAACTACCCTCAATACAGAATAGTTATTGTACAAACAATTAAACGTATAATTGTTTTTATATTGTGAATTATTATTTTTTTTTAATGTTAAATGTTTGTTTACCAAATGGCCACTTTGCCCTGCTAGGTCGGGTTAAATGGTCACTGATTGGGTACTTACGTTCTTCGCATTGATGAGTTTCTCCCCTTTGATATATGAGCTACAACCATCAGTTGGTGTCTGAGTTAAATACCAGCAAGTTACGAAAGCCAATACAAACACGCTTTACCATTGGCGAGCGTTTGTAAAATACATTTATAGCAATTTATTACGGCTGTCTGCTATAAGTGACGGTGCTGTTCCTAGCGTTGCTTTTTGTATGGAATATTATTTCCTCTCGTGTTGCCCACTGCAATCGTTGCACAATGAAGCGGCGAATGTTTCAACCCTTTAGTTCAGCGGCCACTTTGCCCTCGTGCAGCCCCTACACACCAGCTCGTCTAGAGTAAAAAACTAAGTAATCTATGTCTTATGACGTGTGATTTCAAAGAATAAATTATAATTTGTTATTGAGCTTGCAGTAAAAAATTATAAACCCAATATTTACTCAGATAAAATTAATACTTTTCACCACTTACCTTACATCAGGCGCGAACAAAACCATAAAAACTTTAATATTACCGATAACTGGTAAGATTACCAGCTCAGATGCTCTCTCGGAACAGTAATATTAACTGTTTCAAACCCTCGCCACCAGAGCGCAGCACACTAAAGCGAAGTAACAATTGATGGCCACTGGACCCATACTGGCCACTTTTCTCTGCTCTTCCCTACTTCACAGGCAACAATGAGAATCAATAAAAACAAAGGAAAAACTGCTGTATTGTCTACGGCTACTGGGAAATAGTTCTATGTTATAAAATTATTGTTGTGTTATTTGTAAAGTAAGAGTCTGTCTAACCGAAACATTTACTTTTTCCAGGTATCGCTAACGGAAACATATATCATTGTTTCGGTGCGAATTTTTTATATTTATTTTCATTGTGCAGCGTAAAAATACTGCGCTTATTTCTCTCTATTATGTTTTTTTCTTTCAGATGGAAGGAAACTCGTATAAACGGAGCGTGTTTTTTCTTTTTATTTTTTGCTGAGTTGCATTGTGTCTCTCTTTCGAATTTAAATATCGCAAAGTTAGTAGCTGGCAAATGATGCTGGCTTGTTTTTAATTTTACCGTACTTTGTACCAGTGGCGTAAATATAGTGGTGCAGTTGGAGAAAGCTCGAGAGGGATGCAAAAGTTTTCGTTTTAAAAAAAATAAGCAGACTTGAAAGACAAAGTACTGTAAATTTAGAGAATATTCGTCGAATATACATTCAACATTTATGTTGAATGTAATTTCCTTCATGTCCAGTTGCACCATTAACTGTCCTGAATCGAGATCCTAAGATATTGGTTAAAACATGGTTTTTGGTTGGATTCGCGTTCCAATGCAGAAGTGTTGTACCAACGCGACTGGCCGAGTTAAGATCGTAGATCTCCTGATCTTGGTTTGGAACTAGGAATGGAAGGCAGTGGACAGAAATCTATATGCTATGATGTTTTGTCTGTTATAAGTAAAGAAGTTATACGAATTTTACGGAATTATATTTAAGTGTGTATAGGCTAATGCTGTTTTATACAGGATATTCAAATGATCCGAGGTTAGTTCCATCTGTTGGTGAATTTTCAAATTGCATTTATCAGCGAAGTGTGCTCTTTCGTGAGCAAAAGTTTCGACGTTAGATTCCATTTTCGACGTGTCTTACGCGAAAATTAGACAAGTTTATGATATTCTGAATTTTTATTCCAGTTTTCCGTTGTTTTTTTCTCTGCTGGATATTCGTAAATTTCTTTATCTCCTTACAAATCACTAATACTGCTTTAATTAAAGAAATGATTAAAATTTTAAGCATTTGTTATATGCCTCAGTTTATAATTTACAACAGTAAAAAAACAACAAAATCCAAGGTACTTCTAGACAAATCTCTGATCGTGGATCGAGACTTTGAATCATCATATTCGGCGATCCGAAATTAAGTTCATCTCGATTTCCAGTAATGCTCTGAACTCGAATGGCGCAACAGTAGTCTGTGACGATCTCAAAAGTTCGGGCATGATCTCGGATTGAAGGACGAACATCAGTGGTGCAACCAGCCATTGGTGATCTTACATTCTCGTTCGGTTAACTAGCTAGTGAAGAAACGAGGGTGTGGTGAGTCATCTGGTAGGTATTCTCTACCTCGCACTTCCGCAAGTAGTCTCCTCGGGAAACACAATGGGTCTTGTTGAAGAATTCATTACCTTTCCCTTCGAAAATAAGAGGCCAAGGATACGATGGGGCAGAAAATACGGATGGGATCTACAAGGGCCTTCCTGCATGAATCAAAAATCGAAAATCTTGAGCTAAGCATATGCACTACTATGCTCGTAACCTAGGAATTAATGACTCTGTTTCAAACATTGCTGAAACTAAAAATTTCTACTACGTTCACTGTCTGTATGTATATAGTTCTGTTTTTCCATGTGCCTTACTAAAAATAATTAACTTCCCGAAAAGCCTAAATGTTCTAATACAACCCAAGAGCTCTAAGCACTTCGTGCTCATAATTTTGATGTTTACAAGACTTAGGTGAATTTAATTTTAATAGTGAAAATCTAAAGAAAATCTCTAAGCAATATAATTAAAATTATATTTAATAATTCCCTGCAGTAACTGTAATTTCGTTGGAAACTTTTCATATACAATCTTTTGTTACTCTACCAACAAAAGTTACAAATAATTGAAGTGTATTTACTACAAGCACCCAAAATGTTGTCTTCTTTGGTAATGAGTAACATTTAATGTTCTGAGAATACGAACTTTTTCCAGGAAAGGTAAGAAACAATTAATTATCTACAGTCGCCACTTTATAATTTTCCTATTAAGTATATTCAAAGGAAAAAATATTAAACATAGCTAAAAATGAGAAACGAAGGAATATTAATATTATTTTGTTGCGGATGAATAAAACCGTGTTGCCGAAAATACCAACAGCTATTTTCAAATATATTTAGGATGCCAGAACCCGTGTACACATTGTTAAATATCCATTATACTTTATTAATATGCTGTGTGTATGATACGGATCACACGACGTGGGATTTAATTGGCGAAGTTAATTAGAAGCATAGAAACATGGACATCCTTATTCCTAAATTTTTGACTTTTCAGTGCCATATTTTGAAAACTATAATCGCAAACTACAAAAATCTACATTTATATTATTCTTATATAAATCTGTTTCAGATAATGAAATAAAATATTATGGTGAAATATGGCCTTGAAGTGGCATCTATAGTTTAAATCGCTGTCTTACGTCACGTATAATAATATATTAAAGTTGCAGACATTTGCGAGAAATCCAGCCCCGCGTGAATGCATACCGCGGCCATGGGAGGGATAATCGCAATGCCTTTCTTTTTTAGCCAGACGTGATTTTGAGGTGATTAATTGCTACGAATTCACTTAAACATATAAGTCACGTAGCAGTATTATCGCTTGTGTATAGCGTAATCGATACTGTAGGTGTAATGCACATTAAAATATATGCAATCACGGGAAAGCAACTACTTCAGACGCTGATTAAAAAATCCATAGCTAACCGCGAGTTATCTTTGTACCTAAGAAAATTGGCGAAGAAAGAGTAAAATAAAGGAATCGGGAAAAAAAAAATTTATTGCGAGCTGAGTATTTTTTTATAGTTAACCATTCCTCTTATTGTGTACAAGCCGTCTGATTTTTCTGGGGGTTGTGTTATTGTGTTAACTTTATTGCATTCTGTGCATATGAGTGTTTAGGGTGCGAGGTTTAACATCTCATTAAGGGCGTGAAGGAGAAGGACATTCGTTTATTTTGAGGAGTTTGTTTGTCATAGTTAGAATGCGGCTTGTTGGATGATGGGGAGGAATGGTTGTAGTATGGCAATAAGTGCTCTGAGTTCGTGGATGGTCAAGGTTATGATCTCCATCAAATTGTGAGGAGTGTGTTGGTTAGGCGGGACTGTAGGTTCTGACCTTCTGGGGGATGCGACGATGGGTGGAGATGGAGGTGTAGTTCGCTGGACCGGCGTGGATCAGCGAGGAGGCAAATTCTTGAGCTTCGGAAACTGGTCGTCGTCTGTTACGGTGAACTACCGCGGTGACGGAGCAGCCGCTGATCAAGAAGCTTGATGTATGGAGGACAGCCTGCTTCTGATGCTCTCCATCTTATGTTGTCTGCGGCAGACCCTGGTGCCTCCTTCATGGTCTGCGCCGCAGTTCGGGCAGGTGCGACGGTCTGATGGGGAAAGAGGGGACTCCATAGTGGGATGCCCCTCCAAGCGTTGGCAACGCTGGCACCTTTCAGCTTTCAGGTGACATGGACTTGCAGGACTCCACTTGCACCACGGAGTAGAGCACGTGACGAATGGAGAGGAGATGATGGTCCTGAGAGTCGTCTGGCAATGTTACTAGCATCAGAGGGCAGCAGTGCGTTGGTCTTCTTACGGCTGGGTCTCCAAGGACGCCGACAGATGGCTTGTAGATTCCTTGTTACTCAAGGTCTATTTACACCTCCGCCGGGGAGCTGTGTTGCAGGAGTTGGTGGTTGACCAACTTCAATGATGGCTTGTCTCGTCTTGGAGAGAAGATAAACGGCTCGTAGCCGAGCTATTCGAGAGAGTTGAGAAGAGCTGCGTGTATCTTGTTGGTTGCAGAGTCGAATCTAATGCGGTTGTTTTGTTGGTAGACCTTAAAAGGTTCGCAGTGTTTCATTAGGTGCTGTATGCAGTAGGCGTTGATGGGCTTCTTTGGATTCTTGCAACAGATGGATGAAATTTTCTGTTGCTGATGTGCAGACTGTTGCGAGGTGAATGAGGATGGCGTCTGCTTAAATGTGGTTGCGTGGTTATGCAGCTCGTTAACCGAGACATCGTCATCTAGAAGAGGCGAGTACCTGTTCCAGGTCGCCGAATATTCGTCGACTTGTAGTGATCCATCTGGTTACTTCAGAGACATGGTTGGAGCAGTGTCATGTCCGGTTATTAGCTTATTCCTTGTCGCGGGCTATCTGCTTTGTGCGAGCCATCCTGGTCCGTCCAACCACTCAGTTGCGGAACTTTTTCTCTTGCGGTATCGAGCGTGCATAGTTGTGCTTGAGACTGGCTGCAATTTATAAGGAATTGCTTAGTTTCTACAATTTGCATGCTGTCTATATCATTACGCTGCGTGTGAGTGCTGAAGTATAGTATTTTCGCGGTTAATTCACAGTTTTTGAATCAAACCTTTGAAAAATCACCCCGTATGTAACGTGCTTGGTTCTTTCCTAAATTTTATAAGTATCACAAACGATTTATACATCCGATAACACGAAACTATCTTTTTGTTAAATTGATCTGTTACTTATTTTTACTATATATATTATTATATTTAATTCATAATTAATAAGAATAAAACAGGCAGAAAACAGGTATGTTGGTAATGCTTCGTACGAAATAGTTCTTATCCAAAATATTAAAGTTAGTGCGCACGAATGCGGTTCGTTGACCATTCGGTGTAATTTTCTATACTTGGTTAAGTTTCGTTTGCTTGAGGCGGAGGAATATTCTGAAAGTAGGATATTAGCAGAGCTTCAGAAATGTTGGAAGTAACCGTGAATGGAGTACAGAATGATTGTGGCTTACGACGGGATGCTGCATCCGAGTGTGCAACATGGAGATCGCGATATAAAGTAGCATGCACACTAGAAAAAACTGTCAGTAACATAGAATTTGTTTCGCGCATGAAAAAAGTTTTCATACATCTTGCAATGCTGAAAAAACATTTTTCTTGACTATTCTTATTTCAGTGTTTAGAAATCAATTAATGAAATTATTTTTATATAGAAATTTGTGCGTAATTTCATTCTGGCTTCGGAAAGTACATTTTGCAGGAAAACTTTCTGCAAGTGGGGCAATAATAATAAGTTAAGGTCGTGTATAAAACTATTGCTACTAATTAAAAAAATGTTAACAAATGATTTTATATACATACATTTCTCTTATAAAAACATAAGTTTCGTGGCTAAATGGATGTGCATAAAAATAACTTATAAAATTGTATGTAAACATTATTAGTAATGTTTTGACATGTACGAATAATTACAATATTATCATTGATTTGTTTGATGAAAGTGTAGGGGTTTGTAAAATATGCGTTGTAAAGCATCCAAAACGGTAATACGCATGAATTTTAATAAAAAATATTCTTTCAGTAATTTACTTTTTCAAACTTTTAAAATGGTCTGCTAAAGTCTAGTGGTTAGACTACTCGCCTTCCACCAAGACCAACTGGTTTCGGTTCCGGAGGGGTCATCCCCGAATTTTTGCATGTGGGAATCATGCCGGACGATGCCTTTGGTCTGCGGGTTTTCTTGGGGACCTCCCGTTTCGCCCACCTTTGCATTCCGGCGCTGCTCCATACTCATCATGTTTCACCCTCATTGGCTCTCAATACTTCGATGTTAAAAGAGTCGCCGAAATCTCTCCGCTCACTCAAAATTTCAAATAAGTGTATTACTCCAAAATATTCTACAGTGGTACAAAATATATGCGTTCTTGTTTCGTAAGAAAAGTTCATCTATTTTTTTCTGACAATCATAATAGTGTGCGTACAGAACTTTGTAATGAGTTCTGTGTGTTACTCAGTCGGGAGCTGTGGTTCGTTTGAAGCCAGTCGGAGGGGAGAAAGTAGTCAATGTCTTCACGTTGAACAATACATTTGTTAGCAAACGTCTATGAATAACGATTTATATTGTTTCTATTTTTAATGAATACTTATCACATTTACAAAATATTTACTTTTTTTTTTTGTATTATTTCATACTTTCACTTGACTGACGCACGATTGAGGTGATCAGGCCCATTCCAATGTTAATTTTACAAATGGCGGAATAAAACGCAGTGTGTGTAAGAGTAGATCTTGAACAGGGCTTTCAAAAGGGCTCACTTTGTCGTGAACGGCTTATAGGCAGAGACCTGCAAAATTCACGTTATTTTTTGACATCAAGCTTAAATTCCTAGTTCTATATATACTCGAGCCAGCGTCATTTCTCCATTGGCAGCTACACAAATGTTAAGTCACGTTCTTTCTGAGTGAACTGCACGTGATTGGGGCACACAATTGTGAAGTGTTCATTTATTGGCGCAGAGTTACCAAGGGCGTGTCGAAGGTACAATGATACACGTATTGCAAAGGAGAAGTGTTTTAATTTTAACATGTCTTCAAATAATAACGCGAATTTTGCAGGTCTCTACCTATAGGGGTATTGACAGAAAAAAAGTCCAGTATTGGAAGACGGAGAGTGAATGTCGAGCATCTCTTATGCGCACCCTACCCACATTGCCCCACTATGGATTCTGGAGCCCCACCTCATTCGGTGTTAGCGCAAAGTGTAGTGCATTTGTGAATATAATGAAAGCGTGGACGAGTAGTGTAGAATACACAGTGAAAAAAAAAGTGCTCTTGCTGCTTACAATTCTTTTTTTGGAAAATAATACCAATAGTTTTCTTGTAACTTTATAGCTGAAATATTGTATATTTACAATCGCATTATTTTTGGAAGCATACCAAATTGTATGTCTACAAAATCTGCTAGTTAAAATTCCACTTTAGTTTACACATTTCAAACGAAGGTTTTGTGCAACTACACTGTAAATTTTACTGAGAAATTGTTTGCAATTTTACAAATATTCTTCCCTGTACAGCAATTTCTCTTGTAAAATTACTCGTTTGTAAAACTACAAAAGCCATGTTTGTAATATACCCCAAGAAATGTTTGTGCTATATTTACCCTTATCTCAAGCAAAATGGCCGACACACAGCCACATAAATCCGTACATAGCTGTTTGTGCAAAAACTAGGGGTGATATAAAAAGTAGTTGCGAGCAAAAAGAGAAAAAGAGCTATATTACAAGTTTAAAAATAAAAAAAAACCCTCACATAATCTTAACAAAATTACAAAGATTTTTAAACACGTGATGCTATTCATTAACTCTTGATGTTAATGTTTGTTATCTACATTGAACCCTTAAAATTAAATTAATGCGTTATTTGCAACAGAATAATTTCACTGATATTTTCTAGGTATTAACTGCTATATTAGGTACAAAAGTGGTTTGAAGACCTTACGTCTAGTTGGCCGTGTGCTTAACGGTAGCAAGGTATCAAATATTTATTTCGTGAATTAAATAATGAAATGATTTTTCCCCCCCTATTCTGTGTTACTGATTCATCACTTTTGTTTCGTAGAGGAAAACTTACACGTACAAAAATAGGAGCCGCGGTGGCCGAGCGGTTAGACGTGCTCGCCTCCCACTAAAGGCGAGCCGGGCTCAATCCCCGGTCACGTAACTCCCGGATTTTTGCATGTGGGAAACGCGTCGGACGATGCCGCTGGTCAGCGGGTTTTCTCCGGGTTCTCCCGTTTCTCCCGCCCTTGCATTCGGGCTCCATTCTCGCTTCATTTCACCCTCAT
Organism: Dryococelus australis; assembly: GCA_029891345.1. Lineage (NCBI taxonomy): Eukaryota > Metazoa > Arthropoda > Insecta > Phasmatodea > Phasmatidae > Dryococelus > Dryococelus australis. Next base: position 114,862,296 of record CM057001.1, read on the forward strand.
CGGCTCTCAAGACCTCGTCAAGAGCCGCCCAAATGCCTCAACTCTACTCAGCATGTTTCCAACTAGCAGCCCGCCATCGTTTCGCCCAGGTTTTATGAAGTTATTAAAACACATACTTATATACGGTTTGTAAGATTTTTGATTTATTATCGTAAATAGTTTTATCGTTGCGTGATGGTTGATTTTTTGGTAAGATGTATTTTTACTGTGTTTTTTTCCCCCAAAAAGTACTGTATCGTTTTCTATGATGTATATAAACCAATGATTATCTAAAATACTATTGTCGTTTCGACAATTTGCGATTACTAGTGACTACTTGCGATTACTCGCGACTACCCGTGACTACCTGCGACTACCCACGACTACCTGCAACTACCCGTGACTACCTGCGTCTACTTGCGACTACCTGCGACTACCCACGACTACTTGCAACTATCCGTGACTACATGCGACTACCCGTGACTACTTGCAACTACTTTCGAATTTTTTTATATTAAGATACACAATTTCTTCTATCATTGTTTCAATTTATATTTAATAATGGTAGCGCGCATGATTAGAAAGCAGCCAAGTAGCTCATTTTTCCCCGACTTAGTTTACAAATGTTAAAATTTCTCAAGGATTTTATTTTTTTTCAAATTAAACATAGCCTATGTCGATTTGGAAGAATGTAGCTTCCTAATAGTGAAAGAAATATAATGATCGGTCCGGTAGTTTCCGAGATTAGCCGTTACATATAAACAGACTCACATTACCTTCTTTATAATATTACTAGCTGATCCGAACGAACGTTGTTCCGCCTGCTGTGTGCTGTGTGCTTCTCGATGTTGTGTTCGTGTCTCTCCAGTTTGTGCAGCGCGTGTTCACGTTCTATTTTGCCTTCTCAATGGGTCCTGTCTATTACGTCGGGCAAGTCGACCGATGTTTGACTGTGGTATCGCTGGCATTTTCCTCTTTAATATTAGCAAACATTTCCTGCAAGTATGAGCGAAATATAGAATATATATCTATAAATATAGAAATTAGACTCCAGCGCCACCTATCGGAACCCAGCCTACCAAATGCGAAGCGCAATAAATCAATTTCTTTTAGATCAACAAAACATTTCCTACAAGTATGAGGAAAATCGGCAAATGAATATAGACGTTTAGACTCCAGCGCCATCCATCGGAATGAAACATAATTTAAAATCTTACTCGCTACATCAATAGCATATGGTGTGAATATTGTCTCAATTGGTCCAGTGGTTTGTCAGTGATAATGCGGTTTAGTAACGCACATTGGATTATATATATATAAAGATAGTATAGATGTATATGCGTGGGGTGTGGTTGTTAGGGCGATATAAGGAAGACGTTTTCTGGTGTCGTTGCAGTGATGTTATATCTAAAGATAGTATAGATGCGTGGGGTGTGGTTGTGCGGGTGTTAAGGAAGTCGTTTTCTGGTGTTGTTTCAGTGACGACGACGGAAACACAAGCCGTGGCGGGCACAGTGGCCAAACTGCCCTGCGACATCGTGCCGCCGCTCAACGCCGACAAGGTCTACCTCGTCATCTGGTACAAGGAGGGCGCCGACTCACCCATATACAGGTAACCGACACCCAACATCAATTCCACATGACCTAGAATACGCACGTCACCAGTAGCACCAACTAAATTTCCTATACAGCCAAATCTGATCACCAAGTTCCATCTTCATCTTCTTGCGAGAATACACAAAGGACAAGGCGCTATACGCCAATGTCTTCAATGAATTCAGTCCAAGCATTTCGGTTCACGCTTGCCATTTATTCTCCCTTTGGGCTGTACAGGAAAAAAAAACCAAATATACATAAATATTACATGGCATTGAAGGTGTATACGTCCAGTATATTCCTCCGCCTCGTGCAAACTAAGCTTAACTAAGCCTGGGGAGAATTACACCAGAGGACGACGCACCGCACTCGTGCGCACTCAGTGTAACAGTATTTTGTGTAAGAACTATTTCTCACTAAGCGCTACCAACATACCTATTTTCTCCCTGCTTTTTATTCATATTATTTATAAATGAAACGTAATTTATAGATAAAATTCGAATAACATATCAATTTAACAGGAAAAAAAAAAACCTTTTTATGAGCACTTGTATAAGACGATTGTGCTATATGCCATATGTAGGAAATAACTAAACACGTCATACATGGGGAGAGTTGTCAAAAGTTTGATACAAAAAGGCGGAAGAAACCGTGAATCGACTATAAAGGCAATTAACGGTGAAATGAGCACTTTTGAAAGCCCTGCTTAACATCTACTTGTATGCACGTTGCGTATTATTCCGCCGTATGTAAAATCAACATTGGCATGAGCCTCGCCATTGTTTTCATACATTGGTCAAGTGAAATTGTGAAATTACAAGGAAAGTAAATAATTTACAAAGCTGCTCATTTTTACACTTCGATGCATTAAAAAAACAGAAAGCGAAAAAAAAAACTAAAGTTATCACAAACAAATAAAACATTTTTTATTCGAAGTTAAGGCATGGAACTACTTTCCATCCATCGCTACCAACTTTACTGGGCGCATGTCACACAATGCGCCCGTTCAAATATGTGTAGGCAGGGGCAGTAATTTTTTTTAAGGTTGATTTCAAAAGTGCTCACTTTATTGTGTACAGATTTACTTGTATGTAAGTTTCGTATTTGCTCGCCTTATGTAAAATTAACAAACAAGCCATGGGCCTTATCACTTTATTCGTACATCGGTAAAGCAAAACTGTGAAATTAATAGGAAACGAAATATTTTACAAATGTTCTAGTTTTTAAACTTTGTTGGATTTAAAAAAAGCAGAAAGGGAAATAAATAAATGAAGTTATCACAAATGCTCAGAGCACCCATTAAAAAATATGTAGGCAGGGGCAGTGATTTTTTTCACAGGTTAGTTTCAAAAGTGCTCACTTTATAGTGAACAGCCTTTACTCACTTCTCTCTGTAACTACGGACACATGGCCAAGGTCTGGGACTGGCCAGGGTTTGGAGGTTGGAAATTCCACCAAAGCTCACAGAGCCAGTTGTCTCTTATGGTCCAGTCAGATAAGACCATGTGTCACATGTCAAGAGATGTCTATGTGTCACTTGACTTATGGTCCAGTCAGATAAGGCCAGTGAAAAATAATTTATAAAGTTTTCAAACTTGGAACATTTGTAGTTAATGCTGGCCTTATCAACATAACAAAAGTTGACATTCCTACCATATACGCATCCGCCATCGTGGTACCAAAATGACTGCCGAATCATGAAATTTCTTCGGTTTTTTTCAGTAATAACTCATGAACGTTTGCCTGAACGACAAAAATTAAAAAAAAAATGCAAGGGAACAAATGTGTAGGGAATTAAATTTCCTATAAAATGTTTTGGGTATTATTTTCCGTTCTTTTAATAATACAGACGATAATAAGGACTTTGAAGTTCTGAGAAATGTTGTTTGTAGGGCAGTATACAATAAACATATAAGAAGTTGACTTACACCTGCATTAATTAAAGGACAACATTTACAGGAAATTTTAAAGCGTCTGAAGGAGTGAAGTTATTATCCACGGAAAAAAGAGATGCAAAGATGGAAGGAATAGAAATGTGAAATAAATAATAAATTTAGCTATATTTTTAACTTTTAACTTAATATCTTACTACAGAAGCCCTGGATAGATTTAAAAAAGGCGTCATTGAAGTTTGATTTCAAACGTTTTCTCCGCGGTAGTCGATATTTTTGTACTTACTTAGAGGCCCCTACTCATCTAGTCCGCCCCTTCGCACGGTCGTAGTTTATTTATTTACATTTTTTATGTTCTTGGTCCTAAATATGCCATCTATCGCAAGCGTTTCTATACTTCTGTTAATATATAAGTACGTTATTTTTGGGTAAATTGAAACTTAACTTATATTTAATATATAAATTACAATATTACATTTATAATTAATATAATTATAAACAAGGAGAAAATAGGCGTGTCACTGGTGATTATAGGCTGTTCACGGTAAAGTGAGCACTTTTTAAGGCCCTCCCAACAGGCTTTAACCACTAATAAATATATCTTATTGCAGCATCAGGCATTAAATTTTGAGGGTGGTGAAATGTATACACTGTGTTTATTCGTCACGTTGCATGTTTATATTAAAAAACAGCAGGAAGATGGAAATAGGATGAAAGGGAAAATTAAAGACCGTAAAAAGCGCTCACTTTTACCGTGAACAGCCTATAGTAAGAAATAGTTCTTATGCGAAATATTGTTAACTGGGTGCGTACTAATGCGGTGCGTTGTCGCTTTGGTGTAATTTTCTACGCTCGGTTAAGCTTTGCTTGCAAGAGGCGGAGGAATATCCTGGAAGTGTCAACCTCGCCAGAGAGTACATACGGGTATTGGTATTTGCATAAGGTTCATGCCTACAGAGCGTTTGAAATGCGTTGCAGAGTGTTTGCAATACTCGCTTCTCTACGAAACTACTAAATGTGTGTCCAATGCACTGCTCTACGAAAATAACACATACATCAGTCAAGGGTTGTTGAGTTCTTTCAAGACGCCACGCACATTATGAAAACAATTTCAGAGTACTCCAAAATGGCTTAAAAAACGGCCTTTACAAAGTGCTTCAGATACATACAGAACTACTCAAGAGCCTTGCATTGAATCTTCCTACAAACTTTCCACCAAATAAATAATAGGGTCTCTCTGAAACCCCCTTAAGTACAACGTTTAGATGAAACGACACATACACGTACATTAATCCGTGGCTTAACCGGTATATCCACGGTAATAACTGTGGCGTGTAAATAACGCATTCACAAGGAAGTCGCTCCCTCACACGTAATAAATGGCATTGTTCGTTGCTCCGCACCAAGATGATCTCTGCACTTGGCAGACATTTTTCTCTTGGCAGGTAGAGCTTCAGCTAACTTAGTTTCACCTATAAACGTAATCCAGCAGTCAATTCGTTTTAAAATGATTTAACCTGCAGGTTTCAGCTGTCCACGGTTAATAAAACACTTATAAAATTCCTGCTCAGGATCTGGCTTTCTTCTCATTTGGTATCCACCTGCTATCTCTAATATAAACATTGTCATGGACCGTATTTATTGTTATCCAAGTGAGAGCGTGGAATTTCTACGAGAGTAAACATCGCAATACTTTGCAAATTCAGGAAACGCTAAATTCAGAAGCAACAAAGTTCAATATTACGCTCTCAATTCAATCTCAAGTCTTACCGGAAGTATGCGTGCAAGAGTTTACTGTAGCGTATATGTATTTAAAGGGAAATTTTTTTTCAAAGGTTGATCTCAAAATTGCTCAAGTTACAGTGAGCAGCTTATTTATCCTGAAAATCGTTTAATCCTTAGGAAGAGTTGTGGAACAATACTAATTTCAGCAAAACTCGGTTTAGGTGAAAATGTACAAATTTCTACGGCCACTAGTCATTTTACCTGTCTTAATTAAATTTAACCTGTGTGGTCAATGCGCCTAAAATCGTTTAGACTGAAGTCTGTGAGTGAGTGCAGAGATTTGGGCGGCTCTTAACGGCGAGGTCTCGAGAGCCGATGAGGGTGATTGAGGTGAATATGGAGCAGAGCTGGAATGAAAAGGCGGGGGAAACAGGAGATACCCGAGAAATCTCGCTGGCCAGTGACATCGTACAACACGAGTCCCACATGTGAAAATCCGCGAGTGACCCGGCCGGGGAATGAACCTAGGTGGGAGGCAAGCAGGCTAACCGCTCAGCTACGGCGGTCTCCCTGAAATCAGTGAAAAATAATTGATTTCTATCGACTTCCCCCACAAGTCTGCAGTGGTCGTGCGATATGAAATAAAAGGGACAAAACAACATGCTGTTTTGAACCCAAGAAGGGAAATATTCTCCACATAAAGAATTCCCAGTTGGAATCGAAATCGCATTCTTTAACTTGCTAGTCAGAGGTCCTTAACACTGCTTGAACTCACCGATCTCACAAGCACTTAAACTTAGTTAAATATTCAGCTACGAGGGGACATGCCCAAAGAGCGAGCCTTTTAAAGGGGCTGTGTCTAACCACGTGTAGGATTAGTTAGTTGTTTTATTTTAGATAACGTATATCGTCCGAAAAAAAAAAGATCTCTGAAAGTTGTTGATAGTTAAAAACTGATGCTATCCTATATTTGGAAAAAAAAAAAAAAAATGGCTTAACCTAACTTAAGTATGAAAATAGGTTATTAAATCTGACAAAATATAACGCAACATTCAAAATAATAAAGTACTAAATTTTTGTTACAATATATTATTTTTGTTGTTAAGTTTGAATTAAATTACTTGCACATTTCTGCCGTTTTTTTCCCCGCTGTACGGCAGTGCAATAGAACGTACTGTCAAGCCGGTAATAGAAATTTAACGCCGAGGAGGTTGAGTTTCACGTAATATTATGAAATAATTAAACACCTTTACAGCTTCGCTTACAAAAAACTGAAAAATAGTACCTGTTTACTGGTGATAGTTTTAAGGACCCCACAGAATATGGTTAGCTTAATTTGAACGGCGAGGACTAGAATCAATCACCCGCCTACCTGGTACTTAAATTGCATTTGAGAGTGTTATGGAGTTCTCTTTTTTTAAAAAGACAATTACTGAACTTATTTGCACTTAGGTTCATCAGTAAAAAAAAGCCATGACTTTCAGAATAACGTCTATTGGATTTTGAAAGTTTCGGGCGTATTACAAGCTTTGGTTTGGAGCAAAAATGGAACATAAGCTGGCATGGAATTTATATCTTTTGAAGGAAGGAAGCGACGAAAGATCTCCATGAAATCTGAGGATAAAAAGTTTAATGCAATGGAATAACACCCACTATACATAGTTTATTATTTTAACTGAAAACCCTATCTAGCAGAGCTAAATGTTTCACATTTCAGTTAGACACACGAATAAAATTCAGAGGTTCTCACTCGCTGTATCTGAACCATCATTTTGATATTGCAGCAACTTTAAGACGGTACTTATTTAGTGCAGTGTAGAAAACTGCTATTATTAATGTAAATTCTCTCTTTTCTTTTCACTCAAAGAATGGGCGGTTTCCAATCACGAAAAAAAAATTGTACTGTCATAGTTTCTTCCGTGCTACCTTAAAGGCTTTGTCATTAACTTCATCTTCATATTATTCTTGTGAAAGAAATCATTTTATGTTTGTTGCTAAGAAATATTCACAGTTGCAAAGTTAGGTGACTCGTTCGGTATGCTTACTGAACACCTATGAAATCTGTAGAGGAGACGTCTCTCAACTTTGCTAAAGGTTTTCTACCAGTACTTTAATAGACAACACCTAGTGACCTAGATAACTATAATTGCACATAGCACGAAGAAAACGCTGCGTAACAACTTAGTTCCTAAGTCGAAGATGCACTATCACTAGTGTGGGTATAAAATACACGAATGTAAGTTTCTTGGACAACTGTTACATGTTCGCAGCACGTTTGGTATTACTTGCTGATGTGAGTATTCAGTTCGCCTGTGAGTACTCCTTAATGAAGTTTTTCCATACACCACATTAATACTTCTTATACGACAACTGCACGCATTAATTAAACTGATATTTGAGACCCAACATTCTGGATTACGTTTGATATTCATGAATGTATACTTAATAAAACTTATGTCATAACTATTGCATAGGCTACCCTTTCTTTAAAGAAAATTAAATTTTAGCTAGGTTATGAAATTTGCGTGTTTTGAAAATTTCTTGTTGGTCGTGTTTTAGATCAAATGCGGCTTGTTCATAATGCATAAATATAAGTGAAGTTTGTTTCGCCAAAATCGGTTCAGAGGTTCTAATTTTAAACGAACGTAACCTTAACTCTTCTGTTAAGCATCTGAAAATTACTTGGATAGGCGACGCGTTTATATGCTTGTAATATGGTGGCTAAAACATAGGGCTAATTTTAGCACCGCGTGTTAGATTTCATGGTCGCCCATTTGACCTGTTGGAAATGGTCTGGTGACGTCACACAACGTACAAATGTATAAGCTGGATGGAAGACTGGCATAAGTCAGTTCACTCCTTGCTATGAGTGAATGTATATTACTCTCTGCTCTCTGTTCCACACTCGAACCCTCAGTATAAATGTAACGGTCGTGAGGAAGTCTTCTTATCGATACGTCACATGTTGCCATGATCAATCTCTTACTTTTGACATAAATACGTTTTAAATTTGCAACCATAGTGGGAGGCAATCCAGAAAATCAAATGATAACAAAATCAGGGTATACAGTTCGGCATTGCAGGTCGGAATCTATCGTCTACATGAGAAATCCAGTTACACCACTTGATTACCAATGGGTCAAAGAATATGTTACGTTGAGCGGGAACTGTGAAGAATCGTGTGGAGGGAGGCGAATGGCTTCGCAATTTTGAGTTCATATCGCAGCGTCTCATAACTTCCACGGAGTATAACTTTTGAGTAGTAGAAGCAACGACGCTCGTTTAAGTTTCAGACGACAGCTCTCGTCAACATCAATCAATTGCGTGTATAAAAACATTTGTATTTTGCATGGTTATGGTGAAATTGTTTGCGGTTAATGTAAAAAATTACGAAAACCTAACACAATTTCGGCCTGTACTCGTCAAAAAGCCAAGTCGAAATACAGAAATCGTATACGGTTGGAAAAAACATCTCCAAAGCAAATCAGTGATACCCAAAAAAAAACCCATATGTTCGAGTGAAGCGGTGCCGGGAACGTAAAATAAACATCAAGGCGTCCGAGCGCGTCAACGTAGACGCATTCACGCAAAACGAACGGCCGTGTCCCCAACACAGTAAAACACTATTTCTGTTTCGTAATCTGTAGTGAGTATATTTCAAGGACGACTCGCCAGACAGCAATGCGTGCTGTCTTCGACGTCGCTATATGCAACAGACGTCAGCCATTCTGTCACAGCTGCCACATTCGAGTGTAAACCAACTGGCCAGTTACAGGCACCCACCTAGTTTACACTCCACCGCCCTTATTCTGGTCGGCAAAGGTGACAAAAAGGACTTGCCGCTTGAAGTAGCGGCGTTACTGTTTTAAAACCGGGGAAATACACAGTTTTTAAGGCACCAGCCTAGTTTACACTCCACCGCCCTTATTCTGGTCGGCAAAGGTGACAAAAAGGACTTGCCGCTTGAAGTAGCGGCGTTACTGTTTTAAAACCGGAGAAATACACATTTTTTAAGGCACCAGCCTAGTTTACACTCCACCGCCCTTATTCTGGTCGGCAAAGGTGACAAAAAGGACTTGCCGCTTGAAGTAGCGGCGTTACTGTTTTAAAACCGGGGAAATACACAGTTTTTAAGTACAAGCTGAGCGGAACTGAATCGCTCTTTAATATTGTTTGTATCTTGTAACACCCTCGACGCATTCATCTTTGTACACATGTGTATTTCAAATTTTTGTGTAGTTTTTGTGAGTTCTACAATTTTTTTAATTAGTAAATTAAGTGTAACATGCGCTTATGAGAACACATACATTGTTATACTACCTAGCTGAATATTATAGTGAATCAATATATATATATATATATATATATATATAATGCATCAACAAGTACATGCAGGAAATACAATGTAGTAAGAAATCTATTAAAATTATTATCGGTATGTTTATATCTAACTAAAATTACCCATAGATTATATATATAGAAAGTGATTCAGTATTATATTCAGCAGTGTGTAAATATTTCATGCATCAGCAATTACATGCATGAAATACAATCCAGTAAGAAATATATTCAAATTATTATCAGTATGTTTATATTTATCTACAATAACCCATATATATATATACATATATATAGAAAGCGATTCAATATTATATAGATATACATAAATTCATCAGCAAGTACATGCATGAAATACATTGCAGTAAGAAATCTATTAAAATTATTGTTATAATGTATGCTCAATAGAAATGCACGTAACGAGCTACGCGAAGTTCAAATGTCGGCAACATCTTACCAGAAACCATTTGTGATTTGGGATTCCTGCCCAACAGTCGCCAGGAAAGAAAGCTACATAGTTGTCGAAAGCGTTCTTTCAGAGCTCGCTCGCTTGGAAATATGCGTGAAAATGGGCGCTTTCTATGCGCGGTTCGAATTTTCTGGAAAATGCCTCCTACGCTGAAAGTTCCGGGAGTAAAAGCAGAATAGCGCGTGTTGTTCGTGCCTGTACGGCACGAGGAGATATTCACACGTAGGAGAAAGTGCTGTTCCATGTCGTGTTCTCACCGGATCCGATCTAGTGGGAAACGAGCAAGCGAAACGAGCCACCGCAAACAGAAAAACACGGCTGGCTTTCCGTCGGAACTTATGGGAAGGCAACGGCGTGGGATAATTGTTGTTTCACCACCTCTAGCCAGCAGGTATTTACTTCGTTTCTTGGACGAAATGTGAAGTAAATCAAATTCAAGTATATATTTTCAGTACAAATAAACAGGTAATGGAGTGCCATTTTATTTCCAAACAAACTCGTTTATGTAATAAAACTGAGTTATTGCAATATTAAAACCGCAGGTTAAAGATCAATTGAAAACGTAAGATAATAACAAGAGCAGATCCTACTGTAGAAGAAGCGTAGAATGGTGTAAACTAGTAGCTAAACGGAAGGTGAGTCACAGCTAAACTGGAGTTCGCTAATTTCACGCTGTCCAGAATTCAGTTCTTGTACTCCGACCTCGTTGGCGCGTGTAATCTGTTAGTTACACGATTTTGTGAGCACGTCTTGTGATTCTCGTGCTACAAAACCGGTCCCGGTTAACCCGCTCCCTGATCTCACATATGAAATATGTGAGCACAAAGAAATAGGAAGTTTTGGATGTGCTATGTTTTTGTAATGGGTGCGATATTTGATTAATATCGTGTTATTCTTCGTGACAAACTTACAGTCAGTATTTGTCAGCGTTACTTACTTCAAATTCTGTATAAGATATTCGACGTTGGCATTAGCAACATTATTTAGCATATAAATGATTTTTCTAGAAAAACTGACTGCACGCTTGTCTTTGAATCTAGAGCTGAAACATCGCAAAACCTTTCGCTATCTTGATGTTAGTACACGGTAATAAATTGCATCACACGATCTCCATTCAGCTTTGGAATCATGATGCAAAGCATATTTTTGTAATGATGTGATTAATTCCCATGTAAAAATTAACGAAAACCCGTCGTGTGTTATTTGCATGAGCCCTTCAACCTTCGAGGAATTCACACAAGAATTTATTGGAAATAGTTGTAATACCTGGAAGTTAACAGCTCCCATTACACTGAGGTGATGAAGAGACGCGTAACTGTAGTTTGTCGGCAGAATTACTGCTCTACCTGTAATATTACTATAAATAGAGAGCTATATTATGCGAGAATGTAATCTAAAGTATGTAGCCACATTAAACCGAAAAAAGAGGAAATTACCCTTCTACTTTATAAGGTTAGTCGTGCAATATACGTAACAGCATAATCTCTTCCTTTTGTTTTCGATTAATTTTCCAAATGTTGCATTGTTCATAAGCTTTAAAAAGTCTTTTTCAAAATCATTGCCGGCTGCCTGCCATTTTTCAGTGTTCAGGTCTATGTACGGCTTGAGCCATGTCTCTTGTTCAAATTGCTGCACACGATGAATCTTCGTCACCTGGAGGCTTGCTTCAGGTTTATATAATGTACAATATAATTCTTCTTAACTTGCAATGTCGTCAATAATTTTTTGGTCTTGCCACCTGGAGGATGTTCGTTGATGGGCAAGAATGGCAGGTCTATGTGCATGTCATGCAGTTCAGCAGGATATTATACATCTACCTCCAGCATGTACCCAAATAGTCCAACATCTGGCACCACTGTGATGTCGATGGTCGTGATCATCCACTGGAAGTCACGCACAGGAAGGGGCAGAAACATTGCTCAGCTGTACAGGTTGTTGGCATCTAGGTACTGGAGGTAGACGGACGGCTTGCTGACACCATATGTGGATGGAATGTACTTATTATTAGATTTTGCATGACGTTTGACACACTGGACCACTCCGCCTCTTATGCCTTCTTTAATGACTAAATGTTTGTCGTAATAGACCAATAGTTCCAGCTCGACCTTGGTGTTTTTCAACATTGCATCGAAAGAGAAGCTCGAGACGCTCATGTAACAGACACAGTCCAGACCATATGTTCCTAGGCACTGTTTCCTGAAGTTTTCAAATGCATATGACAACAACAAAACATCAGTCTTCAAATAAATGTTGGAATAATCTTCCATTTTCTGACAGGCATATTTTCCCAGACATTAAGTGTGTGATTATAGTCTTCTTGACTGATCGCCGTGTCCATCAACCTGTTGTAAAATTTGTTGCTGGGGGTAGCTGCGTCTCTTCCAATTTCTGCAGGCAGTCTATGTAATAGTAGGGGAACACGCCCTTTCTCCCTACCAGTTCCATCTCATCTGGGCTGAAGAATTTTGCCCTATTTATAAACTGGTCTCTTGGCAGGTTTTCAGCCAGGGTGGTGAGGCTGCTCGACATGTAGCGGAAGGTGTCTATAAACTGTATAGAAAACTTTTCCCCCACTGATTTCGAGAACGTGATTAATTTTTCCTCTGTCCGCAGGATGATAAAGATTTCCTTGTCCTCGTAGTATAGCTGCTTGATTATAAAGTTCTCGTCATGTGTTAGATTGTGGAATATCACAGGCAACCTTTTTGGACGGTGGCGAAGTTTGTTGCAGTTATTGTAGGAGGCCCTAATGTAGTTTCCGGTGAAGTGGTCGTGGTCCATTACTTTCCAGTTGTCTTGTTGAAATATTTCTTCACAGTAGCAACAGGTATCTGACATGGAATGATTAAATAATTGCAGGTTGCTTAGCAGTTTCATGGGTTCACTTGCTACATAGATTTCCTTCATCTTTTGTACAACATCTACAATCTCTTTAATAAATTTATTGGCTGCATCTTCCCCAGTGTAAATCATTGGCTCCATTGGCAGACTTGTTGTTTTGGCAGCAGGTATTATATCATTATCTATTTGAACAAAGTAACAGAAACTAAACGCTTTGTGTTTTTGATACAAGTACGTGCTAGGTGACTGAGGGTCGGCCTGGGAGGTCTGGATAGGCAAGAGCATTGCTTCGAATTCTGCATAAATGACGACTGGCATCTTGTCTGCATTGTCGTCGTTTGTAAATTTGAGGGTTGGTCTTCTTCCCATCTTGTCGTGGCTTGGCATCTCGATTCTCACTGGAGCATGAGGACTGCAATACTTCATGTGCTCTGCCAACATCTCTTCGCCTCTATTTCCTGTCACTCGGAACTGGTCATTGTAGTGCATGGAACACCTTTTGCAAATATGGATTTCACTATGATGGGCTATTATTTGGGGTCTCATCAGGCGAGAAAGTTTATATATATATATATATATATATATATATATATATATATATATATATATATATATATATATATATATATATATATATATATATGAAGTGTGTATTTTCTTCGGTAGTGAGAAGGAGGAGATCAAAATGTACAGGCTTCTCTTCATTGCAAACTCGTCTTGGCACTAGCTTCATGTCATCATTAAGAATAAATATGTTTACTGTCACTCCGGGATTTTGTTTTTCAAACTTGGTTATCTGGTGCAGAGGTGTTGGGAACTCGATGCCATCGAAGTTGAACTTGGTCTCCAGTTCTCTGTAGCGGTGTTTGACTCGTTCAGGATGTACATCTTCAATGTGTCTGGCGAGTATGGCCCACTTGAAGCACTGGTGATCCTCGTTTTTCAGGTTGATGATAGTTTCTTTACTCTTGAAGGGCGCTGGCAAATATATGTAGCTGGATACACACACTGGGTCCAATTTATTGATTCGGAGCTGCATGCTCTTCACTGCAGTAAGTGTCCATCCAGATATTTTACCCTGGTACTCATCCTCTTCTTGACAGATCTTGACTAAGCTGGCTGCCACAGATTTTACCACATCATTTTCATTGTATAATGGAGCATTCTTGGCCTTGAAGGCACGCTGGTCTACTTCGTCTTCGTGGGGCTTAGGTTTGCCATAGTCACACTCCAGGAACAAATTGAAAATAATTGGTCCATCTTCCATTATTTCTTCCTGCAGTTGCTCAATAATATTTTGCTTCAGTCCCTCAGTATATGCGCACACATATTGAGCCTCTTTGCTCGTATTTTCTGCCTTATACGTCTTCAAATTGCCTTTGCATGTGGTCTCCGCTAATACATATCCATGGGCTGTCGGCTGTCCGGACCCCGCGACGATTCTCGGTTGAGGTGCTGGTGTAAAGTGCTGGCTGTCGCTGGGTGGAAACGTTACGCTTAGCCTTCTTCGCAGGTGGAGATACTGGGCCGGTGCACTTCTTGGAGCGGGTCTTAAATGTGTCTAACCTGCGAATTCTTTGCTGCAGTCTTCACATGTATACGTCTTCTCTGGGTTAAACTTGCACCCCTTTTCGTGTCTTCGGGCATCTGCTATGTTGGCAAATGGAGCATTACTGAATTTGCAGTTGCCAGCTGCTTTCTGCCGCACGACTCCATTGAAGCTTCTCAGGTGACATTCCATACTGTCTTTCCTCTCAATCTTCATTCCACATTTGTTGCAGACTTCTTCCTCCCTAAGTGGATTGTGAATACAAGTCCTCTCGTGCCTGAATCTGTTATTGCGTTCAGAAAATATTTGGAACGAAACCCACAAAATAACCCTGGTGGCAGTATTGCACTTACCCCAGAGACAGTAGAAGGTGAAGGAAGTTGGAAGCCTCCGATGTTCCCACATCTACACGGCCGCCCTCCATTCTGGAGACTTCAGCAAAAGAACCTGCAACATATTGTCATGAATATTAATAATGTGGACATAGCTTTAATGTAAGCTGGGAAAAAAAATTATGCACAAATTTATACTCTGCATAGCAAAACATGTGTAACTAACGAATTAAAATTTAATACTTAACTGTGTAGCAAAAACTTTTTATATAATTTTTCTCCCCTCAGTTACTAATACTAACAGCAAGTTATGTATGATTGCAAATAATAGTTTTCTATAGAAATAAGTCGTAAGTCAAGTTGGTCTTATCGTTGAGGGCTAGCAATAAAAGGCGTGCAGGTTCTAATCTCCATGCTGAGAAAGTGTATTTTTTTTTTTCGTAAATCATATTTTGATATATTTGGCCTAGTTATTAGACAATTTTTACTTATACTTCTCAATGAAGCAAGTTGTAATACAAGAAAATCCTTTGTAAAACTTAAAAGAAAATTCTTTACACTGTAACTATTCTTATTCAAAGTATATATATTCTGGGTAGCAAAAACGTCTGTTTAATTTTTTTTCATCAATGGGATATAAGCTGTAAAACAGAATAATGTAGTTATTTCACTGACCCTTTTTTAAATCAACACTAAATTTTTTGACGAGTATAGTTGAAATCCTCACAAACAGTTTAGCATGTATACAGCAGAGTTACTTACCAGAATAAGAAAAAGAAGACTGCAGTCATTCTCTCCTATCAATGATAGGCTGTGTTGCTAGGCTCTCCCGTGAAACCGGCCATTTATTAAAGGGGACTCTCTGACGCCCGATCACGGAAGTCACTTCACCTGGACAAATGTTCACCACATAATGTAAAACAATTATATATTTTTAAAAATTGTGCACAAAAAATATTCGTCTCATAGTGGCGAATACTCGCTGCTTGTATTAGCGTGAAGAGGCTTTGGTTTGGTTACGGTTGTACAGGCTTGACCGCAAATCGAATCCGCAAATCTGCAAATCCAGGAATTTGAGGTACCTGCGACTGCTGACTGCGATGACGCACAAAGGATCATTGCGTGTTAAAAAAATAAATAAAAAATATGTACATAACTTTTAATATCCATACTAGTACGTACTTTCATAAGAATTTACGACATGCGACAACTGACAGTCGGTGCTGACTTGCTCCGATGTCGGCTGACATACCAAGCACGAACCTTTTGCTAGGGGCTGCCGTACTGGCTGACAAGCACTGCACAAAATAAAATAAACGTCATTAATAACTCGCATTGTAACATGTACACAAGTAAATTTTATTTTAAAAAATTGTTAGCATAAAAAACTTGTAAAAAGTCTAAGAGCTCTTCGACAAACAATAATTCATTTACTTTTAAAATATAAGAGCTCATTTTAAAAATCGAGTGCATAAAAACATTTTATGTAAGAAAATTAAGAGCTCATAAAAAAAATGACTCGCTTTCCAAAATTATGAGCTCATTCTTTAACAACATGTATTCAACCAATTACAAAATGTTTACTTCAAAAACATAAAATACCTTAACGAGCAAATACTCGAAGCTAAACTGGAAGGCAATCGTGAAACCTAGCAGTAACTCACATATGCAGAGCAAGCGTTGATATCAGAGTGAGACATTTGGCGAGGTTTCGACGTTTATATAGCCTAGAAAAATGAAGGGAGATACGGAGTAATTTAAGGAAAATAGTATCTCTAGTTACCATAGCATTTTTCATTGGCCGACTTCCACTCCCTCCGAGTTTTCACCCACACATTTTCTCAGCAACTATTTCCTTCTTGGGATCTACTTGCATGCACATTGTGTATTTATCCGCCATATGTGTGCAATAAGCCTCATACGTTTATCAATTATTATTAGCTGGCGAGGTTTTTTCCCTCAGTGATCTCCCGCCTTTGCACTCCAGCACTGCTCCATTTTCACCCCACTTCCCCCTCGTCAGCTCTCAAGACCTCGGTGTTAAGAGCCATCGAACCTCTACATATTATTGTTCTGATTAAGAATGGTTTTACTTTTATGCAAATCATTACAGAGTGTGTCTAAATATATTCTGGAGGCTCCTGTAATTTTTTGAAAATACATTGTGTAAGCTTAAAAAAAAATACATTAAATTTTTTATTATTCAGGGAAGTTTCGGACATATAGTATTGCACCCTTTTTTTTATTATTTAACACGTAAAATGTTATTCTTCTGCTAATATTACGTGCACATTCACAGTTACTTCCAAGATATTCCTCCATCTGATGCAAACAAAGCTTAGAATATTTTACCAGAGGACAATGCGGCGGATTCGTGCGCGTCATGACTTAATTGCTGTGTATAGAAATTATGTCACCTCCCTGCTGTCACACTTGCATTGCATCAGTACGATAGTATGTCGCCTTCGCATTATCTAAGCATGTACAATGCTACACCTCCAGTCATGCAACACATCAGTGAAAGGAGACGCCATGCGTCGGGGCTCCCATGTCGTGAGCATATCACCTGCCCGCAGCCTGGACCTGGCAGTTACGTCACTGCTGAAGCATGCCAGAGTTATCATAGCGATGCTAAGGACTATTTATAACAACTAAGGCTTGACGACGGTCGAGATGGAATTTTTTGTTTCTCGTGCCTGTAATCGTGCGAGTTGACACAATGGTAACTAACTGGACTCGCATTCGGGAAGACCCAGGTTCGATTCCCGGTCTGGCCATCCTAGTTTCAGTTTTCCATGGTTTCCCGAAATTACTCCAGGTGAATGCTGGGATGGGTCCTCAACAAAGAGAGATGGCAGATTCCTTCGAAGTTCCTGCTCCTCTGAACAACTTGAACCATCTCTAATGGTCTCGCTGTCGATGAGACCGACCCACCAATCAACCCATATATTCACCTACGTGATATTTAATATAGACTGTTCACAGATAATTGAGAACTTTTGAACTCAACCTTTGAAAAATATCACTGCCCCTAGCTGCATGCAATTTAAAGGCTGTTCTGCGTGGCTTATGCCCAGTAAAGTTGGTAATGCGCATGGAAAGCAGTTCCTTAATTTAATGTCGAATTAAAAGCATTAGGTAAACATTTGTAAGTACTGAAATTATAAAATATGTTAACTTTCTATCGGTCTTAGAAAATGCGACATTTTTTCCCATTGTTCGGTGAATATTATAGGAATTTGTATTAAAGGCGATACGCAAGTTTTAGGCATTGGATATAGGAGCAATGGTAATATAAGTGGATCATTATTCGATCAATGACATGAGTTTTCGAAGCTTATTAGCAAGATTCGTGTAAGAACTTCTGGTTTATTACCTACACTCATAAATGCCTAAGCAGTATCTACCGGCTATGCATGGCATAGGGATCTGTGTTCGAGACCCTGAAACTATTAAAAAAATTATTTTTTCTCTGTTGGACTTAAAATTTCGCAATCTTTCAGTGTTTCGGAGACCGCTTTAGGAATATATAGTAAACTGGAAATATAATTTTTGGGCCCCAGATAAAGGAATCAAGGTAAGATAAGAGGTTCACAACTAGACTAGCGACCTGAGTTTTGAAAACATTTTTAGTAATGTTCATACATTAATTTTTTTTTTTCAAATTGTTATATTCGTAGTTTGGTATGTATGAGGTGTGGTGGTCAGCATTTATATTAGTATGGATAATTGGTATAATCAGGTGGTTTGTTTGATGGGTGGTATGATTTTTGGCTGGTGTCTGATGGTAGACAGACATACTGGAGTGAAGAATTTTGGTATCTTTTATTAAATATTTTTGTGATTTTTCTTTGTTGTGTAGTATTGAAAGGTGGGATAGGTAAGGGCAGGGGTTGATGTTTGGGGTGCTGGGATGAGTGTGATGTTAATGTGAAATGTTCTTAGATTTTTTATTTTTTTTGTATCACTGAATAAATAAATAATTACACAATTACGTCATTACTCGTCATCAGTGGAGCTGTAGCGAGTGTCTCATGTTAGCTGGGAGAGGGACGCTGGCAAAGTCACATCTACACAACAGCTCTCGTAAGTGTATTGCATGAGAAGTGTTTGTGTTAAAATAAAATAGAAATGATGTGCATTCCCGAATTTCCCGAAAATGACAAATATATTGTGCTCATAAACGAAAGAGGAAAGAAAAGTCCCTTCATTTCAAGCCAACGTCATTCAAGAGCGATATTTTCAGTCGTTAAAAGAAGTAGGCTTTACTTGTCTCGATATTGGAGAAATTTATGAACTTGCCTTAAGTAAAGATGAATTGAATCTGCCACAGCCAGCTTCTTGTGAAAATTAGACAGGAACACGTTGTTCAAGGACTTCACAAACCAGCTCTTGTTAAAAATAATTTCGCATTAGGTTTTGAATTTATTTCGTATACTTTTAACAATGAGAAACGAGAGCGATAGTAAAACCCGAAGCATAGGAGAACAGAACTTTTAGTTTCATAGTTTATTTCCCGTGACAGCCATCCCATTGCCAATTATCTTTAGTAAAGGCTGTTCACGATAAAGTGAGCACTTTTTAAATCAACATTAGGGAAAAGTCATTACCCATGCATGCACATATCATAACGGGCGCACTGAGTGACATTCGCCCAGTAAAGTTAACTGCGGATGGGAAGTAATACCAAACCTTTACGTCAAATTAAAAGTACTAGGTGCTATTTGTAACAACTAAAATTATTTCTTTCGCTTTGTATTTTTTTTAATGTATCGAAGTGTAAAAAGGAGCAGATTTGCGAAATATTTACTTTTTTAATAATTTCAGAGTTTCACTTGATCGACGCACGAAGAAAGTGATGAGGTCAATGACAGTGTTAATTTCACATAAGGCGAGAAAATACACAACGTGCATACAAGTAGATCTTATGCAGGGCTTTCGAAAGTGCTCCTTTTACCGTGAACAGCCTTTAACAAGTTTCACTGCTTTGGTTTTTCAGGAAATGAACTGTACAATTTCCCAGTGTAGTTTAGTTTTTTAAGTCGTGTCTGCTGGGTGTTCAGAATTGCTCATACGGCCATAGAATATCACACTGCAAGTAGGCGACAGTTTTGGAAGAGAAAAAAAAAATCAATTATTTTTATCAAACGCTCTGATGAGCTGCTTTGCTGTGGAGATGATAAGTAGTGTAGACTGTTTTAATTGATGTCACGCTGATAGCGTAGTGCTACTGATAAACGACTACAAACAACAAACGCTTTGAGTTGAACGAAAAGTTGAAAATGATTCTCTTCGCTGCAAAAAGTTGTAAAGAGTTGATAATATTTCACAGTAGCTCAAATAGGAATACATATATTTGAATTTTATCACATCACTGAAAATATTTGTTTTGTAAAGTTAGGAAATATATTTTAACGTCACTGTAACCACTGTAAAATTTGTCGATTCTACTTTAATATTAACATTTTTCAAATATGAAACTATTTTTACTATCTAGTTCGTAATCATGGCGATGTCGCGAAAATTAAAGAACCAATAAAACTGTTCTTGATATTTTGTAGTGAGAGGAGGAAAGACGAAAAACGAAAAATAATTTAACGGTAATCAATTTTTAATCTCGCGCAAAGGAAAATTCCGGTGGTGTAATAGAATTGCTAAGGAAAGTCTGCTACACTTGATTTTTTTTCTGGTTACGTAACGCAAGAGAGCAAGAAGCTGGAAACAGTATTAGCAGACCCGAGGGCCAACAAAGATGTTTCCTGAACCTCAAGCGGCGGTTAATTTCTAATCTTGTCTAATTACCGGGAAAGCAATTGAGACTCTGCGATCCCCGGGACTGGAAGATTGGATTAGGACATCCAGTGGGTAAGGGAACAGGTTTTTTTTTTAGGTTTTGGAAGTCAGAAAGGATGAATCCGTCGACCGGAAAAGGAGGGAGTTGCGATATGGTCCCTCTTATGTGAGCCATCCCACGTCTTTACTAACGCTCCCCGGCCATCAAATCAAACTTAACGAACCGAACACGCCGATTCGTTGCAAGGTTGGAAGGAGTGGAACTATGGGGGGAAAAAAAAAAAAAAAAATTAAACGGAAGTGAAGCCGTAGATATGAAAAGGAGTTCGGTATCGTTTTTAACCTTTTTTTACTTCTTCTTCACACGCCTGATTCCGGAAACAAATCGCCCCCTTTCGTCCCGCGAGCGCGGATGAACTGTTTCGACTTTTTTTTTTTTTTTTTTTTTTTTTAACGGATAATCGATTAACGGTGGCGTCAGGGTTCGAGTAATCCTGGGAGGAATCGCGTTCAGCGGGCTCTGATTGGCTTGAATTATTCTACCCGCGATTTTCTGCGGCCCGTTCACCACCACCTCCTCATCCAGCCTGCGTCCTTCCTTTGCCTGCTCTCTTCCTCCCTCATCCTTCTCCTCCTTCTCCGCCATCGTTACACCCCGCATGAATCATTCAGGGGTATCGACTCCCGCAGACGCATCGCCGAGATCTTCAGGACTCCATAGTCGCCTCTCGATGATTCGCTTCTCCTCGCCTCGCCGAGGTCCATCTACCGCGGAAGAATGGTCTCGAATTATTCACGGTGGTGGGGGGGGGGGGGGGGAGGAGGGAAGACCCTGTCTATCTCCAACACCGCCCTGCTGGAGGAAAGACACGCCTGGAAATGTATTATTGCCTGGAGAATGCCGATCTCCCAACGAGCCCTCTGTTTAACCGCGGAAGCGTTTGGCGGGACCACTTACATCTAGCCTCAGTTTCAGTAGGCTATTCACGATAAAGTGAGCACTTTTTAAGGTGAGTGAGCGAGAGAGCGAAGAGATTTGGGCTGCAGTAGTAGGATTATGGGCATTCTCAGACAATGTGTTTTAAATCGGCGCTGTGCGGCTGGGAGGCTGGCGGTCTTCGGCTCTACTCGGACGAGCTCGGCAATCTTCGGCTCAAGTCAGGGGGTGCTTAGAAGCTGTCGAATTAGGACTGCCAAGCGTACCCGAAGGTGCTCGGCAGTTACGCCCACTTATTATTGAGCCACATGTGTTTTTTTCTGGTAGTTATATTGGTTTTTATAAGCTTAATTTACGTTAAAATTATAAATATGTTTTTACTATCCGATTAAAAAAAAAGGTTTTTTATTATAAAGTATTTCTTTAATTTTTTATTGTTCTGAAATGATACATAGGGCATTGTGGAAACATGCAAAAGCATTTCATTCAATTACTATATTTACAGCCCCCTCTCTTGAAGACTGATTAATGCACTATGCCATACTCTGCAAATTATTCACTGCCTCGACTGTTTTGTATAGTTTATTCACGATAACTTCGGCCTTTTCCGAAGCCCTGCCAAATTTCTACTTTTGGTTACTGATGACGTATCCTTCCGCTGCACATAAATATAAACACTACCATGTGACTTATACTTTTATAACTTTCAAATGCGTTGGTTGCTGTTTACAGCTGTTCAAAGAATTACGTCATATTGCAGAAACCATTTCCTACGAATGTTCACTATTTAGATCAGTTTTGTAACCATTTGTTACACACGATATAGGACGTTACACATAATACACATTAATATTTTGCCACGGCGGTATTTGTTACAACTGTGGCGGAAACAACTATAGTACTTAACTTTATTTACATTCATTGGTACTTATTGGTTAGTAGGTTTATTTTATTATTTATTAAAATTTATCTGGTTGGGCTTAGTATTTTTTTGGGGATTGTGGCAGACATTCAAATCACAGAAACGTAAGCTCGTTACACAACTGTATTTCAAACACCTAGCGCGAAGGTACAACACTGTGATAAACAGACGTGAATATAAATAATTAACTTTCTCATAACATCAGTTCATGGTTGAAACGTATAAACTTTGTACACATTTGAAATCCACAGGCCCACATAACGATTACAACGCAGCCACCATAGACGAAAATGGCGGCTACGCCCTTGCACACGCAGCGATCACAACACTCGTTACAGAATATTAATCAACCCTGCCGTGCCGTGGAAACATATTTATCACAACACTGAAACTTCCCTAAGATGTTTCAAAAACACGAGTACGAATTTGACGCTTCATTCAGAAACACGCCGTGCCATTGTATGTCGTCACACCACCGCCAGTCGTATTGCACTGGGTATAATCGCCCGCCTCCGCCATATTGGGGACGCTTTCCACACCACGTCTGCCAACCTGCTAGATTTGTAAGTGTCGCGCAACGAGCTGTGTCGCGCCATCGCATCTAAAAATGTAGCTGCATCTAAATAACATATAATAGGTATTTAACCAATAAAATCTCGTTTCAGTTGTAAATTTCAATCTCGTACATTATTATTGTTGCTGTGATTAGTATTAAATGTGCTGAAATTAGAAATAACAAAATGTACACCTTTCCTACACAGGTGGTACGATCTTCCTGAGAGAGAGAAAAGAGACAGAGAGAACGAGAGAGAGAGAGAGAGAGCGACACGCCCTGCTTCACTTATGGAACCTTTATTCTGGATGGGGGAAAAAAACACCAGCCTACACACGGGAATTTGCGGGGATACTTTTAACTGCATCAATGAAATATGTTTCAGTGCTATCTAACAATACAAATATACCAATTGGCAAAGTTTAACTTACAAATAGTACACATACAAACGAGGTTAAAAATATTGTAACTGTGAACTATTTCTTACCGGCTATTGCCAACATGTCGCTACTCTCACTGTTGTTAATTCATATTTAATACGGTATAAATATTACAAGTTATAGAAGATTTTAAGGTAAAGTTTCGTTTATTCAATAATAAAGTACTCTAAAGTTAATCACAGTGTTAAATATTTGTGGAATAAAAGTTATTAAAAAAACGTTTGAAATTATACGCCTAGGGTGATTTTTCAAAGGTTCGATCCCAAAAGGTCGAAGAAAGCGTGAATGGACTATAGGTATAAATATGCTACCCAGATGTTTTTATGTATGTATATAAGAATATACCAAGCCCATCATACTAATAGCGTCCACATGCACGAGTATGTCATAATCATGATATGGATCAACATCTACCAACAATTTTATATGCTTAATTGGCGTTAATTTAAATGTAGATTCTGCCAGACCCTGGAGAATTTACGGGGTTTAATAACGGTCATGCGGTTCAAAATAATTGTTGACGTCACATGAATATCGCAAAGAAAATTCATATATATTTATTTTCAATAAAATTCGTAGATAAAATATTCAGTTGTTAAACATTAGTCGAAGGGAAACCGAGTGTAGAATTTCAAAGAAATTACCTTACGGGACTCAAGAAACATTTGAGCGAAAGTAAAAATTTGTGTTTTTATTACTTTCTAAAATATATTTTAAGGAAAAAATAATTTAAAGTGCAAGTTACTCTAAATATGTCAGTAAATTAATTTAGTTATTTGTTTTAACTGCTTTGCCAATTCCACCAAGTTTTCAGTGTTGTAATTTAAAACAATCCTTTAAAAACTAAAAAATAAGGTGAAAAATTCTCATTTTCTTTTAAAGTATGCTGTAAAAGAGTTATATCACAAAACTTCAAAAACAATATAATATACATTACTCTCCCTAGTGAAATAAATAAAATGCGAAAATGTTTCTTTAAGTAATTATATTACATTTTTAAATTAGCTCGAGACTGTTATTCCATTATAAATATATTAGTTACGAGAGTTAAATTTTTTTTATGCGTGAGACTTAAATACAGTGAAGTTATGATTTTGACGTGTAATCATATTTTCAATAAAATGTATGAAAATTGATTTGGTCACGTGCAATTACTTTACGGAAAAAAATTATTTTTAAAGAAATTCATACCAAACATATTTATAGCATCTGTAACATGTGTAAGATACCTTCGTCATGTTTGCTGCAAACATTTTGAGGGCTGCCGCAATTTTAAAATGACGCTGACCTAAACATATTATAAATATCGTTATGCACTATGGTTTTTTACGTATAAGTGATGTATGTAGTGAATTATGTTCAAATTCCTTTACTCATGCTACTTCGTACTCATGCTACTTCGGGGGAAAGAATAACTAGGTTTCTAGGAAAACGTTTCTTTTTTTTTTTTGCTCACGGCGATCTGGATAGTTATT
Organism: Dryococelus australis; assembly: GCA_029891345.1. Taxonomy (NCBI): domain Eukaryota; kingdom Metazoa; phylum Arthropoda; class Insecta; order Phasmatodea; family Phasmatidae; genus Dryococelus; species Dryococelus australis. The sequence goes on from CM057001.1 coordinate 114,887,137, forward strand.
GGTCCAACGGCAACGATTTCTGACTTCAAAGCCCATCGGCTTGCCATCCTTTATAGGACGTAAATTTTAATTGCAAGATGTCCTTTTGATGCCCTTTCATGTCTTTGAGCTGGGGAAATAATAATTCCACATTTCCCGCGTCCGACGGAATGTACAGTAATTCCTTTGTGGTTTCGACACTTTTTGAAGTTTTTCCTGTTTCAATTACGTTCGTCGTGTTGAACCCTGAAGGCTCCCACCCAACTGTGAATAACTTAAACTCCCAATAAATGTGTATAAGTGTGCATAATTAAATATAAGGGAAATTTTTTTAATGCTCTTACATCGAATTAAAAACACGTGGAATTTCCTTCTATAAAAGCGGGTCATCGGAGCGAGAAATTTCGTTGCTGCCAACGTTTAAAAGAAATATAATGACGCCCGTAATGGCGAAGCAACAAAATGTAAAACCAGCTAGCCGTCAAAGCCCCGTCACTCTCTCGGATTTTTTCCGTCAAGAAAGTCTGCCAATAAAGATGAGAGAAGGTTCGATGATGACTATTCATCAAAATTTTCATCACGTGAATTTTCGTCTCGTAAGCTCAAATGCGCATCAAGACCTTACAAAGTTTCAGAGCACTTTGTTCTGCTTGCTTCCTTAGTGTTTATGATAAACATCTTAAAGTATGATTTATTCTGTGTTATCAAGTAACATATAGCAGAGGAAGAAAGGTCGATCAAATCCTGAGTTACGTGTTTGAAAACTGCGTGATGAATCTAGTGCTTCCGTTATTGTGATTCTATTTTAGAATGTTTATTACCAACGACATACAGTAACGAACACTTTTCATACTTTAATTTGTTCAGTAGGTATTTTTGTCATTTAAAATTTGGCTGCTTTTGGAGTCGGGAGTTATTGCGGGTCGCGAATTTGATTGCCTGAACATACGGAAGGGTCAAATTTTCTAACCGGCCGTGTGCATAACGTATTTGACGGGAACTGAAATCACGGAATTTTTTTTTCAAACAAACACGGCTGTAGTAGTGACGTTTTCGATTATGTCACAATCATTCAAACCTTGTTTGATCAACTTTATTCCGTAGACTAAAGATGAGGTAGACCGATTATTAGTCTTCTTGGGATGTAGCCAACATTGACCTCTCCCTAAGCAACAAAAATGTCAAAGTCGCATGGTCAACAGTGATGAACGCGTTTGTTGATATCTCAATTTCCAAAAGGCAAGCACTTCTATGTTAACCCATTCAGACCCAGTGTACACAACTGTGTAAGTTGAGCGCGCGTATGGAATTCTTGCTATAGGCTTTTCACGGTAAAGTGAGAACTTTTGAATGCCCTCTCATTTGGCATAATAATCAATAAACACATTTTATTATAATCGTATACGCAAATTTCCGAGTGCGGTGGAATATATACACTGTGTTTATTACTTACTTGGCAATATCTGTTTAAAATGGTGGTTTAAGGATACGAAATGCCTAAAATGAAAAAAGTTACTAGGGCCTCAAAAGTGCTCACTTGACCGTGAACGGCCTATATGTACTAAACACTGCGAAGCTCTAATACCAATGATAATGCATGCGAATAAACTATTCGTAAAACGTCACACCGGCGTAGGTAATAACTGGTTCATATTACTGTAACCAAACATATAGCCTATAGCTGATTGGCCGTGACAACGAAACATGAACGCATCATGAACTTTTTGTATGCAACACCTGAAACCGCAAATTAAAGTGCGTTTGAACGGGTTAGTAAAATATTTTTAACAAATTAAATCTGATAGAACTGCAATACAAAATGGTTAGAAGAAGTGTACACAGGTAAAGACTGTTCACGATAAAGTGAGCACTTTTGAAATCAACCTTAGAAAAAACTCACCGTCCGTGCCTGCATATACTTCAACGGACGCACAGAGTGACATGCGCCCGGTAAAGTTGGTAACGAAGGATGGAAAGTAGTTCCATATCTTAACGTGGAATAAAGACTGTTAGGTAACCATTTGTGATTATTTAAATTATTTATTACACTTTCGTTTACTTTTCTAATACTTTCACAGTTTTACTTGACCGACGCATAAATAAAGTGATTATTCCCATGACAACGTTAATTTTACATAAGGCGGAATAATATACAACGTGCATATAAGTAGATTTTAAGCAGATTTCAAAAGATCTCATTTTGACGTGAACAGCCTATAAATTTGGAAGCACGTGTTAACTAGTCAGTGTGCTAACATCATATCCATTCCGTGCCGTTTTTTCTAGATTTTTTTTTTTTTTTGGCCGAAAAGCAATCCAGTGTTGGGACACGGAGACTGGTCGTGCGCAGCCAGCGAGATCGCACTATCTCGTCTCTAGGCTACGCATTATGCGATGCAACGAAATTCCACAGCGCGACGAGAGCTTTCAGCACCGTCCTTCGCATTTCAGCACCGTCCTTCGCATTTCAGCACCGTCCTTCGCATTTCAGCACCGTCCTTCGCATATTTCCGGCTGTAGAGCCGACGCGCTTCCCGCAAAACCGCCGGGGCTCACAATTTGCGAAACAAAATTTTTGTGGTGGCTGGTGAGAACTGAACATCTATCTCGCTGAACTCGGCAAAAACAAAAAAAAAAAAGTGTACAATCTGCCCTCCCAGCAGGCGAAAATGAAATTCCGTTCGCTCGAGCGTGAGTGCGTCGGCTATGTTTTGAAGCGCCGCCCTTGCAGCAGCGTTGACTGGCCCCGAGCAGGAAGCATGATGCATAAAACACGCGTCAGTCGCTCGTATTCCCTTGCAGCACTCTCACATGTTCACCTTCATGTGTATTGGCAATAACACTTGATGACGAGACACGTCCGTCACAATCTTTCATGAAATATATTCTATAAAACATTTTAGTATTATGTTTAAACATGTGTCCGTATTTTATTTTGCTGGGCGTATTTTATTCAAAAGGTATTTCCAAAGCGATCTACTGCTGTACAGTTTCCCTGCAGTACGTTGTAGGAAGAAATGCAAGGAATAATGCTGTGATATATTTTCATCTCTTTACTTAATGTAAATTCAATTTATCAGAGATATTTTATGCACAGTGATATTTAAGGATGATATTTCTCCGTCTCATTGCATTCTTGGTTTTAACAGCTTGTTTATATATTTTAAAAAAATCCCGAACATACCTTAATACTCAACCAGCTATTAACTTTACACTGCAGTACAGAAAAGACAAAGGAGCTGCGAACTCATAGATGCGTCACAATATTTTGGCCGGAATCTGGCAAAATCAGTATTGCAACATTCATTCGAGTTTGTAGTTTAGTCAATATATCTGTACTGCTGTATTAAGACAATAGCTAGTTGGGTGTAGGAGTGTGTTCGAAGCATTTTTGAAAGTATAAATAATCTCGAAAAACCCAAGAATCCAATAGTGGGTCAGGTTCCTCTTAATGCTTCTCAGTGCTTAAATGTCGCTGTCCAATGTGCCTTTCAGAAAGCATTCATGCTCAGAGAGATTGTATGTAAGTTCACCATCTCCTTAAACGTATTTCGTTTCCAGCAGTTCTTCGACATTCTGAAATTTCATGATGTTTGCAACAGCCGTTTTTGTCATGCAGGATTCTGTTTGCCTGAGCCAAACATCAAAAGAATTTTTAAACCGGATAAATATTCAAAATGTTTGCTGGAACATAGAGCCATCCAACTTTTCCAGACAAATATGGCGGCGATATTGACGTTTCGATGACGACAGAACCACCCAACTTTCTTTCAAGAAGTCCTACGGGGAAATATGACAATCCAGGTGGAATGAACCATATCTAAAGCAAGCATAAATGTAAGGAGCGGAAACTTAAACAAATCATATTTCTCCCAAGAAAGACACTCGAAGTACCGGCCACTAGTTCCTTGTGTACAGTGCCGACCATAAATATTCCTCAAGTGCAGCATGTGCACGATCTGAGACACGGGGAACGAACTAGTTAAATTCATTGTAAAATATACACTTAGAAAACAGCCAACAGAATTTATATTTGCTCGTATAGGGGAAAAAATGTATTTAGTTACCCCAAAAAAAAAAAACTTGAAAAGCAACCAAGTTAATTTTTGTTCATCTAACAAAATACGTTTTTTAATAAACAAAACATCAGTGTTGGGACAAAATAAATTATACTGTCAACCAAATACTATGTTCAATCAACTTTATATAGTATATAATTGTTTCGGCACTAATTTAATTACCTTCGGTCGCAAATACAGCTCAATAGTTTGTTTGCATTTTTGGAACCATTAGGAGAGCATGTGTATTGTGCGTATGTATATAGATAACATTTATAAGTATATATGTATGAATAAATAAATAAATATATATATATATATATATTCACATACATATATGTATACTTATAAATAGTGGACAATGCGCGCAAATAAATATGTGAAGTTTGTATAACTTGACATATTTATTTGCGCGCATGTCCAGTATTTGAATGGTATATATTTAGAAACATTCTAAATTCTTTAGTAGTCACTTTAGCTGACGTTGCTAAGGTGTAGCGCTCGGGTGCAAATGATCGAAATACAAATCTTGGTCAGTATTCCAATATTTGTTATGTCAACCGAAACTGTTAAATGTATTATTACAATTTCTCAAAGTCAGTGGGATAAACCAGGTTCGTTAAGGGATGCAAGTCTAAATGATATAAAAAAGTTAACTATAAATTTCGTTATTATCGTTCAGTAATTACAAAGAAAATATTCTCGTCTCAATATCTCACAGTATATTTATATATCTTGCTATTTAAAATTAATAAATTCCATCAGTACAGTTTACATATAAGTCGAAGAAATTAATGTAAATAAATAACGGAAATTTCTCCCAATAAAGAGTGTATCAAAACCTGTTGAATTACTGTATACACTATAAGACCATATTTGATAGTTTCAATATTTCCATTAAAATCCATATCACATGTTTATACAGTCACAGCTCAGCTTAATCCAGATCTCACCAGTTCGCAAAGTTCTAGAGTTCTCTGAGCGCCCTCATGCACAGTAGCCTTCACTCCACAGGTTTAACGCCCTCTCGTCCGTTCGCACCAGAAACACCTCGTCCGCCGTCGTCTCGCAATCTCCCGTCATCATCCGTCGTCTTCCCCGATGTCCCTCGCCACACTCAGCCAGATGGCTTCTACCAGAAGATTGCCGAACCTCCTAGTGCGGTGGTATTTATAGTGTCGGCGATCGTACAGAAATTTCTCCCAGAGCTGCGTCGCGACGAGGGTCCTAGTTCCCAGAATATCCTTGCGCATCCTCCCAAGTGCTGGAGAAGCCAGCCAGGCAACGAGACCTTGAGCGGGTCAGGGGGGGGTTCGAGGTAGGTCACCCCCCCCCCCCCACCCACACTCACACAAAGCCGAGTCCACGCATCGTGCAGCAGTCGGCGCGAAACAGTGTGTAGAGCCAACCAAATCTTTAGTTGCACCAATCGTTCGGTGTGACCAAAAAAGAACATTATTATAATTTGGTTTCAACAACAAAATGTTTCGTTGACCCTATACAAACAATTAATTTGGTTGAGCCAGACTTATAAAAACACAGTCTATATTTACCAACTTAACTTTTAAAAATACTTCTGTCTCTTCCTCCAGACCCCAAAAATAGGTGTGCTCCCGCGTAATATCCACATAGACGAAGTCAGGTGACCCTGGTCGACGCCCCACCACATACAGTACAAGTTATTACCTGCGGGTGCTACGAACTGTAAGGGGCGACATGAGTAATATAAAGTGGACAATCCCATGCAGTGGACCGCTGTTGTGGCGCTATATAATATTCAGACTCAACTGTATCAAGGGCCACATTAATGACGCCGCTGGGAAAGTATGCAGTAAAAAACAACCAAGCTTCTATTTTTTGTCTGCATCGCTGTCACGAGCAGTGCCCATCTCTAGCCTTCTCTCTTTTTTCATTCTCCCTTTTCTCTTTCTTTCTCTCCCTCTCTCTGTCTCTCTCTCTCTCTGTCCGCCGACATCAACGGTAACAAAAATCGCTAATATCGCGATAACCGGTAGTGTTTTGTTTCTCATGGATTAAAGACATAACATATAGTGCTGTTACGTGTCGCCGGTCTTCGCTGCTGGATTACTGATATTGTTCTCTCAGTGTAAGCTCGTCGTTCGTTAAACCAGCCAGATGGTAAGGGCGAACGCTGTATTAGTGTGACTGGCCCCCGAGACGATGAGTTAATGAGTGAATGAGTGGCTGAGTTCCGAGCGATAGAAGACGAGCAGCGAGAGAAGTGACCAGCGGAAGGGAAATCTTCGACTGCGAGTATCAAGCAGTGAAGGGTGCGACTGGCAAGCTAGACTATGGTGGCAACAAATAAACTGAACACGTGTTAATGATGAGTACGAGTTAATTGACTGTAACCAAACAGAGACAATTAAGAAGGACGTTAATTAGAGGCGAAATATACTTAAATACTACACTCACTGTTAAATAAAACGAGTAATAGTGGAGACAGATAATGTAATTCACTAAATATTAGTTGTGTGAATAAATTAGAAATTAAATTTAGTTATTTTATTTTACTAAGGCCTGCATCCCTCACGAACTCAGATACGTCCCTCGGGCGTCCCATGTAACTGTACCTTAAAAACTATATCAACTGACTGCTGTGTTCTGCTGTCCGTTGAATAAAGCAATCTATAGGTCGTTGAAAATAAAGTGAGCACTTTTGAGGCCGTCGATACTTTTCCCTTACAGCCATTTTTTTTATCTTTTAACCACCTTTTTTAAATAAGTATTGCCATGTAAGTAATAAACACAATGTGTGTGTGTATTCCACCCCACTCGGAAGTTAATGTGTAAGGTTAAAATAAAATATACTTATTGAATATTATTCCAAGACCTCCTTTATGTCAGCACGACTATCATACATGGTGACTACGGAAGCCCGTTGTGTATAAAGCTCGCTGGTGTGTGATGCCCAGTATGGCGGTCAATTGTGAGAGAGACGCCAGGGAATCACCCTCTCTTAAAGTAATTTCCCTGGTTCCCGCAAGAAAATTTAATTCCTGCTAGGGAAATTGGTTTCTCTACCCAAAGTGTAATGCTCAGTAATGAGATGAATCGCTCCCACGTACAAACTATGACTAATATTTTAATATAATTCGTTACCTGTGATATGTGAGGTGTGTTAGCCACAATTTGTATTGTAACAAAATATTACTTTCTCTTTGTGTGTGTGTGTGTGTGTTTGTTCGTATGTTTGTTTCTATATCATCCAGAAACTACTAAACCGATTTTGATGGAATTTCCGCATTAATTATGTCTTCATGAAACAACTTTAAATTTTCCAGCACTATTTTACCTACAATTATCGTGCTATAAAACAATAAGTTGACTAGTAAAATTTAAATAATTGTTTTTCTTTACATTCTTCTCTATCCTAGATAAACTTGTGCAGCTATTATTGTTGGATTGCCTTACATTACCTATCATAAACTGTACTGCTAAAAATCAGTCGTTAAAGTGAACATATACCAATTGGATTCCTATTGTTGGTTTAGAATATATTAACGTATAGTTTACTCACGGTTAATTGAGCACTTCTGAAGTGAACTTATGAAAGATGTCACTGTCCTTTTCAAAGTATTTTCAAAGGTACGCAGACTGTCGTGCATCCAGTAAAGTTTGTAACGAAGGAGGAAGGGTAGTTCCATATCTTAACTTTAAGTTAAGGTTGTTAAATAAACATTGGATAATATTGGAACTATTCACTTCGCTTTTTGCTTTTTAATTCATATGCGAGCGTCAGAACGAGCAAATAATACAATTCACTGTTCTAATAATTTCGCAGTTTCACGTGACCGACGCATGTATAAAGTGATCAAGATCACGACAATGTTAATTTTACACACGGTGGAAGACTACACAATGCGCATACAAATATATCCGAAGCAGGGCTTTCAAAAGTGCTTAGTTTACCGTCAACAGCCTATAACGTTCCGGTTGTCACAGTAGTATTACTTTAGGTTTAGCATACGACTTACAAGAAACTTAGGTGTTTAGAAATGACATGCATGTTGTCTTAGTGATAAACCAAATCCCATAAACCTCAAATTCAGTTGTAAAAAAATTGCGGTGTGGCTGTAATGGAGACACGGCCGTTTGTTTTGCGTAAATACGTCTACGTTGACGTGCTCGGACGCCTGGATGTTTATTTTAAGTTAACAGCACCGCTTCACTCGATGAAATGGGGTTTCATGGGTATCACTGGATTGCTTTTGAGATGCTCTTTCCAAACGTATATGAATTCTGTTTTTCGACCTGGCTTTTTGACGAGTGTAGGCCAAAATTGTGTTAAGTTTTCTTAATTTTTTTGCATTAAACCCATACAATTTCACTATAACCACGTTACACAAATATTTTGTACACGCTATCGATTGATCTTCGACTAGAGCTGTCGATTGAAACTTAAACGAGCGTCGTAGCTTCTCCTAGCCAAAAGTTATACTACGCGGAAGTTATGAGACGTGGCGATACGAACTCAAAGTTACGGAGCCACCCGCCTCCCTCCACACGATGCTTCACAGTCCTCACTCAACGAAATATATTCTTTGATTTTTTTGGCACTCGAGTGGTGCAACTGAATGTTGCATGTAGACGATAGATTCGGAGCTGCAATGCCAAACTCTATCCCCTTATTTTGTTGAAGGTTGTTCACGATAAAGTGAGCACTTTTAAAGTCAACCTTAGAGAAATGTCACTGCTCCTACCTGCATATATTTTAACGGGCGCACTGGGTGACATGCGCCCAGTAAAGTTTGTAACGATGAAGGGAAAGTAGTTCCATAACTTAACGTCAAATAAAACGTGTTAGGTAACCATGTCTGTAAATTAAAATTATTTATTTTGAAGTATAAAAATTAACAGATTTGGAAAATATTTACTTTTATAATAAGTTCACATCTTCAATTGACCGACGGATGAATAAAGTTACGAGGCTCATGCAAAAGATAATTTTACATAAGGTGGAAGATTACACAAAGTGCATACAGGCATATCTTAAGCAGGTCTTTCAAAAGTGCTCATTTGACCGTAAACAGCCTATATCATCGTATTTTCTGTATTGCCTCCCACTGTGGTTGCAAATCTAATGAAGTGTTCACGTCAACAACGTCTCCCTCCCCCAGCAGGAAGTTTGGTTGCGAGTTGTGGTGGTGTGTGTGTGTGTGTCTGCAGCTTCGACGCGAGGAGCAAGCCCCTGGAGCAGGCGAAGCACTGGACGGACGAGCAGACGCTGGGCGCGCGGGCCTACTTCCGGTACGCCGAGGAGCCGGCCAAGCTCACCGTCGACAGCGTGCGGGATTCCGACGGCGGCGTCTACCGGTGCCGCGTCGACTTCAAGAAGTCGCCCACGCGCAACACCAAGGTCAACCTCACCGTCATCAGTGAGTACCCACGTACCTCGCCACTGCACTGCGCATGACGATACGTAGGGACCCCCCCCCCCCCCCCAGCATTTCTGCAACGTGCTAGGTTCCGATAACCCATGCGCATACCAACAGTTCTCTCGATGCTTATTGGCGGCGTGTCTTTGTAGGAAGACGTTGTCTTACTTGACTGGCCAATCAGAAACAGGTTACTCGGATTACTGCACGTCTGTGATTCGCGAGCAGTTACCTAACGCGCGGAACACGTAAATCATCCAATGACGTAAGCGGATCTGATCTAAAGTAATATGAAATACAACTGGTCATGATATTTTTTTTTCGCGAAATTCGGGTGTCCCTACCAATACAGTTATTGTAGTCTGCACGATTATTGTATACTGGCTTTCCTATGCTACTTCGTACGCATTACATTTAGGACATTGACTCTCAAAAGCCACTTCATTTGGGAAGGAAGGGATGACAGCCCATAGACAAAAAATAAAAGGAGAAATGAAGGAACTTCTTATAAACAATTTTTTTTTATTATGTAGTAATCCTAAGAAAAGCTTAATCCAGTACCTATTTACAACCCTGATCATCATATTTTCGGAACCGTTTGAGATATCTCGATGAAACAAAAACTAAGTTGATCCTGGGGTTATTTACATATGTATATTGCGTATACTGCCTATACTGCGTAAATTTGATGTCAATGCGTTCAGTGGTTTTTGAGTTAAATCCGGTCGGACAGACAGACAGACGGACAGACACGAAAAAAAAATTAACATTAGACAAGGCTTAGTAATAAATTATGCTATATGAAAATATAATTAAAAGTGTAAAATTAAAAAATCACAGACAGAAACTTCTATTTTTATTTGGCTGTATTAACTTCATATTTACTAGTGCCCGTTAAGCAGACCTCCCGTGGCGCAGTCGGTTGATGCGCCACTGATATGGAGTGCGGGAGGCTCTGGGTTCGAATTCCCGTGCAAGGCATGGGTGTTAATTTAAGTTAGGTTATAAGTTATTCTGTAAGCCGTTCCCTGCTAAGTTTTCAAGCATAGAACCGATGAACGTTAAAAATCGCTGTATAGTATAGTGATTTTTAACGTTCATATACTATACTATACAGCATGAAAAAAAAAAAAAAATATAATATATATATATATATATATATATATATATATATATATATATATATATATATATATATATATATATATATATATATACACCCAAAATTCCACAGGACGGGGACATGTACTGTGCTAAGCTGTCAAAGAGTAATATGGATACATATATGTATAGGCTATTCACGGTAAATTGAGCACTTTCAAAGCCATGTAGTAAATAAATATATTCAATTTTAGCATTAGACTTTAACTTCTGAGTGCAGTTGGATATACACAATGTGTGACAAATTTAAAAAGATGGTTGAAGTATAAAATATGGCTGAAATGTAAAAGTAACTAGTGACACAAAAGTGCTTACTTTACGTGAACAGCCTATATGTATATGTGTACGCATATGTATAAATGTGGCAAACCCAGTTTCCATGTCCCAACATTGAACTGCTTTTCTGCCAATGCGACTGTGATAAACGACATGGATAGGATTTAAGGTTAGAACAGTGTTTGTAAACAAGTAACCTACTTTCAGATGTTTGTTTACGCCCAAACAATTATTAATGCCGTTTGAATGAATCCAAATTGGTGGCAATAATTTATTCACATAGAAGTACTTGTCTTCCGAAATGAAAATGTGTGACCTTGGCAGTTTTACTGGTGTGGGGTAGGTCAACGTTCTACGCATGCGCAGAAGACATAACTGAGTCTAACTCATTTTCAGATTAAGGTTTTCGCTAGCAATCAGTAGAAATCACTGCTTAACCGGCGAATACCAGCATGCAAGTGAAATTGTCAGTACAATCTTTACTTATTCAGTTGCAGTAGTTTCGACAGATTTGCAGTCAAATGCACTTATTTCGAACAATTTTAACTTTTTTAAATTTATTTTAAGAGTTTAGAGTTACATACATTTCAGACAATACCACAGAGACAGTTAATTTGATATTGCAATAGACGTGAAGCAAAATATTCATATTGTATAACAAGAAGCGCCCCGATATGCTGTGTCTATATTAACAGTTAATGAATAATATGTCTGCACATATTTGTTTTCTACCGAGTGTACTCGAATCAATGATAATGAACACCACAGTAAGGTAGATGATCACAAGTGGAGCATATTTCATCTAGGCACAAATTGTCTAACCTGTATAGTTAACCCGTTAATGAGTTACTACGTGCAGGGAAGGATATGCAACCACAATTATTAGGCAACAGGCTGTGCAATGAAATCACAATTTCACATCTTGGCGAAAGGCATGGGGCTTACAGTGTTTGTTCAAAGTGTTGGCCGCCTTTGGCCACACAAGCAGTGCAGCGCTGAAGCATGTTGCGACGCACACGTGCAAAGGTTTATGGCAAAGCACTGATGGTGTCAGCTATTCTCCGTATCTACGTAATGAGCTTATCTCTCATGTCAGGTAGTGACGCATACAAGATCAGTTTGATGTGCATCCGAAGTCAGGTTGTGTGATGTCAGGTGAGCGTGGTGGCCATGCTATGGGGCCTCCGCTTCCTACACACTGGTTCAGGGAGTGCACGTCGAGGTGCCGGCGAACCGCAGTTTCGCCCGTCCTCCTGAAACCACATCACCTCACGAGCATCTGAAATAACATCCTCCAAGTATTCCGGTAACAAGATATTCAGGAACTGGAGATACGTAGCATCTGAGGAGTGTTATCAGGCGCGCAGAACTGTGCACCGGCTGTTTTATACACCAAATACAACGAGTTGTGTACACACCTCTGAGCATTGTCACATCCATTAGCGGGTTAACTATTTGTTCCTTGATGAAATATGCTCCATCTGTACTCATCTACCCCAATTTGGTTTTTATTATAATTTATTCGAGTACGCCCTTATAGCGACATTTTTTATCAGTGTGAACTGCGTCCACAAAGTCATATGGTAGAGATAGGGAAATTTTTGGAATTCAATTTAAGACAAGATAGACGCCCAACACGTGCACACTGAAGTCATCTTTGCAATTGGATCACAGTTTATTAGACACGCCCTGGACGAATAGCAGGTCATTGAACTCGCGAAATTTTCCTATCCCTGCATATGGGTCCTAGCTCGCCAGATCACCAAGACTAAACTGCAAGGTGACCTGATTGGTAATGATGATGCAGAGTTTGCAGTGACCCAATTACTCTGTCATTAATGATCCATCTGTCATGTGGATATCTTTGTGCGCAGTCTTACAATGTTCTGTATGATTTTCCAAAAGTAATGTCGGGCTTTAGAGTTACTGTATTTTCTTGAAAGTAACGCGCCATAATCACCAGCCGTAAACTCAGTTGAGAGCTACTAATAAAGTTTATCTTCATGCTTTCAACCGGGTTCTGTGCGAGCTGCCATGATGACTCTGTAGACATCTAGACAGTAGTCGACTTTTGCCACGACATGTCCTTTAGGAGGCAGTGTGGGTAAGAATGGTTCCTAATCGTGACCTACGTCTAAACATCAGACTGGTAATATCGGTTTGAAAAAATTACACTACGCAGGATTCTTACTGCGACAATTTAATTGGGCCGAGTCCACTGCCAAACAAAAGCCAATAAAATGAACACACATGAACACCAACAGCCAACAAAAACCTTAGAACTGAAAGACAAATGCCTAGAAAGCAAGGAAGATTTTAGGAGTCATTTAAACAATATCACAAAAAAGAAACTACCTAACAAACGAAATAGGAAATTCGATTAAAAACTAAAGACGGTGGATTTTATCCAATGGATTTTATTTGTGGTGTCTTTTTTTTCCCCCATTCGTGATGTGACTTGGTCGTTTTAAATCGCCACAGTAACCATTATATAAAAATGACACTAAACTTTTAGGGCATTATAAATAATTGTAAAAAAAATCCTCTGAACTCTGTGTGGCGGTAGGTGAAATAATTTTACTTCTGAGTTATTTGTTACTGAGTACAAAGTAGTGATTAATTTATCATCACAAACGAGCAATTTTTAGTAACTACAAAATAATTGTATTATAGTTTGGCTGCATATTCAGCAGGGTATGTTTTAACAGAATAAGAATATGTAGAGGTGCACGTTAATGATGTCGATGAGCAACAGACCTTCTTAGCAAATGTTCTGGGTTCGAGTCCTGGGCAAGCTATGGATGTGCACGCCGCTTATAAAAGTAGATTTACCTCAACTTATGTCAGCTCGCTGGCGTGAACCAGGAGCGTTAATGCAGCACACTGCAAAAAATTTTAATTTTTACTGAGAAATTCTTCGTAATTTTACAAATGCTTGTACAGTATAAAGATTTCTCTTGTAAAACTACAATGGCCATGTTTGTAATATACCTGAAGAAATGTTTGTACTATACTGACCGGTTTCCACGAGCTTCAGTAAAATGGCGGACACTCAACAACGTAAAACCTTATATAGCTGTTTGTGCAAAAAACTATGGGTGAAGTAAAGTGTAGCTGGATATAAAAAAAATGTTATTGCAAGTTTGAATAACGTAAAACACTTAAGAAACAACTCAAATAACCATATTAAAACAAAAAATCTCAATAAAATGTGACCGTATTATCCATTAATTGTTAATTTTTCTTAGCTACACTGAACTCTTAAATCAGCTCTTAATATTTCATTGTTAAGAGCGGTCCAAATCTCTTAACTCAATAACAGAACTCTTAAATAAAATAAATATACCTATTATTCTAAACCAAATGCCTTCATAAATATTTGGGTGCCACGGTGGCTAAGCGATTAGTACACTCGTCTCCCACCAAAGCGAACCGGGTTCAATCACCGGCCAGGTCACCGGATTTTCGCAAATGTTACTAGTGCCAGACGATACTGTTATCGGGGGGCTTTCTTGGGGATCTCCCTTTCCCCACCCCCTTGATACTGGACCGCTCCATATTCACTTCAATCTTCCTCATCGGCTCTCACGACATCGCTGTTCAGAGCCGCCCAAATAAGACTTAAAATAATACTTAAAATCGTAAGTGAATTTGGTCTTGTGGTTTACCGTGCCGGTTAATAATACTAGGGGAGTAAGTTTTAATCCCCGTCATAGAAAAGTATTATTCTTTTTCATAAATTATATTTTTAAATATTATTTTTAGTTCTCTGTAATTAATTTATCACATTTGTCTTCTAAAAAAAAAAATTGTACGTACACGTATCAATGTCAGTTGTAATACAAGGCTATCATTTGTAAATAAATGTTTTACAGATTTTACAAGAAAACTCTTTGTGGTTTTACAAAAGATTATCTTGGCAACTGGGTTTCCAAGGATCTTTCTCATAAAATTACAAAAAAAATTTTTATAGAGTGTACTAAGAATATTTCCCTGACTATCGTTACTGAAAAGTGTCTTGTTTTTATGAGTTATGTTACAGCCATGTATTTTTGAAGTGGCGGAATATTTTTCGTTAATTAAAAAAATTCAAGAAATTGCCAATTACTCCTTATTTATACTGTCCATCGATCCATTCTTGCGTGTGTAGGGAACGTCGGGTAAATACACATGACCGTAAATACTACCTCAAACATTTGAATAGCCCCCTGGCAGTTTCCGTTATTCTTATCATCGCATTGAAACCTTTCTCATTTACATTCAATATCGTCGTCTCAATAGCACAACCTACCAAACTCAGTTGACTGCGACTTTGGTTTAAACACGGCAATACATTCATAGGAATTGACTAAATTTCCTTCAAAACGCGCGCCAGAAGTCGATAAAATTGCTCGTTATACCTGTGTAACCTCAGACGTATTGTCACTGCCCTCCGTAAGATCTTCAGCCCTGTTTCACTATCGTGCCTCGGCGTGAGTGCAGTGCGAAAGAAAACACCCACGAGAGAAACCATCTCTATGCATCTCCATTGGAAACGCCTCTCACAGCACCGCACTCGCCTTTTCAATGCACCCGATTACATCTCGCACGTAATACAAGTCACACTCAGTTCTAGATTTTATGCAAGTTACGTATATTAATGCAGCACGTAAGCGTGTGAATTTTCTTAATGCCAATAGCCAGTTATTCTACGACTTTGGAACGTAGTAGCAATTCTCGTCCATTATTGGAAAATATGATGGTTAAAGCAATGATATGGTGTTGGGTGTATTCATTTTATACGAAGCAAATTACTATTCGCTGTTTTTGACACGATCAGATTATTATCGGTACCAGTTTTTTTCGAAACTTATTTTCTTACGCGTGTATACTTAATGTAAATGAATTAGGTCCATGTGAACCCAAGACAAGATCGTGTGAACACTGTTTGGATCCATTCATATGATTTTAAGCAATCATATAACAAGAATAAACCCATATTTTTCTTTGACTTTCTTTGTTTACTGGCTTATCTATGTTAATAAATCGTTAGATTTGTTTATGAATTTGGTAAGAGATTAAAATCCGCTAAATTGTCATTTACTAGCAACTTCTAATCATTTGATATTATAACTGTAAGATAATTATGAGACGAAAACGTAATGGATGGATAAAATGTTTAAAATACTCTAATGATCTCGGCATTATTCCCTCCTTAAGGAGCCTGCCTAGTTGATGTCGCCATTATTCCCTCCTTAAGGTTGAAGTAAAGCAACTGCCTATGGAGCACTGCACCCGACTACACAGCGTGAAGAACTCATAAGAAAAGTACTACAGACAGACACCATGAAAATCGCCAGAAAAGTGCGATTTATGCTGTATATGAAAGAAGAATGTATATATGTTGCAACATTAAGAAATATTTTACTAAAATGTACTTTTTAAATGTAAAAAAATAATTTATTAAAATAGCCTCCCATTTTTAATAATATTTAAGCGCATTTCAGTTCTATGTGTTCCGGAAAGGAGAAATTGCTAGAAAATCTTCTTCAAGAAAGATCATCATAATAGTTACTGTGGTCATGTGTAGTAATTAATAGTAATAATGTATGAGATAAAATTTATAATTAACTTTAATTACTTCAGTTTCAGCCATAAATGTTTGTGAGAGGTTGACACACATAAAAATAATTACAAAAATTGTTTCCTAGAAATATTATTACAATTATCTTACATGCAGTCATGGTAAACATTATGACGATATTCCATGACGAAGATTTCCTTGCAAATTCTCCTTTCCGAAGCATCCATAATGGAAGTGCGCTTAAATTTCATTTAAAAATACAGACTGTTTAAATCGATTTTTTTACACATAAAAGGTATATTTTAATAAAATATTTTATATTGTATTTTGTAATAAATACATTCTTCTTTCATATACAGCATAAATCGCACTTTTCTGGCGATTTTCATGGTGTCTGTACAACTTTTCTACGCGTTCTCCACGTTGTATAGTCGGGTGCAGTGCTCCATAGGCGGTTGCTTTACTTCAACCTTAAGGAGCCTGCCTAGCCTCAAGATGACGTCCGGCCACAAGGAAGCATTACGGCTGCTGTGGACAGTAGAATAATCATCATTCGCGAGCGTTCTGTTTCCTCAGAATTCCTAGCGGTATTCTTATAGGGTTTTACATTAATAGAGCAGTCTGTTCAGAAAAGCTACAGCGTTGTCGCTCTAGTTTGAAAAAAATAAAAACTGTTTTGTGGAAGAATAAACGTTGTAAACAAGAGGCACATTATAGCGATTGTGGCTGACTTTCAAACTTTTAACGACGATATTTATGTCTCAATAACCAAATTTATGAATGGTCAACGGATTAACTCCTTGAGGAGTATGCACGTATATAGCTATTCGGGGCTACGTTTATATGGAAAGTTCTTTGCCCTTGAAAACAAAACGCACTCTTTTATAGTTTTACTATTTCACAGGATACTATCGGAAACTAGGTAAACAAAGTACAACTAGCCAACATTTCAGTTTGTAAGAACAAAATCGTCCTTTTTAATAATATCTCAAATGAACACGAAGGTTTGTAAAACGTGTTACGTCTATCGTGAAACATTAATTGGTACGCATTCAACGCGCGATTCCATTGGCCGACGGCCAGTCAATGAGAAACGTAGCAGTGTGCGGTAAGCGTGTGCGGTGTAGCCAGGACCAATAGGACGAAGGTAGGTGGAAATACGGAAACCAACACAAGTGATATTGCTGTTGTGGAGAATATACGCAGCTCACTTCAACCTTGTCTTCACTGCTTGTAAATTTGAGTGGTACTCATTTAAGTCGTGGAAAAATATTTAAATTTAAACATTGCATGATTAAAAAAAAAATTATAACAGGCACAGGTAGCTGCTTACGAGACTCATATGACAACGAGCAAAATTCGTGAGAATTTTTTATGAATGGTGAGAGAAGTTAAGCGAGGCTCCGTGTAGAAATTTTCTAACGCGACGTAAAATGTATATAGAGTATGTATTCCGGGAAGAGAAGTGTCCGAATTTTTTCTGTGTAACTCCCCCCCCCCCCCCCTTCATCCACAAAGTATCCGGTGAATCTTCCTCCTTGAAAAATTGCGCCCTTTGAAAGGCAACAAGTGTGCCCCTTTGACAGACAGCCGACTTGGTGAATGGTTTATTGATTCGGTGGAAGACTTCGCCTTCTGGGACAGAAGAGTGGAAAGAGGTAAGAAAGATAAATCGTGCATCTGCTAGGTATCAAGATTCTCTCCTGGAAATCTTTCTTAAAAACAGCGTCTGCCAATTCAAAAAGATAAGCGGCGATTGGAGCCGTAACCTGCTTTAACTGAAATGTGTCCACAGGCTACTATTTAGCCATTGTTTTGCTGTTGTAGCACGACACACATTATAAGAGTTCTGCTGTAGTGAGACTGCCAAGACGTGAAATTCTTTCGCTGATTTTTCTCCCTGAACCACTAGCTATAATTCATAACAACACCTTACAATGACTTCCTAGGTAAATTATTTTTACAAAAGCTACGCGGATGTCGCTGAAATATACATCAAAGAATCGTGTTTCGGACAGGTACTTTTTTTCGTTTTACAATATTATTCACCTAATTTACTTCCATAAAATAATGTAGAAACAGGGAGAAGAATATATAAAACAAACCATTCTATGGATTAAAGGAGCAGTAATCGCAAAACAAATGTTTTATTACATTTAATTGAATCATGTTGTAAGTGAAATGGAAAGAAGGCATGAAAACACAAAAAAGAAAAAAAAAAGTTACTTTTTTCTACAGCGTAACAACTAAAGTAATTTCAATGCAAGTGTGATGGGCGAGGTACAGATATAGTGAGTGAGACGATGAGTATTTACTTAAGTTAAAGTAAAGAGACCTGTCTGAAGTTTAACGTCTCGTAATTAAGTCGGTCCCTAAGTAAATGTTTCATTATTGAGATTTTTTCACAACACAACACAGAAAAAAATATTTTTTCGTCTTATTACGTTGGTATATATGTGAGAAGCCATTCAGTGGTGTGCTATGAGGCACACTATTAACATTTTCATTTTCTTCTAGACATTTTGAGTGTGTATTATGCGATACATTCTCATACTACAAATATAATTAATATGCAGAGCAAGTGTTAAGACACTTTTAACACTGTGCTACTCATTAACAACAAAATTGTAAATATATACTGTCAAATCGATGTAGCTACATCAGAGTCACAAATTAACGTGAAGTTTTGTAGTGTGTTTAGAATGTATTTGAACATAAAATTCTAATATATTAAAATGAATTAAAATTTTTCAATTTTTTTATCAGAGTAAAATTAAATTTCCAAGTAAAAATTTTCCGGGATGACACCCTTAATGGCTTAAAATTTTTTTGCACATTCACATTGATGAAGTGCATTTTATTAAATTTCAGTGTGAATCGCTTGATTTATATTTGCTGCCTTGGCGGTTAGTAGCAATAAAATGGCTGCTTTGTATTACCAGTAGTGTTTAAGAATAGGATAGTATTGAATTTAAAGTTATAAAGATGAATATTTCTTCTTTCGAGTGCGTGATTTGACTTGCGCTACAAACAGAAGTAAATTCACATATTGTAGTAAAAGAAAACGCGCCCTCAAAACGAACCTGCCACGAAATAGAGCGCTTCGTAAAACGAATAAGAGACTAACGTTTTTCCCCGCGGGGGGGGGGGGGGGGGGGGAGTACCCCCCAACGCTTTCCGCGATTGTAGGCGGTTATAACTTTCACCGCCCACGCATTTTAGGAAGATCAGCGGAATTCCTCCGATTGGTCGATCCATTCTGGAAACAGATCCCGCTAGGGGCTGGATTAAATGGCTCCAGCTCACGCCACTGGGACGACCGACGTGAACCGGGCGTGAGAAATAAATTAACGTAGATTTATCCTTCGAAAAGCTGCGTATCTTGGATCACCCGGCTAAGCCATGAATTACGACAGCGGGCGTGGCGGCAGCCAGAAGGATAGCTTTTATTTGTAATGATGATATTGCGTGCCTAAGTTTTTTTCTCCCTCGGCTGCAGTCAATTCATGATTACTTTCAACTTTTCTTAAGCCCTGCTAAAGTTCTACGTTAAGGGGAATGGTTCACGAAAATCGTATATTTATATAATTGTTGTCACAATTTGTTTTATAGAGGATTTTTTGAAATTTTTGGTTCGACAAGACCAAAATAACTATTTTGAACATCTTAGTACGTTGTTAAAAATTCTCTGCATTCCTTATTCTCGGAGCTCTGATTGAAGATAAGACAAAATTCCTTTATTTTCTTCCATCAGTGTTCCAAAAATAATGAAGGCAGTGGAAATCTAAAAACGTAAAAAAGTGTTGAGAATTATTATTGAAATTTTGTCGAGCCAAAAATTTGTATAAACCCTTTCGAGAACGACTTGTATCGAAAATCGGGTAAATATACAGCTTTCATTCACCATTCCCATTAAGTATATCCCTCAGCCTCATGCAAACAAAGCTTAACCGAGTATATAAAATTACACCGAAGGGATAGTGCAGTGCATAGTGCGCACTCGGTGTAATAATACTAGCATAATTGCTATTTCGTACTAGACATTACCAATACACCTTTTTTCTACCTGTTTTTATTCGTATTAATAATAACTGAAATATTATAATTTATAGATAAAACACAAGTAAAAATTTCATTTAATAAAAAATGCTTTTGAAATAGAAGTACAAAACTTTTGTGGTACATGAAATACACTATCTACCAAAAAGTAATTGGGCACCTGTGAAGATATGTCATTCAGTAAGTCAGTCGACTTACATTTCACGGCCTTCGGCGTAGGACCGCTGGTGTTTGTCCGTGGTAGCATGAACACAGAGGCCTATTGTAACATTCTTGATAATGAAATGCTCCCAACATTGTGGCGTTTTAACGGAATGGACCCGTGTTACTTCCAGGATGACAATGCCACGTGCCATGTTTCAAGGGCTACTATGCAGTGGTACGCCGACAAAAATGTTCGCCGATTGGACTAGACCGCCCAGAGCCCCGACCTCAACCCTATAGAACATCTTTGGGACAAATTGGATCTCCCGGTGAGGATTCGTCAGGCGCGGCCAAAATCCATTGCTCAACTCATGGAATGGTTGCAAGAGGAATGGCGACGAATCCCGGTGGATGTCCTGCAAACACTCGTAGAGAGCATGCCAGACAGGGTGGCTGCTGTTATAGCAGCAAGAGGTGGCCCTACGAGATTCTAACGGGGTGACAACCACCGAGCAAGCATTGTGGACAGGTGCCCAGTTACTTTTTGGTAGATAGTGTATTTAGGAAAGAACCCAGCACGTCACACATGAGGTGATATTTCTAAGGTTTGATTCAAAAAGTGTGTGAAAAGACCGCGAATAAACTATACTCTTGCAATGAATGAGTAAATAACTGTGGCCAACCAAAATAGAGATAATTTGGTTGTTTACAGCTAATAAAATTACTAAACATATCCCAGGTAAGAAGAGATCTCTTTGAGTTAGAATGTTTCTCTCAAAAACCCTTTTCCTCCCCCCCCCCCCCTTTTTATTGGAACAATTTTGTTTTGTAAATAAAACTCATTCCAGAACAATCTATGCGTATACAATTATCTAATGCTAGCAATACAGGTGATATTGAAGGATGCACACATGCCTTCTTCACAGATTTTTCCAAATTTTACGCCTCTAACAAATCGTTTACACAAAAGTTTTAAATAGCAAGCGCGGTTTTCAAAATTACACATAGGTTATGCTTTTTCATACTAGTGGAAAGATTTAAGCATTACAAGCCAAACATGACTAAATGTTTCCTTTTATCTACCTAAAACCAGTTACCTTTGAAACAAATTGTAAATGGGTGAACGACCCCAGTGAGGTATACAAGAGATATTTCCCCGAGCATGTATTGTAGGGGCCAACACATGCAGGACGCATAGCATTGTGTTGGGCCGCCCGTATTACGGAGACAGGTGGCGATACGGTGGGACATAGAGGCAAACAGACGTCAAATTTTCTCTCCTGAGTAAGATCCTGCCACAGCTGGCACAATTGTCACGTTAAACACCATTGGACTGTATAATTGTCCTGTCATTAGCTTAAACTGTCATTTTAAGATGTGTCCCCCGGTCCACGCTTCTATTTTAATTTTCTCAATTGCCGGTAGCTATTTCAGGTCTATTGATTAACACAACACCGTGACCTAACTTAATAAATTAGCTAAACTTTCACAGGAGATAAACAGGTGGCAACAAACAGCAAAGCAAACGGCACTAGCAATCGTCATTCGTTCCTTGTGTGGGGCATCGAAGTGTGAATCAGTTCCGAATTAAATAAATAACATTGCGTGGATTACAAAATATACACTTGTTTTCATTTATCAGTAACAAACTTGCTCAATGATTAGTAACATGTAAGTGTGAATCGTTCGCACAAAAACTAACGGAGTACTTTTCTGTTACATATTTTTAATCTGCCACAAATCCACCGTGGTTGCCGCTGGCCGAAGTTGCCGTCCAATCTGGTGCCAAATGTCTTCGAGGGACAAGAGGTCTGGTGACTTTGCTGGCCAAGGAAGTATGTTGACGTCACGAAGGCAGACCAGATATACCTGTGCTGTATGAGGCTGTCCATTATTCTGCTGGAAAAAAGGGGTTGTCAAGCTGCACCGGGAAGGGGCGTGAACATGGCTGCAGAACTTTCTGGATGTATCACCGCGCCGTCAAGGTTCTTTCAGTCACCACCAGTGGGGTGCAGGAATCGTAGGAAATTGTATCCCACTCCATGACTCTTCTCGTTGTGGCGGTATGGCGCTCTAATGAACCGTGGATCACGGCGCTGGCTAGGACGTCTCCAAACTCGAATATGGCAGTCGTCTGTATCCAGACAGGTGATTCGTCGCTGAACACCGCTGTTTGTCAGTCACGACATCAACAATTATTCAGCGCTAATGTAAGGGAAGGAAAACTTCGCAACATGTAATCGGACCTTTTTCATTTTTTCGAAGATTAAGAAGTCATCAGAATAAGTACACTGTAAAAAAAATGCAAAAATTACCTGACAAGTATAAGGTAATATTCGCAAACGTGTGTGGGAAACAAAGTTTTCCTTACGTGTAAGGTAAAATTACCACATTCTGGAGTAAAATTCACGTACGTGGTAGTAAAAAAAAATCCCATACATGGAAAGGAAATTACATTACAACGTGTGGATCTCCTCGTCCGTTTGTAACTATTTAATAAGTGTATATTATATATATATTTTACCGAAAAATTGATTTTTATTCTTTAGTAATACAAGCTGTCCAATATGGCTCTTTATATGTAAGGTATAATTACCGCGCTCTGGAGTAAAATTCACTTACATAGCAGTGGAAAATCCCAAAAATGGGTGGAAAAAATACCATACGGCGCCTGCCTCTCTTCAGCATTGTCTCAAAAGCTAAGTGGGAGGATAATGTAATATGCTAATATTCACTGCTGCTCTCACGCTGACGTCATGGTGTAACGGATAGCGCAACGGCCTATCGTGAGAGAGGACCATAGTTCGCGCCCAGCCATCAGTAAGTGTCGAGTATTCTAGAATTGAGGTCTCGGCTACTATTCGCGATATTTTTTAATATAGTTTTATTATACAATACAGTTAATTTTCCCTTACTTGTATGGGATTTTCCCTTACTTTTGTCAGGTACATATTCTGTACTATTAGGGAATAATTCTTTACTTGTTATGTAAATTTACTCTACATTTAATAGGTAATTTTACTTTACATATAAGAGAATTTTACCTCAATTTTTTTTCAATGTAGATTTCTCCGCAGGCCAGTTGCATGAACGTTTGTTAGACGGTCTCCTTGTACGTCACGTGAGGTTAATACGTGGCGGTAAAGAGTCACTTTTTAGCTGAATAGCAAGAAATAACTGGAATGAAATATTTCCGAATAAGCGTATAGGTCGTGCAGAGCCTATCGGTTGGTCTGCATGTTCTCCAATTGTAAATCGACTTGAAAACAGTTGTATGTTCAACATACACTCTGCACACTTCATCAACGTGTTACAGAAGGCTGCCAAGATATTCGCAAGTGGAAACAGTGACGGACGATTCCGCTGGTCGGCGGGTTTTCTTGGGGATCTCCCGTCTTCCACGCTATTGAATTCCGGTGTTGCTCAATTCTCACCCTGATCGGCTCTCAAGACCTTGTTCTCAAGAGCCGCTCAAATCTCTCAACTCAACTCAAAAAGTTGTTCAGGTCTCTTCGAAGAGTCATCAGTGCGCCAGTGCTGTGTTGACGCAGTGCCATTTGTTATTACTGACGGACTGGAATGTTTGCGAAGGTTGTCCAAAGTGTTGTTAACTGACCCCCAGATACAGCCGCGAGCGTGCCGCCAGGGTTGCAGCTCCCCAACGCCAGGGATCGCAATATGGCGTCTCTGGACCTCCCACGTTTGACCAGGATCCCAGCAGTCAGGGTCAGAAGACAAATATTAATAGCCCAGTGTCACAGGCGGCGTTGCGCAATATCCGAGGTCTCTCTCTGTGTTTGTGTGAGCGAGCGGGAAGTGGGTTGTCGCCCCTTGTAGCGAATCTGTGAGGGGTGGGTGCACCGGCTCTAGATTGCCTCGCACCCCTCCTTTTCCGGCCTCGCGGAGCTGCTAGATCGCCCAGAGGGAGGGGTATGGGGCATAAACCAACAATCCGACATGTATCTTCTGCAAAAGGACCCGGCGGGAGGGGGCAGGAAATGAAAGTGTCTGAGAAGAGCAATATGGGATTGGTAAGGGCGAAGGTACGGGTAACAATTATGTTTACGATCCTGGCTCCAGTTGA
This sequence comes from Dryococelus australis, assembly GCA_029891345.1. Classification (NCBI taxonomy): domain Eukaryota; kingdom Metazoa; phylum Arthropoda; class Insecta; order Phasmatodea; family Phasmatidae; genus Dryococelus; species Dryococelus australis. The sequence goes on from CM057001.1 coordinate 114,911,860, forward strand.
ACTGATGGTCGTGTTTTACGAAAACAGAGATATGGTAAGTTGCCTCTTCGGGAAATTCAACGTCCACATTTTAACAGATATCATCTTCGGTAGACGACAGAAACGAACGAAGTATCAAATAAAAGTGCACATTCCTTTTTCGTTTTAACTCATGTTGGTGTACAGTGTTTCATTTGATGGTTTTGTGCTTGCTCTCTTGGACAACGAGAATGTGTCTCGGGCAGTGATGTTAAAAGAAGGAACTATTGTAATGGACAAGCAGAAACGTTGAAGGTATCGGTATTGGTATGTACCAAGGGATCATCTCTGTATTGGTGCGGAGTGATTTCGGAAAAACAATTGAAAATTGAAATCAGGATTTCCTTCACGGGAATTGAAACAGATTCTTCCACATTTGCGAGTTCAGTGTGTTTACTACTGGGGGAAATAGCTCGTCCCTGTCCAATATATGCTCCACTAAACATAGTCCCAGAACGAGAGTCCGTGCTGGGTCAGCGAAGTAAAAAAAAAAAAGTGGTGAAGATGGTCGAGAAGTAATATCATTTATCGCCATTTGACTTTTAACTGCGGTAATTTCTGACTTTCACTACTCAGCCATTTCTTCTGTAATCTCTACTTCTTCATTCCTTAACCTTATGCTAATTTCGCACGTGGACATCGTGCCGGGCGATGCCGCTAGTCGGAGGGTTTCCTCAGGGATCTCCCGTTTCCCGCGTCCTGGCGTTCCGCAGCTGCTCCTTACTAACATTGCTTCATCCTCATCGGCTCTCAAAACCCCGAAGCTAAGAACCAGTCAAACTTCTCCGCTCAGCTCCTTTCGCGCTGATCTCATCCCTGCCTATTCCTTACTCTTTCACAATTCCCTACTTCCAATTAATACTTTCACCAACTTTCAGGCGAAAACACAAGGAAAATTAATACATCGAAGGGGAAAAAAGCGAACAGGGAAACAGATTCCCAAAATATATTTCATTTCCCCGTTTTATAAATGGTTGAAAAATGTCCAATTTCTGAATTAATTTAAAATGTATAACCAAGTGCACCGACATGTCCATAGTTATTTTTAATTCATCGAAGTATAAAAATGACGAGATTAGTAAAATATTATATTTTCCAATAATTTTACAGTTTTACCTGACCGACGCATGAAAAAAATGATGAGGTCCATGAGAATGATAATTCTACATAAAACTGAAATATGTGTACACAACGTGCATACAAGTAGATATTAAGCAGGGCTTTCAAAAGTGCTCATTTTACCATGAACAGCCTATAACACGAAAGTATCCGCTTCACGTTCTTTTGTTATCGTGTGTGCGGTGAATGGTGCAGTTATGTTAGGCCGTTCACGGTAAAGTGAGTACTTTTTTAAGGTCCTCCAAACAGGCATTAAGCACTAATCAATATATCTTGCCCTAGCATCAAGCATTAAATTTTGAGGGCGGTGAAATGTATACACTGTTTATTAAAAAGCAGCAAGAAGATGGAAATAGGATGAAAGGAAAAATCTAGAAGGGCCTTAAAAAGTGCTCACTTTACCGTGAACACCCTATACGCGTTGGAAGTAGCGCACGCTGCATCAGACTCAATGACATGCGATGTGGATAGCTCGGAAGAGCTGGTCGTCGCCTGTGGTCAAGGGCGACGCTGCCGATACAGTTTCAGTGGTCCAGCTCGTAATTGAAGAGTAATTGTGTATGCTAATTACGACGTTGACATAACTGACATCAGCTGTTGGACTCCGATGGGCTGATTCTGTAATCACCGTCGCCTCCACCCCCGCTTGCTGATGACATCATCCGTATTATCTTCACCACCACTGTCAGAATTACGCGTTGTCCCAGGGACCGAAGGGCAGAAGCTGCAGATGAAAGAGAAGCATTCTCTTTGTTAACGACCTCGATCTTTTCGTCTTTAGAATAACCACGTCATTAGACTAACTTTTTTTTTTTTTGCTACCGCCTTAAACGCATCTTCTCTTCTTATAGACAAAATAAGGTAGGAGGATAGTTGTAGGTGTAACCAAAACATAGTATTCGCCGCTACTCCCACTTCTTTAAGGCGATATATCACTTTTTTTAAAATTTGCTTATCTAAAAGAGCTTTAGAAAAGTGCCCCCTTAATGCAGTTATTAGTTGTAGAATCATTATAGTTTTCATAATAACACTGAAAATATAAATTTTCTGAATTCTGCAGCATAACTAGGCTTTGCTCCTGGATAATTTTTCCCAGTCAAATTGCATTTATTGCAATCTGCATGGCGTTCAGAACGTACTGATTCAGTATAAGTGCAATTTATAAACAGGTGAACGAGTATTGGCACTCTGAATTTTGTTCAAAAAAGGGGTCAGACTTGTCATAAATATTTTTTTTGTTCATTCAAGCGAAACTGTTAACATTCATTTAATAAATAGTTCAAACCATAAACTGTAGAGGAAAAGTTGTTTTTGTTCCTTTCGTAGCTTGTAACACAAATGCAGTATACCACGCTTAGATTCTAATACAACGTTTTGAACCTGCCTATAACACTCTTATGTCAGAATTTGAGTGTTATATTTTGAAAACTTTAATGATTTGGCAACTAACAATAGCTTTAAGGGGGAACTTTTCGAAACCCCTCTCAGATAAAAAAAAAAATCACTTTAACACAAATAATTCAAGTGATTGAAAGATATAACATCTGAGAATTTGTAAAACACATGGCGTTGGTGAAGTTGCTTGCTTTTCCGCCATTATTACGGCTCACATAAACGTCTTTGAGGTTGACGGCGTGATTAATCAGTAGGGATAGGAGAAAATCGCCAGTTCAATGACATGTAGGCTATACTCCACAGTCATGTGTATACTCTAAACTCAGATGTTTGTTCATTGGCTGTTGCCCCATAGAGTAGCAGTGTTACTTCACACCTGGCAGTATGGCACTCGCTACCTGTTTGCTTGCAAGTCTGCTATTGCCTCAGAGTCATCCAGGGCGTGTCTAATAAACTGCGAACCAATTATAAAGTCAGCTTCAGTGTACACGTGTTTGACGTCAATGTTGTCCTAAAATGAACTCGCGAAATGTTCCTATCCCTATTAATCAGTAGTCTGACGTAACTGAAAGCAAAGCTTTTGAGAGTAATTGCAAATAGTGCATACGGAGTGCCGGATAGTGTTTATTCAAGCCAATGCAAACCAGTGCTCCCATTCTCTGGATGCCACCTTCTTTCTCGGCTGAATCGGCGGAGCTGCTTCAAATTAATAACGCTCTCTAAAGCGTGGTGGTCCTACTTTCAGCATTCTGTGCCTTGGCTCTCCTCCCCCTCCCCCTGCACATCCCATACCTTCAGTTGCCACTCACATAGTTCGATGATGATCCACTTGATGATAATTATAATAATGGGGTGCAGTTGTCGCCTTCACTGGGAAGTTCCAATACAACCGACGTTACATATATACGCTACCTAAATCTAGTATTACTTTAGTTATAATCACTATCGAATAAATGTGCAAGTCAAAGGGAGTTACAACTAGGTATTTTCTGTTAGAAAAATAGACTATATTTATTCACTGTTGTGTGAACTTTGGTGATTGCAAGTTTAGTACGAGCGCACATATGTACTGGAGTGTTTATATTAACACACACACACACACTCATACTCACATACAGGAAGTTTCAATATTGCATGTCAATACTTCGGGGGAACATTCCTCGCATCTCAAGGATGGAAAAATGTTTTATGAACATAGGTCCGCAAATTTCCGTACTACAGCCCATAATACATAACGTACAGTGTACGGGCCGCGGGCTGGATCATCTTACTGTGGAATGCCATCGCAGCTGCGATTGGCAGCACTATACCAGCCCCCAAGGAGCCCTGATTTGAATCTACTAGACCTTTAATTGTGTAGACTTTTAAAGGCACTTAGTGTATGCGACCCCAGTGGACGATGTGGGCACCCTCGTTAACCGTATTGTGGCGGGTTGCGAAACAACCAGGACATTTTAGGGTGTTCATCAACGTATCCGGAAAGGGATGCAACGGCGGGTTGATGCATGTGTTCGTGCTGTTGGAGGACATTTGGAACATTTCCTTTAGTGCCGATGATAAGCTTTCACATATGTGTAACTAATTCCTGTGCAGTTCCTACTGGTTTAGGTATTGTGTCGTAGTGTGAGGTGTCGTGTATCATGCAAACAAACGCTGCGATGGCATTCCACAGTAACATGATCCAACCCGTGGGCCAGACAGTGTACGTTATGTATTATGTGCTGTAGTGACGAAACGAAGAGCGTTTGCGGACCTATGTTCATATAACATTTTTTCATCCTCCAGATCTGAGGAATGTTCCCCCGAAGTATTGACTTGTAATATTGCAACATTATATATATATATAATATTCTACCCTCTTTTATTACTATTATCACCTATTAATCCCCGTAACCTAAAATTATTTTTACAGTGAAACAGTAGTTTTCAATCGTAACAGTGTTAATAATTCAACAAACATAAAAAATATTCTGAGTAAACACACTGAGAGAAACATGAATATAATATGACCAGGGAGTGATGCGTTGCTTTGAGCGAGTGAGCCATAACCTCTATGCATACGATAGAAGCGTCACATGTCAAATGGGGTTTCACGAGCTGCCATGTGCTGTCTCACGCGCTGCCGGCGCAAAAATGAGAATCGTGAAACAGATATTGTCTACTAGCGTAGTCTGCATGTGTATGTTTAGGAACATGAGAACGGATGGTGCTGCCATCGTGTCTAAGCTTAGAACTGTCCCCTTTGTATGCTGGATATTTTTTTCTTTTGCCGGTAGAGCAACGTATGGTTTTTGGAGTAAGGGTTAGGGATGTTGATATCGGAAAGAATATCGGTATGGTTTATCCTGGTTATAAATGTATCGCTTTACGAAACAATACATGGAAAGAAAATGATCGATTTTTGGTACGTCTGAATCCGATATTTTACGTATTGAAGGATTTGACAAATGTAAAATTTCTTGGTCTAATATATATTAAGGTCACGATACATTGCAGAATGATGTAGCACCTTTTTTTTTGCATGCTGCCAAGGTAAACATAGTACTTTTTTAATTTAATTTTTGTATTTGAAATGTAGTTTATTAAGCGAGTTTTTAAAAATGTTTATTTCCGATACCTGCGAAAAGATATGGATTTCGATATGATATCGTTGAAATATATCTACGATTTTTAGGATATATATCGTTGATATAATATCGTCATTATTACATCGATCTTTTCAACTTCCCTAGTAAGAGAGAAAAATATGGCCATATCATTACCACTCCAGATTATAAGTACTTTAATATTATGAATGTTAAATCTTTCTTTAAGCACATTATGTATGTTAAAATAAAAAAAATGTTTTTAATTGCACGTGTCAGTAAGATTTCAAGAAAATACTTTATTAAAATTATGAATTTTTATTATGACAATTTCATAGTAAAATAATTAACTTTTGGTACATGCAAATTTCTCCACATTTTTGTTGAAACTATTTATGTGCATATTACTAGTACATTAAAACTTTTCCCCCTTAATAAGTGTTTTTGTATCCAACTACATTTGGTTACTTCTAATTTGTATTTTTACAAAGGAACAACGCCAGGCTCACATATACACAGCCATTAGTTAAATATCTTTATTTTAGATCTACATTTATCTTACTTGACATAATCGATACCACCGTTAATCATATATTTTTAGACATTTAAAGACAGATCGTTGTACTATCTCGCGGTGAGAACGATATAAAGTTTCTCTTGTAGTGTCAGCTAGTTTTATTGCAGTTAAAAGTATTAGCCCAAATGTGAGTACAAAGTTGTACTCTTAGCTACTTGCACTAGTGGGAAACACTGTTACTGACATCTGCTCTGGTAGCCAAACACTGAAGTGCGTATTTCAAACACATATCGTATGTTCAAATAACAATGTGCCCCTAAGACTAATCATTTGTTAATAGAGGCTCGATCAAGATATATTTTCTTAAGAGCATAGGGATTGATCCTTATAGCGCGGAAAGACAGGATGTAGGGTTTAAAGTGTGATATTTTTGGATGTACGGGACGCCTAAGGCTCCGGCATTTACATGGAGAGAAAAGAGGAGATCGTAGAGAGATTAATTAGTGGAGGGGTGCCTTTGTTCGATCGATTTAAGGTTCTTCCGAGCTACTGTTGCTTGTCTTTTACACGCTGTTTTCGTATCAGATAATTATTTCTAAAAGGCCACACTAATTTCAAAATATCCTGCATGTCTTCAATATTCCTCCGAAATCTGTAGAACCTAACAGTGAGACCAGTCGATGCTAAATAATAATATTATAAATAAAACACAGCGTTCAGTTTTGTTTATTTTTCTAGTGTTGTGGCAAGGTGAAAGAGTTGGGGATGGAAAGAGTTAGTTAAGCGGGATGTTGTTTAAATAGAGTAGCAAGTGGTGTGTCAACGGGTATAGTTAAGGATACGTGGGTAAGAGCAGAATAGGAAGAAAGAGGAAATGAAAATAGGCCATTTAATTTGAATGAGCTTCCTGCTCTTAAAGAGGAGTATTGCATTACCTAAATACACAAAATATGACTTACGGACTACTGCTACTTGTATAAAGGTTGTTCACGATAAAGTGAGGACTTTTGAAATCAACCTTGGAAAAATATCACTGGCCATGCCTGCATATGTTTCGAAATTCGCACTGAGTGACATTCGCCCCGTAGAGTTGGTAACGACGGAGCGAAAGTAGTTCCATGTTTTAACGTGAAATTAAAAGTAGTAGGTAACATTTGTGAAAACTGAAATTATTTATTTTCCTTTCGGTTTTTTTTTTTTTATATCAGAGTGTAAGAATCAGCAGGTATGTAAAATATTTACATTTATAATAATTTCACAGTTTCACTCGGCCGATGCATGCATAAAGTGATGAGGCCCACGGCAATGTTAATTTTACATAAGGCGTAATAATACACGACAGAGATAAGAGTAATCTTAAGCAGGGCTTTCAAAAGTGCTCATGTTACCGTTAACAGCCTATACAAGAAAACGAGTTTTAAAACAAATGCTCCAGACTCTAGATGGTTCGCTGGACTGACAATACTTCAGGATTGGAAATGTGTATTGTAGGCATTTACGTAACGAAACAGGAATTTTGGAGTACTCGTTATATCGCCACCATACCTGTATGTCTCAGGAGGAACATAATTGTCAACTGGCCGAATAGGGTTCTTGGACGGAAGCGTAAAATAAGGGATAAAATGATAGTCAAACTCCAGAAGTAAAGACCAATAATAGCAACTGTGTGACGTCATAATGTTTTTAAAAGGCTTCGAAATGGACTACACCTTGGTCTACCAGATTAAAAAAAAAAAGAGTTATTTTCTCAGTGAATACATTTTGAGAAATATAATTGTTCCCGCAAACTAACCGAGAGTTCAGGAAAATCTTACAAATTAAAAAAAAATTCCCAACAATCTCTTTTATTTTATGTGTTTTTGTTATATTACATGGATTTGATATTTGTTTGGACATTTAATATTGCTCTTCCCAAACGGTGCCTGGCAAGAGGGTACAAAAGAAGCGGACATCTGAAAGGGCACACTTAAGGCCTTATTATGTATGAGCTCTAGTAAATTTTTTGGAATAACTATTCCATAGATAAGCTATATAGTGGCAACCTGTATTGTAAACATTCACCAAGTTAAGTTATCCTTTAGATAAGTATTCCAAGATTCTGGTTCGTTACTGTGTACGTTGGCAATAAAATTTACTTTCTTTTATTGTTATAGCTTACATATGCTAAGTTTTCAGTAATGAGCACGAGGCGTGTTTGGGTTAGAATTCTAGGTCAGTGCTTCTTTAGAGAAAGTGAATTAAATAAAAACTGGGAAAATATATTTTTTGAGAACACTTTTGAGTCAGTCGTAATTGCAACCAATATGTTTTTGAAGTGGTAATAAAAACTAAGATATTAATGCATATATTTTTTTTATCACCACGTATCTATAACTGTTTCTACGATGCTTTTGATAAAAAGAAACTTTATTATACTCGGATTTTGTGCACGAATGAATTTTTATAAATGCGACACAGATAGACTAAACAATGCAGTTTCAAGATCTCTGACTTAAAATAAATTACGTTTACACCCGAAATATGCAAAATATGAACCTGTTCTTTAAAACACTAAGCTAATGTTATTTACTTGCACCAACAACGAATACAATTTGGCACAAAACATCTATAAATCAAATCACAACACTGCCACAGCATTGAACTATGCTTTAAAGAAATTTAAAAGAATACATTCAAATGTTGAGTTGGTATCTAGGAATTTCGGTGCACTATTGGTTACCTGAACCAGTGTACTGGTTAGAAAACTGACTATTCCAGTGATGTTACATATATTCCTTGTCATGTAAAATGTTACAGCGTGCTTTGAAATAATATTTATTGCATTTAATACGTTTATAAGGAATATATTGAATAGCAGTGTGAGTTAATTAACATTCCCAGAGAGCGAATTTTAATCTGGCGTGAAGAAATTTGTTAAATGTACCTGATCATTTTATTGCAATATTTATCGCATTTCAGTGCAGTATATTCTTTGATAGTATGCTGCTGCACAACTTGAAATTTTTGAAATAAATTCACAGAAATATGTATTTCCGACATGTTAGAAGTCGCCAAATGTCCAACTATGAAATGTTCGGCTGTGTAAGCGCGAGCAGAAACATATTTGTTCATAATTGTTAATATCACTGGTTATCTCAACCCTTGCACATTTTGGTTAACTTCGTGACAGGTTATCACAATACATGTAACGCGTTTCTTACAACTCAATAGCGAGGTTAGTGACGCAATTTCTTAATTATTTTTTGAAAAATTAGCAAGGGGGGAGAGAAAGAGAGAGAGAGAGAGAGAGAGAGAGAGAGAGCGAAAATGGCCTATTTCAATTCCAAGGAATCCAAATTCTCCAAATGATTATGCCTGGGCCAAATACTATTTAATTTTTTTCCATTATGTTTTCAATCTCCAGGACATATCTTCTGGATCGTTACCAACATTCACCGTGTTTACTTGTATTTTGTTCAATTTTCGCACATAACACCTAAATGTAGCAACACATTTTCATATACCCTCCAAAAACCACATCCATATAATCAAAACAACGCAGCACGATATCAAAGGGAATAAAAGCTTGTATAATACTTGATGTTGTAAATAGTTTAACCTTTTGATACAAGTTCTAATTAGCATTCACAGTAGGCCGCAATACACTATTTTGCTCCATCAGGCAAATTAACTTTCAACATGATGTGTAACTAGAGGTCGTAACACACGCCCTTAATAACATATGGTGGCTGGGAAATGATATCGGCTTTGTAATTCAAACTGAAAACTTGTATTCAGAAACTCGCCAAATCACCTTTAAAAACTGTATCTTTTTTCATGGTGATCGTACAGAGAAAGTGGCCTTTCAGACGGAAGGCAAATTTGCAGCACGTCTAATTCTATCGATTTCCTTTCGTAATTTATAAAAAAAAAAAAACGCTTCTAAATAAGTTAATTAAGACAGGTCGCCACACGGAACACTCTCGCTTGGATGTAAGTATAGGCTTTTCACGGTAAAGTGAGCACTTTTTAAGGCCCTGCTAAATATTTCTTTACAGTCAATTTATATCTTGCCACCATTTTTTAATATTAAAATTGGTATGTGGCTAATAAACACAGTGTATACATTTCACCACTCTCAAATGTTAACGTCTGAGGCTGCAATAAAATATACTTATTAGAGGTTATGACTGTTGGTAGGGCCTTAAAAAGTGCTCACTTCACCGTTAATAGACTACACCAGCGGTTCTCCACGTTTTTCCACGCAGTGTTTTCAATCCCGCCCGCTCTGCTAGACGCCTCCCTGCTCGATCACATTTCGGTTCATCACACCCAAGTTCGCAGTTGCCTTAATTTAGCCCTCGACACGGAGAGCCGGGCCCCCGCCATTCATTAACAAAACCATTTTGTTCCGGTAATTAGCCGGATGAACTATACACGATTCGGTTCATTAACGGCGCAACTAGATTCCTGGAATTCAGACGTCAACAACCCCGGCGTCCCGATGCTCTCTGCCGCATACTCCCGATACTCCCCACATCCCTAAACGAACAGGGTCGCTTGATACCCGAGCTGCTGGAGCGAGGAGAGGGTTTGGGGTTGTGGGGAACGGTTGGGCGATAATTGCAACAACCCTAGCTCGTCACGAGTTACCCATTTCCAGGGGAAAAGCGTTTCCGGATGTGAAATTCGCCCTCCCAGTGGATGCGCCAGCCTTTGAAAGCCTTCTCCCGTACGCTCCCTGTCTCTGTCGCTCAATTTACCCTCCGCTCCCCCAACCCCCTCCATCATCACCCGTCCTCCTTTATCAGCCGTCATACGACGGCATTGCCCATCTCCCTCGCGGTACTGTTAACGTGCGCGGGCGCCAAATTGGGCGACCGCTCGCTAATCATTGGCTGGGTAATTGCGAAAATTCGGCGCGGGCGGTGGAGCTGGAGGGGGAGTGGAGGCGACTTTGAGCGCGCCCTTCTCTGCGGTCGGCGAAGGGCGGGGGCGGCTAATGAAACGCTGCGGTGGCGTCGCGACGCCCTGAAGCGCCGCGTCTGCGTCGTCGGCGCCTGAAAACACACACACGGCGGTCACGATGCGAGGTCCTGCTCTTGCCTGCCACCGAGAGATAACAACACCAGCTCTGTGCATTTCTGATACAGGATGAGTCCTTTAAAAGAGGCCCCGTGGGCATGTGTGTCACGGAGCTAGGGCATGAGAAAATACATTCCAGTGTGACAACAACATATAGAGTAAGGTGCTGGAAGTGTACACTTGGCGAACACTTCCAACACCTTACTCTATATGTTGTTGTCACACTGGAATGTATTTACTCATTCCCTAGCTCTATTACACACGTGTCCCACAGGGCCTCTTTTAAAGGACTCTCCCTGTAGAACTGTAGAAACCTTCAAGAGAAGAGGTGAAAGATTGGATCTTGAAGGAGCAAGAAAGGAAGCAATTAAAACGTACGGAATACATACCTTTTATTATAGAACGCCTTTCAACAGCTACAGGATAGTTCGTTACTAAAGTGGTACAGGGGTATTGTCAATTATAGAGTCAGTGAAAAGATTTGGGCGGATACTAACAGCGAGGTCTTGAGAGCTGATGAGGGTGTAGCGCAGTGAGGAAGGAGCAGCGCCGAAATGAAGGTGCGGGGGAAACGGGAGATCCTCGAGAAAACACGCCGACCAGCGGCATCGTAAGGCACGATTCCCACTTGCGAAATAAACCTTAAAAAACAGTCACTACCCCTGTTTGCATTTATTTTAACAGGCGCACTGAATAACATGCGCCCAGTTAAGTTGGTAACGATGGCTGGAAATCACTTCCATATCTTAACGTCTAAAAAAAGTTTTAGGTTAACATTTGCGATAAGTCGAATTATTTCTTGCGCTTTCTGTGTGTTTTAAAGCATCGAAGTGTAAAAGTGAGCAGATTTCATAATATTTACTTTTCTTATAATTTCGCAGTTTCACTCTTGACCGACGCATAAATAAAGTGATGAGGCCTATGGCAATCTTAATTTTACATAACGTGAAAGAATACACAACGTGCATACAAGCACCTAGATCTTAAGCGGGTTTTTCAAAAGTGCTCATTTTACCGTGATCAGCCTATAATAGATTTAGTTATGAAAGAAACTATGCGAAGAAATAATTTGCTGTAGTCAAATTGTGGTTTGCGATTCTGCAAAGTGAAAATCGTGTGCTGAACTATTTCCTGTCGATATTTAAAGCGTTCTATCTCTACGCAGCCGACCTCCCGTGGCGCAGTCGGTTGGCGCGCCGCCGATCAGGGGCTCGGGAGGATCCGGGCTCGAACCCCAGGCAAGGCATGGGCGTTAATCTAAGGTAGGTTATCTATAAGTTAGCCTGCAAGCCGCCCCCCCGCCAAGCCTCGCAGCATAAAACGGGGGGACGTTAAAATACCCTTACAATAAACTACAAATATATCTGCGCAAACGAAATAAAACTATGGTAGTGTCATCTTCAGTCTATTTAAAAAACAATATTCAAAATTATAAATATTTTACTGTGAGCATTGGCATTAAGCAAAGGTCTAAACAGGACAGTACTTGTTACCACTGAATAAGTGAGGCCAATTTACACATGTTTTTTCAGTTTGGTTTTCATTATATTGCAGTTTGACAGATTCTAAGTACTTGAATTTCCATCGGAAACAACATGACGCAGCATGAGCTATTAAAACGGTAATACGTATTTCCCACATAGTAAAAGTAACAATTACCTACCTAAGATACCACTATTACCCGAGACAATAAATTATAAATGCTCAAAAAAATACTATTCTTTATGATGTATTTATTAAACTATTTATTTTATTAGCATTACAAAAAATATTTTTTTTCGAAATAAATATATTTCATTAATGTATATCTAACATATATCATGTGGGATTTACGACCAAATTAGTTCTTTGGAATACTGCCCCCGTCTTGAACCCCCTGATATTTTTAAAAATCTGGATATTAATAAATAGTTGAACCTTGTGCTAATTATGCATATAATGACTCAGAGAATTATAAGGTTATTGGATTTTCTAACTAAATTGAAAATGTGATAATCTAATACAAAACGTGGTTTAACTAAAATAATATATATAATATAATAATAATAAAAGGTTTTTACATATATAAAACAACTCTCCATACCATGAAAAAAAAATCAAAATATATTTGAAACTTATTAATAAAAGAATTATTAATATTGTAACTTAGATTTTACTCATAGTAATAGTTTTTTAAGCAAATGTTGCACAATTTTATATGTGTAAAAGAGATTTGTTCTCGAAATGGTATCTAAGTTTATGACTGACATCCATATAACAGTTTGTGGGTTCGACACTTGTCCTCAGCATGGGTGTCTGAGTGATTTCGGGTAAACGGCGATAACATTCCTGACACTGGCTGAACAAGTATAATGATTTTAAAAAATTTTTTTTGTCATGTGTGAATTTGTGTGTTTCTGCGTGAACAAATATACACACAGAACTCGCAAACACCTGTGGCCATTTAAATATTACACTGTTCGCTGTCAGTGACTATTCAAAAACATCTATTTTAATTCTGTTTGACTTCTTTAATATTGACGGACCTCTTAAATTAATTTTTAATTGTTAAGAAACATTTTATACTATAAAGCCTGCTGTCCTTTAAGTACTTGCAAATAAATATTTTCATGTTGTAGTTTGTGGATTTTCTCAGATAACAGCTGTCTCAGTTAGATTTCGTAACTGTGTGCCAGAAATTGTATTTTACAGAAGTACACTACAATATCATGCTATTTATCAGAATTAATAACATTTTCCTCGTGACCAGCACCTTCAACTGAAATGTTTTTGTATAATTGTCGAAATATATCACAAATTGTAATTCCATTATTTAAAAAAATCTGAAACGTAACTTGGGAAAATGTTGATGTCTAAGGCTTAAAACTTAGCATTATTTTTTCAAACGCATCGTAGTCTACAATTTTAAGCTTGCATACAATTCTTATAAATCTGTCCACATAACTACTTAGACATTTTTTTCGCTCCATAACTCGCCATATTTTCACTTAGTTTATGTTTCATTCATCGGAATGTGTACACTACAGAGTAACAGTATTTTACGCCCATGTGTAGTAGCCCTTGCATCTGATAATATGTCTAGCCAGCTTTAATAGTAGTCTAAACTCATTTGAAACCAAGTGAAAGAAATAGCACCAATTTAAGATTATAAATGATATATATATATGCCAAAGTTGATATTAATTGTATTATGGCATATATGTGTGTATCTGCACAAGAATGTTATCCATAATGAACATAAATACGATAGATGGCAATACCTGTGCATTATGGTTATCTTTTTGTGGACTTAGATATTAATTGTTGGACGTTGCAGGGTTGTAAGGCCATGTGCACACGTGCGGACATAGACCTCGGCTGCGCCGTAGCTAAGTGTGCACTGCTACATATAAGCAAAGCCCTCGTGGAACGCATTTGCCACACCGCCGCGTTTCTTGCCCGCTCAGTGGACACGCGGTACCGCAGCTAAGTATGCACTGCTACATATAAGCCAAGCCCTCGTGGAACGCTTTTGCGGCGCCGCGCGGACATTGTCCGCACGTGTGCACCCGGCCTAAGACTGCAAGAGATCGTATCGGTGAAGCATTGGTTGTGCTTGCTAACTGGAATTGGGCGTTTTCACTTCCGAAGAAAAGGGGGGTAAATTCTGGTATCCCAAGCAATCGAAATTTAAGACCATCAAATTAGTTTACATCATACTTTAAAATTTCATATCTAAATAGTGATAATCCAAGTGTCAGAATTTACTGAAATTTGTGTAGTAATAAATTTGGTCGTATACAAAAACGACCACGTTTTGGCATGGGTTCGTTAACAGGATACCTAATACTGTAGAGCAGAATCTTTCCCAAGATTTTCACTTTGCCACTATATATCCTATTCCAAATATCATGTTTTGATCCAGCCCCAGAAGAATCTCACATCTTAATAACACACTACATCCATCTGGAAGAGATTCGATGAAGTACTGTTGGAGAATATCCAATGGTACTGAGACGACTACTCAGAAGATCTGCAACATTCGAGCTGAACAAGTCACGAAGTTGATTCAAGACACTTGTAGCGCTATATTAAGAACTTATAAACCTGGAGTCCCATTAAACAAATGGTGGCACGCAGAATTAGAATTAATGAGGGGGGGGGGGAGAAAAACTTTAAGGCTTATGGAAAACAGTAGAACACATACTGAGACTGCAGATAGCAGAAGAATACCGTCGACAAAGAAAGACTTATCCCAGATTTCTAAAAGAGAAGAAGAAAGAGCCATGGAGGAACTTGGTAACAAATAAGGGAAATGAAGATCTCTGGGGGCTGGTATATAAAATCCTTGCAAACAAGTTAAAATGTAACAGTATATGAAGAGCCTAACGAGACAAGGGAAAATAATAATCGATGATCAAGAGAATGCACAAGAACTAGTTACATCTCTCCTGCCAGATTATATGTTGGTCCGAGGAATGCAGACTCATAAAGAGAAGTGATTCTTTAGGGATGAGTTGTAGACACCCCACCAACAACTGAATACACTATGGAAGATTTGGACACAATCATGAAAGAAATGAAGAATAAGAAGGCTCCAGGAAATGAAAATAATCACTCCAGAGATTTTGAAGAGTCTATACACGGATACGCCATGATCTTCTACCATTAATGAATGAATGCCTGGCTCAAGGATGCTTTCCAAGGATATGGAAACATGGACTTCTCAAGATTCTGTACAAAGGTGGAGACAAAGACCCCACAAAAGCAAAATCCTACTGACAGCTAACACCTCTCCCAGTATTACAAATAGTGTTGTAAAATTAATTAATATGAGGCTGCTATCGTTCTTAGAGACTACGCGAGGATTACATAACAAACAATACGACTTTCGGAAAGGAAGAGGGATAGAAAAATCTGTAATGGACATTGTCAGGAAAATCAAAATAACGGAGGAAACATATATACTTGGCATATTCTTGAATACAAGTAGAGCATTTGACAATGCTTGGTGGCCTGAGGTGCTCTGACAACTCAAGAAAAATGAATCCTTCATAAATCTCTATGCCATGATAAAATCTTTCTTCGAAGATAGAGTAAGCATTTATGAAGATAATGGAGTATACGTAGAGAAACAAATGTCAAAGTGGTATCCACAGAGATCAGTCCTCGGAATACTCTTGTGGAATTAGCTTTCTGACACACCACTTCGAATAAATCTTCCAGAAGGGTGTGAAATATGTGCATTTGCAGATGATGCACTAATTGGAATTCCAGCATTGAACAGAAGAGAACTTGAGTAAAAAACAGGTATAGGAATGGGGAAATAAGGCGAGACTAGTGTTTTCAGTCGAGAAAACTAATGCAATGAATATAAAAGGGAGTCTGCAGAGATCACTAATCATAAGACTTAAGAGAAGACCTGTTAAATTGAAAAAGAATGTCAAATATACTTCAGAGCAAGCCTCGATTTCAAGACCACATTGAATACCTCATGGATAAAGCAGTGAGCCCCTTCACCAAAATCAGAGCAGTGTCTACAGAATCCTGGTGCTTGGGCTTCAAGACAATGAATACTCTCTACAATGGTGTGTTTGCTTAGGAATTGAATTATGTGGGGTATCTATCTGGTATCGTGATGCCAGATTGGTACACAATAGAGACTATTACTGAAATCACAAAGAGAAGCCTTCCTAGCAATAACAAAGGCATGCAGAATGGGGCAATTCTGCTGGATATCTCAGCAGAAGAAAGAGGCTCACTGCTGGACGAAATGAGTGGCAGATCAGTATCTTTCGCAAAAAAAAAAAAAAAAAAAAAAAAAAAAAAAAAAAAAAAAACTATAAATCTGGCGGGAAAGATGGGATAGTTCGGAGACACTGAGGTTTACTTACAGCATCTTTCCCGATCTTAAGGATAGATATCGTCACCGTCGGATTACAAGTGATTATTATTTTAGATAATACTAGACATGGAAATGTTAAAGCCAAGTTAGATGGCTTTAACTTAGTGCACTCTCCTCTTTGTCCGATCTGTAGAGTCGAGAACACTGTCCCGCATGCGACTCTGCAATGCCCAAAGATTGAAGACATTTTAATAGAGTTACGTAGAAAACTTCAGATAAAAAAAGAGTTAAAGATAAGAAGTATTTTATCTCATAAAGAGACAGCGAGATATTTTGAAGAATTTGCAAAGGACGTCATTAATAGATTAGAGGAATTTGATGTGTGGTTTATTGATTAATCTTCCAGAAGAGTAAACAGAGAATTCTCCATAAAGTAGCTCACCCCTGGAAACGAGAGCGTAAAACCGCTATAGAAACTGAAAAGTTGGACCGGACCAACTTCCCGGATTTAACAATGAGTACAGCCGCTATATGAACATTGTAGTGGGGGTCGGGCCCACTACACAGCCTGGGATAATCCCGAAGAAAAGAAAACGTTAAAAGGATTTATCAGCAGGCTGCTGAAGAGTTGAGTGGCCTAACCGCCCTCCCCCCGCATCAGGTGTTATGCAGACAATAGCAAATGAAACGGAACATGATCTAAGCATGATTCATGACAAATGGATTGACTGCAGGATGAGGGGAATCGAAAATATTTGCGGAGGCTGGATGTCGACACAGAGGGATTGAATCTAATGTAGAATATATGTTAGTAAGTCAAGTAGTTAGTACCTCTACATGACATAGATATAAAATAAGATAGATTCCGGGAAGTGTGGGGAACTGGGTGGATGGCAGGTTAACCGCGCCACACCACTACTCCAGACTACTTGGATTTTCATGTAATAGAATAGAATCAATTGCCGTCATTTTTTAAAGAAACCGGAAGTTAAAAGAGAAAGGAATCTCATATAAAGGCTATTCACGGTAAAGCGAGCACTTTTGAAATCAACCTTAATATGACGTCACTGCTCCCACTGCATATATTTCAACGGGTGCACTGCGTGACAAGCTCATGTTGAGGCCCCTGTTTGCTGTTCTGCGCCGAGTAAAGTTGGTAAGGTTGGTGGGAAAGTAGTTCCATACATTAACGTCGAATCTAAAGTGCTAGGCAACCATTTGTAATAACTTAAATTGTTTCTTTCTATGTCTGTTTTCTTATGCAGCGGAGTGTAAAAATAAGCAGATATGTAAACTATTCATTTTTTTTTAAATAATCTCACATTTTCACTCTACCGACTCATGGATAAATTGATAAGGCCCATGGCAGTGCTAATTTAACTTAAGGCGGAATAATACACAACGGGCATACAAGTAGATCTTAAGCAGGGTTATCAAAAGTGCTTATTTTACCGTGAACAGCATATACCCCTGCATTACCCAGAAAATGCACAGGTGCGGTCTGATTAGTAATCGTGTCACACCTTTAGTTCGCTACATGAAAAAATATACTATGTTGTGATATACAAATATGGCTACCTGCTTTCATTACCTCGAGCACCTGATTAATTGGCTTTAAGCTACTTGTTTAATTTTTTCCTATATTTTTTTTCAACATACAATAATTAGACGAGTTTGTTTCTACCACTCTGATGGACATAGGACAGCTGACATGAATTTTTGTTCTTCTAAACAATAACTTTAACTCCTGTACCGTAATTAATCAGTGAACTCGTTATATTTAACTTTTATTTTAATAATCAAATAGGTAATGCTAAAATAAACGAACTCACTATTTTCCCTGCAATTAGTGAACTGATGACATTTAACTTGTAGTTTAATTAGCAAACGGGCAATGCTAAAATAAACTAATGAACATGTTATTTTTTTCTGTAATGAATGGATTAACCCAGAATATACGACCGTGTTGTTGCTTTGTATGGAACTAGCCGATGAGCGTTAGCATTGCGTTAAACGAGCTCAGCAGCCATATCTTCCGATTGAGCTTTACAAGGAAGTCTGACATTTATAATTTATTGTTGCTTACAGCGAAATCATTCCATGTTGGTCTACAAAAATTTTATATTCCAAACAGATACAAACCGTTTTTTATTATATATATATATTTTTTTTCCTGATTGAAATATTTTTTTCTTTGCGGAATGAGAACTGAATATTTTTAATTGTACGTTTTGCCGAGAGTTTTAAATTGGTTTGATGGATTCAGAAACCTACTTTACAATAAAGTTATGTTTATGAGAAAGCTACGGGCGGCTTCAGAAGGAAAAAAAAAAAAAAAAGTTCCACCGACCCCTCGGCTCACGGTGAAGTCGACTGCTCCAAGTGTCTGAATTATGGTTCCTTTACTTTGTTCCTCAACCAGGATACGTAAAAACAATACTGACAGTGAGTGTGATGAATATTACTGAAACATCTGACTCTTATTCAGAGTCGTGATTATGAGCATCAGTGATTCATCCCGTGGTTTCACCCGCGTGCGCTACAGTAAGCAGCTACTGTTCTCCATCACGAATTGGGCTCTTTGTTCTCCGTATTAGTGTTCCTGCTCTCAGGTGGCAGGATTACCCGCGACTAGGTAATCTTACTGCGAAGCGGGTGACGTAGAGGTGCCCATGTGAGATGCAGTGGTCCTTCAAATCTCTGCCTGCCACGTTTAGGAATCCCACATGTAGTAAACTGCATGTAAGGTGAAGACAGTACACTCGTGTCTAATATTCGTTTTAACAATTCTAAAGGTACCAATGAAAACCGAAATGAAAAATAAAGGTGCAATTTAAAACTAGACGCTTTCGACGAAGAACTATAAGACATCTATTTACCTGCTGTTTACCGACTTGACATATTAGCTCAGATGGTAAATTAACGGTGTAAAAGTGAATTGGAAAGGGTGTGTGAGTTCAGTCTCAGCCACCCGTGGAGATTTCTTACTTTTTTTTTAATTGCGGCAAATTGCGCAATATATATAGTAAACTGTCGTAAATATGTTTATTTTTCGTAGTTATTTGGCTTAATTAATTTAAAACAATATTTAATTCGCCGGTGCAGTTGACCGTCACTTATTAAATCAGTGAAATCGCTTCACGTCACTGATTCAATCAGTGAAATGAAATGTTTCACTGTAACAATCAGTGGTTTTCCGCTGATTCTAAGTGCAGAAATTTTCCCTGATTTTTTTTTAGAGAGTAATTCTAATGATACTGGAATCTATTCAGTTACGTTAAACATTATTGTAGTAAATAAAAGCTCGCGTTTATTAAAAGCGAAATATAAATAAATGGCCACGCCATTGTTATTAGATGTGATTTTGACAATTGTCAACGTGTTTCGCAAGTGTACAGTTCTAACAGTTCTGTTCGCAAGAAACCAATCAAATGTTGCCACACAAATATGTGTAGCTAGAATGTGGACTAGTTATCTATAATAATAATTGAAACTAATAATTGTTACATAAAAGGTGATTTAAACACGAAAATAGAACCTCTAAAGTAAAATAACATAGCATGATGTATTTCACTGACAGCAGTCTACGAAAACAAGCTATTTAATATCTGACCCTGATCAGTTCTGACAACATTTTTTGTAACTGTAAGTGAAATGAAATCTTTCGTCATAGCGAAGATAGTTTCACTTATAATCATGCTTATTTTGTCTAATGAAATTTCACAAAACATGTTGGTTTGCAAGTTAACAGGCAAGGATACAATATAATATAGGTAATATTTTTTTCGAAAACGCATTCGAGCCTTTTCCACCTACGGTGTTTGAATTTAGAAAAATTATGAAATTAGTTTTTCGGTATTTATATAACCAACTTTTAAAGTGAAGATTATAACGGCATCTTAGCGAGTTGCTGAGCTATTGAAGAAACCTCAAAACCACATTTTTCCCCGTTTCACCCTCTTAAGGGTTGAATTTCAAAAATTCTGAAATTAGTTTTTAGGTATTTGTATGGGCTACCTTTAAAATCTCAGAGAAAAATATACATCATCGGGTTAATGAGCTATAGAGGCGTCCTAGAAAACATATTTTATACCGTTTAACCCCTTTAAGGGTTGAAATGAAAAAGAAATTAGAAATTAAAGCAGGTGTATACGCTACCTTTTGAAGTTAAGAACACAGCGATATATAATCTAGTTGATCAGCTCTTATAAGTAATTAGAAAAATAGTTTATCCCTTTTCACCCTCTTAGAAGTAAAATTTCTAAAAAAACAAATTGTTCCTTAGTTGGTACCTGCACAGTAAGGAAAAGCCACACTTTAATTTTCATGCTTTTGATTCTAGCGGCTTGGGCTTTGCGTTGACGAGTGAGTCAGTAAGTCAGTAAGTTGGGATACTTAACTTTATACAGATATATTATAAATTGTATGGTTTATTTGCTTTTGTGTGATGGCTCGTTGTTTTTTCGATATTTGGTTAGCAAAGTACAGCCTGCATTTGCCTAAATGGTAAAACATGATTTGCATTTGCTTTACACGAAGAACAGGCACTATAGGCAAGAAACCATCGCCAGTGCCGAGGGCCGGAATTGAACCAGCGAACTGCCGTATAAGTCAGCCACACTACCGCAGTAATAAAAAAATAGAGAAGAAACTACACTTTTCGTAATGTATCTAGAAGAAAAATATCTTCTGAAAAATTGCGATCGCTCCGAATACTGCTGCGAAGAGCTTAGTATCATCAGCCATATTGCATGGTGATAGAGGAACGATCTTCAGTGCACTAGGTAGTGGCTCAACGCATATCTAAAGGCTGTTCATGATAAAGTGAGCACTTTTGAAATCAACCTTACAAAAATGTCACTCATCCGCGCTGTGTTGCCAATTCCGCAGCTGGTAAAAGTATGTCATAACCCTGGCCTCGGCTCGCCCACTTGTTTGTTCAAGGTCTGCGAGAGGCGAGCCTGTCACACGCGAGTTACCAGCATTCGCTGCAGCTGTGAATACCCAACTCATGATTTACTAGTGGCGGCCATGGCATGTGTTTCGTTTATGTCGTAGAATTATGTGTTTGCGGAAATATGCAGCGATATCAAATACTGTTTGGTTTTATTTACCTCTGCGAAAATTAATTATCATAAATATATAACGGACATTGTTTTTAATTATAGTATATTATTTTACTATAGTTTAGGTGTTCATGATAAAATACGAGTACTGTTAGCACTTACAATTACAAAAGTCATATTAATCATGAATGATGTCATACATCATAGTAAACTGTTCGTTTCGTTCTTATGTGAAAGAAAATGGACACAGCAATATTTGTTCAATAATGGAGAAATATATGTTAGACGCACGACGTTCTACAATTGAACACGATGTTTACAGTTTGTTGTTGTGATCTACTACATATGTGGCTGTTCGTACAAATTATCATTACGTTCAGTATGTCGATTCGAGTGTCATTAAGGCTGTATCCGAACCTAGTAATGCACTTATGTATATAAGCATACTCCACTCGGCTCGATACGTGATACATTCCGATAGACATACTTATTTGTATCCTTGACAGCGACTAGTTAGCTGATAAGATTCTGAACAAGCATTTTGATGGAAAACACATACTGAATATGTGCTGGAACGTAGGCGCATAGCTTTAGAATTATGAATCCATTAGGAGCTGTAGCTGGAAAGCGCATGACGATAAAGTGTTCCTATCAATCAATTAGACTTTTTTTTACAAGAAAGGAGTCAACGCAGTTATCGATAATGTATCATTAAAACTGGTAATAACCAGGGGTAAATTTCCTTTTAACACTAATATTGGTATTAATAAAAATTAAACGTCGAATATTGATATAACGTTTTCACTCATGCGTGCCTTGCTTTGTAAAAACATTGGCTGTGTTCTCATTGCTCTGCATATTAATTATTCATTCAATTTCACGCCCGATTTATAACAAATCACGACGATAACTGGTTATATTTATCCCGGCTATTCTAGATCATTAAAGGTTAGAGAGTATACATTGTTAAGAACGTTGCTTTGTAGCGTTTCCTGTCATGTTTACTTCTGTTTCTAACAACGCCTCGTAAGAAACAACTATATTGAAGCAGATCATACTTCAAAGCCGACATTTGCTATTAGATAAGCTTATTATTTGTGAACAAATATACACTTCGACATGTGCACATACACGCCTTTGTCATATTGTTTTATACTTACATTACTGTAAATAACAGTTTCCGGCCAACAACACCGACTGCTCTGTACTGATTGGTCGTTGCCTCAAGATTTTTTCGAAAGATATAAAATACAACTATTTATTTCGATGCTTAAGGAAATCCCACCAACGCACACGACCAGATAAGGTTCCACTATGAACCAAAACATAAGCGAACACACAATAGTTTCTTCTGCACACAACTTAACGCATAATATAATGCTTTAATATTTCTATTGTTAATCCAGCTTTACTTCAGACGTCGCAGCTTACGCTGTATTGCGGTGTGCAGGTGTGTATAAAACTAGTCGAATAAATACATTTATCTGTTCATAGTGTACTGTTGTTTCCAAGAATAACAGAAATATTATTAAATACCTTGACTTTGTCAAAAGTTTATCGTGTATTCTGGAATGTTTGTCGTCTCCTAGCCTACAAATGGATAATGAGAACAATTTATGAGCACTATGTATAAATTGGAATGATTTGTGACAGTAGGGCATTCTTGTGTGTTAACTTTGTGGCATATTCACATAATTATAATTTACTTTTCCTAAATTAGTGATGTTCTGTGTGTCCCGTGTTTTGTTGAATGAATAAATACTTTTTTCGTTGATGACAACACATTTTGTTTTCGCGATTATACTGTAATAACAGAATATGTTTTATAACATGTACCATCATCTTAACATGGAGTGTTAATTCATACAGTAAGTGTAGATTCGATTCGTTTATCATGGGTATTTTCTCCTTTTTACTAACATTCCCCACCACTTAACAATGTTAAGTGTAATATGTTAGTATAATACTAGATGTTTGTAGTGTATCATATTTGTAAAACAGTTTTTCTTCCGATAAATAAAAATTATTTAAGAAGTTTTTGGTGCCTAAATTATGCGAGAGGCGTGAGTCGTTTAAGCCGTACTTACACCATGCCGAATTTCTGCTACTTTCTGTTATACTCATG
Organism: Dryococelus australis; assembly: GCA_029891345.1. NCBI lineage: Eukaryota > Metazoa > Arthropoda > Insecta > Phasmatodea > Phasmatidae > Dryococelus > Dryococelus australis. Next base: position 114,935,573 of record CM057001.1, read on the forward strand.
TGCACATCAGAAGGTATACAATTTTCTATAGCAGAAGGGAGGAAAGAACGCATACGTTCATACTCACACGTTATCTAAAGTGATAATAGAATCTTGTAAATGGTAGGCAAAACAACTCGCAGGGGACAGGGGTACAAACGTAACCAAATTATATATGTACGTGCTTTGTGCTGCATCCAAAAGGTATGACGATTATTTCTTTTTTCCCCCTGAAGACTGCATTGGTTTATATTTTAACGTACGAGTATTATTAATGTATGGAAATTGATATGAGTAACGGCACTGCTTATGTAAGGAAAACCAGGTACTGTATTCATATGTATGCACCACGGACATTTATGCCACTCATTAAAACATTGGCATAATATTTCCTGTCTATTTTTGACCAAAATACAAAACCTGTATTATTACAGATTTATTATATTCAATGGCTTCATGTACAGATATGGAACCACACAATGCTATAAACATTCTTCATGTTCAAGGCAGATCACATATTCCTTGAATTAACATATAATAATACTTGTCATTTTGTTTTCAAATTTTATTTTCATTTCGAATATGGTGGGGTGGGGGGATATGTCCCAATATATTACCCCCCATCCCGGCTACGCCTCTGTTTTTAAATGTGTATCTTTAATGACCATAATAATCAATCTTGTGCTCTCCGCAATTAAACACGCTTTTACTGTTATACGGCCAAAAGAAGACAGAACTGTTACAATATTAAACTTACGGCTTTCATGTGTGTCTTTTAACATTACTGGCGCTGTACAGATCAAATTATATACTTTATAAATTAATTTACGTAATTAGCAAACAACCACTGCTCGTCGACTGTACTGTGCTGGAACTTGCATATTATTACTTTTAGATAAAGATACTCTAAAAATAAACATTTTCTAACAATACATTAAGTTATAAACAGCCATAACGCGTCACATAAAAAAAACTCGATATCCGTAGGAGATTCGAACTTTGAAACCTATAATTACGTGGGACAGACTTGCCCCTAATATCTTATCACACACTTGCAGTACAAGTGTGTGATAAGATATTATATAGAACATAAATCCTTAGTTATGGCGTATTTTATGAAGTGGTGTTTATTCTTTTATTATGACCGTATGATAAATATGCAAGGTTTCCCGTTGCTTATGCGTACATTATGTTTCATTTTGTTCATTCATATGTTTTTACATAACGTGTAATCTTTTCGCAAACGGATATATACGACGTGAGAAAGGAATTTGGGTGTCCGCCATCTTGTCTGTCCCAGCTTGTGGGTATAACAGACAATCAGGACACTTTCTACTGTTGCGGCGTTGGGACGGGTGGGACGAGAGATGGAGTATGAGTGAGAGAGAGGGTAGATGTCACTGCCGACATTCCCCACGCTCACGCCACGGAAATGGACTAGCGCTGCGTGGTGTTCATCCCTCGAACTACAGCTGGAGTGGTCAGAAGATTTAATCTGGGGAAGTCCACCCTAGGTATATCTTTACTGAATGCAATATACGACTACAGAAAATTTACATTTTACTAGTAGTTAGATATTTTTGTGCGTAATTTTTTTATTGTGTGTTTACCGGTCGTTGTAAAAAGTCAGTGACGCGTTTATGTTTTATCTCAAAGTTCCTGCCTTTTTTGCATGCCGGAAATAACACGCAGTGAAAATTAGATACAAAAGTATTGATCAACTAGTAAATTGTAAATTTTCTTTGATAGAACATTTTCAATGACACTTCTGAAACTGAAGTTACGACACGGGAACGAAGAATCTCTGCATAATATGCGGAGACGAGCCTTAACCTGGAGAAAAATTCTCTGCGTTTCTTCACTTGATTGTAACGGGATTTGAACCGTAGCCACTGCCATTGGACACGAGAGGACTTTATCTACTGTGCAGCCTGTACAAGTGCACTTGTATACTCAAACACTGATTTGACATAAGGTTTTTTTTTTTTTTTATTTAGTTTCCCGACAGGTTTTGGATATTACAAATATAATATTATTGCTTGTTAAGTGATTTCATTACTCTTACATTAAAGTCTGTTCGGAATAAGTCTACGAATGTTTCAAAGCACATATTTTAGCTTGTGCTAACCGTGTGCTGACGTTAATATAAGACACACAGCGTTGATTTTTCCACACTCTAAAACTGAATCATTGGGAAGTTCACTTTTTAAATCAGTTTTTCTTCACTTATTGGTTCAGTGACATTTTTCACTGATTCATCAATCAATTCATTCGCTGTTTTTCAGTGATTAGTTTTTTTTTCCTGGTGGATCAGTTAAACAATGTGTATGAAATGAAATAACAACGCATTAACTAATAAAACGCATTAAAAAATATTTCTGCAATGTGAATTTCGTCTTTTATGATAGCCCTACCATTTTATGAGGCAACCTGAACATTCAGTCTTTCATTTTGTTTTTACAGCTTTCATTTAGTTTTTGCGCTGTCGTCATAGCGCTTGATTTGAAGGTTTAAACTGAGTTAAATGTAAAATGCGTACTATTGGTTTTAATAATCCTAATAATTCTAATTAAACTAAAAACGAAAATAAAGGACATACACTTTAAAACTACATCTTTTCGATAAAAACGTATTATATATAATACCTTTATATATATATATATATATATATATATATATATATATATATATATATATATATATATATATATACCCCCCTGCTTTGTGGTCAAAGTTGACTTTGTGGCTCGAGCTCGATTGTGAAGGCAGTCGTATGGAAACATGATACTGTGGATTCAAATCCTTAGAACACTGACTTGTTTTTCTTTTAATTTGCGTTTAATTGTGCAATACATACAGCGACTATCGGAAATATGGATATTTCTCGTAACGATTCCGATAAATTCAATTAAAGACAATATTTAATTCCCCGCACGCGGTTAGCCGTCGCTTATGCGATCGGTGAAATTTTTTTTCACCGAGTCCACCAGTGGTTTCCCGCCGATTGTAGTATAGCCATTTTCAACGATCCGAGTAGTTAAAATTTCACCGGGAATCGATGATCTTCTACCGATTCGAATTTCGAGTGCGCCGAAAGGAAACAACAGCTGGGCAATGGTCGGTGTGTGTGGGATTGGTGAGTACGCATCGGGCCTGCGCACTCTACCGCTTTATTCGCCGTGCGTACCGGTAAAAGCGGCTCTCCGCGGTCGAGCGAGTGAGCCGGCTTAACGAGCCGCGTAACCACACTCCCCTCCCAACTGTTCCTCGGCTTGGCGAGCGTGTAAACCGGCCTTGCGGTCACTGCAGCACAGGCGAGCCGGCCGGCTACGGGGCGGTTGAAAGCACCTGCCATCACCCTTTCAAGCTAAGTTCACACACTTTTCTCAAGCCCTGCGCGCGACAGTGAAGTTCACAAATAAAACAAACGAGCTATAGTCTGTTCGCGGTTTCTTCCCCCTTTTTGAATCAAACCTTTGAAAAATCTCCCCATATATGACGTGTTTAGCTATTTTCAATACATGCAATACATCACAACAGTTTTATACTTGTATTCATAAAAGTTACTTTTCATTTCTGTTGAACTGAAATGCTATTCATATTTTATCAATAAATTATAATGCTTCATATATAGATTATTTGAATGAAAAACAGTGAGAAAACACGTGTGTTGGTAGCACATAATGAGAAGAAGAAAAAAAAAAAAAAAAAAAAAAAAAAAAAAAAAAAAAAAAAAAAAAAACCTGCTAAACTGAATCCGCACGAATGCGGTGCAATGTCCCTGTAGTGTAATTTTTCAGACTTGGTTAAGCTTAGTTTGCAGGAGGCGGAGGAATATCCTGGAAGTAGAACTTCAGCAAGGCTTCAGAAAAGGTTGAAGTAACCGTGGATGGATTATAAACAACATCCTAAAGAGGTTTGGGCTGCTCTTGACATCGAGGCCTTAAGAGGCGATGAGGGTGAAAAGAGGTGAGTGTGGAGCAGCGCCGGAATGAAGGGGCAGGGGAAACGGGAGATCCCCAAGGAAACCCGCCGACCAGTGGCATCGTCTGGCACGATTCCCATGTGCGAAAATCCGGGAATCGGACCCGCTTAGCCTTGGTTTTTGAAGCGAGTAGTCTTTCCACTACACTACCGCGGCCCCTTGTTCCTTCCTGGAAAAAATGACGCGAAGAGAATAGTAGCTACTACAGTATTTTGCGCTGATCATACAGTAAAAGGAGAAATATTTGTGATAAGTGTTGCTTATAAATGTGAATATTTCTATGAAGGACGTTTAGGTTGCAAATAGTGTGCGAAATCTGAATCTTGTGACATTTGACATGTAACCTATTTCTTACTAACTGTTCCCGACACAGCACTGCTGCCACTGTTTTTAATTTGTATTTATTACGAAATTAATATTTTTATTTATAGGCATTAAGGGACAGTTTCATTTAGCCAGAAATATAATACATTAATGTTATTAACTTTATTAAATATTTGTTGAATATTGTTACGTATCGCTGCATTACATCGCACAAACGAGCGAAGTGTGAGATATATGTAATTTGATACACCGGTGGCGTTTAGTAAGCCGGCGTCATTAAGGTCAGCTGCGGCGTGACGCAGCGATAAGTAGTGTTTCGATTATTTCGCGAATTCGTTTAGTACCGAGGTAGACTTCAAACACTTGTCCTTTTCTACTACTACTCTTATTGGACCGTAGTTCCTTAGACACGTCCCGTTTAACTTTGAGTAGGTAGTAAGCAGGAAGCAGTAGTCTGAGCGAGTTTTGAAACAGTACTGTACAAAGGCCTCACTTTATCGCAGTGTTATATAACCCCCTAGGTGGTTTATAAACTCATGATCCTGACTATTTTTGATTAGGGTAGGGATTTACGTGATTATGAAATAACTCCCGATTAACAAAACAAATATAGACGAATTATACTGACACATTTTTAGGGTACAAACTATGTGTTGTGATAGACCAGAAGTGAATTTAGGGTAGTTTAATGACAGGGATAGATGGATAAAGGGCTATGGAACGGGCAAGCTCTCTCGCCCTGGCTGAAGGCACTCCCCCCCCCCCCCCCCCCGATCAAAGCTCGGAACCCCCCAGATCTCTGTGGACCGTCGCCTACTGACATCTTGGTCCACTGCTGTTCCGACCACCACACTTCTCGTTCACACCCCACCTTCGCCGAAATCCTCTGTTCCCATTGGCTCTCCCGCATCGCCTGGGCGGGGCTCATGAGACGATTGCTGATGGAATTGCCCCAATCTTTTATGTCAGCAGACCTAAATTTCCTGTTAACTCGTGTAGCCCACTGCGCTTTCCGCTGTTGAGCCACTGTCCTCGTTATCTGCAGTTATAGTTTATAAAACAAGCGTTGGTCGCATCCCCCCCCCCCCCCCGGTTCTTGGACTCGTTTATGATGTCACAAACGTAACAGCAGCAATAAATAAGCAAACGATAGTGCCTCAAGTGTGTAGAGGATTTCCAAGTCTAACATGCCGCCACATCAATCCGCGAGATAACCGGGACTCTAGCTATAAACCTTTTGTGGCTTGCACGCTCCTGACCAGAAAAAACGAATTTCCGCGCTTATCTGAAGAATTTTCTGGTTCAATGAACTAGTTTCTCTCAGCGTGACTCGGGGTGCGGCGAACCTTCCAGATCAGCGATAGTATTTCAGCGCGACGGGCCTCCTATCCGGGAGTTTATGAGAGTCGGTAGTTTGGGCTATTGTGCTACCTAAAGCGATAGCCGAAGAGCCATAAGAGCGACGAGTGGCGGCGGAAGTGACCAATGGGAGTGAAATCTTCGACTGCGAGCATCGGTGCAGTGAAGGGTGCGACTGGCAGGCTGGACTATTGAACTGAATGCGTGAGTGTAAGACATTTCAAATTATGGCAACAGAGAGACTGATCATGTGTTAATTATGAATGTGACTTAATTGAATAACCAAACACTGTTAAGAGCATTATTTAGATTTGAAATAGACATTAAATAGTTTGCTCACTGAGAAATAAAAAGAGTACTTGTTGAGATAGAGTATTTAATACTGTAAATAATAGCTACGTGAATAAATTAAAAATCAAATTTACTTTTTTATATTTATATTAAGACCTCTATTCATTATGAACTCAGATACGCCGCTCTGATGTCTTGTAACAATATTATTTATGTAAAATACAGGCAGCCATGTTAACCCTGGGGTGATTATACAAACGTTTCTTTTCAAAAGAGGGAAGATGCCGTGAAAGTACTATATGTACGTATGTACTTCCAACTATGCGGCGAACATTAGCCGCCAGTTACGTTGTCGCATATACGTGACGTTTCACGCGCATTGATTTCGATGTTATGTTGCGCACGCAAAAATGACGAAAACTATATGTGTGTGTTGACCTTTTCTTCTGTTCGCATTATTCTTCTAGTACACATTTTTTTTTTTTTTTTTCCACTTATAAAGGCTGTTCACGATAAAGTGAGCACTTCAGAAATGAACCTTAGAAAAAAAGTCACTGCTTCTGCATGCATCTATTTTAATGGGCTCACTAAGTGACATTCGCCCAGTAAAGTTGGTAACGCTGGCTGGTAAGTAGTTCCATATATTAACGTTGAATAAAAACTGTTAAATAACCTTTTTATGATAACTTTAAATTATTTCTTTTGCTTTCTGTTTTTTTTTTTATGCATCGAAGTGCAAAATTGAGCAGATTTGTAAAGTATTACGTAGTTAATCATTTCACAGTTTCATTTTTCTGACGCATGAATAAAGTGATGAGGCACATGGTAATATTAATTTCACATAGGGCGGAAGAATACACAACGTGTATACAAGTAGATCTAAAGCAGGACTTTCAGAAATGCTCATTATACAGTGAACAGTCTATATTCGCACAGACACACAATCGTCACTTAGTTTGAGAAAACTTAAATTCATTATTAATTGCATTAACTCTATACGAGCAAAAAATAATAATAGCTATATACAAAGGCTTGGTTCAATATTGTCCTTTGTTTAATAGAAGCGTCGAATTCCTCAGAAGAATTCCCATATAGCGTGAGTTAGAACGCGTTATTATGGAATTCCAGAACATCTTTACAAAGGCGACGTAAAATTTTCACCTTTTCCACAAACAGTTATAAAATATGTTTCTGAAATCACGCGCAAGTATTGCGAAATATTATCCATATAACTTCGTAAAATTACGGGCATTCAGTTCCTTGCACAACAAACGATTTTTATGTTTCAGTGTACTGTTTAGCATCCATAAAAGTTTTGCTTCGATATCGCTTGCCACATCTATGTGTTTTCTTTTTGGCCAATATATTGAAAGCATATTGTTATTTAGAACACACACAAAAAAAAAGTTTTGTTGATTCAAACAAAGTTTATTTGGCCCAACCAAATTAATTGTTTGTATAGGAGCAGTTAAATATTTTGCTGTTGAAACCAAATTATTTTCTTGTTCTTATTTGGTTGCCGCAAACAAAAATCTGGATGGTGTAAGTAAAGATTTATTTTGTTCCCACGTATATCAAATAGTTTCGGTTAGTATGAAAAAAACCAGAAGCCCGACCTAATTTCTAACCTTGACCATTTGAAAGTAATCGCTACGACCTAGCAGTCTCATCTGGTGTTCACGTGCGCAAATAAATATTTGAAGTTTTACAGCTTTACTTTTTAAGTTTACAGTTGTACATCTTATATCAAGACGTTTATACCGTTATTAAGCATGTATAAATATTTGAAGTTTTACAGCTTTACTTTTTAAGTTTACAGTTGTACATCTTATATCAAGACGTTTATACAGTTATTAAGCATGTATAAATGCACAAAAAAACTCTGTTACTATTCAGGTTGTCACAAAAAATACAAATAAATTCTTGAGCGGTTTTTTCGAACGAAGGCCAATGAATGAGTGGCCAAACAAAATATGCAGTTGGTTCAATTAGATATTTTGTTGGTATTGTAATTCATTTTATGCCCAACACAGAAGTTCTGTTAATTCTAGTGAGTATTTTGTTAAACGAACAAAGTTTTTTTTTTCCGACCATATCCGAAAAAAAAATATTTTGTTGGCTGGGACAAACCTTACACTAAATATTCGTTCAACATACTGAAACAACGGAATATTTGTTTGGCATCAACAAAACTGCTTTGAATAAATTATTTGTTGGCTTTGTGAAAAAATTTCACCCATTTGCAGGAACTGAGGCTTGGTTGTACCAACAAACGCCACGCAAACAAACATATTTGGTATTGTAAGAAGTTTCCTTACATGCGGTCTCCGCATGGCTCTTTATTATTCCTAAATTTCTACACATCATTTATGGTTATTTAAATTTTGTTAACATATATGTTATTAACTTCAGTTGAATGATTCCATCTAAATTCTTTTACATGTCACTTTAATTAACAGGTATTTTTACATATTCAAATTTATTTAAATCAGCTAATGTTAAATATGTAAGAAAACATACTGCAACTTTTATCCACACTCTACTCTATTGACAGTTTAGCTGCATAATTTTAATGATGGAAATTAATGTTTAAATAGTGTGGTATCTGTTTCTCATTGATAAGAGATATATGAATGTATACCTAGCAGAAAACAAATTTAGTGTTTTTGGAATGTGACAATGCAGACGTGTTTTTGTTTGTTAGGAAGGACTTGACTGAAAATTTTAGGTTGTATGAAAATATTCTAAAAACAAAAGGAACAAATGGCCTCCATGCAGAAGTTGCATGTATGACTGATGTGTCTTATGTTAACTGAATTTTATGAAGAGGTTCCAGTATTGAGGCTGGGCAGTATTATGTATCACTGCTAGATACGCCGGAGAGGATCTACATGCAGGATAATTATTCATTATGCATTTCCCGGTTGGTGTTCTGAGGCAGTTTGGCATACAACCTATTGTGCCTTAATATCTGCAGAACTCTTCAAGTAAGGTTTTTCCATACTATTTAACTAGTCAATACAATAAGAACCTTGAAGTTGTATGTTGAATTTAATAATATGACAGGTCCAGTGGTCCGAGGATTTGGTATTAAATTACCAAGATCAATTCTAAATGATTCTTCAGCTCTACTGATGAACTAATTCTATTAGTAGTCATATAATATGTTTGAAATTAATCATCAGAGCTATTGTGTGATTATTTTAGGGGCAATCAGTTGTTTATTTACCACAGATTAATTTTGAAGTAACTAATTTTCTCTAAGGACAAACAGCAGAATCCCTAAATATTAGATGTATTCTGCTGAAGAGTGTTTTAATATGTCGCTTGTGAGTTATGAATGAAATTTTCCATTACTTCTTTAATTATATTTTCATAAGCGTTCTTCAAAGAGTTTTATGTGTTATGTTAGTTGTAAGTATTTCTTTTTTTTTGCAATCTATAATAGTATGTATATATTAATCAATTATCCTGATCATGACATGGGAAAGAAATAGTAAATATTGTTATGGTTTGTGCTGATTTCCATACGCACATCATTTTAGAAATATCGGCAGACCAAGCGTGGGGTATGCAAAATCTTTGTGTGCACTCATAAGTGAGCCATTACTTTATAGAAAATAATGGCTGTCCCAACGTCGGGGCTTTAACATCTCCCGTGATTGTGTCTGTTTAACACATTTAGATTAAAGTATACTGAAACACTTCATTATTTTCTCAGTGCAGGTAAGTAGTATCAAAGGATATCACTTATATAAAGAATTTTATTGAGCTACCAAGTTTTGACACACGTGCTGGCCCAAAATTTCTCCGTGATATATCTCTCTCTCCAAACAGTTTGAAAACGAGTTTACACTTCTCCGTGGCGTGGGTTCCCACCGATTGACCTAAAAATATTTTTCCTAAAATTAGGCCAAATAATTGTAGGCTAAGTGACTTCAGGCATAATCATTTTAGGCCAAGTGACTTTAGGCCAAATCATTTTAAGCCAAAGGACTTTAGGATAAATAATTCTAGGCAAGTCGCTTTATGTCAAATAATAGGATAAGTGACTTTAGGCATAATAATTTAAGATAAAGTTACTTTAGGCCAAATAATTTTAGGCCAAGGGATTTTAGGTTAAATTTTTTAGGCCAAGTTACTTTAGGCATAATAATTTTATACCAAGTGACTTTAGGCGAAATAATTTAGTGCTAAGTCACGTTTGGCCAAATAATTGTAGGCTTAGTGACTAGGGATAATAATTTTATACCAAGTGACTTACGGCTAAATAATCTTAAGCCAAGGGACATTAGGCTAAATAATTTTAGGCCGAATGACGCCCACCCCATGGCACACGGAGGACTCGGGCGCAGGGCGACCTAGGCGAGGTCCCCGCCTGCAAGAACAATCCGAGGAGTGTCGAACTGCCCGTGGAGAGCAGTTCCTGTCTGTGGGCGGAGGGGACAATGTGTGGGACGTGAGGCCCTGAGGCGTCGACGTGCGGAGGGCGGGTGTCGGCGCCTTGGCCGCGGCTGGCCTCAGTTTCTGCACGCGTGCCTCCGACACCGCCACGCCCTCGCTCGGGTCGTGACCCGGCGACGAGTGAGCTCCATCTTGCGTGCCCGGTCACGCCGCGTTTCCTGCCCGAGAGCCGGTAACCCCGCCGCGCCGAGCCGTGGTCATTCCCAACCTTCTCCCCCGCACAACTGACTCTTGTCAAGGGGGACTATGTAGCTGCGCGTTCAAGGCCAAGGAGCGAGGTAACCATACTGGCGACGCTAAGGCCGTCTTCCAAATAGCAAGGAATGCGCACTCGCGCGCGGCAGTAACGCCAGAGAGCGCTGTTCCTGAAGTCCATCGAGAGCGAGTGCGATTGCAGTGCGAGTGTTTGTTTACGAGTGTGTGCACGTGCGTGCTCTATATCGGTGCTCGCCACAACCGCCATTCTTTTGTTTGTTTTCTAACTTTAAAAAATAATAATAAACTGTCTTAAGTTCATTCTCCTTCATGTGAATTTCGTAAACAAAAGTATTATAGGCCTATTTTTGGTTACGCATTACAATTTACGAATTTATAAAGCAGTACTGCATTACTGAAAACAGTGAAATGGCACAGGAACAAGTATTTTTTCACTGTAAAGTATTTTCAGTAAATATTTAATACATGTATAAATTCGGAAATTATTAATTCATAATTTTATAATAAACGGCGCTAAAATTCCAAGCTAAAACTGTTAATTTCAGATGAAATTTATATCTGATACTTTTCACACTATACTATCATACCCATCATTATCCCATTGTTAATTGAAATGTAAATATTAATGAATATATTGTTTTTTAAGCAAATAACATTTTGTTCATGCAGAATAACAATCGATTGCAGACAGAATCGATTAATTTGAAGAGTGCGAGCGACGATAGTTCCATAAGAAGGGAGTGTAAGTGCGAGTGCTGGCTATTTGGAACACATCCTAAGGCTGGCTTCATACTTACAGACCCGAGAATTTCGCGGATTCATTTCTAGACAAGTTGGAATTCACACACTTCTGCTTTCACATTCCTTTTGTAATTGGCCGACGTGTTGTTTGACACCTCCTGGAGATAAATACGCTGATAACAAACATTCAATATATTGTGCGCTCAACCACCACCTTATACTACCACAAGAAGCAACTAATAAACAGTCGATATCTGTACGAGAGTATATAACACTGGGAAGTCTAGCCTACAGGTCATTGAACTCGCGAATTTCTCGGGTCTCTAGTCATACTGTGCCTTTTTTGCCACTGCGGCTAAGACGCTCCGGTTTGACAGGATGTGCACGACACATTGTTGTTAATGTTAGGTATCACGCTAGTGGACGCCGCACAAGTGTGACACCTCGCATTTACAACGATGTGTCGTGCCCATCCCGTCAAACCGCATCCCGTTTACCCGCAGCGGCACAGACGCATAGTGCTGCATGACACCGGCCTATCACTTACTACTAGCGCCTCATCGCGCCTACGCACAAGGTGTGCAGTGTTTCCGTTCAAATGCTGTACTGGGCAAATTAACAGCGGTAGCTTGCAAGCGAAACGAAAATCAAAGAAACTGGAAAACAATGTTTGATATTGGTTAGAATTTTAGAATGATTGCCCTATTGTGCTGCATTTTTCACACATGAGTGTATAACGCACCACCTTATAACTAAAAATGAAATCTCAATAACACTAAGAATCCTATAGTTCTTAAAGTGAACCTTATTTCTATAAACATGTAAAATTGTGGCTAGACAAAAATTATGGCAAAAAAATTACGCTTTCATTATCGAATAAAATTTCAGTATTATATATTATGAAATAGATATGACAAGGGTGAAAAAAATGTATTTGTAGAAGTGGCCACTTGTACATGATGTAGTGAAAGAACATTATTATTTGCCAAAACCAATATTGTTGACATTTGTTAAATATTGTGGTGTTTTGTCAAATTTGAATTTTAAATGCAAAATAAAATAATACGTAATTAATTTTATAAACAAAATCATGCAAACTTATAATTTCGCTGACAAAAGTCACACAGACTGTATTTTTTTAAATCAATTACGTTATTCGTCGCGGAAGAAATATTCTACAACTGGATTCCTTTTTTGTCTTTCTAACAAGACAACCACGAAATGATAATACACGAACTCGTTAGACCCCATAGAGCACCTAGCCTACAAAAGCGACGACAAGTAAGCTTTGAACGGAAGTGTTTGAAGTAATATATATTTACAATGCTCACAACTTTGATTTGTACATATGAGTAGTATATTATTTTACAATTTATGCATTTTATATCATTTCTGATGTTTCTGGCCATTCTTAATAATCGTCGTACAAAAATTTCCCTCGATATTATCGTTGTGATACAATCAGTCATAATAATACGGTAAGACTGCTGAGCATTAATGGACCAGATCTACAATTTATAGCTTACCTTATTGGTTCTGGTGGACAACTACTTTGAAACAAACTGTAGTGTTAGAGGAGGTTCAGTTATTCACGTCTTGTTCGAATAGTATTATTTTTTTTAAATCCCAGCGGTAAACAGAGAGTTCCTCGGGAGCTGATTTCCCCACGAGCGCACCGTGGGAACAAACAAACGTCGTTTGTTCAACTGTTCACGTAGGGGAACACATCTGCATGTTTCCTTGACCCGTTCGCCTCGCCTGTGATAGAATCGCTTCGTCCTGGGGAGAAGGAAGAACTGCTAATGCTGATGACAAACAAGCACAAACGTGGGTGAACAACGAAAGAAAGAAAACACAGTATTAGGGAGGAAGTGTAGAGGGGGGGGGGGGGGTGGAGACAAATTGGTCCTACTTCTGAGTACCTTGATTTTTTCTGGATGAAAACAGGAGGGGGAAGGGGGGGGGAGCGTGAATTTGAATGTACGTGTGTTGTTTTCCGTTTTTGCTCAGGATAGGTTAATTTAATAACTTGCCCGAAGCTCTGCTCGTGATTTTCCTTCCTTTCCTCAGGACAGTCTTTGTCGCAAACATCCTTCCTCGGCATCTAACTATCTCTCTTCCCCCCTTCCCACTTTTCCGACCCCTTTCCCAATCCATCACCATATTTTCTCCGCTCGCCGGTAAAAAGTTGCAGGGGACGCAAATCTGCTCGTATTAACTGTTCCTCGACAAACATTTGTCGTACGTGTTCCCGCGAGTTAGTTGGTAGCTCCTGTTGGGGGGGGGGGGGGGGTGGAGGTAGAGAAGAGGTGCTTTCTGTTTCGACCCACCCTCGCGGGGCCACAGGGAGCTGACTCTGCGACAAAAAAATGTTCGCTCAAGCTCTGTCCCGAAACACGACCGCCTCTTTGCTCAGATCCATGTTCCTCCAACCTTTGTGGCGCTGCTACTCCGCACACCAAATCAAATTAATAAGCGAGCGCGGAGCCTTAATTACGAATTTCAACGTTTCACTTATATTTTTGCGAGTGCACGGAAATATATAGTTTCAAATTTCGAAATAAATTTAACTCAAAAGAGTTCGCGTACACTGAAAAATATTTTGTTCACTCAAATAATATTCTTCTACTCATTACGTCTGCATTGATTACTTAGAAACAAATAAGGTATTTAAAAATAACTCGTTGAGCTGAACGATTATTTTGTTGTTCCACCATCATCTTTGTGTATTTAGTACATACTAGTACGTTCAAGTAAACGGTTTAATTATCTTAATCACTATAATTATCAGAGTAGAAATGTATTAATATTTTGTTTAGAGTGAATAAGCATTTGGTGAGCTGGAACAATATGATATGTATTTTGTTACAGAATTTGTGGTGACAACAGAATCAGCTTGGTTAAGTAATAATATTTACGTCGTTGGCTCTAACGCAGCTCGAAAATTTGTATTTGTAATTTGTGTGACAACCAAGATAATAACAGCGTTTGTTATCGGGTGAGTGAAGAGATTTGGGCGGCTGTCAACATCGAGGTCTTAGAGAGCCGATGAGGGCGAAGCGAGATGAGTATGGAGCATCGCCGGAATGAAAGTGCGAGGGAAACTGGAGATCTCCGAAGAAACCCGCCTACCAGCAGCATATCCGGCACGATTCTCATATGCGAAAATCCGGAAGCGACCCCACCGGGAATCGAACCCGCGTGTCCTTAGTGGGAGGCGAGCAGTCTAACCACTACACCAACACGGCCCCAGTGTTTGTTATAGTAAAATAAAAATCGAAGTTTTGAAACCTGAAGATAATCATCTCCGTGCATGCCCTGTTTACGTGAAATATGTATTTATAAACACTCGTGTTTAGAAAGAAGACGATTATATGAAGTTGTGGGTTCGAATCTTGGTGTTTTTGTTGTTTTATTGTTTGTTATGTAAAATAACTGAATCTGTAATGTGCGTACAGCAGTACACTTCTGTAGTTGCGCCCATGAAATCTTATAAGTAGGGATAGGAAAATTTCGCGAATTCATTTAGGGACAAGACAGACGTCAAACACATACACAGTGAAGTCACATTCGCAATCGGACCATAGATTATTTGACCCACCCTGCACGCCTCTGAGCCAATAGCAGACTTGCAACGAAACACATTGCAAATCCCATAACTGCTAGATGTGGGGCATCAGCCAATGAACACGCAGCTGAGGCTCAAGTATGCAGAGGACTGAAGAGTCTAGCCTACAGGTCGTTGAACTCGCGAAATTTTCCTATCGCTACTTATAGGTTTGGGGCAGCCGAATGCGGACAACACAATCATAGGGTTTCAGCAACCAAAAATATTTCAATATTTCTATATAAACAAATAATTTTTTTTTGCAGCGGCAGCGGTGGCGCAGCGGCTAGCGCTCCTGCCTCCCACCGAGGCGATCCGGGCTCGATCCCCGGCGGGCCCGCCACCGGATCCCAGCATGTGGGAATCGCGCTGGACGCCACCGCCTGCCAGCAGGCCCTATCGGGGCACTCCCGCCTCCCCAGCTCCACCCCACGGCCCCACTTCATGTCACGCTTAGGGATGCTGGGCACCTACTGGTCCCAGCTGGAAAGCCCGTCACTCGGAGGGTGCTTCATCGCTCTGGGTCCACCCCCCCCCCCCTACGCATTTATTTATTTATTCGTTTTTTATTGCCGAACAAACTTAATTTTCTTAACGAATCGTTTTTCTCGGTGTAGACCCTCCACTACTCACGGATGCTTTTGCAGACGTTCTCCGGATGCTGAATCGAACACTAGAGTTTCTGCTTCGTTGCGAGGCCGACTGCACAGCGCCACGTTGAGCGCTTCAAGTAAACAAACGTCGTGACAAAAACTGCCTGCTGTGTTGTTGTTGTTTAGCTGCGCGAAATTGGAGTGTTAACTCGGTGATTAGCTATAAGCTGGTTGCTACGGCATCCTCTGCATGCTGGGAGAGAATCTCATAAACAATGTCTCGTGTGAAATGTATGGCGGTTAAAGGCTATTCACGGTAAAATGAGCACTTTTGAAAGCCCTGCTTGAGATCTACTTGTATGCACGTCGTGTATTCTTTCGCCTTATGTAAAATTAACGTTGCCATGGACCTCGTCACTCTATTCATGCTTCGGTCAAGGGAAACTGTGAAGTTATTAGAAAAGGAAAATTGCACATGCCCGCTCATTTTTACACTTCGGCGCATTAAAAACAAAATAGAAAGTGAAAGAAATAACCTAAGTCATTATAAATGGTTACCTAACACATTTTATTTGACGCTAAGATACGGAACTAGTTTCCCTCCATCGTTACCAACTTTACTTGGCACATGCCATTCAGTGTGCTCGTTAAAATATATGCAGTCTTTTTTTCTAAGGTTGATTTCAAAAGTGCTCATTTGATCGTGAACAGCCTTTACTATCGCGGCGACGAATGTCTCCGTGTTTCCTTTCCCTTTCTCAAGACCTCCATTACCATGCTTACCTGGTATAGGCTGTACACGGTAAAGTGAGCACATTCGAAATGAATCTTTAAAATATCACTGTCCATGCTTGCACATATATACCGGGCGCACCGAGTAAGCCAGTAAAGTTGGTAACGATGGATGGGAAGTAGTCCCGTATCTTAACGTCGAATGAAAAGTGTCAGGTAAACATCTGTGATAAGTTAAATTATTTATTTCGCTTTCTGTTTTGGTTACAGCATCAAAGTGTAAAATTAAACTGATTTTAAAATATTTAGTTTTCTCATAATTTATCAGATTATTGACCGACAAATGAATAAAGTGATGAGGCCCTTGGCAATGTTAATTTTACATGAGGCGAAAGAACACAATACGTGCATAGAAGTAGATCATGAGCAGGGTTTTCAAAATTGCTCATTTTACCGTGAACAGCCTATAACGACGGAAGGACAATAGTCCCTTTTCTTTAAACCTGAAACTAAAATTGTTTAGTAAACATTTGTGAATACCTGAAATTATTTATTTTGCTTTCTTTTATTTTTAACACACGTAAATTCAAGACGTAGTATACTTATTAAATATTTATTTTTCTAATTAATTTTTTTTCAGTTTCAGTTTACCGACGCTTGAATCAAGTGATCAGGCCCATGGTTATGTTAATTTTACAAAAGGGCCCAATTTACCGTGAACGGCCTATACCTTATTGATGTTTTGTTTTGCTAAATGCCTGACTTCCCAATAAAAAACTGTTTCGTAAACAAATATTGGATTGCAAACTTAATGGAACTAAGTAGTTGAGAATTATAAGGAAACATTTTTACAACCGTTTGTTATAATATGATACAGGACTATGTATGTGACTGTTCCATACTCCTCACATATATGGTGGTGCGTGGTGGCATTGGAAGCTTTTGCAGCGTGTAGTTGTCTCTCAGGGCGTAGAACCTCGCTCCGCCAATCAGAGGGCAGCAACCACGACGTTATGTTTTCTTCCACCTGCTGAATACCTAACGTTTCCCACTGAAGTCCTAACCAACTGCTCTACTGGTCCCTCAGTGGTGTAGTTCGCGACTGTTCTGTTGGCGATCTTAAGTAACACGTTCGCAAATAAATATCTCCACAGGCGGACAAATCCGTAAACAATACATGATGCTGTGACCTGTCCGGAGGATGAATTAGGCCACGCAAGGAAGCGGGATATCGGTAGCTACAGATGATAAAGCACCCTTATATAATTCACTAAGATTTATTACTCACAGCTAAATTACAAAGTTCCGACACAAGTAGCTCTCGGCCAACTCTTTACATTAATTCGTTATCGTTCAGCAGCAAGTATCAGGAACAGTTAGGGCTTCTACTTAGCTTATAGCAGTGTTCATCTTTAGAGTGCTCGCGACTTGAGGAGTTTAAATAATTACGACGGCGACCCTAGCACTGCACAACCTCTGGCGCCCTACTGTGTTTATAATTACCATTTGGCTGTCGCGTTGGCGTCGTCGAGCTAGACCTCCTCGACAGTGGCAGTGCTGGGCGTCGAAGCGGGAACCACGGCCTGGTGGTCCTCCTCGCTAGCATCTCGTCGGTCCCCCGGGAGCCAGATGGCAGCGAGCCTCTATCGCTCCAACCTTATATACTACTCCGCCTAGCCTCACGACCTTCCTCGGCGGGGAGAGTGTTTGCAAAACAGCGGGGCTGGCTCGTCGTGGCCGCACCGTCCCAGGTGCTCGAGCGTTGCTTGCCAGCCCCAGCTAACACTGCTTGCAGCAATGGACGAATGGAAACGATGACACATGCTTTCTGTATGTGGTTTTTCCCCCTTTATTAAAACTGTTTTACACAGTGACGTTAACATACAGATTTTCATTTAATTTCCATGTAACCATCGTGGCGCTCAGATTTAGCGGTTATTTAACGCTTAAACTGCATGGAATGCGGCGAAGTGAGTGCGCTGACACGTACAGAAAATGCTTATGCTATCAATTTTATTGAATACTAAAATAAACTGAGTAAAATTTGTAGCTACGTACTTTTTATTAACTGATTTAAGACATTTATAACTTAGTAATGTATTGGTCTGAATTGAATATTTCGTGTCTACATTTCGGTAAAGGAAATTACCACTATTTACATCAATCCCATATGAAGGCACATTATCGACTTTAATTTTCGAAAATATGTTTATTTCTCGTACTGATTTTGCAAAATAAAATAAAGCATTATTTAATTCGGCGAACGCTTACTTGATAAATTAAATTGTTTAGTAGAAACAAGTGATTTTCCACCGATTATCGGTGAAACCATTATCACCGATTTGTGTTGTTTAGATTCACTGCCAATCAGTGATTTTTCACTGTTCAGTGTTCACATACTCTCGAATTGTCACTGGTCTTCTTCCAGTAAAAATGGCTCCGAATCAAGAGAAATAACTACCTAATAATATATATAATTTTTAACTAACCTGTTAAAAATTACTGATGGTTGTATATAGCTTTTCTTGTGTTGTATATGCATTAGGAAATGAACTATCACAAAGCCAACTCAGATTTCTAAAAATGTACAAAGTCTCTTCGTCGATGAATCGTCAGGTCCATGAAAGTTTTAAATTTCACATTTAGCAGAAGAAAACTCAAAGAAGAAATTAACCAGGGCTTTCAGGCGTGGAAAAAAAAAAAAAAAACTGTAGGACACTTTCGGAACATGGAATACATTTGCAAAGAACGAAAGACTTGAAGAAAAGCGGGATTTTAGTCTTCTCTTCTATTACAGCAGTCTAGCCGAGAAGAAATAACTGGAGAATGAGGAGGAAAAAGAGGATCGAGAAAACTGGACGCGGATACAGCTAATATAAAGTCAGCGTAAATGTTAGCGTGGGATCATAAACTTGAGAGGCACGAGAGGAGCTTGTGAAGAATATTGTGATGGTCCTACGCAGAGGCCTGGGATAAAGCGTTTTGTATGTTAAGTTTGGTGGCGCTGAAAAAGAGTTCTTTTTTGCATCAACTTCAGAAGAAACTTCATCGTTTCCTGCGTGCAAACGCTTTTTTCCGTTTGACAGCAGTTTTTAATTTGAAGAGGACAAGATCAGGCTTGGGTTTCGCTTCGTTGGCTTGTGCGCAGAACGGCTGAGGACGACGAAGGTTCCATGATTACGAGGCCTGGTTTCGGATTTGAACCATCACCGATGCAGCCTCCTCTCCACATCCAACAAGTTTTATCAAGTGCGAGAGTCAATTGACTGATCTAAAAATTCGTAATTTGTAGACCCGCTTGTCGCGAGTGAGTCTGCGACATTAGTTGACAAAGGCTGTTCGCGGTACATTGAGTGTTTTTGAAAGCCCCGCCTTTGATCTACTTGCATGCACATTGTGTATTCTTCCACCATATGTAGAATAAATATTGGCATGAACCTGGTAACTTTATTCATGCGTCTGTCGAGCGAAATTGTGAAATTATTGGAAAAATTAACATCTTACAAATGTTCTGATTCTCTACACTTGTATGCATTAATGTAAAATAAATAAAGGCTGTTCACGATAAAGTGAGCGCTTTTGAAATCAACCTCAGAAAAACGGCACTGTACCTACCTGCGAATAATTTAACGGGTGCCCTGAATGACATGTGCCTATAGTCCGTTCCGACTGGAAGCGACTTATGAAAATCAACCTTTGAAAAAAACATTTTACGCATTACATATCAACCTGTTTTTTCAATAACCTGTGTTTCACAGATATATAACACTGTGATTAACTTTAGAGTACTGTATTATTGAATAAATGAAACTTTACCGTAGTATCTTCTGTAACTTGTAATATTTATTTCTTTTTAAATATGAATTAAAAACAGCGAGAGCAGCGATGGTTGGCAACGACCGGTAAGAAATAGTTCACAGTTAAAATATTATTTTAACCTAGTTCTTTAGTATACCATTTGTAATTTAAACAGTGCCTATTGAAATATTTAAATATTTAGGTAGCCCCAATGGCAACATATCTCATACCGTGAGTAGGCCGTAAATGTACGGTGTTGTTTTATCGAGCGAGAAAGCAACTGAAAGAAACTGTCTGCTGGGCGAGGCTTGTTGCTCTCTCTCTCTCTCTCTCTCTCTCTCTCCTCTCTCTCTCTCTCTCTCTCTCTCTCTCTTTGTCTCTTTCACACTCGGGAAGTTTCACTTCGCTAGTAAGCAATGATATTATACATATTTTCAATTGTAGCATATGTCATACATATTATAGCAAAATAATGATTTTTCAATTTGTAATTTACAGCTGAAAAGAGATTTTAATGTTTAAATACTTATTTTAATATATTTAGATATGATGTCGGGGCAGTTACCAAGTGAAGCTGGCATACGTGGCGAGTCATGACATGGCGTGTTTCTTTTTCCAAAAAAGCATAAATTATTGTTACTCCGAAAAATACTTCAAATTACCACATCACGTTTTTAGACGTTCTGTTTTTTAAACCTACTTAGGCAAGTTACGATGTTGTAATAAATCTGTTTCCACTGCAGTAATAAATATACCGTGACGTGTGTTTGGATAATCATTGCGTCTGTGAAATGGCGTGCCTTTGTGCATCGTGGTCGATACGCTGGCCCTCTGCGTGTGTGCGTGATTTCAAATATTTGATTAGCACTATTTATACCTTTTATCTGTGAACTGTTTTTATGACGAAGTTAATTTTTTACATCCACGTCTGTTTATTTATAACAATGTTGTACCTTTGCCTTAGGGGGTTTGAAACACAGTCCTGTAACGTAATTTGCCACAATCCCAGTACAAAAATACTAAGCCCAGCCCGATAAATTTCAATAAACCTAATAAACAGTAAGTAGCAATACATAGAAATATAAGAGGAATAAAAGTTACCCTAGGCTTATTTGTGTTCACCGCTAGTTTTTAAGTTTGTATGACAGAAATGAGCAACACGAGTTACGTGCTTGAATTTAATGTGCCTTTTTCGTTTGACTGGTTGTTCCTTCGTTTTAATATTTATTCCAACTGAGGCCGTCCTTTTAAAGAAATTACCCAACACATATTCAATAACAAAAGGATAATTAGTACAGCCCTTTACCTCGCAGTTGTAACAGTGTTGAACACAGTCGCGGCAAAATACTAACGTGCATTACATGTATTGTGCTATGTCGTGGAAAGCAAATATGTTAATGTAACATAACCGTAAGGGCTATCGTTAATTCGAGCATTTTTAAAACCTCATAAAGCTGACCTAAATAATGTTAGAGGCCTAAACTGTGAATATTCGTACAGAATGGTTTTTGGAATACGACAGAATACTTTGAAAAGCTGTAAAGAGTAAACAACACATTTGACAGGTATAAAAGTAGAAGTCACATTTCAATGTTTATGTTTAGGTGTAGCGAAAGTATACGAACACATGTACACACACAATGGCGTGTAAACATTGATTTTGACAGATTCTACATGGCAGTCACATGGCAATGTTTGTTTACATTTGGCGGAAGGATAAGAAACGGACCTGCAAGTAAATATTTAGCGGGGCTCCGAGAAAGTTGCTTCCAATGGGGAATGGACTATAGTTAAGTTGGTAACGATGGATGGAAAGTAGTTCCATATCTTAACGTCTAATAAAAAATGTTAGGTAACCATTTATGATCATTCAAATTGTATCTTTCACTTTCTGTTTTTTCTTTTTAATGCATCAAAGCGTAAAAATGAGCAGATGTGTAAAATATTTACGTTTATAATTATTTCCCAGTTTCACCCGACCGACGCATGAATAAGGTGATGAGACCCATGGCAATGTTAATTTTACATAAGTCGGAAGAACACATAACGTGCATACAATTAGATTTTAAGCAGTGCTTCCAAAAGTGTTCATTTAACCGTGAACGGTTTATAGTTCCAGTATTCTCAAATGTTTATCTAACATTTTTAATTTGACGTAAAGCCATGGAACTACTTTCCCTCCTGTGTTCCAACTTGACTGGGTACATGTCAGTCGGTGTGCTTATTAAATTATATGCCTGTAAGGGCAGTGACTTTTAGAACGTTCATTTCAAAAGTCGTCGCCTTGCCGTCTGCAGTTTATACTTGTCTAGACTTTTATCTCACTGTTGGTAAAGGAATGCCTGCTACTGCTATGTTATATGTGACAGTTATTCATGAACCGTGTGGCATTAATTATAAGAGAGTGAAAAATCAAAATGAATTTCATCCGGAAGATATTATTGCTTACAGAAATGTTACTATAGCCAAAACGATTTCAAATCAGAGTAGAGATTTCAACATTGCACTGTGTACTTTTTTTTTTTTTTTAAGAAAATTAAAGGAAAACATTTTTATGGTGACAACTTGTGTATTTAAATACACCATTGTGGACTCCACTAAATTTCATAGGGTTTTAAAAGCATAAATACTATGTTGTTTAAATTTGTCAAATTATGTAAAATAATAATATTGACTGAGAATGATTATTAACATGTATAATATGCGTACCGCCACCTAGTACCCTCGAATATCAACCGCATGCTGCTGTATTTCTCAAGCCACTCCTGCTACTATTTTTCGCGTAACTTCGTTTAGTTTGAAAATTTGTAAGAACACTGTGAAAGTTGCGAACAGCCTTTTATAAAAGCGTTGTTGCCGTTCTGTGCTTTGCTAACTACTGCTAACATTTCCGTGCACCAAAAGTATTTCCCAGTATATTTTTCTCGTTGTGTATTTAAGAAAAATGAAAATATTTGATTTTCCTGACATGTAGTTCACCAAACCATTTTCGTTGTTAGTCCTACGATGCTACCTGGCTCTAACTTGCAAATCATGACGGCTTTCATACGTGTTGTTATGAAATAACATTGTTCAATTTCATATGTGAAAGGGGCTACGGGAGTTCCTGAATAGTGAGTCATTATTAGGTAGAGCACAACAGTAAATGATGGGTGTATTAAACATAATGATCATATAGTAAGAACTAATTACGTGATTATTAATCGGTGAAGCATATATGGAATATCATAACGCTAAATACACATGATAGGATTATTTACCACACGCCACTAATATTGCAATCTAATTGGAAAGCTCCCCCCCCCCTCCTTATTCGTGTTGCCGGTGGCTGTTTCTGGGAGGCTGTTAACAACGGCCGGACATCCCCATCTCCGTGACTCTTCTCGTTTCGATGGCCAGACGACAAAAGATGCCGCGCCGAGTGTTAAATTGGCCTATATCGGGCACATTGTTTAACATATTCGGCCCCGATTACTGTCCGGTGGAGGGTGTTTTTGCAACATCCGTCGCAAGGTGATAACTGCAATCACCCTCGTGCCCTAGATCAATGTTTGAAGGAGTGATCAGTCAGGCCGTCCACTTAAGGCCTCGTCACTTTATAACAGTGTGTAGAGAAATTGAGTTTTTTTTTGCTAATAGGCCCATCTGTGATTGCTTGTTAGTGTTTACTATGTACACGTATGCCATTTTAACAGTTTCTTTGCTTATCTTTATTATAATATCGTTATCTTCTTTGAAGTGTCCGGTCAAATGCGATGTTAATTTTAATGCTGCTACAACCATACTAGCCTAACTAATAAAATGGGAACATTAAATACCGGTGTACACAAAAATCTGGTTTTACTTATAGGCAGGGGCACACATTTATCGCGAAAGGATTTCATGACAAGTTGTTCTCAAAACACTTAATTTCAAAACCACTTTCGTGATTGGGTCATTTGAGTTGTTGCGTGTCTCGTCTGTCTGCTCGCGAATCACGGACGGTCAGTATCGGAGTAACTTAATTCTGATTGGCTTACTCATGTAACATAATCTCTTCACACAAATACAGGGCAGCCAATGGCCAAAAGAAGATTGCAAGTGTGCGAGAAACAGTTGGCCCTACTTATAGGCTATAGTCTATTCGCTTTTCCTGCAGATTTTTTTATTAAAACCTGTGAAAAATCACCTCGTGTATGATATGTCTTGTTGTTCCCTAAATGTCGCATACCAAAAGAATTATATACTTATTTTAATATATTAAACTAACTTAATTTTGATTAAATTGCAATGTTACATATTATAATATTTTATTTATAACCAAAACGAATAAAAACAGTGAGATAATACATTTTTTGGTAATTTCTAGTAAGAAATAGTTCTTATGCAAAATATTATTTAACTGAGTGCGCATCAATGCGGTGTGCTGTCCCTTTGGTGAAATTTCCTAGGCCGGGTTAAACTCCGTTCGCATGAAGCGGAGGAATATCCTGGAAGTAGAACTTCAGCACGGCTTAAAAAAAGATGGAAGTAGCCTTGAATTGTGTATAGTCAACGGTGAACTTATATTTAAGCATGCTTCTATAGGCTGTTTACGGTAAAATGAGCACTTAAAAAACCCTGCTTAAGATCTACTTTCATACACGTTGTGTATTTCTCCGCCTTATGTAAAATTAACATTGACATGGGCCTCATCACTATATTCATGCATCGGTCAAATGCAACGGTGAGATTATTAATAAAGTAAATACTTGGAAATCTGCTAATTTTACACTTCGACGCATAAAAAAAAAAAAACAGAAAACCAAAGAAATAATTTTATGTTATCACAAATGGTTACCTAACACTTTTGATTCGAAGTTGAAATATGGAACTACTTTCCATCCATTGTTACCAAATTACTGCGCAGATGAAACTCGGTGCCCCCATTAAAATATGTGCACGCAGGGGCAGTGGCTTTTTTCTAAGGACCGTTTCTAAAGTGCTCACTTTATCGTGAACAGCCTTTAACAGTACTTCCGGTCCGTCAATCACGAAACGTACGACGCCAACGTACAGCAAATGTGGTTAATTTTTTGCTATCCAGCTTTCGTTTCTCCGTTCTCGTTGCTCGTTCTCCAGAGCCTCAATTGCAGTAACATGCCAGCGCTGTCCTCGGACAAGAGTAAATATTCAGTCGGACGAAACAAAGAACTAAATGAATAGAATGCAGTAGATACTGGGTTGGCAGCAGGTTCTTGCAGCGGCCCCGGAGTACAAACAGCGGGCCAGAGAGCCACGTGAGGTGAATGACGAAGGGACGGGGTCGCCAGCTGCCGTCATTAACGGCAGCGGGGAGCAGTTCGGTACCTGTAGGCGTAACCAGATTACCAGCACCGGGAAGGTCGGTGCGTGGTCGGGGGATGATGGGATGATGGGGTTGAAAAGAGGGGGGGAGGGAGGGGACGACACGCTGCACCCCCCCCCCCCCCTACGAAGACACTTCCGCACGCACGTTGAATACCAGAGCGTCCCCCTGACCCGGCGGAGGTAAAAAAGAAGCCCTAACGATCCCCTGCCCCCTTTCCCCGAATTTTTTAGGTGGCAAACAAACGCCATCGAAAAATTAATATTACGTAATTTACATTTTTGGCCCAGTTATTTGATTGTAAAAAAAAAAAAAAAAAAAAAAAGGAATTCTCTAGTGGAAATCTTTCGGGCAAAGGGAGTGATGAATCTGCGCATCTAAAAACCGACGGAAATTTTGCATCGAAACTTTGCTATTATTACAATTAATATGTTGGTCTGTATTTGTTTCGTTAAAAATCACTGAATTCCGATTCAATTAAGAGCTGAACAATTGGAAACTACTATCACAAAATGTAAATGTGAAGTAAGTAAACCTAGGGAAGAAAAACATGTTAAATTTGAGATAACTTTCAGGAGAGATGTTCTCGTCATAGCCTCAAAAAAATTATAAATACAGAGTAGATAGAAAATGTACGATAGCCATAACATCTTGACGTTGAGAGAATCATAACCATTATCTATATCACTAATTTACTAAAAAATTACTTCTTGTCATTATACTTTATGCGATTGGCAGTAAATTTGTACCATGTTTTTTCTCACCGGAAACAAATATTAGGCTGAATTATCTTCACAGTCAGAAATAAGACTTTTGAGTAAGCTAGAACGGGAATAAATGTGTGTCTCCAGCACATTATCAATGAAGATCATGTACCTTTCAATTACCTCGATTATATCATTTTCGACTTAACGTGACAATTCAGAAAGGCCACGCAGGTTATACGAACTGCAGTTGTGTTTTCGATCCCACTGCGGATATTCCAGCAGCGCACTCAATTTAATATCAGTTTTTTTTTAATTTTTATAAAATCAAATATTTATGATTCGAACGCGTATCTGAGGAATAAATGCAATAAATGTTATTATTACATAGGTTTATTATGACTCGTTTTTCATAGCCCAAAAGCAATAACTTAAACTTTTTGAGTATAACAGGAGAAGCACAGATATATGACACCTCGATTACTTCACGAACAGTCTTCAGTTATTTTACGTGTTTTCCAATCATTTATTTACATAGTACAAGCACCATTGCTCACCATATGTTTCAATACTTTTACTTACATAGTACAATCACCATTGCTCACCATATGTTTCAATACTTTTACTTACATAGTACAATCACCATTGATCACCATATGTTTCAATACTTTTACTTACATAGTACAATCACCATTGATCACCATATGTTTCAATACCTTTACTTCATTGTGTATTGTCTTGTGTTACCTTGCGGAGCTTCCGCAGTCGGGTTTTCAAGAGAAATATAAATGTCTTATGGCCAAGTAATCAGTTTTTTAAACTCCGTGCCTTATTATTGCGTGAATTGGAAAGATTCGTGTTAGTTATAACGAAACAACTTATCAACATTTTTTAAAGGAATTTTTTAAATCAGTTAGTCTCAAACGAAATAAATATTATTAGTAAAGACGTAATAATGTTGTAGAATTTGTGAACCTTCCCACGGTTTACTATAAAATTATAGTTATTTTAAAATATTGGAAGGCAATTATACTGCATATGTGACAGTCGTGATTTGCATAAAACATAGCGTTAAGATCACAGATTAAGTAAATAAGACAAACTCCTAATACGTCAATTGAACATAGAGTTAAGTTTTCCATTTCACGTTTCGAACAGAAAAGGGTGGATAATGATTTACAGTACCGTTTGCAATTCAGTCATGTATACGAATAAGAGCATGGAGGGGAAAAAAAAACAACAAATATTTCATTGTCTTGGGAAGGCTGCGTCGATGGGTGTTGAAAGGCATCGATACATCACATGTCACCAGCCATGGCATGTTTCAGCAGAATATGAATGAATTTATTGACAAGTACTGAAATCACACTGTAAGATGGATGCCCTGAAATATATCGTAGTATTGACATTCGCCTTGTGCTGTAGATAGTGATCCATCATGAGAAATATTAAAAGAAACCTGAAGATGCTCGGGTGAAAATCTAGTCAAACACAAAGGAGCTAATACGAGCACTTTGTAGCTACGTGAGATTTTCTAGCTTGTCAAAAATAAAAACATCCAAATTTAATTTAAAAAATGTATCGCTGTCGAAAATTAGTAAGTAGTTTTCAGTACGTAACCGTTAGTTGGAAAATTTATGAGCATATTTCCAGGTGCCAATATAAAGAAAATATGCATAAATCTGTTTAAAAAAAAAAATTTAAAAAAATGGCAAGATAAATTTTTTCAATTTTGGTGTAAATCAGGCAAATGCCGCCGTTTCGTCAAAAAAGAATTGTTACAAAAATTACTTATTTTCTGCTGGAATTACATCACAATTTGAATAAATATATTATAGTTTGAGTCAATATTAACAATGCGTATCAATTCTGGTTATATTGTATTGTGCAGCAGCAGAAAATTTTCAAACGAAGTGGCAAATTACATAGTAACATGTAGTAATGGAAATGAGATTGACGCAAAATGTTGTATATATTTCTTAGACTTCGAGATATATTTTATTATTCAACAGTAGAGGAGGTAACATATAATGATAAATATGATATTCATTCGCTACAGTATAATCCATTGTGTCACACTTATACATGAAATGTTATCTCGAGTTGTGTCATTCACTAATGCTATAAATGAATAAACGTGGCGTGCACAAACTAAAATACAATCAACGGTTTTATACTCCAATTACATATGCAAGTTGTTTTTACCTAATAGTATTACTAGAAACATTTAGTTGACGTATAAGTCGTAACTTAGAACCAAATAAAAACTTCCTGCTGATTAGGCTTATATATTAGCACTTTCATGCATAGAAACAGGAAGTAACAAATTGGATTGACAGACAAACAAATGTATAAAGTGTGCGTTAAAGTGTGTGATTTTCAAGTATTTGACAAACTTAATTTTCCTGTTACAGAATTGACAGATGTGTATAACGAGTTATTATACCTAGTTAGAGTGTTCCGTATCTTCAAGTTGGAAATTGGGAAAGAGGAGCTATTTAAGGTACGTTTTTTTTTTTTTTTGATCGAAATTGACCTATAAAACCAGACGAAGTCTCTAGGTTGAGAATGAAACCACCCAGTCATCGCTCTGATAATACGAGCAACATGTAGGTATCTGAATCCATCCGCGCGTCGGCTGGAGCGTTTCAAAGGTTACGCAAAGTCATACACATCAATGAAGAGGCATCGCTCTGATATATGAGCAGCATGTAGGTATCTGAATCCATCCGCGCATCGGCTGGAGCGATTCAAAGGGGACGCAAAGTCATACACATCAATGAAGAGGCATCGCTCTGATATATGAGCAACATGTAGGTATCTGAATCCATCCGCGCATCGGCTGGAGCGTTTCAAAGGGGACGCAAAGTCATACACATCAATGAAGAGGCATCGCTCTGATATAGGAGCATTTCTCTGTCTAATTCTACACTCTAACAAATTATATGTTAATTTACTATATCGATATATACGCACAGTGACAAAGTACGAGAGGTAAAATATTCTCCCATACATCCACGGTAACGTTCCTACAGTTGCTCAGGAAATATTCAGATGCGTAGGGAAGTTTCTATCTTTGTATAATAGCGATTCTAAACATTCCCATACTTTCACCATGATACGTAGTAATATTTACACATAATGCGTAAGTTAAAAAACTTCCAATACAGTATGGGGAAGTTTGCCAGATTTTTTATTTCACAAAGTAGGTTGTTCACAAGTATAACTCAATATTGTAATTAAATCTTACAATCCGAAAGTAAGTGATAATATTGAGGCATATTAGACGGTTGCATCCAGTCACTTAATTTCTTGTGACTTTGGCATGGGGGCGAACATTTACGACCGGCACTATTAACAACAAGCCATCACTAACTGATGCAATCGATGTCTCTTTTGTGGATAATTCGATTTGCTGATGATAGTGCCGGTATGTTTTCTTGTTGACTTACTGCAGCGAGCGCTTAGTACAAAGCACATTGGTGGCTGACTACAAAAGACATGTAAGTGCAGCTTGCACCAAAACATTTCTCCGCTGCTCCTGGAATCAAATATCAAACTCATTGACTCAAGAAGGTATACAGCGCGATGGCTTGGATTTTTAAGTTAATTTGACAGACTTTAAAAGTAACGTGATATCTAACATACGAGATGAGGTTCAAACCTCCACCGTTGAAAAGAATTTAACTGTAATTATGGAAAATAATTAGGTTGAAATTTTCTTGAAATATCACAAACTTTTTTTTTTTTTTTACGGGTTCTCCGTTAATTTTTCTAAACTTTCTGTGAGCTCTCCGCGAATTCATGCATACCTCTCCGTAAATCTGTAAATTTTTTAGTGTTTCATTTTTAATTTAATAACGACATATTAAAAACAGTTTAGTTTTCGCTGCTCATGAGCGAATAGCAAAGAATTTTGAAATATTAAAATGTACGAGATATTTCGTTGTGAAGTGGGATTAGAACACGAGACCAAAATAAATCATAGATCGCGACTCTTACCACCCACTGCCACATTTTGACTGAAGTAAAAACCTATTTACAAGTTATTACATGCTAAATTGTAGCATATAATTATTTTTAAATAATGTTCTTGTAATGTTGGAGTATTTGTAGTGTTACGAACTGCTGCAGGTGCTTCCAACCTATTTTTATTTTTATTTTTAAGAGAATACACAGGAAAAAAGTCTAATTGTGGGCAAACAGCATTAATGTTACTACAACATTAATTTTTTGTTATCGGTGAGTCATCAGTAACTAATGTTGCGGTTAATGTTATATATTGCTAAGTTATCAATTTTACTTTAACATTAAGTACTTTTGTGATAACATTACCTACTTACAGTACTGACAACATTGAGGTGGTGTTTATGTTGCGGCAAAATAAATTTTGTGTTGCATTGATGGTGACATTTTTGTTATAAAATTTTCCTGTATGGTTTTTTTTTTTTTAAAATAAACATTGCAGTATAAAGTACAAATATTTTGTCACAAAAATTAATATTACTAAAAAAAGGTGACAGTAGGCAGGGGAATCTACGCTTGACGCACTCCACTTCTCGGGACCTGGCGACCTACCATCTTTATTTTTTTATACATTTGACTTTATTGACATAAACATTTGCCGTTGGCCAGAGCGTGTGTGACAGACAGCGTGTGTTGTTGTCTTTTCACGAGCTCAAAGTAGACGGACTAGATGACGAGTTCACAGTGTGCGCGACGTGCGAACTGAAAATCTGCAGCGGAGGAACCGGGACTGCAAGTTGGCCACTCTGTCCCTGAGCTATGACGACAGAGCTCCACCTGCTCTACCTTAACCTATTTACTTCAGTTTAATATTGTGGGTATCAGTGGCGTTTATTATATATACACGCAAGGTAAGCTACGCCTACCCTGTACACATTGGAAATGTTTGACCTCTTTATAGCCTTCGCCTTAACTTTAAACACATACCATTCTGAGTTTACCGTTTCCGATTCGAGAAACAGGGTTTTCGTAACTCCCGTACTGTACATGCGTCGTGCTGCCATCTACTAACGGGAGCGTCTAGCTGAACTCGCGAGGAACAACATGCGACCACGTCATTGATGCAGGGTACGCAGTCGTTCTTTTTGCATCCTCCAGTCCTACATTTTTCCTTGAAAAGTGGATGAAAGTGTTCGGGAAAACGGGAGTTTTCTTATAATTTGTAATGTGCTCTCTATATTATATTCAGTTTAATTATTATTACAATAATTTCGTTTCCGTTTTTTATAACTAGTATTAGTCATTAACAAAACGGTAAATACGTGTGGTGGGTAAGCAGAGTTGGAAGTTGTGTTTGTTAGTAGAAATTGCTTAACATTAAAAAAAAAAAAAAAAAAAAAACTCACTACACACCACTGATGGGCGTTGAATACAATATAACGACAAACTGCAGTTCTCTTTCGTTATGAGGAAATACTTTCTACTCTAGAAACATATGCATATTTAGTACACGTAAACTGCTTTGCAAGGCTCCAGAGCTTATTTAAGCTTCATTTACATCTCATACTATCCTTTAAAATTTAAATATAGTGGTTTCATTTACGAGATTATCGCTTTTTACCACAATCCGATGGTAAAAAGCCAGTGTGACCTTGCGTGGTTGGAAATTATTTTTAATGTCACATTAACACAAATTATTCTGCTCTTCGTGGTAATTTTATCGTAATACAGCTTTTGGTTGCGGCAACATTACTTAGAGGCTTTGCTAACATTAACATTTCTTCACTATGTTTGCATTACAGTAATATAAGACTGTAAATAATTAGGTAACTTGTCACAGCACAATTAACGTTACTACAACATAAACGATTAAATAAATGCCTCGATAGCAAATATTTTGTTGCAGCAACTTTGACTTTTTCTGTGTAGATCAAGTTGCCAACTGTCTCGGTTTTTACGAGATTTCCCGTATCCTGGTGCTTAAAGAATTATCCCGTATGGACATAGTAGTTTGGGACGTCATATATCTCGTATATCAGACTTTCCCTGGGGGCCACGGTGCGCAGCGGCTAGGGCCTTGGCCTTTCACCAAGATGAACCTGGTTCGATTCCAGGAGGGGTCGCTCCCGGATTTTCGCACCTGGGAATCGTGCCGGACGATGCCGCTGGTCGGCGAATTTTCTCGGGCATCTCCAGTTTCCCCCGCCCTTGCATTCCGGTGCTGCTTCATTCTCACCTCGCTTCACCCTCATCGGCTCTCGAAGACCCCGGCGATAAGAGCAGCCCAAACTTTTCCAATCAGACTTCTTCGAAAATGAAATGAATTCAAAGTGTCAGTAATTTACCACTTCCGCGATTACGATCGCGTTTACTCAGACTCTCTACCTAACCCAATGGCAACAGATAGTTACAACTGACGCCACTAGGTGGCAGTGGTCAACAAGTGCGTTCGTGTACGTAGTGTTCGCCGAGATGTGTACGATATCATTTCTTCCGGTGTGATTTGTTGTCTTTTTTTAAAGACGAACAAATGAAATATAATCACACTCAATTGTAAATTTTTTTGCAAGTTATATTTTATTGTTGTGCATTTATAGAGAAAACGTTGACTGGTGTACTGACTTTTGTACATTACAGATAGTATTTAATCATATTTCTATCTGATAACAATTTTCGTTTATTATTTCATTGTGGTGAGATATCATATGTCGAACTGTTGGAAGTGTCCTTTGTGGCAAATTTGAAAAAAGTTGGAAAACCTAAGTGCATGTACATCCTAACTGCCACAGGAACGATAGTTTTCAGCGGTTGAAGAACACTTCGTTGATCTTCGGCTTTTCTCGGCGTTGGTTGTCCCCGAAATCCCAAATCTGTTATAACAATCGAGAGATTCCGTATTTTATGTGTACGGAGGTTGGTTTGGAAAATTTGCCAATTTCGATTTTAAATTTTATTTCAAAATTTAAAATTGCAATACGCGGGACAACATATTAAATGTCCAATGAAATACTTTCATATCATTGTATTGACATGGACAAAAGCGGTTGTTGTGTTAATATTGTTCAATTTTGAAATTTGTACAAAAAAGGATATAAATTACCATTTACTATAGCTAATTGTATTAGTTATTACAGTAATTTTCTACCTTTTTCAGCCATTTTTCAGACTATTATTTCATGTCACAACAAATATAAGGTAATATACAAAAAAAGTAGGAAATATTTCTCGACTCTTGCACCCTTAGAAAGACTGGTCGATCCTGTGTCAAAGGGACTGTCTGGGTAAAATAGTGTTTGTGCGTATACGTGTATCTCAACATGTACGTTCTGGGAATGCGTTTTATTATACGAAAGGTGAAGCATAATAAAGTCGCTATATTTTTTATCATATTCAGTGTATTGAAAAAGAAAGAAATGGTTATAATTGTAAAAAAAATTGTGTTGTCGTGGCTTTCCTGAGCATCTGTAGTTTAATCCATTGGCTTGCATCACGTGTAGAAAATATCCAACTGTCACAAATCCAATGTGCGAGAAAGTCAGCTATAAGCTGTTAATGGTAAAATGAGCATTTTCGAAAGCCCTGCTTAAGATCTACTTGTACGCACTTTGTGTATTCTTCCGCCTTATGTAAAATTAACATTGCGATGAGCCTCGCCACTTTATTCATGCGTCGATTAGGTGGAACTGTGAAATTATTAGACAAGTAAATATTTTACAAATATGCTCATTTTTACACTTAGATGTATTAAAAAATAACGGGAAACCAAAGAAATAATTTAATTTGTCACAAATGGTTACCTAACACTTTTTATTTTACGTTAATGTACGGAACTACTTTCTCTCCTTTGTTACCAACTTTACTGGGCGCATGCCACTCAGTGCGCCCGATAATACATATGCAGGTAGGAGCGGTGACTTTTTCTAAGGTTGATTTCAAAAGTGCTCATTTTATCGTAAACAGCCTTTAAAGACGGAGGTGCTGTTCTTATCGAGCCTAAAACTTCCTGATCAAACTTTATATTGGTGTGTGTACTGCGGCAACTCGTCGCTGTAGGAAGCTAGGTGCACGGGTTTTGGTGGTTGAGGAGGGGGTGCGTTGGAAAAAGAAGGGGGGTGGGGGTTGAATGGCGCTGAAGGGGAAGGGTGTCGTGCAGACCCGCCACGCACACTACAAATTTTCCCCGTTCGCAGCTGGAAAGGGATGTTGTAAGGGGGTTAGGGAAGGGTGGTAATTCTACCCCCTCCCCTCCGCCTACACCCATCTAACACAAGAGCAAAATGCGCTCCACTGGCCAAATCACGGTAAAATGTCACGCATAGTCATTAGCATAAGCAGCGGTTCGTTGCTAAGGGAAAAAAAAAATATATATATATATACCCTTCCTTGTTATGGCAGTTTCTCTTCTAGTTCAGCACTTGAAAAAACCCTCATCGTAAATTTCACCTATTTCAACACAACACTGGCTGGTGTGGAGTGATTTGGGCGGCTTTTAAGGGCTGGCTCTATCGACAGGAACAGTATGCGAGAGATAGGGATTTCAGTGCTAAATTGTAGGTGGCATTAAACAGTCAGTTTACATTACTAAGCATTAAATCGAAAACGATAAGACACGTTTTGAAAACGACAAACGCGCTGCAAGACGAAAACAATATATTCGTTACTGAAAGTACGTTATCTCGCAAGTTTGAATATTAAACCCACTGCACGTTACAGGCTATGTAGTTCAATGGTTTAAAAATAGCGTAGCTGAAGGAAGTCTGTAGAAAGGAAAATGCAGCATGTGCGTGCAGCTAAATTTGCCAGTTATGTATGCACCGTACACATAAGGTTATAATGTCTTTAGGTAAAGAAGTGCGAAACAGCTGTTGTGGGTTTTATCATGAGTGAGGTGTACTGCTGCAGCGCAGTTATAGTTACCGTATATGAAACAAAGTACGAGCAGGCCTACTTTGTTAATGTACTGTACGAGTAGTGATGTTACATTTTTTTGTGTAATACAACAAATACATGTAATGTAAGTGCAATTTGCAAGAAAATAAGTACTAACTATGATGTATACATGAAATTAGGTACTAGGGTAGACTTAACCATAAGGATCCATAGGAAAGTCCTAATTGTCAGAAGGTGTAAGGAGGTTTATACTTAAGGCATTTTTATTCCTTACGGAGGTTTTTCGCT
This sequence comes from Dryococelus australis, assembly GCA_029891345.1. Lineage (NCBI taxonomy): Eukaryota > Metazoa > Arthropoda > Insecta > Phasmatodea > Phasmatidae > Dryococelus > Dryococelus australis. Next base: position 114,970,836 of record CM057001.1, read on the forward strand.
AAGCGACAAATAGTTTTAATGAGTTTGATAACACATGATATTGCATACAACTTTCAGTTTTTGACAAGTGTCCACGTTAATGTTTGAGCCTGAAAGGAAAAAAAGAGGGGGTAGGGGGTGGGAGGAGAGCTCAGTAAACAACTAAAAAAGCTTGAAAATAAAACGAATTATATAATTTTCGAGGTTCCTGCAAAAAAAAACTTCCTCATGTTTTACTAATTTCAAACAAATTATGTAATATTATACATAAAAATAATAATACCAGATGCATGGGCGAAATTGTCCTCAATAAGTAAACCTCACAGCCAAGCCTCGACGCCCGTAGCCAACCAAGCGGAATCAACTATATATCAAACGAGTAGTAGGGAAATGGCATTTGACGCAGAAGGGGATGGGGAATTGGATTCATATTCGGCCGGCCGCCATATCGTTATGTCACCCGTCAGCCATCTTTGACCCATACACTTGACCTTGACCCCGATGACCTCTAACCCCAAAAACCCAATATATTCCGAAAAAATTCTTCCAAAATTATAAAAAAATAGTAATAAAAATCGTTTAGAAATTATAATAAAAAATATTAAAAATCATTACAAAAACTTTCTTAATCTATATTTAATTTAAGAATTCCGAAAGTATTTGTAAAAATTATAAAAAAATGATTAATGAAAAGCGTATTAATACATTGTTAAAAACTCTTTCATTGTTAGAAAGATACATTATTCCAGATGGTCATAGGCTTTGTTGAATAAAAAAAATCCTTGAGAGATTAAAAAAATTTTGTGAAACAAGTCGGAGAAAAATGAACTACTTGTCTGCTTTCTAAACATGCTCTACCGAAATTACAGGAGCCACAGAAGGCCAGTGGTTAGAGCGATTCCAAGTAGGGCCGCAGTGGCTTAGTGGATAGAAATATATAAAGTGGGGCCGCAGTGGTACAGTGGCTAGAGCGATCCCAAGTGGGGCCATAGTGGCTCAGTGGCTAGAGCACTCTCAAGTGGGGCCGCACTGTTGGTGATAAAAATGTTTTTAATCAGTGTTTAAAAAAACACCCTTGGTTTAAGGATAGTATTTTAAAAATTTTATATCGATGTTAATAAAACACACAGTCGGCGAAGTTAGTGGAGATACAGTGTAAAGTAAAAGAGAGACTCTAGTCAACACAAACATATATATTACATGTACGAATCTAATTGAATTTATAGAACGAAGGAAGTATATGCACCTCAAGGCAGGCTGCAGTAATTGTCTCCAGACTTGGACTGCAGCAGGTATTCGCAACGTCAGCATTTTTCGCGGAACACGTGACCGGAAGTGCACGTGCGAACCGCAGCGGCCGGTCACCCGACGCGCGGGAGAGAGAACTATGTTCCAGAGACAGCTATCAAGGCTTGAATATTTCTCACTTTACGTCTAGAATCCCAACAGACAGCGATGGCATATTCATTTATCATATAATACGTCGAGGAACCATCGCCCAAGTCGAGAATAAGTAAGGACCACGCTCGAGCTCTGGTTCACACACATTACACTAGCCAAAAAAAAATTATACTGGTGGAGACACAAGAGTAACACGGTACAATACTTATGCAAAACTGTACAGCAACAACGAGAGAAATTTATTCAAGGTACAGTACTGGTAAGAAAAATATGGTGCAGCAAGTATGAAATAAATTATTGGCTACAGGCGGAACAAAACATACGCTACTATACTGATGGGACGAACTGAGAACACACTATTCAGAGGCAGGCGACCGAGCAGTTTCGGCATATCAGTTACCTCAACGCGTGTCGAACTTCTAAATCTCTTTTCCACGCACGCTGCTTACCCTGGCAGTATTGTTTTTCGGCCGATATCTGAAGAATGCTCTGGATTACTGACCTCGTCTCTCAGCACAACTCGGGGTGTGATGAAACCTTCGAGATGGTCAGGACTGACGCTATTTAAGCGTAGCAGGCCGTCCGAGCCTACAGTTTTTGAGTAGGAGCTGATGAATGGCTGAGCGATAGAAGAACGAGCGACGGTAGAACCAGTGGACCAGCGGAAGGGTAGTCTGCGACAGTGTATATCGGGCGGCAGAGTGTGGGCTGGCAGGTGAGACTATTGGACTAAGTGAGTGAGTGAAAGACTTCATAACTTGTGGAAACAGACTGAACACATGCTAGTAGAGGATATGAGTTAATTGACTGTAATCAAGCGAGACATTAAGATGGGCATTAATTAAAGTTGAAATAAACATCAAATATTGCGCTCACTATTAATTAGAAAGAGTATAAGTGAAGACACCTAATTGATGTACATAGCAGCGGAGTGAATAAATTAGAAATTAAATTTAGTGTATTTTATTTTTTTACTATTAATACCTCCATCCCTTACAAACTCAGATACGCCCCGCGGGCATTTCGTCGCATGTAACAATACCAATGAGAAAAATACTATACACAGTACAATGCTGGGAAGACAAATGGACGAGAAAAATTATACAGTACGACGAAAATAATATCTTCACTACCAGACTCATTTATGAAAAATTAGACACGGTACAATACTGGGAGGACAAACAGGCATATAATATATGTACAATACTGACGGGAAAAAATGATACACGTAACTACTATACCGATAGAAAAAAGGCAAAACAGTGTCCATCCGAACCATGCTCTTTGTATGTATCCTCCTCTTTGCATTAAACCGCCTCACGCTGATGCACTCCCTATAAAAATATGTGCGCTAATTCGTCCGTTTTAACGAACTTGGTAAATGTATGTTCGCCGAATTAAAAAAATATATAGATAGTCCCCAAAAAGTATAATTAAATATATTATAAAACATGGGGGAAAAAAGTAAGATATCCTAGATAAGTTTATTCTATAGCCCACCACAGATGAAAAACAATTCAGGACAAAAGGTGGACTGATGGTAGGACCTTCGATGACAAAATTGATAAATACAGAAAGAGATACACAGTCACAGAACTATACAGACGACAATGGAAAATGCATCGCCCTGAGCCCTTAATAAAGGAAAAAAACTAACTAAATTTCAGGATCAATGCTGAAAAATATTAATACACAGAAAAAATAATGCCCCGCGCAGGTACAGAAGTATGCAGAGCACCAACGATCAAAAATATTAACACACAGAAATTAAACCAATGACGAAAAAAATTAACAGAAATACACACCCGGCCGTCGAAAGAATGTGGAACCAACGGTGGAAACTATTCAGAAGCATACACTCCACCAACGCTGAACAAATTGCAGGGCCAACGATGAACAAATACAGAAAAAATGCCGGGAGATGCAGCAGTATACAACCCACCAGCGATGGCAAAATCAACGATGACAGGACCAGCAAAGACAAATGTTAATAAATAAATGTTCACACAGGCACCGAACCATACAGACGTTAATGAAAAATGTATCATTCGAAGCCCATAACAAGGCAAAAATACTAATAAATACAGAACAGAAGAAGAAAACACCCCTACGATCGGCACGCTCCACATGGTTTACCCCCATCTCCACCTGATCCGCACAGGTACAGAAGTACCTAACCCAACAACGATGAAAAATTCCCAGGACCAATGACAATAAAATACTAGTAATTACAGAAAAAAACTCCGCGCAGATACAGAAGAACACATCCCACAAACGCTGAAATATATTAACACACAGAGGAAACTGCTCCACACAAGTACACAAAGAAATGGCATAAATGGTCCACCTCTGCCTCCTCCTCATCCTCCTATTCCTCTGCCTACGCACGCTCCGCATAGGTATAGAAGTGCATAGCCCAAAAATATGAAAAAATTTCAGGGTCAATGCTGAAAAAATGTAGGACCAACGACGAAAAAAAATTACAGTCCTTTCCAAGTTTAAAATCAATACATTAGGAAATTTAGTCAGCAGGGAAAAATATCCATGTGGTTACCCTATGTATAACGAAATTTCTAGCTCCCAGTGTCCGCATATAAAAACTTTTTACATGCGAATTATGTACGTATAGCAAGTTTTACGGGGGAAAAAAATGTTATAGGCTACCGTGAGGAGATGCTAGCGCAAAGTTAGACACACCACAAGTACAAAACAATAGAAAAAACAGTTACATTCAGCAAAAAAAAAAATTATGTTTTTTCATACATTTGCGTGTACTCGCTCCATAAAGAGTTATATCTGATCCGTGGTAGAACACCCCCACCCTCCTTCTCCAGAGCCCCCCCACACTGCTACACGACTTTAGTCGAATAAAAAGTAACATGCGAACAAGTGTGTGTGTGTGTGTGTGTGTGTGTGTGTGTGTGTGTGTGTGTGTGTGTGTGTGTGTGTGTGTGTGTGTGTGTGTGTGTGTGTGTGTGTGTGTGTGGTGTGTGTGTGTGTGTGTGTATATATATAAATATGCGCCCCCTAATCCAGCAGTTGACAATAGTATCCAGCATTTATGAATTCTGAGAACTAAAAACTCTTTTGTTCCCGAGATGCTAGTCCACCATGCAGATTTATACCACAACACGAATTCCAGAAAAAGACAGGCACAATACAGCTCCCATTCACCACCCTTCAACCTTGTTGAGATGTATTATTTTTAATACTTCCCAAGTGCATTAGAGTACATTGCAGCCAGTGCATTACGGACACCACGAAATGTTCGTGTTATGCAAATCCTTTTCGAATGCTAGGAAATTAATTCGATGTACGAATTTTTTGTAAATAAATTGTGGAGTCTTTGTTTATTTTTTCGTATAAAAATTGAATTTAAAATTATGTAATAATTCCGGTGAAAGCAAACATACTTTGTTATACCACGAAACTAAGAAATAAAAAAAAAAATTGTGTACATTCTCCACTTGCTCATACGTCAAACACACACACACGCGCACGCGAAACCAAATTAAGGTACGAGAAAACAGGCCACCCATTACAGAAATAAAAAAAAAACGGCCAGTAACGAACTTCAGATAATACACGTCATGCTCCGAACAGTGCTGAATATTTATATTTCCGAATCGATGCGATATTCCGAGGTGAAAAAAAAAAATCCTACTATTTTAATAGGAAATATAAATGTTTACACACCAAGGACCTGACCACTAAAAGAAATTAAAGTCTAGTCCCCTAATGTAATTTTTTCTAAAATTACAAAGTACGCATCATATTACCAGAGCTAAATGCTGATTCTAAAATAGTCACTAGTTCATTATGAACATGCAGAGATACATACGCACATTGGCATTATTTCAGCTCATGCATGGCAGTATATCACATACACATAAGAACGATAAATTTTAGAAAGGTCAGAAGCGAGAGATAAATCACCCATGATCGGTGTTCAATTTAGCGACAAATTTTGTGCGCCTCCATCATACACAAATAGAGTTCTGATGCTTGCTAGGATACTTGCGCTCCATCAGTCCATCCTGATACCACGAAGACACTAACTCTCCTATTATTGCAAGTACATAAGCAATAGATTAGCAAACAAATATTTAAAATACTCATGTTTACACATATGAGGTTTATTTCCCATGACAAAATTCAAAAAGTAGCAGGCTGCAGGCGTGATGTTTCAGGCCAGAAGGCCTACTGCAATCCGAGAAATTATGAAAGTTTGGGCTCATCATTTTTGTGCTACTCCCATCATGAACAGCACCCCAGGCTTATTTTGCAACGATGACAATCTTCCACGATGACGCATAATAGAGGGATCGCAGCGACGTGTCTGCTAGAGGACCCCGTTTCCCATCACGAGTACTCACACACCATCCTTTCTTTTGTACAATTTTGTTTGCACAGAAGGTTCACCTCAACACCAGCCCATTCTTCACTCAGACTCTTCGCCCCAATACGAAGAGACAGGTTCGATTCCCCGCAGGGATGCTTCCAGATTTTCGCCCTGTGCCGCCTTAAATGCGTCACCTCTATTTCTTTGTATTTTTGAGAAATCAAAATGTTCACCAAGAATCTTAAAGCGTACTAAGATTAAATTTTGCCTTTATAGCCTTTGAGTTAAGCGATTTTACTATCTGCATTATAAATATGTTTTAGTCTTTGCCTTCTTGAATATTTAATTTTACTATTATTATTCTTCATTATTAACTTGTTTTAATCGTTTTGCTAAATTTAGTCTAAGTTTTGGTCATTTGCATGTGTTGCGATTCAGTTTCGCCACTATTTTTGACTTTGGTGCTAACCTATGAAGAGGTAGGTGAACCTTTGATTTGTGTGTGTGTCCGGTTTTCGGCGGAGCCCCTGAATCCCATGGCCTTTTGTTTATGCGCTTTTGTTTTATTGTGCATATCTTTCGGGAATAATATTAGTTTTCCCCATGTGACAAAACTTTTGGTATTCAGTTTCAGCAAACTAGTTTTTTCATTTGTAATTTGGTGATGTACGTGTATTTAACCTTATTGAGTACTTGCCTCGTTAATTTTTTGTAGGTGTATTCAGCTAGAGATACTGTAAATTTTCCCTATATATTCGTGCGATTCGGTAACATTTAACTTATTAATTTCCTCGTGGACACGTACACACCTGCGTGGCTTACCGACATGGCAAGTTATTTGCACGACTCTATCGCGAAAGATATCACAGCAGACGGCACTCTGCAATACCATTTTCGCAAGGCATATCCAGCGCTTACGAGATATAGGCAGTATCCTGCCAAACTTTCGGAACTGTGGTGTGCAGGCGACAAAACGTACGACCCGTTTTGATGAAGACCTTACTCGAGTCGAGGATCAACCATCGACCAATGCCCATACTATTAAACATGAGTAAGATTATTCACACATGGCGGTGTGGAAAATTTTGCATGAGCAGCAGCTTCACCCCTATCACGCACACAATGCCCAAGCATTAGGCCCACTTGACTTTATACCCAGAGGTAATTTCTGTGCCTGCTTTCTGCAGCAGTTTGTTATTGGACCAGGCATTGTATAATACAACACTTTACATTACGTTTACTACTTTAATCTGCGCCGGATCAGCTCAGTGTGTTACTGTTTATCTGCAAGCATTTATATATTAACTAATACGTTACTGCCACGCATCTCTGCCTAAGTGTATGTCTTCTACGTCGACTGCGACCACTAGAACAGTGTTACCTTCTCGATGCCGTAGGCTGATCACTATGGTGGCTATGGCGGACGAAACCCCCTTCTTCGGTCCATCATGTTCGTCATCGGCTGGATGCAGTAAGACCCGAGCTTGACGCTTCGGTGGCCTTAAATAACACGTCTATTTGGTGACCTTCTGATCTGTTGTAACATTTTTCACGTCTTGTGCCATCGCTCCGTGGCCGTGTTACGCCCGTGATCTCGCTATCGTTGTACCTGGGATGCCGCGTTCACGCTAGGGATTCAGCTAGAGCCTGTCCACGCCATAACACTGTGCTGTTTACAGACGAAGCCAAATTCACTCGTGGTGTGTGAAACAGCCATGTGTGGGCTGATGAAAATCCACACGCCGCGGTCGTGACATTCCACGAAGAGAGGTTTTCGGTCATAATGTGGGCTGGCATGGCCTACGATTACTTAATAGGACCGTACACATTACACGCACGTCTTGAGGTTATGTGTAATAGTGCTTCGCGCAAAACACATTGTCCGAATTGGAGCATGTAGGCTACCTCTTGTGATATGTGACCGCATATGTCTGCATCACGATGGAGCAATGCTCGTGCTGTACGTGGGAACCTTGACCAAGTAAGTTAACAGGCAGGTGAGGCCCTGTGGCGTGGCCTGCTCTCTCACTTGATCTATCACCCCTGGACGTCTGCCTGTGTGACCACATGAAGAGCCTTGTCTACGAGAAGGCTGTGGACACGGCGTAGGAACTTGTGGCAAAAATCGTAGCAGCCGGCTAAATTATCCGAGCGAATGTCAACACGTTCCAGAGTGTGTGATAGTCCATGTTGCCGCGTCGCAATACTTTCATGACTGAAGTTTGCCAAGCGTCTGATTACGGCTTGCGATTCGCTTGTAACATTTGTCGTATGCTATAATTATGTGGTTACCTCTTTTTATTTTAAGCAAATGCAAGCAAAGTGTATGTTACGTTCATTACAATAAAACCACGTAATAATTCTGATTTATGTGTTGGTTTAAAAAACCCAGCCTCGGAGTACACACAGTGTATCATACCCACCCGGCATCGCCACTTCTTGCGCTGTTTTCATGCATAGATGCCTGCCTCGGCCGTTAGCTGCCTTATAAAACTATATTTATTGTTCGTTTCAACATGCTGATCAATATTAAATATCAACGTCGCTCACGCTGTTGTATTTTTTTACGATGAAAATGCCAGAACATCCTACTTTATTCACGCTTGGGACGATATTAACAAACCAAATTTTATGCTATTATAGATCGTAGTTGCGTAATTCACTATCAAAACAATGTGTTGTTTAATCTTAAATTATCGTTTCAATGATGTTGACATGGACATTTTGTTTTCTCATTTTCAAGGGTGCATGTATTCCTTAATAATCACTGAATCACCTCTCAAAATTTGTAACGTACTTTCACATACACGTTTTATACAATCATTTTTTGTATTCGGCCATTATTTTCCTATCGAAAAGTGCTGAGTGCTTCAGAATTTAGTGCCGTTCTTTATCCACTGATGCTAAAGGTGTCATTTTTAAAGTACGCAATCCAGTTTTGACTAACACAATCCCGAAGTTCAACATTTCGTATCAGTAAATTTTGATAACTGCATTTTTTTTGATCTTACATATCAATCCACACACACTTCATCTAAACGCTGGTTTGATATTTTTCTTTTAGATTTAAATATTTCACGTGTGTCTTGAAAATTGTTAACCCCGTGCGATTTACCTTCAGAGTTCTGTACTATGAGTAGATGCCTACCAAATTCGCGTTATTGTTTATGGACAGAGTTTAACTCCAGGTTACTGTGCGTTTGAAAGACTTCAGCGATTAGCTAGAAATATGTCTGTCTCTCTTCAGAGAAATCTTGAGGCAATAATATAAGACCAGTGGTGGAGCGGTCAATCTCTTTTAAGGAGAACAATTGGGTACGTCACGTTTAAATTAACAAAACTTCTGAGCTCGACAAAATAAATTTGACTGTTAACAAAATATTTAAAGGCTGTTAACGATAAAGTGAGCACTTTTAAAATCAACCTTAGAGAGATGTCACTGTTACTAACGTTGTATATTTTAACGTGCGCACAGAGTGAAATGCGCCCAGTAAAGTTGGTAATAATTGATACAAAGTAGTTCCGTATCTTAACGTCGAATAAAAAGTGTTAGATAACCCATTTGTGATAACATAAATTGTTTCTTTAGCTTTCTGTTTTTTTTTATGCATCGAAGTATAAAAATGTCCAGATTTCTAAAACATGTTATTTTCCAGTAATTCCACAGATTCGCGTGACCGACGCATGTATACAGTGATGAGGCCCATGGCAATGTTAATGTTACATAATGCGGAAAAATACACAACGGACGTACAAGTAGATCTTAAGCAGCGCTTTCAAAAGTGCTCATTTTACCGTGAACAGTTTAATAAACTGAGTATAATTGTTTGGCTACTCAATTGAGTGCCTTAGTTCGAAAATACAGCTCGAGAGTTTGTTTGAGTGTACCTATAGCTGACGCTATATTGTAGAAGGGGAATGCCAGCACAGACACGGTAAAACCCATTCCAACAGGAAAGAAAAGTAGTAGGAGCTTTAATTAAAATGCTACAGGAGATAGCAGGTGTGGAATCAATTTGGTTTCATATAACGGCGAAGAACTAAGAGAGAGGGGGGCTGGGCTTGTGGGCGCATGCTTAGGGGTACATGCACCCTTGAGGTGGTAACTGCTGTCCATCGTCCTGCGTAGGCTGCCTTAACTTCAAAGTAAAGCTGTAAAACTTGAATATTCGTTGTACAGAATTTGAAGTGTGTATATTTAAAAAGATTAATATTTCGTCAGCCGTTACTTTAGCTGAGTTTGCTTAGGGAGCAGCGCTTGGATGTAAATGTGTATGTTCGAATCTCGGTCGGGCTTCTTTCTTTTTTTATATTACCCGAAACTGTTTAATGTACGCACAACAAAACAGATCTTTAGTTAAACAACGAGATCGTAGTTTTGAGGCAACAAAATAAGAACAACTAAATAATTAGGTTTCTACAATAAAATATTTTATTGCCCATATATAAACAATCAGTTTTATTGCGCCAAACAAACTTTGTTCGATTCAACAGAGTTCCTTTCTCAGTGTACATATGGGTCGTCGTTTATATTCTACACATCTGCTTATGTGTATTTAAAAACTACCCCACTTGTCATTATCCTCCCCCATTCACACACTGCCTAGAATTCATGCTTGCTAGTCTTAACTGTTAATATATGCAGGTCAGTATTTTAGTTATTCCTTTCCCTACTCACCACATTTCATTCCCTTACCCATTTTGCTTTCTTTGCTCTTTTCTTCTACCCCGAACTACTTATTAATATTAATTATTTGTCGCTGCTAAACTTTCTCGGCAACATCACCAATATTTTCTGTAGTTTGCTGTACTCTCCCTGGCTTCCACCCTTTTAATATTGGATGGATCCCCATTCCTTTCCCACATCTCCTTTCACCCTAACAAACTCGACATTGTAAATTCCCCTTCGCCATTACTAAACCCTTTAATCTACGGTATTATTACTTCTCGTGTACTCTAGCCAACTTGGCCGCTTACAGCTACATGACTATTCTAAATCACCCCCATTGACACGCCTCTTTGCCATTCCCTACTTTTTAAGCAACGGTGTTCATACTTGCCATGTAAAATATGTTCACGGTTAAGTGTAGATATATGGGTAGTTCTCAACAGCGCGGTCTAGAGAGCAGATGAGGGCGAAAAGAATGTGTAAACTATTTACTATTTCTGATACTTTCACTATTTAGCTTGACCGACGGATGATTAAAGTAATTCGGCCGATGGTAATGCTAGTTTTACGCACGGCGGAAGAATACACAATGCGCATACAAGTAGATCTTGAGCAGCGCTTTCATAGCTGCTTAGTATAGCGTGAATAGCCTACAGTTGAACTACATGCTGATTTAATATCGCTGTCGCCGACGTGTAGAGATAGTCTGCTTAGCTACAAGTAGGTTACATACGCATTTGTTTCCTCGTGTGTTCGCTACTGAGATTTACGACTGGCTACTTGGTATGCCAGTAGAATGCGTGTGCTGGCGCTTTCCCTGTGACGCATGTGGGCAGTGATTTAAAAAAAAAAAGTTCATACGTATGTTGTTTTTGTTATTAACTGTAGTTGACGCGATCTCTATGTATGATGTCAACGTCAAGAAAATACAGTCCATTGCCAATTGAAACAGTTGATACTATATATATTATATATATATATATATATATATATAAAAAATTAGAACTATCGGTAGTGAAAAGCGGGGATGAGTTAGTTTTAAAGTTTAGTACCAGTTTTTATTTAAATTTAACATTTTTTTAGTAGCGTACACACAAAAAATAAGACATTTACGAATAACGTGTGCTGTAGTGAATAATTACCCCCCCCCCTCCCCCGCGTATGTAATATATATAAGAGTTCAGTACTACGCCTCTATTTTTTCCCGATCAGAAATTTATTCCTTTACAACGGCTGGATTAAGCGTGCTTCCAACTTTCCCCCTCTCCTCCTTTACTTCACACCAAAAACCAACTTGCCAGCCCCTCGCCCTGGACCAATTGAATTTCACATTCCCTGGAACAGTGTGATGGCGCATGAAATTAAATCGAGCGCTGGCGAAGTAGCATGATGCACGTGTGTATGTGTGCGTGTGCACGTGCGTGGCGAACACACGCAATATTCCTCTAGCAGCCGCGGTCTGGAGCGATCGCAAGTATCGCCAGAGGTCCAGAATCCCCCGCGAGGTCGGGGTTGAAAATAAAAAATAATTCCCCAACCCCGCGCCCACCCCCTACATGGGCTTGGTCCGGATGGGTCTCACGAGAGCGAGATAGACGGCGACGGGGGGTAGCCACCTCTCTTCATCTCCCAGGGCGGTCGGTCGGTTCGTGTTTGCTGCTGATGGCGTTGCCATGCCTCGGTCTCTTGACGCCGCTAGACCGATGCGCTGATCTGCGCTGGGGGAGGGGGTAAAATATATCACCCCCCCCCCTCCTGACGAAGGGACTAACGAGTTTCCCCAACCACCACCTACTCGTCTCTCCAGCCGTCGATAATTGCTGCTGCGAAAAACAGGTCGTCCCTCACGACAGCGGTAGCTGGTTCCCAGATCTGAGAGCGGTTAGCCTGCTCGCCTCCCGTCAAGGCGAACCGGGTTCAATACCCCGGCCGGGTCACTCCTGGATTTTCGCACGTGGGAATCGTGCTGGACGATGCCGGTTGTCGGCGGGTTTTCTCGGGCATCTCGTCGTTTCCCTCGCCCTTGCATTCCGGCTCTGCTCCATTCTCTCCTCATTTCACCCTCGTCGTCTCTCAAGATGTCGGCGTTAAGAGTTGTCCAAATAGTTTCACTCACTCATCAAAATCTGTGGCGTAGTCTTTTCGCGGTATCTTTACACATTTCGAATTGAACTTTCGAAAAATCACCCCATGTATGACGTGTCTAATTGTTTTCTAAATATGCCATGTGTCGCTAGCGTTCCATACTTATGTTAAGGGTGCAGGACTCAAAAAAAAAATTATAATTCCACCAAACATTGTTTAACGCGTACAAATTGTATGTGATGATTTTTTCCTCGAATACAAAAAAAAACACTGTACTTATAATTTTTTTAATAATTTGATGTCTAATACTAACTAAGTTGTAGAGATGAAATTTTTTCATGAGGTAATGCGGGGGGCTACTGTGCTACTGCTTGTCTTATATGTAATCCTCAAATAACTGTTCATACCTTTTAAAGAACGTAAAAAAAAATATATGCGAAAGATTTCTGTATACTAAACTCCTTATATATATATAATTTTTTATATATATATAATTACATATTTGTATATCTTGTTATTTGGTGATATATTTGTCACGCGGCAGCCCGTGGGATTAGTTTACTTTGTGAATTTTTTCATCTGTACATACAACTTAGTGCGTATTTGTAATTACGGCTACAACAAAACATAAGGATTTTGTATTGTTCATCAAATAATAAGAAAAAATAGTGTAAAATTCTTTTATTCGAGGAAAATATCATCACATACAATGCATACGAGTTGAACAATGTAAGGTACCAATATAAAATTATTAACTTTTTGGGATACATCTCTAATTTTTTACTAAATAAAACTTTTACTTGTATTTCATTTATAATTCATTTATAAATTAAACCAACTTAAATTGGGTTTTGGTAATGCCTAGTAAGAAATAGTTCTGGTGCCAAATATTAATAAACCTAATACGCAAGAATGGCTGCGTTGTCCCTTTAGGGTAATTTTCTAGACTTGTTTATAAAGCAAATCTATGGAAGATATTACAAATTCACGTGAGTAAATGTGATGCACGGGACCGGAATCAAAATACAGATGTGCATCATATATTATGCACATAGCAGTCAAAGTGTTTATGTAATTTTCACCGCAGCGAGCATTATAAATTATTGCCTTCGGTTTTCAGGCTCGACGAAGCAGGCAGCGTTTCTTTCAACATTTAAAAAAACAGTTATTGCTTGGCTGCTGTTCATATTTCCAACTACATAATCGCCACTAAGTAAATATTGCTTCACAATAGCAACATTTTCCTATTTATCTTCTGTATTTCCAATGGCTCTAGTTCTACAACTGTTAAAAGAATAGTGTGCCTTTAATAGTCCGTGACACTGTTGTAATTTGTTTGTTAACGCTACAACTCTAGCTGTGTAATCTTAACATAATAAGATGGTACCTCCAACAGCCCACGACACTGTTCTAGCTACCATACCTTTTCTGTAAACTTCTGGGAAAAAACGAGGAGATTTCTACAGAACATTCTGTTGTAGTTACCAAACAGCACTGTTGGATTTACAACATATTGTTGTGTTATCGTAACAATACTGTAATATTGTGCGCACAACTATCTGTATAGTTTCTTCTACAGATAACACTGTTCCTGCTACAGGAAAGACTATTCCCACAATGGAATAACTTATAAGAATATTTAGACTGTCCTGCTAACAATTCGGATTGCAAAGTGTCACAGAAAATTGTGAAACTCGTGCTAAAGGTTAGTTGTCGCTACAGTAAAATGCCATTGCAGAACTGTTTTGTTAAAATCTCTCTGCAGATTTCTTTCAGTGCACCATTTTTACGCGAAAAGATTTCAGGCTACGTTGTGTTCCATAACACTTCCAGTTCAGAACCATTTTCGCGGTTGAATCATTTGAATTGTTAGGCATCTTATATGTCTTAACACGAATCACGGACGGTCAGTATAGGAGAAATTTTATTCTGATCGGCTCGCTCATGTAGCCGACTGCCTTCACACAAAGCCAAGGGGCCAACAGTCAAATGAAGACTGCAAGTATGGACAACGGATATTGAAGTCTAAGCTCCGAGTAAATCTTTTCGCGAAAAACAGGTGGCCCATGTAATAAGCTAGAAGAAAAATAGTGAGAGTGAGCTTTGAACAGTCATGCATGAAGTCCTCACTTCGCAGCAACCAATAAGCAAACGGTAGTGTCTCTCGTATATAGAGGAAATTGAAGCCTTCTTCACCTGGGATTAATGGGGATTAATAGATGGATTATCGATTTTATTGAAAGGGTAAATCATTAATCCGATCTTAATCCGATTAAAAATTGAAAGGGTTAGTCAAAAAGGGCTGAATTTAATAAAAGGGTTAATTTTCAGTCCGTTCGATTTTTTCTTCTTGTTCTTTCTTTCTTTCTTTTTTTGGGAGCGGGTGGCAAAAGCTTTGTGGGATGTTGGCGCTGTGGTGTTCTGGAGGCGATTGACCAGAGTGGTGGGTTCCAATATGTTGTACAGGTGTTGAGTCGAGTGCAAGAGGGTTCTAAGGATAATTTTTCTTATTTAATTCTAATTTTGATGGGTTTTGTAGGGATATTGGTGGTAGATAGGCGATTTTTACGAATATATGTAACACACGAGAGAATTTCAGAGTGTTTAAACTATTTCTAAGAGTGGCCTAAGTGTAAATTTTCAGTTTTTTGGGTGGATATTGCTCGTAGATGGTGGTGGGAGATAAGCGACTTTGAAAGATGCTATTTACGTGCTTATTACGATTAAATATACTACGACTGTTTCTGAATGCAATTAAACGTTACACACGAGAGAAAAAAACCAGAGTCTTCTACATACGAATAAATTACTCGCATCGAACCGTAAATTTCAAACGACTACGTGAATATTGAGTGCAATTACGCGACTATCCAGTATGGAATTATACGTAATGTTATTTTACCACCCCGAGCTTAGAAATATAATTTACGCGAGAGAGAAGTATAACACAATTACGTGAGTATGGAATTAACGATCCACAACAAAATTCCCCTATAAATTAAACGAACAAGATATATATGAGGCCTTTCGCATATACCTGACATGTCCATCTGCCTGTGATACTGTAAAAATAAACGTAAAAATTAATTAATTGATTAGCACACATAATAAAATTGCACCACTCCCAAAACATGTCTGTCTGACTGCGAGCTCAGTGAAGCACTGTTTGATTATAGACTTCAACTCTGAAATGTAAAACAAAACGAATGTTTCCAAATAAAACACGTAATGAAATGTCTCCAGAAGCTCCCCAACAACACATCCGCCCACCTCGGAGGTCGCTCGATGAATGAGTGGATGGTATGACGTGCACTTCTTATATACATGTAGTGAGGCTGGCGTCTTTAAGGCAACTGAGTAGACATTTTTGACTGACGGAACCTATTTCCCTACCAAGCTGTTATTAACAATTTGATTCGTCCTACAAGAATGTGAATGTAAAAAATGTGAATTATTTTAAAAATAACGTACGCACTACAAATGTTTTCCGCGAAGTCTGTGAAATTCACGGCAGTTGTTAACACAAATGGAAGTTGAAAATGGTACGAAGTTTCGTCGACCGAGCTCAGAAACATACTTGAGACGATTATTATAAAAATAATGAACGCACTATATCGGGTCATCACACGAAAATTTATATTTTCCAATAAATTAAAGAAATATTTCACACTATAGTTTACGAATACTGTGAACGAGATCTGAACCCCTGAACATACAATATCACTTAACGAAAATCGTGGCTACCACACTCCGAAGTCCGGTGAGGTCGAGAGATCCAGTGTTGCATCTATGCAGCATGGGGATTGGCGAAGTACTAAGATGGCGTAACACCTCGAGAAACCTCCGTGTTGCTCTGCCCAAGGCCAACGCTCCAGACCTACCTACACCCTCACCTCCCACCCTTGCCAGAGCGACGTGTCGTGGAGTTACTCACTCCTCTGCCCTCGGCTGTTAATTTTTCACCACTAAGGCAAGATGGCGACGAGTGGCTAGATACGACCACACCACTCCCGAGCTCCCTGCGTCCCACCCCTACCACCCCTCGCCAGAGTGACGTGTCCTTGAGGTTACTCTTCCCTCTGTCCTCGATTGTTAATTCTTTCGCCACCGAGGCAAGATGGCGACGACTGGCTAGAGAGCCTCACTTCGCACCCGTTGGCCTGTAGGCATCCACTTCCTTCTAATCCTCGCGAGAGAGACATGCTCCAAAGTCAAGAACCCAGACCATCCATCCTAACACTACCCCAGAAGCTGTCTTCGCACGAAAAGTTAGTTTCTTCTCCAAGGTCATGCATCCCCAGCCCGGAACGGAGAGCTGGCCTGTCCACACAGCCCGTCCTCGCTACCGATCCAAGATCATGCAAGAGTCTGGTGTATTCCCAATGAATTAAAAAAATTCACATCTCCTGCCAATGAAATTTCATATCCCTGAAATAAAGTTTCTTGAATCCTGGAGATAATCCCCAGATTTAAAATTCCAACAAGTGTATAATTTAATAAAGCAAACTATGATTTGAATAAATGACACAGAAATACAAGACTTATTTGATTCACTCATAAAATATGTTTTTTTTTTCAACTATTGAAACAAGACGTATGTTTATTCATCTGGGAGACCAAAGTACATATTTCACGTATGGTTTTTCCTATCCTAGAATTGTAGATAATAATCTCATATAGGAATATATCATATAATCTTGCTAAAGTTTATTATTCTATGTTAAGTAATATTAATTATTTCCAAATGTTATTTGGTAAAGGCAGTCGACTATAGCAACGTGTTTTTTTTGTATAAAAGATACGGGGACGTGTCGTTCTAAAACCTCGTAGACAATACCAGGTAACGGATAACTGAGAATTGAGTATGTGGAGAGCGAGCAAAATTTAGGCCTCGAGAGTCAATATTTTGGTGAGGAAGAAATGTACATCTTAGTTGCGCTTTTTTAATAATTTTTGAATCCTACACCGTCAAAGTAGTGTACACCATTAAAACTAGGGTCTACGATAACAAAATTTTACGATGTAAAAAAATAGATACCTATATTTGTATAAATTCTTTTTAGCATGGGGAATACCATTTTGCTCTCTTAAAACTAACCAATTTCCAAGAACCGTATTGTTACAAGCAAAGAAATATAACCTAATACAAACAATTATGAAACCCAGAAATGTATGCCAATGATCTAACCATCACTCTAACATTAATAAGTTAAAAATGCTCAATTATGTCACAATTAAATAAAAAAACACGAAATACCATAGAACCTGAGAAACAAATCCCGGGAAATAATATCCACATTCCAAGAAATATTTCACGTTACAAATACATTCTAAATATCATTAAAACGGAATCACATCCCGAATGCCTTTAAGTAGGAAAATTCTGCGAAAAAAAAAATTTTCTCTTCCAGGAAATTACAACAACGAATTAAACAAATCACGTCCTAAGTGTCCTCAAGCTGTAAAATTCCACGAAATTTTATCCCACTATCAAGAAATATAATATTAAAAGCACTTAAAGAACACGAGATACAAATACGTCACATTTAAAAAGAATCTAATACAAAGGAACACCACCAAAACACAATGAACTACAATATGTATCAAACACAACAATTGAACACCTAAATACGAATTTCCAATTAAACGAATCTATGAAGGTTACCGATGGAATTACATATAAAATGTAACGGATTATCGCCAAAATGTAAATGATGTCGCAATTAAAAGGATTTAATCACACTAGATTATCGCTCAAATGCTAATCCAATGAAACTATAATTCAATCAACAAGAGGATTGATAACACAATTCATTGTACATCCATTCCCGATCTACAGGTTTATTAAATGAAAAAAACACATCAAAAATTATTAAAAACCTGTTATCCAGTATCATAATTTTACAAATATTGTATAACAATCTTTTGAGAAACCACTCCATCGAACCAAGGACATATCTTTTTTTCCTTTTAATGATTTTATCTGCCAAATATTCATTAGGAGAACTAACTTTTTGCAATTCATGTTCGTAAAATCCTCATTTTATTGGTTCTCCGTCATATGTTTCTAGGCAATACACTCTGGGATGTATTTGTCTAACTGGAATAATTTTAAATATTTCAAAAGACAAATTCAACATAAAATTTTTCTCAAAGATTCTTTTCTGCTTCGAGATACGTATAAATTCCCCCAATTTTGAACTTTGGTTTTCTTTCATCGATGATTTTAACATAATTATAAATAGTATTCATTAAACTATTATTAGTAACTTCTTTAGGTGCCATCTTGATAGTTCTATGATATCTGGAATTATAAAATTTAACTATTTCAGGCAAAACGTCAACCGATTTTTAAGTTCTTCTCGATGTGAAATGTTTGTATATTAACTGCTTAATCGATATTTGTAATGTTCTGCATCACTGGCTTTAAGCTCCGAATGTGTTGTGTAGTGATTAATACCATATTCGGTCATTAGTTTCCGGAATGGTGCAAAAAAAAAATCAGATTCTCTGTCAGTTAGGAGCGAATTGAATGTTCTCTCTTTCAAAATGATCTTCATTACTTCGTCCATAACCTGTTTCCCGGTTTGGTTTTTCTAAGATATAACCCAACAATATTTCGAATAAATGTCTATTACAGTTAAAATCAACCATGAGTTATAATTCTTCTTCTAGGATATCTTATCCTTCCAGGAGTGTAAAGTTCTTGAGAAATCTTACCCAACTTCATTGGTGATATAACCATCTTCTTTCAACTCTTCAATAATAGAAACAATTTTGTTCATATGTGAATTATTTCCAGACTCTCTCGAAGTGATGAGAAGTTTTAATCTATCGACCAATTCATTAAGATTATTCCAATATGGTGAGAAACCGTTGTCAGTTTCATTTTTATGTATTACACTTCTGACTATATCTCCTATTAAATGTATTTTCGGGTGATTTTCATCTATGTATGTCATATTGTTAAAATCCCAACTAAATGCATTTAAATGTTCTTCTGTTTTTAATTCATAACTCTGAGAATCAGTGCTAATATTACTTAAAATGCTTCCAATAACAGTCGTGTTTATATAAGCATTATCTTTCAAATCAACTAACTTTATTACTTTCTCTTGTATATCATTTGATTGCGATTTAAACATGTTTAGTGCAATAGTGTTTAAGTCTTCCACATTATGTTTACTTACTGTATCACTATCTTTCACAGCCATACCCATATTACGTCATATATGTCCATTCAAATCACAATTCCCATTGCGATTTTTGGTTTAAACAGCTATTGTAATTTATACCGCTATGTCCAAACTTTGAAATACTCATTGTTTGTCGCCTGGAAGTAAAAAAAACTGTCAAAACCAGACCTATATCTGCCTTTATATAAGGGATCATTGTAAATATGTTACAGATTCATATTATCCATTTTAAACACAATTACAATATTTGTATTATTATGTAAATTATGTTTCGGTATATGTGCGTTACTCTGCGATAGATAAAAACAATCAACTATCGAATGTCGACAAAAACTGAAATATTGCTGTATTTCACCCTGTGGTTCACATCAAACATCGTCAAAAATAAATACGCAATTGGGCAATGCTTCATTTGTAGGCACTAATTCCTCTTTATTTGTAAAAGGGAAATATCGCATTCCTCAAATTACTGACAAAACAGTAGCTAATCGTTTATATTTCTTTTGTTGTATTGTTTTAGAAAAAACATATATGTTTTCAAATTTAAGTCCATTTCGATACTCCAACAGCGACATAATAACACAAGTTTTTCCACATGAAGAAAGATCGCTTATTATACAATGTATATTTGATGGCAAAAGAATACCATGTTTCTGTTCAATTACATTTTATTTTGTATTTTCAATTACCGGTAGATGTACATTTCAATTTATAGCTGTCATTTCTGCACAATTACACAGTATTGTGTAATATACTAACATAAAACCATAGATGTAGGTCTATATATAGTTTCGCGTTCAGTTGAAAACAATGGCTTGTAGTGAAAACATCAAAAAAGTGCATCGTGTATTGAATACATTGATTAATTAATTACCATTTGAATTACAATTACCGAAATACAATTATTGCAGACAAGGTAATAAACTTAGAAAACGTTTGGCACAAAACAAACAAGGAATAAACTCTTTGGATAATGCATGTAAAGTACACCATATAGTTTACGATCGAACAAACGATTTGAAAGAATGTCATATAGCATATACAATTCTAGCAGATAAAGCAGCAAATATAAGGAAGAATCCATCTACATCTACAGGTGAAAAGCTTGAAGCTTGGGTTGTTGATAAAGTTATGCACGCAAAGGTGAAGAGAGGCATGGGCTTAAAATGAAAAACCAAACAAAAAACAAAGAAAGGAGGAATCATTCCATTCTTATTTCCAGCATTACCAGCTCTTGGATCAATCCTCGGGGGGGGGGGGGGGGGGTGTTCGGCAATTTGTAGAGCAGTCAAATCAAAAACTAAAGAATGTATTTGAAACCCTTTAATGTTGGACAAGGACAAAAACTCCAAACGTGGAAAAAATGCAGAAAGTCCTAAATAATCTTCCAAAGCTTGCATTAAGAAACAAAGACATTAATGTATTTGTAAAGAAACTGAATACTCCCTAATTCCGAGGTGTGTATATGAGAGATGATATACCAAAGAAACTAAATCTTCATGAATGTATGATTGTTAATTTAGATTAGAAACAAAATGAAGGAATGCATTGGTTTGCATTAATTAAAAACATAAATCGATCATTGTATTACAATAGTTTCGGCGATTTATGTCCTCCATTTGATATACATAATTATTTAAAAAACTCTAAATGAAGATATAATTACAAAATGGAGCAATTACTAAATTCAATCAAATGCATACATTTATGTTTACATTTTTTGGCTATAAATAGAGTAAATAAGTAATTGTATCTGAAAACATATTAGTAATATGTCAGTTATATTGATATTAAGTGGAAATTCGTCGCAGTCGTGTGCGTTATATTTCCCAATTTTGGAGTTAGATGGAGAATTGCAAATAAGTCTAATCTATTCTAATTTGTTACGTACAACAGCATATCAAACATTAATATATGCACAACCAATTATTTATGGGCAATATAGGTGAAAAACATACAAGATTTTTGTACCGGTAGGATCTTATGATTTGGATGACATTGAAACATTCATTAAAGCGGCATTACCTGAAGATGTACATTTCCGATTATGTGGAAATAGAAATATGTTAACTAGTGCAATGTATAGTAATGTCGATATCGATTTCTTGGAAAACAATTCAATTGCAATTATGTTGCGTTATTAAAGGAGAGTGAATCGCGGTAATGGGTTACACAAATCTTCATAACAAGTTAATATATTGTCGGTAAATGCATGTCGTATAAATTTTAACATTTTAGGCGGTTCATATTTGAATGGAAAATCTACCAATACAATACATGTGTTCACTTGTGCTGTGGTTCCAGGATATAATATAATTGAAAAACCTAATACATTGATATATATATATATTTCAGTAATAGTGAATTGTATTGATGGAATAGTTGTTACAATTGTCGATCAAGATTGTAAACTTATTAAATTTTGAAATGAAGAAATTAACATTCATTTACATTTGAAAAAGCTTTATAAACTGCTGCATTTGGTTTTGCATTACAGTCGTAATGGTTATTGTGTATAATAGTAATTTCACACTTAGAATAGACAGTTCTTTTAAGAAATATGTTATTAAGGAACGGATTTCGAAGACAGGAAATATAAAAGGACGTAAACATCTACACAAAATGTTCAGTTCATATAAGTTACCTGTGAAGATAACACAAGGCAACGAATTGTATTTAAAAGAATCAGAATATACTGTTATTAGAAATGGAAGACATACTTAATGTTAAAGAACTGATCACTTATGATGATGCAATCACCAATACGGAAATACATTTGTATGAACCATTCCAAGTAGGTCTGTACACTATGTTTCCTTCAGTAATAATGATATCAATACAAAATCACGATATTTACTCATTACTGTCGAAATCAAGTTTAACATTTAGAGGAACAATTTTAAAAGACAGCCGATACAAGTAATCCAGTATGTACAAAAATAGTAAGAAAAGAGAATACTTCATTTAATCGATAGAATAGCAAATCTGCTAAATGAAGTGGAAATCGATCAAACATCAGATGTTAGAATTATTTCCATGATAAAGAACTATCTCTCAGGAACTGTAAACGATATTTATATGGGTGTTATGGCTGGGTGGAACAGTGCTAGTGATTACTCACTACAGATATACCCAGGTGGAAAATATGAAGTTGTAATACCATTAAGTATGGGTTTGAGATTTGTTGATGACTAAAAACATGTCAAGTTAGAGGCTAAACAGGAATTAGTTATTATATTTAGCAATACACATTTGAATGCTATATATGATTCAGCTTATAATGAGGAAGGTGAAACATTTGAAATAAGCAGCATGGAATGGTTGATGCCACATATTGAAATTAACTTGTGAATGTGTAAATTTTTAAAATATATCGAAAAAGGGAAGGCTTTGGATATTGCCTTCAGATCGTGGACTTTAGGGGATTCTCCAACACATCATAAAAAGTAATTTGGAATGTGAAATCAAGTTTTCATCGAAAAAAACCGAGATATGTCGTTATTTGTTTTCAAACAAATCGACAAAAGAATTTAAAGGCTGATAGATCAGTTTTCGATAATTGTGATATTAAAAATATTAAACTATATCTAAAGACTCAAGCTTACACCTATATGAATTTAAATATGAACTTTGAAAATGGGGAATTCCTTATTTGCTAGGATATGTACTCATAGTTTCATTAAATCTATTATAACAAAATCAGTCCACCGATCCTAGAACCCATATCATTTGAAACCAGAGGAATGTTCTTTGTATTTGATGTAGGTAAACAGGATGGCACAATTACAAATAGAATGATTGATTCACATATTGAAATTATTGGAAATACACCAATCCCAGCAAATACACAAGATTATGCTGTGATAATTCACATTAGAAATGCGAGTTACAATGTTAGAGAAAAGCTGGTGAAAATAATTGAGTCAGTAGGTGATGAACCACTGCTATGGCGATTTGTCTTGCACTGTGCAAAGATTTCATGTCTGCAGAAAAAAATTATCATTAAATAATTAGCTATTACTGATATGAAAGCACATACATCTGTATTCAGCTTTTAATCACCGTTTGACTGGAAATATCTAACTCCCAAATACAAGAAACTAATTGATGGGTTTCTTACCAGTACCATGGTTTAACCTGGGAAAATGGGTGTACAGAGTATGATAATATTGATTGTATTTGCAAACATTACCTAAAACATTGTGAAATATATGTAGGTGGAGTTGAGAAAAAATGCATTTAAAAAAGTGTATAACAAGAAAGTAATAGTTATTCATAAAGAATACAAGTGCCTGTCGTTCAAAAATCGCATAAAACTTATGGATCTAATTCATAATTTTTCTCTGCAGAGGAAAACTCAAAATTAATGCTAACTTGTACAATGATGGCTGACTGGGGTGTAACAGTGTATGATCATTCTCCTTCTGAATCACCTGTGGATGTTATTCGAGTTATATGACATTATTTGGGATGAGAAGTATTTAGCACAATTAAATATAAAAAAAATTTGTGTATGTAATCCACTACTTGGATCAACAAGACAATGAAATCACCTGTTCTTAAATACAGAAATCAAAATGTAAATTGGATATCAGGAAGTTATTAGCAATTTGCAGCAAACAATTTCGACTTTGTTTTGGAAATAAATAATTGTGTCTCATCCTATAGTTGATTATTCCCTTATAATTTGTCTCTTGAAAATCTAAATATATTGTGAATTCACTTGTGTTTGGAGCAAGTTATAATATCTAGTGTTGAAATGTTTTTTGTCATCCAGTACTTGTTTGATTCTATGTGTCAAAATGGTTTTTTGATACATTGTATATTGCGTTTGTCGAAATAATAATAAAAAATATGTTTGTATGTATTTTGTAAATAAATATGATGTAAAATGAATTGCTTTCGCATGTTTATTTATAATATTCCTTGTTAAAAGTGATCTTGTTTTGTTAATAAAAATATTTTCTTGGCAGTGAGAGATGAAAAAGTTCGGGAAGGGAGCACTCCGACCACTTTCCTATAAATAAGTAAATAATATACAATATTGGGTAAGACCTGGTTAATATAAGCTGGGTTCGAGTCTTGGTTATGTTATGAGTGGTTGTAAAATTTTTAAATGGAATAACGAACATAACACTATTAATTAAACTAATATAAATTTGTTCCTTCCTGTGAAAAAGGTAGATATGCTCAATTTGATAGATGTTTGAACTTAAATAAATTGCGTAGAATTTTTCTGATTAAACATTATTAACTTAGTAATTTATACTTGCTGCGAAATCATAAATCTGTAGTGTTTGCCAATATCTCATGTAAAAAAAAAACAGTTTTATTTTGAGATCTGAGGTCTCAGCAGTGTGACTGCAGTGTGATAGCCCTTCAAGGTTAAATTTAAAAGTTTTTTCCAATACTACCAACTACAGAAAAAGGGACTTCAGAAGTAGCCAACCTGAGTCCAATAAACCCCCACAGAATGCATTTTGGTTTTATTATATCCTGGAGGCAACCCAGGTGCCTAGCTTTTTATGAAGGAAGCAGCCGAGGACATCACCATCCCTTTTGGGGAGGGCAGTTCATGCCAACAATTTTAACAGTTAAGAATAGCATGGTCAAAATGTCTACCTAGCTGTTTGAAATCTCTCAAGCAAAATATTGTCTCTTCTACCTGATAAAATGAATATTCACTTTGCAAGTTCCATTATGCAGGATAATATATACACAAGGGTATATTAAAAATTAGCAAATATTTATTAAACAAGTTTTACTTTCCCATAAACACCAAGCTTTACAAAAAGTTTTGAAAATTTATTATGAAATATAATTTTTTTTACCACATTGAAATCATGACAGGGTCCATTGACAGAAAATTTCTGTATATGGTTAGGGTAAATATGATTAACAATATACTAATTAAGAAAACACAACATATTTAATACAATTTTTATTGTAACATGTCTCTTGATTTAGATAAGATATATTGTGAATAAGAAAATTATTTCCTTTAAAAGATTAAAGTAATTTTAGAGAAGATTTAAAAGGGATAATAGAATGGTATTTTATGGACAATATTACTTTTTTTCTATAAATTATGTATAGTTTTATTAAATTAGCAGATCTCTAATACATTATTAATCATTTTAATGGATTATTAATTAAACTAAATTTAATGTTATGATTCAGAAGTTATTTTGGTGATAAAATTAATGTTGTTAATTTCTTCGCGGATGAACTTTAGCATAGAGGTTTGGTGTGCTGGCTTGAAGATATTTGATAGTCGTGGATGCGGGAAGAGAGGGGAATGGGTGTTTGGACTTTTGACATTTGGTTGGAGGGGAGAAATCAGGCTTCTCGAGCATTTTACCTGGATGTTTGAAATTTTTATAAATAGGTCTTCAGCTTCGACGCCCCTTCCACTTTTTCCAGTTGTTTGTCCGTTCGGTTAGCTTTCCAATGTCATACTCATATGAATATTACTTTATTAGCTTACCTATGCAAGACTTCAAAAGAGAACTTGAAGATTTTAATTGGAATTATTTTGATCTATTGAATGGACCAGATGCTTTTGCAAAAAAATATTTGATTTTTTGGATGTCGAAGAACAAAATGGATTTACTCTACAGCTATTGCTCTCGTCAACACCTTCAAGGTTGAGAGCAGTGACGTGTACGCTGATGAATCCAACATTGATGCCTTCGACGTCAAAACCAAGTATATTGAAAGCTTGCACAAATGAGACCAACAGTCACATCTTCCACGTCGAGGTCTGCAATAACGTTGAGGTCTGCAGCGACATCGAAGTCTTCAGCGGTGCCTGAGATGCTAAGGGCTACAACAGTGCCTGCAACGCTGAGGAGTACAGTGGCACCTGTGGTGTCGAGGGCTTCAGCAGCACCTACGATGCAGAGGGCTACAGTGGCGCTTGCAATGCTGAGGGCTATAGCACCGTCTGCGACGTCGAGGGGTGCAGAGCTACCTTGAACATCGACCTTGACACCTTCGACATTGAGATTGGAACCTCTAGATTTATCATCAACTGTCAAAATAGGTGATATATGTATATGAATACCAGCAATGTGTTCCTGCTGCAATCAACTTAGTTAAACCTCAAATTATGTGCGGGAAGATATGTCAGAAAATTAGCTATATCAAGATTTGCAAAAGGTTTTAGAGTTTAATTTTGTTATTTGACCCGAGTCAAGTTTACCATCTCCTGAATTATTAGTATATCCTGAATCACCATAGTGTAAATGAATTTCTCCACCCCTTCCTCATTTCATACCTTCACCACAGGAATTTATTTATACTCCTACAACATCACCAATATCATCACCAAAAAGCCTGTTGTTCCTGTAAAGAAATGTGATTTTGATTTTATCTCTTAGCTCTAAACAGAAATTTTAATGAAAAAAAGTTCAATTTCAAACTTACAGTGTGACTTTCTGATGCTCTATAATTCCACAATTTTCCAGTTTTCCAATTGTAGGGATATTCAGATGTCATATGGTGTTATAGTTTTCAGGTGTAATATGATGTGTATTTTTTAAAACAAAATTAATAATTTTTCACTGGTTTTTCAGTTTTAATGATTGAAAGTATAAAGTTGTAATGATTTCTAAGACCAATCATTCAATTTTATATAAAGTTTACCAATTTTAAAGACTTGTTTTATAATTTCAAAGACCGATCATTCAATTGGGTAAAAAGTTGTACAATTTTAAAGACTTGTTTTACAATTTCAAAGACCAATAATAAAATTTGATAAAAAGTTTTACAATTTCAAATAATTATTTTGCGATTCCAAATACAAGTTTTACATTTTTATGAACAATTTAATGATTTATCATGTAAATGTTGGAAACTTTTAATAAACTTTATGATTTCAATCAAAACAATTAATGATTTTCTGTCGTAATATACTCTGTTGAGATCATTTTTTTGCAGTTTTATGATGTAAGATGTTATTGGTTAAAGAGCTTGTATGGCTTCCACACATAATGGTAAAAATGATCAATGATTTTCAATCGTAATATACTCAGTTGAGATAATTTTGTGCAGTTTTATGATGTAAGATGATTTCGGTTAAAGAGATTGTATGACTTTCACATGTAATGGTAAAAATTATTAATGATTTTCAGTTGAAACATACTCTGTTGTGATTATTTTGCAGTCTTATAAGGTACGGTGGTGTTTTTGGTTAAAGTGGTTGTGTGGATTTCACAAGTAATGGTAAAAATTATTAATTATTTTCAGCAGTAACATACTCTGTAATAATTTTTTTGCAGTTTTATTGGGTTAAGATAGTGTTTTTGGTTAACAAAAAGTCAGAATGGCTTACAGTCCTAACATGTCGACAAAGTGTTTTTTAATTAATTAATTATGTATTATTTGTTATGCAGCATGATTAGCAATATTTTTAAATCTTGTTAGGTTTTCATTACTATCATGTTAGATGCAAATATGTAAAGAAATTTTTTACAAATGTTAACTAACCTGTGTGTTATGAATTTTTTTTATAGAACAGAATTTTGTATAAATTTTTTTCTATATTAAATTTGAATACTGTGATTGTTATTTATTTTTAATACCTCATGTTACTAACTTGTTTTTATAATAACTAAACATTGATGTTAATAGACTAAGAATATGTCACGAAAGAAACCTGCACTGGTATGGATAAGTTTTTTTGCAAAGAAACAAGCCAGCTGGTTAAAACCTTCGTCCATTCCGGCTGCTTAAATTGAAGGTTGGACTTTTTGTGACATTCAAGGGGGACATATTGAAAGTGAGCTCCGAATACCTTTACAGAGGCAGGTCCAAAAAGACCTCTGACCATCCTTGCCTCCAAGAAAGTTTCTCCAACTAAAACTTTTATGTCTGCACCTAACAGAGTCCAGCAAATATTTTAAATATAGAAAAATATATCATTTTTCATACACACAAATTACAGCTCTTTAAGATCCAATACGATGATGCCTGTTGACGAAAACAAATTAATATATTTAAAGTCTTTTGTTTTAATAAAAAATAAAATTCAACTCTGTTGCAAAACTGAATTCTTATACTTGCAAGAATCTGACCTATGCTTCGACACAAGTTGATTATTTCGAAACAAATCATTTGTGGTAAGATTTTCTAATGTTAATTACTCTCTTGTAGATTGTTATATATTTAACTTATGAGAATAGTTTAAAATGTCTTGTAAGAGGGACATTCAATTTCTGATCGAAAATAAGTGTTGGTAGGGGAGAGGGGAAATAGCCCAGGTCAGTTCAAAATCTGTTACTGCCTCCTTATGGAAAGTGTCACTTTGACCTTGAAGCAGGCCTCCTTTCATAGCAGAGGCAGCACTGTGGGGGTAAAGGGCCAGACCTTCGTGGATCAGCCAATTACTGAGATACCCAAAAAACGTGTCACTTGAGTGCTATAAGGGGAGGGGGTAGTGAGTAGCTTTGAATCGATAGCACCCTCCGTGGACAGAGCCAGTCAGCCAAAAAAATGCTTTCTGATCTTGAGGAGGGAGTGTATAAGAGCCAAGTTGGAAGGGAGAATTCTTGGCCGGTGTGGGCAGCGGTGTGTTTGCCACTAAACATGTTTTTTGCAGTGCTGGATCGATACGAGGGTGTGTGTTATGCAGCTCTGAAGTGGGCGAACACGAAGTCTGCATTGGTGGGGAGGAGGGGAGGGAACAGATTGCTGAAGATGTGGTCATTGACAAGGGCTGGTGTTCTTGGACTGAGCATTTCTCCTCAAACACATTCTTGGCCAATTTAAGGGGAGGGTGGTTAGCTTTGGGCAGAGCGACACAGAGGTTTCTCGAGGTGTTACGCCATCTTAGTACTTCGATAATCCCCATGCTGCATAGATGCAACACTGGATCTCTCGACCTCACCGGGCTTCGGAGTGTGGTAGCCATGATTTTTGTTAAGTGATATTATATGTTCAGGGGTTCAGATCTCGTTCACAGTATTTGTAAACTATAGTGTGAAATATTTCTTTAATTTATTGGAAAATATAAGTTTTCGTGTGATAACGCGATATAGTGCATTCATTATTTTTATAATAATTGTCTCAAGTATGTTTCTGAGCTCGGTCGACGAAACTTCGTACAATTTTCAACTTCCATTTGTGTGAACAACTACCGTGAATGTCACAGACTTTACGGAAAACATGTGTAGTACGTACGTTATTTTTAAAATAATTCACATTTTTTACATTCACATTCTTGTAGGACGAATCAAATTGTTAATAACAGCTTGGTAGGGAATTAGGTTCCGTCAGACAAAAATTTCTACTCAGTTGCCTTAAAGACGCCAGCCTCACTACATGTATATAAGAAGTGCATGTCATACCATCCTCTCATTCATCGAGTGACCTCCGAGGTGGACGGGTGTGTGTTGTTCGGGAGCTCCTGGAGACATTTCATTACATGTTTTATTTGGAAACATTCGTTTTGTTTTAAATTTCAGAGTTGCAGTCTATAATCAAACAGTGCTTCACTGAGCTCGCAGTCGGACAGACGTGTTTTGTAGAGCTGCAATTTTACTATACATGTTAATCAATTAATTTATTTTTACATGTGGATTACATTTCTAATGTTCCTACTAGCCAGTCTCACAGGCAGACAGACATGTCAGATATGTGCGAGAGGTGTCATATATATGTTGTTTGTTTAATTTATAGAGACATTGTGTTGTAGATCCTTAATTCCATACTCACCTAATTGTGTTATACTTCTCTCTTGTGTAAATTATATTTCTTAGCTTGGGGTAGTAAAATCACATTACGTTTAATTCCATACTGGAGAGTCACGTAATTGCACTATTATTCATGTAGTGATTTTAAATTTTCGATTCGATGTGTGTAATTTATTCACTCTGAGATTATTTTTCTGTCATATGTAATGATTAATTTCATTCAGAAACAATCGTAGTCTATTTAATCGTTTGTAATTACTAACATGTTAATCGCATCTTTCAAAGTCGCTTATCTCCCACCACTGTCTATGAGCAATATCCTCCAAAAAAAAAAAACAGAAAATTCACCTTTAGGATTTAGATTTAGAAATCGTTTAAACACTCTGAAATTTTCTTGTGTGTTAAATATATTCGTAAAAATCGCCTGTCTGTCACCAATATCCCTAACAACACATCGAAGTTAGAAAAAATAAGAAATATTACCCTTAGCACACTCTCGCACTCAACTCAACACCTATATAATTTGCATCCCACCACTCTGGTCAGTCGCCTCTAGAACACCACGCCGTCAACATCGTACAGAGCTCCTGCTACCCCTCCCAAAAATAAAGGAAGAAGTACAACAAAAAAAAATGTCATCGAATTAAAAATTAATCCTTTCAATCCAATTGATCCTTTCATTAAATTTAACCCTTTTTTGATCAACACTTTCAATTTTAATAGGATTAAGATCGGATTAATGATTGGCCCTTTCAATAAAATCGATGAGCCATCAATTAATCCCAGGCGAAGTAGGACGCGCCGCCCCTACTACTCATATCCTGGTATCAACAATTCGCCAAATACTCGGGGCTCTAGCGATCGGATACGTGGCTAGTTGCCAGAGCCTTGCGCGTGCGTCCATATCAAATGAAATGTTTCGTATATGGGGCAGTGAAATTCCGCGAAAATATTTCAAGACAATTTATACTTAAAAAAACTGTTTGGTTGTTCACCTATCTTGATTGGCCAAATTATTGTGTGACGCGCGTTAACTGTCTGCACACGAATCACGTAGGAGCAGTTTCTATGATGCCGAATTGTTATTGGCCGAGACTAATATGAAAACGTCTTCTCAAGCAGACAGCAACCAATGGCAATAGACAACCCGCTGTTGGGTGCTTATAGTATTGAAGTTAACCGTGTACACATATTTATTCGAGAAAAATCACTATCTCTAGTCATGTAATTTTACTTCTGTATACTTACCTAATCTGTGATACACGTTTGACTCTCTTATACAGATAAAACGCCACATCTTGTAATAGCCCTGGACGACTCTGATTCCAATAGCTTTTTTAATTGGCTGAAGCATGTTCTGCTGCGTGTTAACTGTTTGCTCACGAATCATGAATGTACAGTGTCGGAGTAAGGGAATCCTGAGCCGCTCAGTTAAATGCGGAAACGACACCAGCAGCCAATAGAGTTATAACTGAGGAGGTGTATATATTGTATCGAAGTCTGCTGTGTGCTCCGATTTATTCGCGAAAAATCAATGGCCTTATCAATAGCAGACTTGCAAGGAAACAAGTAGCGAGTGCCATACTGCCAGGTGTGAAGTAAGTAACACTGGCTAGTCTATGGGGCAGCAGCCAATGAACAAACGTCTGAGGCTCGAGTACACGCATGACTGTGGAGTCTAGCCTATAGGTCATTGAACTCGCGAATTTTTCCTATCCCTTGTTATAAGTTTTCCCGCACAACCTTACATGACCTTACAGAAGCGGTGACGCAACTACCTCATGTTGTATTAAGTAAATTAACTCTGAACAAGCAATATAATTTTTTAACGGCTTCGCCACCGCCTGTAATATTATTTATGTTAATTGGTGATACTTCATAACATCTAATATTTCCATGCATTTGTTGTAATGGCAAAAACACCATAATAAATTGATTGCAGCGTTAAGGTAATAGTTTCTTAGCTCGACGACTTAATTTACTCGAAAATGACTAAATAGCCGGCCATCTTCTTCCAACCTGTTTTGGAAACTGTCCAATGTCCATAAAAACCTTTTATTAATGTTTGTCGAGAGGCAAATGTTCAACGTTCTCATGTAGAAAAAAAATTGAGGGTTCCTGGACTAACATAACACTTTTGCTTCGTATACATAGAGAAACAAAAGGTGAAAGGAAGCTGAATTCATTTGCCAAAAACCACATTTGAAAGTTAACGAAATATTATATCGTTTATATTAACAAACCGTTTGTCTGAGTTAAGCCTTTCAGTCGCCATGTCCATGACCGAGGAAGTGTTGCATTTGAAGGATATTTTTGATTAGTGCTGTATACTACAAGACAACAGTTGAAGATTCTGCACCACTCATATGTGAATGGTTAATGCTGGCCTTAATTAACACGCAGCTCGTTTTTCACTGGTGGTAGAAGCACGCACGACACAAGTACAGCACAGACCATAAAATTAAGCTGTTGCAGCACTTGAACTAGAGATAATTCGGGATTGAACGTATTAACAAATCGATTGAAAATAGTTTCAACAAAGATGCAGCTTTCATATAACTTAAATAAACAATACTCCAGTCTTTATGCACTATTTATATACGCACTACCACAAAACGAAGGGAATTACGAGTCTGTCGTGAGGTCACTTCATGTAAATTTGGGCGTTTGGTCTGTCGAATATGTTCAATACTAACATTTGCGCCTGCAAATAATATTCAAATAACGCCATGTGTGTTGATCATTTCAAGTGACGCACCCTTTCAGTTTCACTTGAACATAGTAAATTTAAATGCCATTATAATTAAAACACAGACTTGCAATTTTGTTTGTAAACAGGCTGATACATATTTTTTTGCTGTATATGCACTCAAACAATTTTATGCAATTATCCGTCTGCGTAGTCCATTACTAAAATACTGCCGTTTTTGTGATATGTTTGACTAGGATAATAGTGTTTTCACGAAAAATATCCAATATCTACCCACATTTCAGGTTATTAAAATTTCAGGTTTCTATTCTTATTACGCTATTTTTGTGACAAGATTCATATTTGTACTTATCAACAGAACTACTCATTTGCGTGTAGTGCTGTCAGAACCAAAAGTTGTTTGCCCGGAAATGAAAGGAAGTTGATTATAGCTATAGAGTTGGTGACACTATACATCAGATTTTCGAAGCAACGGTACTAATATGTACCTAGTTCTGGATAACCCAAATCCATTAAGAACCAAAAAATTTCACGGATTAATTTGTTCGAGGCATTTGAACATGTGTTACTTTCAAAGTCGAGCCACCATCTACTTGGTACGCACAAGAACACGATACGATCAGCGGGCATCGCAGAATGGAACAAATAAATAGGCCTATACTTAGTTTTAAGTGCGGGCACAAAAATCTAGTTTAACGCATATTTTCTTTGGGATAACGGAATAAAATGAACACGCTTAAAAAAATTTCAGCTAACATTCCCTTACAATGATGGGTCCTCTGGATGTAATATAAAATGACATATTAAATGTAGAGTAAATTTACATAACAAGTAATGTAGCCTACTATTCCCTAATCTTACGGGAAAAGTACCTCACGAAAGTTGGGGGGAAATCCCATACAAATAAAGGAATATTAACTATTTTGTATAATACAATTATACCTAAAAATATCTTGGGGTATTTGTACTCTTAATGTTTTTATAACATATATGTAGGGACAGGAAGATTTCGCGAGTTCAATGACCTGCAGGCTATACTCCACAGTCGTGTGTACACTAGAGACACAGATCTTTGTTCATTGGCTGCTGCCTTGTAGAGCAGCCAGTATTATTATACACATGACAGTATGGCACTCGCTACTTGTTTCCTTGCAAGTCAGCTATTGGCCCAGACTCGTTCAGGGCGTGTCTAATAAACTGTGAACCAGTTGCAAAGGTGACTTCAGTGTACACGTGTTGGACGTCTATCTTGTCTTGAATTAAATTCGCGAAATTTTCCTATCCCTACCTATATCCTCTGATGAACAGTAACCGAAACCTCAGCTCTAATATCCTCGATATTTGCTGTTGGTTGGGCGCGAACCATTGTCCAGAAACACGGTAGGCCGGTACGTTATCAATTACACCACGACGACAGCGTAGCAGCATTAGTGATTATTAGCGTGTTAAAGGATTCCGGCAAGAAAAAAAACTAGGTTATCTTAAACTAACGAAACTGACAGTTGTATTTTACGACTTAAACCGACAGATCTAGACGAGATCTTTCGCAACAAAAACAAGTACACTGATATTCCCTAAGCGGAAATTCTCGCTCGCTCCCAGAATCGTCACCAGTCGTCGCGGGCCGCCGTGTGCACACTGCGCACGCACAGTGGCAATTCAAGGCCACGGTCACGTCGCCGTCGTGTAACCCGGTAGAACGAGATCGCGTCTATTTCACTCGTGTCATTAGTCACGAGGTTGCACTGTCGGGATGCACCGCCCTACGAACGTTACACTGCCGTCTTGGCATAGACTGTTCACGATGAAATGAGCTCTTTTTGAGAGCTCTGCTTAAGATCTAGTTGTGTGCACGGGTGTTTCTTCTTCCGCCTTATGTAAAATTACAATCGCCACGGGCGTCATCACTTTATTCGTGCGTCGGTCAAGTGAAACTGTGAAATTATTAGGAAAGTAAATATTTTGAAAATATGCTCATTTTTACACTTCTGTGCGCTAAAAAAGCAGAAAGTGAAACTAATAATTTAAGTTATCACAGATGGTTACCTAACACTTTTCATTCTAAGTTAATATATGGAACTACTTTTCATCCTTCGTTGCCAACTTGAGTGGGTGCATCTCACTCAGTGCGCCCGTTTAAAATATATGCGGGCACGGCTAGTGACTTTTTTCTAAGGTTGATTTCAAGAGTGCTCACTTTATCGTGTGTCGATCTGATTTTAAGATGGCCGACTGGGCAGGCCATCGAACGGTGTGCAGAGCTCCAGCCGAAAACGTTTAATTAAAAAACCGTTCATTAAGCCTGAGTGAGGTTTGCTTCCGAACTGCATTTAAGAAACAGTACGCGTCTCTATACGTCTTCCAGTTCCTCCTGTCCTCTATAAAGCATGTTTTTGTGATAGCGAAAATGGCTCGAACTAGTGTTTTCACGGCCATTTTTAGGTATGAACAATCCGGTACAAATTATTAAAAAATGAATAGTGACGTGCATTAAACACTTATTTTTTATTATTACGTCATAAAATGGCAGAGTCTCCTCTGAAAGTCTCTTAAAGGCTGTTCACGATAAAGTGAGCACTTTAGAAATGAACCTTACAAAAAGTCACCGTCCCTGAATGCATAGATTTTAATAGGCGCAGTGAGTGACATTTGCCCAGTAAAGTTGGTAACGATGGATGGAAAATAGTTCCATATTTTAACTTAGAATGAAAAGTGTTAGGTAACCATATATGATAACATAAATTATTACTTTCACTCTCTTTTTTGTTAATGCATCGGAGTGTATAAATGAGCAGATTTGTATATTATTTACTTTCCTTATAATTTCAAGTTTTTCTTGACCGACTCATGACCTATAGTAATGTTGATTTTACATAAGGCGGAAGAATGCCCAACGTGCATTCAAGTAGATCTTCAGCAGGGCTTTCGAAAGTGCTCATTATACCGTGAATTAGCGTATAGAGACGCGGCATCGACGGCAAGACTGCACGCCAGTTCAGTGCTTTGCGCGTAGAGGCGATGAGAGAGTTGATGCGCATGCCTCGGTCACCCCTAGCGCTCCCACGCTCATAGAAGCCTCAGACGTGCACAAACCCCTTCAACCAGGCGGCCACCTTAAAGAAGCATTCACGTCGAAATGCCTGCAGCGAAGTTGTTTCCACCCGGCGTGGACTTGTTTGACCAGCTCGGGACGGACCGCTTCATGCGCCCAGACGACCCAAGGAGACGCGGCAAGTTTCGCCAGCCATCGTAAAAGGATTTCACGGTTATTCTGCGCTGGAAATATCTCCCACATTTTCCCCGTCGTTCTTCCCACTTCAACGACGAGAGAGCGTGCGTGTGTGTGCGCGCGCGCGCGCGCGCGTTAAGGGCTTTAGAATAATTATAATCTCATTAAGGGCCTTGGCACGAGCGACAGTGCTGCGAGGAAGGGGTGGGGCTGCCTGCTGAAGTAATTTGATAAGGGCGCGAAAGCCTCGGCCGAGTGGGTGAACGTTGTGTGTATTTTGCAGATCTACGGGGGATGGTTCAGGGGGAAGGGGGTAGGGATGTGGGGGTGGGGTAGCTCTTTCTGGGGTCCGGTCACGTGAGAAGTCGCCTTAATTAGATTATTTATATCATTCCGGCACGACTGGCTCCACAGTCCCTTTTGGCCGCCGACGATAGCGCCTCTTAATCGCTTCACCGAGGGCTCCAAAAACGCAGGGGAGGGCGGTGGGGGGAACAAAAGAAGATGGTGTTGCCACGCGCACATATATATGTTTGCACAGAAGAATGAATGGGTTGGGAAGCTCTTTGCGTTTTATAGAGGTAAAAGTGGCACACTGTAAACACTTTGTATTTCTATACCAGCCACTTGTGTGACAACCTGGCAGGTGAGTATATCAAATGATCGTGTCACGCGGAGTAATGTGGAATTCAATGTGTGAGTATACGATCAGGAAATAATGACTTGTCGAAGGTCCAGAAAAATGAAAAGAAAAAAAATATTATTTATGCATTTAAGAAATCAGGAAATAAAGAATGTACTCTAATTCAACCCATTACTTTTTAATTTATCTTGAAGTATTCTGTAATTTTTTTAACACCTCCGATCAGTGACAATTGTATATTAACTGAGATTGAAAACCTTGTTCTTGACTTTCAAAACTAGACATTTCAAGCTTCTTTCAATAAACTTAAATAATAATAATAACAATAATAATAACTGGTAAACTACCTTTACTTCACTTCTCATTTAGAGGAGAAAAATTAACATAATGTACAAAAATAAACACGAGCCGAGCACCCAAACGTAATGATAGAGTTTAATTTTGCGTGAACATTCATTCAGGTTAAAGACGATGAGATCTCTTGCGGGTAGAATTCCAAACACGTGATACCCAGCTCAGTGTTCATAACTACTTAAACCACAACGGGTGTTGTAGAAGTTATTTGAAATTTAATTATAGAATTATTTCTTTAACTTTAAAAACGATGCTTCTCAAAGTATTTACATATTAAGGAATTTGGCGTGTGTGTATGTGTGTGTGTCTATTATATATATATATATATATATATATATATATATATATATATATATATATATATATATATATAATATGCATTTACTTGTATGCATGCTTCGCAGTTACCGCCAGATAGGTAACAACAAGAGATTTTGAGAATATTAATAAAATACAGACCATTTATTTTCCACTTAATGAGTATTTACTGAATCACCGGAAAATGGAACTCTTGCAAAAATAAACTTTATTCTTTTGTCGGCAACATTATCCCGCTGAACACAGCGCGACGATTTTCAACACTGAGCCTAAAGAAGTAAAGAAGTGCAGAGATTCTGTTGATGTCCCGATGTTTCCTATTGCGTTTGCAGGAACATTGACTCGCCATGGCTAACGTTACTTCTACTACAGGTTTGAAATATCAGTGTTAAAAGTTTGGCAAAGGGCAAATTTTCTCCACTAAGTTAGCGCTAGTGTCGCGTGTGTGCCATAATTTCTCTATTTTATACGTTAAATAAAACCGGGAGAGTTGCAATAATCGTATAATCAATTATTAAATATAATGGCAGAAAAGCAATCCAACGTTGGAGCATGGAGAGTGGATATCAAGCGATATCCATTTTTTGATACCGTTGGGAAATTTGTGATGAATCGATCCCAGAGAGTATCGAAAATCGATGGCGATATATCCTAAATCGGTATAGTTTACATTGACGTAGCAAATATCGGCACCGCAAATATAGTCCGTAATGATCTCGCAAATATCGCATATCGGCGACATATCAAATCGCTAACATCGCACTTCGTCGACATCGCATATCGCCAATATCGCATGTCGGTAATATCGCGATGAGTGATATATTGCTCTACACCGTTCGACAATACTAACATTGCGATATTTCATAAATAATGTTTCGTGATCGATATATCACTGTATCACAGATCTAAAATACGTGGTCCAGACTAACAGCCGCCTTCACACACTCAAAACATCCGAGTGTGGAACCTCTTAGAAATCTCCAGGCCCAAAAGAAACGATAGATAATTTTCATCATAATTGTAAATCCATTTCATCAAATTCATTAAATAGTAAAGTTAATTGTATTTTTTTATTGTTTTAAATAAACATAACTAAGGTCAGCAACGGCCAATAGCCGGGTACTGATGTAATTTAATTTTGTTCTGTTCTATTCCGTATCACAGAGCCGTAGCAGGTACTGCGCGCTCTACGGTATTTCCCGTAGTAATTTGTTTATTTGTCTCTTCCCTGGCAGCCAGTCGGACGGTGGCAGAGGCACAACAGCGAAGTAGAGGACGCGACGTGCTGAAGCGGGAACTGAAGAGGAGAGTGTTGTTACGTCAGGGCGTGACTTGAAACGTTGCTCGGAACTGTCGATCGCTCGGCGGGATGAAGGGCGGAAGGGTTCTGGGGAGAGCGCTGTGAGGGAAACACGACCTGTCGAAGGGTGCGAGTAGTTGGGGTGGTTTTGTGGAAAGAGGGGGAGGGGAGTGGGAGGAACCCCGCGAAATTTCAGCCACCCCCCCCCCCCCATCAACACGACCTGCAATGCCCGCCTTCCAATTGATTCCTCTCGCGGTTTGATGGGCACCGCCGATTTGGCCTCTTTAAATCGCTCGACTACACTCTTCGTCCACCAGCACGGCCCCCACACTTTATGTATATTTATTTTCGCCACCCTTGCTCTGGCGCTTTTATTTTTACCGTTGCAAAAAAAAAAAATCAATAATACCCACGAATGAAGAGCAGTAACGTTGGCTACATACAGTTTGCGGATTTGGAACCGCAAAAATTTGCCAGGTCCATTGGTTACAACGCTACGATTCAGACACGTACAGTTTTCGGTTTACATCAACCTTACATTTCTACGAACTAGGAATATCAGCTTAGCAATGAGAAGAACCTGTGATATGAGTGCTCGCCATACAGATGTGTCGTCACACTATGCATACTTCAGAAGCATTTATATTGTTATGAGCCTGAGGTTTGTGACAAGAACTATTATCCTATTTGACTGGCAAATAAGAGATCAACTGCTAGGGTAATAAACTTGCGCGATTTACCTGCGAATAGAAATCAATATCAAAAGTATATGATGCCGATCAAAAAGATGTCGTGGTGTACAAATATTATATTTCTTTGAAAGCTAAAAGTCCGTCGTAATAGTTTGGAAATATGGAGATCTCATTAAACTGCATTGCATACACTGCGGACATTGTCAGTAAAGTACGATTTATATTGCATGTGAAAGGAGAATAAACTCAGTAAAATATTCTGCTGTTTTAAAAATTTTAAAAATGAATTAATTAATATCCATTTCTGATAAAAAAAAATTCAAGCACATTTGAAAAAGCACATTACCCAAAGAACTTAAATCAAGTAGGACTGTCATCATAAACTGCTGGCAATTTAAATTGCTACACGTAAGTTATGACAACCAGATTTATAGGTAGAATATTCATCACACACAGATGACACATCTACTCTTGCAGATCGGTATAGCGTACAGGCGTTAATAATCGCTGCCACACGACGCAGCATTGAGAGGAAGAAATTTCGTATGTCCATCTGGAGTGTTTCTCCACCCATGTTGTTGCAATGTGTGCCCAAAATTCACCCGTTGTGGTCGCGGGTGTCCTGTGGGAAGCCAGTCGTCTTCCGGCCATGGATCGCAGGTTTACGATTGGCGAGAGATACAATGAACGCGCAGGCCAAGGAAGTAG
Organism: Dryococelus australis; assembly: GCA_029891345.1. Classification (NCBI taxonomy): domain Eukaryota; kingdom Metazoa; phylum Arthropoda; class Insecta; order Phasmatodea; family Phasmatidae; genus Dryococelus; species Dryococelus australis. The sequence continues at coordinate 115,011,159 of CM057001.1, forward strand.
TGTGACATGGTGGCCATCCAGGAACCGTAGGACAATGTGTGCCACATGCAGTCACGCATTGTCCCGCTGGTACGGGGCACCAGGTTGGCCCTGATGATAAGGGGCAACATCAGACTCCAGCACCTATGCGATGAAACGGTTGGCTGCTGGCCAGCGTACCAGCGGTGCAGACTAGGCACGAGTGGGTCTGGAATCCGATGGCGCTCCATAGCATAACTAGAGACCCTAGAATTTTGCGGGTTTATTTCTAGACAAGTTGGTTGGAATTCACACACTTGTACGTTAATGTTACTTTTGAAATTTGTCGACGTGTTGTTTGACACCTCCTGGAGATAAATGAGCCAATAACAAGAATGCAATAAATTATGCGCCCAACCACCACTATTTCATATCTCAAAAATCAACCAATAAACAGTTTACATCTGCATGAGAGTATATAAAACTGTGAAGTCTAGTCTACAGGTGATTGCACTTGCGAATTTCGCGGGTCTCTAACCATATCTCCAAGTGCTGGGCCGGTAGGATGGTACATAATGCACCGTCAAGACACGGATGCGACATCGTGATGCTGCAAGCCGAAGAAGGGTATTCCTCGGTGAAGACGATGACATACCATTCGTCTCTTCAGGCCCGACGTCCCACGCACTATTGCAGCGACAGGGCCCTGTGATAGTCAGTCAGTGGCAGTCGCACTAATGTGCGCCTTAACAAGATGCCTTGATGCTGCAGACATTCGTGCTGGCACAGGCTAAAAGTGCCAAATGCCTGAACTCTTGAGTGAGAGTGTTTGGTATTGTTGCGTGGTCCGTAATCGCCATGCGCACCAGATGTCTGTCCTCACACTCGTCGGTGCGACGGGGCCGTAGGATTCCCGCGTGTCGCTCAGCCAGTCTCTCCTTGATCCACTGATCCCATATCCGCGGTTGCATTTCTTCCAAACTGAGAACCAGTTTCTCTGCAGGATAATCCACAATCCCGATATACCACGATTCTCCCGCGGTCAAAGGCCGGAACCTGTTCGTATTGTTGTCGTGTTCATAGACCCGGCATACTGACTCCGTTCGCGGACGTGAGTAGCGGGGAAACACAGTGCCACCTCTGCCCAGCGTCTCACTAACGTCCATTTATACACCGCTTATCAGTGTTGCTATTGGCGCACGTGTTGCACCACCCTAGTAAACAACTAATCACGTAGTTCTCTACGCATTTCTTTGATGTGGGTCCTTCACGTTCGTCCTACTTGGTGTCGTAATTTTAATTGCCATCACTGTAATAACTGTTACTGTAATAAAAATATCAGTAATTACGTTAACTGATATATTAAGTAATTTAGTTCACTCGCGTCCATTTTAGCCTCGAAAGTTGTCATATTCATAACTTAAATGAATGATCATAAAGTATATTTATTGATACCAATATTTTCTTACATACAACCGATATAATTATTATGATTACTCTAATTGTCTTATGTAGAATTAATATGACCGTGGGCCGTATCACTTTATCCATGCATCAGTCCAGTGAAAGTGCTGAAGCAAATTCGTACTCATATTCATGAAACACTGACTTCATTAGCCATAAATGTAGACTTTGCTTTGTCAGTACGATGTCAGGTCGTATAACTGTTATTAATTCGCTACCAACTTAACTGGGAATCTGCTTGCCAGTGTCTACTGCACCGCATAAATAGTTATGGGCAGTATTTTGTTCTTCAAAGGTTAATTTCATGTGCTTACTTTACGTGAGTAGGCTGTAATAACACTTTGCGCCCGTTCAGTCAGTTCAGTGACTACGTATAGGCCTACGTAACGTCTAGAAAGTCAACAAATTAACTGCCTAATTTTGTGTGCTCTTAATTGTAGAAAAAACTTATTTGTTGCGACAAAACGAGAATTCCCGTTAGTTTTCGGCATGAGTGGACGTAAGAAAATTTCTCTTTGTTATTCGAAGACACCCTTGTAAGAAGTTATTTCCTGTACTAGGGCAATAAGGATTCGGCTACTTGAGAAAGAATACCCATTTGTCACCTAAAAAGGGCTGAGCTCTGACAGAAATTAATCATGCAATCATAAAATAGCTACTAGAGTACTTTCAACAGCGCCTTAACACGACATTTATTTGCGAACAATAATTTTTAGTTCACAGCCTCATTCATGTGTGTCTAGTGATACGTCAAACGCATAGCGAAGGTAAAGTGTGTTATTAAAGTCTGTCCCGTCACAACTTCAGCTTGTGGAATCGCCCTGTCACTCATTCACATGTTTTATCTGCGCGCATTGAACGAAAAATTAAATTTGTTGCTACAGGGTCAAATAGATATTTAGTATGTAGTTACTTTTGTTCTTCGAACAAAATATATGTTTGAATAATCAAAATCTCTGTGTTGGGCCAAAAAAAAAAAATCATACTGTCAACTAAATATTTTGTTGAATCAACTGTATATATTTATTTGGCCATTAATTTGACTGCCTTCGTTCGGAAATATAGTTCGAGTGTTTGTTTGTATTTTTGTGACGATTAGGATATTAGTATTTGTTAGTGCATCTACTGATGCTTAACAATCCTATAAACACATTAATAAAACAATGCAACAAGAAACCCACAAAAACTGTAAAACTTGGAATATTTGTTTCCACACGTTTATATATATATATATATATATATATATATATATATATATATATATATATATATATATATATATATATATATATATATATATATATATATATATATATATATATATATATATATATATATATATATATGATAGCTACCTAAAACTAAAAGTTGTCACGTTAGCTGAGATTACTAAGGCGTAGCGCTCAGATGCAGGTGATCTCGGTTCGAAACTCGATCGAAATAATGAGAACTTTTTTATAACGGCCCAAACTCTTTAATGTACGTGTAGCCAAACAAATCTTTAGTTGCACCAAACAAATCTTGTTTGATTCAACGAAACCTTTTTCTCAGTGCAGTCGTGCAAACACCGGGCGCTGCGCTGTGCTCCAATTTGCGCAGCGGACGGTTAATGACGCGGTTTATGTGTTTAGAATGTTACCTAGGATGTTTCGCCCTCTCTGTCACCTCGGGGTTTCTTGCGATCGGGCTACCGCCAGTTATCTTAGGTGTTTGCTACCTCGCCCTTATCCGCAAGCATCGTCGAGAATCCCTTGTTTGCGGGAGTAACAGGGCGAGATTAGAACGCGCGGCAAGGGCAGCATCTTGGTTACTCCGTTGTCCATGTCTCTGCAAGAACGGGACATGTACACAGAAATGCCACTTCATGTGCTGGTCTTCACTCTTTGTTACCCTGGTACTGTTCTTAGTAGCTGCACCTACAAAGTTAGGTTTTACATGGTTTTTAGGTACTTTTCTGTTCACGGGCTACTCCCTCAAAAATGCAGTTAGTGTTTTAAGAGCAATTTAAATTTAAAATTAGCCATGTATAAATGAAATTTTAATTTTGAAAAGAGCATTACACGAATCTAAACAACCACAGGAATTGCGAATCCATCAACTGAACTAGGAGTCTCGTCTTCGCCATATAGCATACTACGGTTTGTTTAAACGCAGCAGTAAATTATTTCCCGAGGCAAGAAGATGCATTCCTTAGTAATAGTTCTTAGCCAGTGGTTGATAAGTGCAAAGAAAAACGGCAAGCAATTGCATGCGGATACATTTTATAGAAGGCTTGATCGATATTCTGTATTCGATATTTATGCAACTGCCAGTAACATGGAGAAGAAAAACCTTTTTAGTGATGCCGATGTACGATAAAGTGTAATACCGCATAAGTACAGTTGCCAACAGAAAACTGGTATATTGCAACGCTAAATAAGATGTATTTGTCTGTGACAGTAGAGTTTGAATTTAATTTTAATCATTATTGGATGTAGTATTACATGTAAAAAAATAATTAACGCCCTCATGAATGGTTGCACTTAGGTGGGGTGGAGAGATGTGGGCAACCCTTAACATCGAGATATTGATAGCCGATTAGGGTGAAGTGAGATGAGTGCGGAGCAGCGGGCGGAATGAAAGGACGGGGTAGTCGGGAGATACCCGAGAAAACCCGCCGACCAGCGGTATCGTCCGGCACGATTCTCAGGTGCGAAAATCCGGGGAACGATCTAGCCGGGAATGAACCCGATGCGCCTTGGTTCGAGGTGGGTTGTCTAACCACTACACCACCGCGGCCCCTGGTTTCATTTGAGATTCTTGGTAGTTCCACAAAGTTAATTTCATATTTAAATGTAGCATCTCCTGCATGTCTGAAATTATTATTGGAGAAAACGTGCCTTCCTCAACTTGCCAATAGACCTGACTTTACTCATGTTGCGCGACCTCGGCGAACGACGACAGTAAATTCAGTGTTCTCAGAAATTACTATGGCGAAGCACAAAGCGATACCAAACATAGACTAAAGATGAGGTATACCGATATCTCTGGCTGCGCACAACCAATCTCCGTGTCCCAACATTGAACTGCTTTTCTGCCAATACGACCAGCAAAAACGGTGCAGATTTTATTTCAGGTTTTAACACTGTTTTGAAAAAGAAAGTGCTTTCAGATGTTTGTATATTTCCTGTAACCAATTTGGAATGCAGTGATATTAAATTCAAATTCGCGAAAGTATTTTATCCGTATAAAAGTGCTTGTCTTTTGAAAATTAATACATAAACAAACACGTTCATGAGTGTTGACCATGTGAATTTGAGAGTTGTGTTCCTTTGGGGTAGGTCAATGTTGGGTACATGCGCACAAGACGAAGAATCGGTCTACGTCATCCTTAGCCCATGCTACCAAGTTTCTCAAGAGAACGACAGATGATGACTGTCGCTGGTAGTCGTCAGTATGAGAACACTATCCGATGTTAATGAGGTTGCTAGTGACTTCTGTGATTATCGGAAAACGACGCAGAAATCTGGGTAGACGGCAGTGGATCCAATCGTGTCTTGAGTCAGGTACCCAGTGACCGGAAGAGAAGATACTGTACGGTGATGTAAGTTAGGCAGAGAAAAATCCACACAGCGAAGACGAAACAACGAAGAAGACGACAATAAGTGCCTAAGCACTCTCGTCCCCACATATTGTTGCATCAATAACACTATGAACATGGTGGTCAGACATCGGAAGCTTAAGAGTTAGTACACCCGGATAATGTTTTGATGTGAATAAGTCTTTAAATTCATAACCATAGTGGGAGGCAATCCAGAAAATCCGATGATAACCAAATCGGGGGATAGAGTTTGTCATTGCAGCTCCGAATCTATCGTCTACATTAAAAATTCAATTACACCACTCGATTGCCAAAGTATCAAAGAATATGTTACATTGAGTGAGGACTGCGTAGCATCGCGCGGAGGGGTAAAGGGGGGGGGGGGGGCACAATTTTGAGATTGTTTCGCCGCGTCTCATAACTTCCGCGTAGTATAACTTTTGACTAGGAGAAGATACGACGCTCGTTTGAGTTTCAATCGACAGCTCTCGTCAAGATCAACCGATTGCGTTTATAAAAACATTTGTGTAGCGTGGTTATAGTGAAATTGTATGAGTTTATTGTCGGCCTATACTCGTCAAAAAGCCAAGTCGAAATACAGAAATCGTATACGGTTGGAAAGAGCATCTCAAAAGCAATCCAGTGATACCCATAAAACCGCATATGATATAGTGAACGTAAAAAAAAACATAAAGGCGTCCGGGCGCGTCAACGTAGACGTAATCACACAAAACAAACGGCTGTGTCCCCAACACAGCCACACGCCATTGTTATATTCCGTGTTAGAGTGATTAATCGTATCTCAGCAAATACATATCCTGTAAAACTTACTCTTTACCAGAAAAGGAAAAATACCGTTTGGTTTCGCCTTATCATATAAAGTGTATTCAAAGAGGGGAAAAAGCGAAAAAAATCTAAAAGAATAGCGTTTTTTTTTTTTTTTTTCTCGCACAGTTTCCTTAAGAAGTAGGAGAAAAATACAACCATACGGTTTTAGTTTAGGCCTAGCGTGTGGGCTTTCAACGCGTTGAGAAAAAACCCATTGTGACAGATATAACTAGCATTGTACATCGCACATACGGAAACACTTTCACGCTTCGCGCTTAGGAGCGATGAGGCGCTAGGCGTGCGTGTTATTATCGCCTGTATCGATCTCTTGCTTCTACGTACGTTATACCCGTAAAAAAAAAATCTCCGGTGCACGTCCACTCTTAAATTATGATTATCATTTTGTCTTTGCCATTATGAATACCGATTTTAGCGTAACTCTTCAATGTTTCAAAATATTCGAAGAGCATTAAATACTTCTGGCAAAAATGTATCATTCGTTTAGATTACAATGTTTTTGACTTTAGGCTGTTCACATTTACTTCCAACTTTTCTGAAGCTCTGCTTAAGTTCTGCTTCCAAGATATTTCTCCGCCTCATGCAAATAAAGCTTATACAAGTCTATAAAATTACACCAAAGGGACAGTGCACCGCATTCGTTTAGTAATATTTTGCACAGGAAGTATTTCTTACAGCGCAATGCCAACATAACTTTTTATCCCTGTTTTATTCATATTAATCATAAATGGGATACCATACCCCATTGATAAAATATAAGTAGAAGTTCAATTGAATAAAAATAAGGTATTTTTATGTTACCAGAAGTATAAAATGCTTGTTAGGCAGGACATATTTATGTTACCAGAAGTATAAAATGCTTGTTAGACAGGACATATTTATGTTACCAGAAGTATAAAATGCTTGTTAGACAGGACATATTTATGTTACCAGAAGTATAAAATGCTTGTTAGACAGGACATATTTATGTTACCAGAAGTATAAAATGCTTGTTAGATAGGACATATTTATGTTACCAGAAGTATAAAATGCTTGTTAGACAGGACATATTTATGTTACCAGAAGTATAAAATGCTTGTTAGACAGGACATATTTATGTTACCAGAAGTATAAAATGCTTGTTAGACAGGACATATTTATGTTACCAGAAGTATAAAATGCTTGTTAGACAGGACATATTTATGTTACCAGAAGTATAAAATGCTTGTTAGACAGGACATATTTATGTTACCAGAAGTATAAAATGCTTGTTAGACAGGACATAGCCAAACACGTAGTACACCGGATGATTTTTTTTTTTTAAAGGCTTGATTCAAAACGTATGAATAAACCACGAATATACTATAACTATTTACGAAAGATATTCAGCGGAGGATAAAACGTTTAGTAACTTGCGGTAGCTGTGAGCTATTCCTTCTGCTTTACGAAGTGAACCTTAACACACTTTAGTCCGGCGCTATCTGACTCTCTCTCCTCGTAATATTTTACATGCAATTTCAGCGGTTGCCAGTGACCTACCGTTCGTGTAGGTACGTGTGTTCTCGGGTGTTTGCCCCCCCCCCCCCCCCCCCGGATTCCTCACTCTTCCGACTCCCTCTCATTCCAAGGGTATGTGTCTTCACCCAAACTCCACCCCCTCCTCTCTTCTACCCAGCATCCCTTCCCGCAATGGACCGCCACTCTTCATCTCTTCCGCTAATTCTGATTTACACGGTGAGCGCTCGACCTTACCCCTCCGACCAGCATTTCTCATTTTATTTCCAGGCCATTCATTTGTCCCCCAACCCCGGGCCGGGAGGAGGGCTAATCTGTAATTGCTGTTTCGCCTTCCCCTCTTTTTGCCCGCGGAACGCAAGGCCCTTTGTTCCCTCTCCTCCGCCTGCTAGGCGTCTCAGTTCGGCCTGCTCATAACGGCAGATAACCGACCTGTCCCAGCCCACGACAGGTTCGCTAATTCGCCTCGTGTCGCTTCATCTCACTTGCATGTCGGGAAGAGAGAAGACGTCGCGTGCCCGTGTGCACGGTTACCAACCTAGCACGCTCGGTTACAAAGTCCCTCGTACATAAAAAAAAAACCGGTTCGGACCGTAGACCGAGTATCTCTTCTTCGCGAGTATCCTACATCGACCTATCACACACCAGCACAACTGTCGAAGCCGCATGGTCAACAGAGAAGAACGCGTTTGTTTATATCTTAATTTTCAATAGACAAGCGCTTTTAATGCGTAAAATCCTTTTACCAATAGGAATGTAATTTAATTGCATTAATATCTAAATAGAAGTAGTATAAAAACCTCCCAAACAACTTGATTACACAAACGGTGTTCTAATTTCAAATCCTCTCCTCGTCGTTTATGATAGTCATGTTGGCAACAATGTATTTTAATGTTGGAACACGAAGTGGCTACTCTCCCTCATTTTCCTTCTGCTGTTCGAACTACTGAAAAATTATTAACAAAATAAAGTATGGCATGGAGAGTTTGAGATATTGTTTCAATTTTAAACACAACGGGTGGTGTAAATACGGATGGATAAGGTAAATATAAATACCCGTAAGATAAAATTCACGATTAGAAAATGCATAAACCCGTACACAGTTACGTCATAATTAAATACGATTAGACTTACCTGAACGATGTTTCGCTCCTTTAACAGTTTTGGCCGTTAGCGTTAGGTAACTTATAAAATATGTCATAAATGTGTGGCGGATTACCGACATTGACGTTACACAACTTATCAGAGCAAGCTGCAAGGGCTTGGTGTTTAAAGTCGGACGAGTTTTCCAAACGCTGATGTACGCGCTAATTTGTTACGTTTATGATATAAGTAGGCCTGACTAATATTGGTTCACGTTTAGTCTCTCAATTTATGAACGCTGAGCCAGTTATCAAGTTGTTCGCGGCTCACCATAGTCACGGGAATCCCATCGTCTTATAAGACCTTTCTGAGTAAAACTGTATGTATGAAAAATTCTATCTTTAATTTCTAAAGTGTCTTGTGCATTGTCCATTTTAAATTTTTTTTAACCAGGTTTCCCCGATCGATATCTTATTTGTGATAGGCTACTTCGTATATCGTGTCATGGGCAAGCGTTAATTACATCGTTAATTTTTACCGTTTAATATGATATATTGATTTTTGTTATTACATGTTCTTACATTATATGATAACACTTTTTTTTTTACGTTGCTGAACTAACCACCAAAAATCTGTAGAATATATATCGTTGTGTCTATCGTTAATTCTCGTCCCACGTTCTCTTAAGGGTGTTTGTTGGCCACTAATACATTAATTATTTTATATTTGTTGAACATATTGTTCAACATTAATCTGCAATTATTTATTTCCTGCAAAAAAACTTGAGTACATATATTTTGCATAAATACATGTCAAAATGGCAATTGTAATATTCAATTAATGTGCAAATAATTAAAACTGACTTATGTACATAAATGAGATCATTCACAGTGAAAGGGGATACCAAGAACTATATCAAGACGTCTGTAAAATCGTGCAAGAAATGATTTTGGAATTTAAAAAAACTCCTGAAAATAAGGAAATTCTTGCATACTTTTAATTTTTGGCGCCCCTGATTTTTTATGAAATAAATTTTTGTCCGCGCGCTGTAAGATTAATTAAACCGAAACCTTTCAGTTGTCCTGGTAAATTTTCTGCAATTACTTTGTACATCACAAAAACAGTAAATTTTGTTTATGACATGCCAATTTTCAAAAACCATAGGATCTAAAAAAAAAATCCATCAAAATATAAAAGAGTCACAGATAATGTCTACAAAATGATTTGACAACACGAGATGCAAATATAAAACAACAAGTTTTTTTTCGGTGGCCAGCGCCCTTAACAACTCTGGCTGCTGTAAAATGATTTCGCGTAGTTCCCTTATCGTCAGCGCGGCCGTCCGGAACCTCTTCCGCAAAGGAGGGCGCGGCGCGCGTTTCAGGAGTCTGCGGATGTCGCGCGCTGTCTAAGATGGTCGGTCTTGTCGTGTTCACGTACGGACTTCGCCTCTCGGATTCCCCGCATGTCGGCCCCTTTTTTCAGACGTCTCCGTCCCGGAGTTTACCCGCGTCGTGTGCATCCGTCGACACCTCATCCGGACCTCTCGTCTGCTTCTGTCATCGCGATCCGTTCTGACCCTCGTTTTACTTCCCCATCGATTCGAGGTGTCCTGGTCTCGCAGCTACGTCGTATATACACTCTAAGAAATTATACATAAACTAGCTGATCCCGGCGAACGTTGTTCCGCCTCTTTCACGCTGTATTTTGCCTTCTCAGTGCGTCCTCCCTATTACGTCTGGTACGTCGACCGATGTTTGACCGTGGTATCGCTGGCGTTCTTCTACTTTAGATCAACAAACATTTCCTGCGAGTGTGAGCAAAATCGGTCCATAAATATAGAAGTTAGACTCCAGCTCCACCTATCGGGATGAAACATAACTGAAAACCTGACTGGCCACCTCAACAACATATGGTCTCAATTGGTCCAGTGGTTTGTCAGTGATGATACGGTTTAGTTACGCACAGTGGATTTTATGTATAAAGATTTACCATATAATCCATTCACGATTACTTCAGCCTTTTCTGAAGCCCGTCTAAAGTTCTACTTCCGGGATGTCCCTCCGTCTCGTACAAACTAAGCTTAACTAAGCCTGGAGAACTACGCCAAAGGACGACGCACCGCATTCGTGCGCGCTCAGTGTAACAATACTACGTAAAAGAACTTACTAGGCGCTACCAACACGCAGGTTTTCTCCCTGTTATTTATTCAAATTATCTATAAATGTAGCATTATAATTTATGGATAAAATATGAATATCATTTCAATCTAACAGGGAAAGAAAAGCAACTTTCATGAAAACAAGTATAAAACGCTTGTGACCCTACAGGGCGTATTTACGAAATAACTAAACACGTCATACATGGGGAGATTTTTCAAAAGTTTGATTCAAAAAGGCCGAAGAAACCTTGAATGGACTATATCAGTGTATACGTTCAGTGACAAAAGAGTGAATGGTATATTATTTCCCAATACACGAATTGTAACGTTCGTACAGTTGCTCAGGAAAGAGTCAAATGCTTAGGGTAGTTCCGAACTGTGTATGGTAGCAATGCTAAATATTCTCATATTTTCACCCTGGCATGTAGTATTATTTACATGTACGCTACAGGTTAAAAACTTCCATTACAATTTAGGAATTTTACCAGAATTTTTTTTACAGTGTAGTTAACTTGTCTGTGTATCATTTGCCGATACGCTTAGTTACTTCAGTATAAATTTTACGTGTGAGTTTTCTTATAACAAGTCATTTATATTGCTTGGTCCTTCCAATTTTGTATGCTGTGTAACTTTCTCGTAAACAAATTTACTTAAACTTTCTCAAGAATTGATTGACGTACAGATAGAGCGTAACGGTCGCAACATATTGCGAAGTGCGAGAAATATTAATTTGCAGTTTGCAATTAGTAACACACTGCCATTCAGTAAGTTAACATTAGGTATACTGGAGCAGGGTACACATATTCTACTTCTTGGCATCATCTCAAAACTTGTCGATTTCAGCGCGCAAAATGTTTTAATTCCTGTGAGTTTCGTAGACGCGCTACTGAACATAGCTCGCAAACAGCTCGCTTTAATAACACGGACAAAATTAATTACGACCTCGGAATTAAATCACTTACTCGGTAAAAAGCACGGAGAGGGTTTAAGAGCCATGAATACTAAGAGTGCGAATTGGTCAATATTAAAATTCAATGTATGATCATAGGTGTTATATCTATAAATAAAAGTAATCTTAACCTTATTTTAAAAACGTAATTAAATATCAAATAGTGTGATCAGGAAACAACGAGATGTAAAGAAAATCACCATTATTACAGGGTGAATTAGGTAAGCCTTACATACACCCGATGTGCTATAGGCGTCATTACGATGTATCATAACGTTATTTCTCCCAGTTCACCGAAGTCTCATCAGGAATAAAGAATATCCACTTCTTAGAGCTATGGTCGTAACATTTTGTCCGCGCTGCAAGATATTGCAATCTGATGTTCTCCGCGAATCGCGTGGGCTGCTGGAACTCTTTGTGAAATGGCTTCGAGCTGCAAAAACAAAAATCTCATATGTCCTGCGGAGTGATGCGCGCTTGTGGAGACTGTTCCATTTTCCTCGCCAACGCTAGTACTGGAAGCATTAAGGCACAGAGCAGAGTCATTGTTTTTTGTCAGTTTTATTTACGGCTTAAGTCGCAAGTTGTATCTGCCTGCATGTAATACGCGTGTAGAAAGAAACTCAGTTTGATGATATTCATAGCCTGTACCCAAAATATGATGTTAATGGTCTTTGGATACGTGACGATTCATTTAAGGACTCATCTTTATTGAAAATTTATGTTAATGCATAAAATATTTTTGCTTGTAGGTATATGTAGACAACTGTGTAGTTTGTATAAGACCCCATTGTCAATGAGAAAACTCTCACAATTAAACATACAGTGTATTGTTTCAACTTTTGATTATGTTTTAAATTATGCTGTAATGATTTATTGTTAATTAGTACTGGCGCCAAAATATCAGAACACTTGCGCGCTCACGCACACACACGCTCGCATATATTATGGATATTATATATATATATATCGTAAAAGTTAATGACCTTCTAAACATATAACAATGCCCATCGTAATATTTTTTTGCAACTTTTAACGAGTCGTATTTGTAATACATATAGATAAATGTCTCTGCATACCAGGAATTTCTTTACATAGCGAAGTTAAAGTTATAAACTACTGCATTATGTGTATGATACGTATTTTAATTTTTTTTTTAAATCTGATGCGTGTACGAATTACGTGCTGTCGAATAATAATCATTAAAAGATTAAACTAATTTTTGCTTTTATTTACTTTCTAACTTTTACAAGGTCCTGAGAATGATGAAGTGTTGACAGAAACGCTGGAACAGTAAAAATTTGACCAGTCTTGACAACTGAGAATCCAAATTAACGAAATAAAGTAGTTAATTTCTTAAGAGCTTCAAGGCCTAGGCCGTTAAAGAATTTTCTGTATAGTAATGTAAAGTTTTTCTTTCAGCAAACAAAAAATTCAATTTCCCCATTCGTGCAATTGATTGGTTTACCTCGAAACGAATGTTTTGTGGGTTTTCTGTTGCAGTTCCACCCGATAAGTTGGTGATCCTGGACGATAAGGGATCGCACGTGGCTCACTACACTATCGGACCCTACAATGAAGGAACAACCGCCGATGTACTCTGCATAGCTACTGGGGGTGAGTATCTGCTGTTCGCCTCACTCCCTCCCTCTGATAAGTGGAAATTGCCCACAGACATTGAAAACGACTGCAGCCCTGTATTAATTTTTTTTGCATCAAAATATTTTTTGCGGCACCAAAGTACTTGATATTTGATGTAAAAACCACTTTCTAGAGTGTCACATTTTATGGACAATTATTTTTTATTTTGCTTCCCAAACACACAGTTGATAATATGGAATCTTTCATTTAGGTAACAACATTTTGTTTCACGAAATTATTTGAAACGATTGTTTTATGAAGGCACGATTAAAAATAATAATTGGCTGATTTAAATAACAATTTCTTTTACAGCAATCAGTAATAATACTCTAGGTCTGTGAAATGAAAAAAAAGGTCAATAAAGCGAAAACAAGACTTTAAAAATTATTAAATTATAGTTTTTGATATTACCATAAACTGTTCGGACTCTCGTATGTACTAATTTGAATCTGCTGCAGTATCGTATCGTGTTTGTTCAAGCTTCTCTCGTACATGTCAGAATTGGAAATAGCTGTGTTTCCAATATTAGCTGTTTTACATATCTGGTTGTGTGTGTGTATGAAGCAGAATTTTTTACCAGCTTATTTTATTAGTCAAACACCAGAATCAAATTATTCTTCTCCAAACACTCAACATCACGGATATTCCAGTGTGATGATTTCAGTTGTTTTAGTGCGGTTATCCGTATGGCACGCCTCTGATCCTTCTGTAGGTGGTGTGAAAACTGCATCACATCTTTCGCATATAGAATACACCCATGAGGTCACTGTATATTAAAATAAACTATCGTGGCTGCTATTAGTTGCCGAACACAGACTGTTATTCCTTTCGCATATAGAATACACCCATGAGGTTACTCTGTATTAAAATAAACTATCGTGGCTACTATTAGTAGCCGAACACAGACTGTTATTCCTTTCGCATATAGAATACACCCATGAGGTTACTCTGTATTAAAATAAACCATCGTGGCTGCTATTAGTTGCCGAACACAGAATGTTATTCCTTTCGCATATAGAATACACCCATGAGGTCACTGTATATTAAAATAAACCATCGTGGCTGCTATTAGTTGCCGAACACAGACTGTTATTCCTTTCGCATATAGAATACACGCATGAGGTTACTCTGTATTAAAATAAACCATCGTGGCTGCTATTAGTTGCCGAACACAGAATGTTATTCCTTTCGCATATAGAATACACCCATGAGGTTACTCTGTATTAAAATAAACCATCGTGGCTGCTATTAGTTGCCGAACACAGAATGTTATTCCTTTCGCATATAGAATACACCCATGAGGTCACTGTATATTAAAATAAACCATCGTGGCTGCTATTAGTTGCCGAACACAGACTGTTATTCCTTTCGCATATAGAATACACCCATGAGGTCACTGTATATTAAAATAAACCATCGTGGCTGCTATTAGTTGCCGAACACAGACTGTTATTCCTTTCGCATATAGAATACACCCATGAGGTCACTGTATATTAAAATAAACCATCGTGGCTGCTATTAGTTGCCGAACACAGAATGTTATTCCTTTCAATTATTGATCGTCCAGAAATTGAATAAAGGGTATTCCTCATGTAGTTTATCTTAAAGAAATATAGTACTACAAAAATGACAACAACCTCGCGCAACAGTGAGAGGTGCTGGCAATTCGTTTGTTATACTCAAGTTTCGTTTTAATTTAACGATGTCTTAGATGTATTCGCTGTTAACCGGTCCCAAAATATCATGCTACTCTACTGGATCTGAATGACGGCAAAGTCGAACGGATAATTTTCTCTTAGCTTGTAAGACAGGATATTAATATCTAAAATAATTCTTCGATTGTAATTCATATTATCAAGACTAAAGAGTTACCTCCGGATGTATCGAAAGATTTATATCCAACGCCAAATGTCCCTGGGAAAAATAACTTAATATTCATTAAATGACCGCCCCTAGTGTGTAGCACTTGCCTGTTTCAGACAAATTCACCTGTGAAAGTGGCGATGAAAGCCAAATAAGAGCTCTGCCTGGCTTGGTTGTGTGTGATGACCAGAAGTGCTCATGTGTATCGCCTGCCTCTACGAGCAACATACTGAACTGATGTGCAATTTTTACGCTGACACTGCGTCAGTCTGGGACTTATCAGTGGCGATCTTGTTTTATAGCATGACATAATTAAGACAACGAAATTGACAGTGCCATTATAATTTAAATGTATAATGCTGTAATTTTATACAAAAATGATTGAGTAAGTACCAATGTCAGCCAAGTTCAATCTCTGAATAATTACTTCTTTTTTTTAATAGTTGTGAGAATGCTACATGTTTGTTTGCGTGTATTATTAATACAGGGAATTAGAGTATAACCCAGACTTTAACGAAATTCATCTGTAAACGCGAGTAGGCCTATTTATTTTAGATACCCTACGTACAACCTGTTTGGTTTTCTGCAATTTTGAAAAATTAGTTTACCATTTCGAATATTGCCTAGTTACATTTTTGAAAATTGCATTGCGTTAACCATTAGCTTTAAAGGGAGAATATTAAAACATAATAATTTGTGATAAAATTCTTTTTCGCGTTGTAATGAATACGGTTCACGTACTTTTTATGGCTTAAGGTTTCTATTTATCTATTTCTTTTATGTATACAGCAAATTTGCTATTGAAGGCGGCATCTTTTTTTGAAAATGTCCTGGTCACAATTTCGCCACATGCGCCACGTGCTATGTACGTTCTTGGCCCGCAAATGATGCACAGTGCATGATAAATCATTGTACTGTAGGACTAATCTGTGGCGTATCGCTTGTCTGATACATGGTCCTATATAGGGCTTTTAATTTTGTACCACTTTTGTCTGAATCACTTTTTGATACGAAGCAACGTTTACATGCAAATTTATAAACTAATGTTAACTTTATACCCAAAAAAATAATGGTCCATTTAGTAACGCACATGAACGTCATACAAAGTATTTATGTGTAACCTATTTGGTCCACCGTGAAAAAGAATTTTATCAAATTAATAATAAATTCTGTCCTTTAGGTCCAATAGTTTAGGCGCTGCGATTATCTTTAATAAATTCAAGAAAAACTAAAAATGGCATAATTATTTTTTTTAATGTTGGGAGACCCGTTGCTGGTTTTATGGGACTATTTCGTAGTTGATCAGGAAGGTATCTCAAATACATCCTTAAGTGATGATCTTGAAATATTAAATTTCTGTGTTGGAATAAAATTTCGCCTACTTGCATTGGACTATTGCATATGCTTTATATATTATATTTTATCAGAAATAAAAAATGTTCGGAAATTTTCGTATGAAAAACATATTTTTTAGCTGAGATCCACACACCATTCAGCAGCTTAGGTAGAGTACAGCCTTAAATTTCTTTTCAGAGTCAACAGAGCCTGAAGCTTTTTCCTTTCCTCTTATGATAGCAACCAGTGAGCGGTCGTGTGTCTTTCCTGCCATTCCTAGGACATAAGGCTAGCAGTCAGTCAGTCTTCAGAGGTGATACGTCTTACAGCAGCGAACAAATTGCTATAGGCTATTCACTGAAAAATGAACACTTTTCAAAGCCTTCCTTAAGATCTTCTAATAATCACGTTGTGTATTCTTCCGCCCTACGTAAGATTAACATTGTTGTGGACCTCATCACTTTATTCATACGCCGGTCAAGTGAAACTGTGAAATTATTATAAAACTAAATAATTTACAAATCTACTCATTTTTACAGTTCGGTGCATTAAAAAGCAGAGAGGGATATAAATAATTTAAATTATTAGAAATGGATACCGAATACTTTTTATTCGAAATTAAGATACGGAACTAATTTCCATCTATCGTTACCATCTTTAATGGACGCATAACACTCAGGGCGCCCGTTAAAATGTATGCTGGCAGGAGGGATTGGCTTTTTTTCTAACGTTGATTTCAAAAGTGCTGACTTAATCGTGAACAGCCTTTATCAACTGTCGCCAACAAACAGACTAGACGCTTGAGCAACACGCGAGTATTCAACTATCTTATATGTAGGCCCTACTTTTGTCTCAAAACCATATCGCTACGCAAGGCAGAAGTAGAATGTGTTTCCAATGTAGCTCTGCATACGACTGTACAACTTCCAGAACCCATTTAAGTGGCCATAAAGGTGCTATTTATGTTCGCCATGAATGAGTGAGTGAGTGAAGACTTTTGGCGGATTTTAAAACCGTGGTCCTGAGAGCCTATATGTACCCATTATATAAATACATACATATATATTTTTTTAAGAAATTTAACAAGTGTCTATTTTTATTTTAAAAACTAAGCGTATTTTTGTAGATAAATTACTTTGAAAACACATTTGGCAAGAAAATTTTCATCAAGTATGGCAATCTTAATTATTGTTAACGTTGTATGAAAAAAATTTGCTGTTACTAATGTAAAAAAAAAAAAATTAATAATTGAATTTTTGTACGTTTGTGTAAGTTAACTTTCGTGGCTGAAATCGACGAGCAAATATTAAAATATTGAAATTATTTTTAAACACGTTTGTTAATTGGCATGATGTTTTGCGGAGCAATAAAATTTACAAATTTTCAGTTGCATAGTTGGCATAAAACCATTACGTATGTTTACTCTTTCTTGGTTTTTTTAATACCGGCTTTGGAAAACTCATAAACTTCAATAAACGTGGTAAGCGTTAGTTTATACACAGTGCTACTACGATAACGTAAAACACATTTAATAAAGAAATTTGACTAACAAGTTTAATCCTTTATCGCTGTTTCAAATTCTTCACTTTAAAATAGCTCGCAGATGCTGCCTACTGGCAGCACTTGTCAGTCCACATTTTATTTCTCACTCTATACGCTTTTCTCTTCCTTCCCTTCCTATGAATTCCTTTGTATGCTCTTCCAGCGGAGCAGTCCGCGGACCACTCAGAGCTGGCAGCGAAGAGAAACGAACGAAGGGAATCATTCTTGTGCCGAGGAAGAAGCGGTATTAGACCAGAGGACAATGACAGCTTCCGCCTCCTTTCAGAACTACGAGTTGCCCATGGGGAGACGTGCGGAGTCCAGTGTCCCAACAGGCGTTTATCTTGTGGACTTCGACTGACAAGAGCGCACACTTCGAACAAACAACATTACACGCTGAGAAAACGTCACTACTGTTGGAACCAAGCGGTTAAATCAGCGACAGCCATGTGATGACTGTCCCTATTTTAACCTTGGGAAAGTCACTGGCTCGGCCTCCATCTATTTTAACGGGCGCACTGAATGACATGCGCCCAGTAAAGTTGGTAACGAAGGATGGAAAGTAGTTCCATATCTTAACATCGAATTAAAAGTGATAGATGACCATTTGTGATAATTTAATTAGTTTATTTCTCTTTCTGTGTTTTAATTGCATCGAAATGTAAAAATTAGCCGATTTGTAAAAATTTTTACTTTTCTCATATTTGCACAGTTTTATTTGACCGACGCATGAATAAAGTGACGAGGCCCATGACAATGTTAATTTTACATAAGACGGAACAATACCCAATGTGCATACAAGCAGATCTTAAGCAAGGCTTTCAAAAGTGCTCGTTTTACCGTGAACAGCCTATACCATCTAAATATTTTTAACATGCCAACAGAACGGTCTGTGGTGTCGCTGTCTGTGATTGCATTTGCTTCTCTATCCTACATATTGTTGCTACACAAGAGTACTGCGATCCTACTACAAAACAGATAAAACACAAAACAGGACAATCTCAGCAATATTAGTACTGTTCCTAGAACAACTAGGATTGCAAAAACCTAACAGAATGTTTCGTTGCCTCTACCCTCAAACTCCATTACATGACTGTTCAGGACTAACAACAGAATATTCTGTTAGGTAATTACAAATATGATTGTTGTGGGTAAGATCCAAATATTGTTTAAGATGTTCTGTTGGAGGTACTGCCTGTTTCGTAGTAGGAATGCAGTCCTCTGCTGTTGGGACCATATATATATATATAGTAATTAAAATCACAGTTATGCTGGTAAATGCTATTTATATTAGTATTTAGATGGTATATACTACCCATCAGGTGGCTGCCTCTATTATAACAGTCTAGAATATATGGTTCCTCAACGATATTCATTTTTCTCAGTGCAAGGCAGTATACCCACAGCATAACTTATCGTTACAAACATATTTACTAACTGCAATAATAAATAGCTCTCTTGGTAAATTATCAACATGATTCATTAATGCAGAAATATAATTAGGAATTTGTTGAAAATAGTTTTTTTCTACATAAATACTGCGGTATATTGTAGGGTAGTCGAGAATACGGGCACCAAACTCAGTATATGCATCTCTGTTGACAGAAGTCATCACTTTATTTATATTTATTCTTTCTTTGTTATCAAGAGATCTGGGCCACTACTAGCTGCACATGTATTGAGTCACAAAACTACAATCGTGATTTTGTTTTTTTTTTTTTTTGCGAGTCTCGCTACGCCAGACGGAATTATGTCTGCAATATATCTTCAATTTTATTTTATGTTTTTTTGTTGCTTTTATACTAGAATACTATTAGAGCAGGAAGGGTTTGTGGGGGGGGGGGG
Source organism: Dryococelus australis (assembly GCA_029891345.1). Lineage (NCBI taxonomy): Eukaryota > Metazoa > Arthropoda > Insecta > Phasmatodea > Phasmatidae > Dryococelus > Dryococelus australis. The sequence goes on from CM057001.1 coordinate 115,030,920, forward strand.
GGTGGAGCGCTTAATCATTAAACCAGCCTAACTTCATAAAGTAAAATTGTTAGCTGTAAATATTTGTTTTAATTCCTCTTCTGCGATCAAATAGAGATTTTATTATTTCCCCCCCCCCCTCCACCAAGTGCTACCATTTCTAACCAATTTTGACCAAAGTTTGTATCTCTCGGAAGTAGAAGGATATAAGCCTGTTGGGGTATAACGGCACCTGGCACTTCGACCTTGACTCTTGACAATTATTTGAAAATTATTAACAATCATTTAAAAATAGTTAAGAATACCAGTCCCTCGACGGCCATTTTCCCTAACAACTTCCAATTTTCTCTAAAAAGTCCCTTTTTTCGTTTAAAATTTCCCTTTTTTAACATTAAGGTTTTGTTTTCCCTTAAAATTTCCCTTTTCCCTTAAATTTTCCCTTCCCCCCACAAAATAAAAAAAGCAATAAATTCATAAAATTCAATGAGCATATTATGTTACTGACTAATACCACCATATTGGGTGCAGGTCACCTTGACCTTGAACCCATGATCTTGAAGGAAATTGAAATCCGAAACTCAAGAAAATTGCATAAAAGTCAGCAAGCATATTATGTTACTGACTACTACTGCCATATTATATGCAGGAGATGTTGACCTGGACCCCACAACTTTGTCTGACCGTGAAAACAAAAACTCGAAAATTATATATATGTCAGCAATCATATTACATTATTGACTACTACAGCCATATTGGGTGCAGGTAACTTTGACGTTGACCCCGTTACCTTGAATGACCTGGAAAACAAAAACTCAAGAAAAAATTGTAAAAATGGAATCAATTCATAAAAATCAAGGAGCGCATTGCATTACTGCCTACTACCACTAATTCCATTCTGGCAAATTATGTAACCATGACATAAAACGCTCTTTATTTTTTGGACCACATGTTTATTCAATTAATTTATTGCAGTCACTCATAACCTCAAAAATATTACAATATTCTATAATATGCATACATCTCAATATGTACAACTTTGTTATAGGGTATAGTCTTTTATGCATCTCGCTATTCATACTCATGTTGTCCTTGTGCGAATATATCATGACATTTATTACACCGACACACTGTGCAGGTCAGGTTATGTAGGTAACTGCACTTTTGAGGATACGTGCCGAAGTCAAAAGAGACCTGCTTGCAGCAGACTTGGTACTTATTAGAAATGCATTTCACCTTTACAGGTTTTTGCATTGTTAAATAAACTACCGATACAAATATGACATATGCCTGGGAGTTTCGTATCGATGAAAACTTTCATGGCGTCGTATATGGCGGTCGAAAGTAAACTTTCTTATCACAAAAGTTACACTGATGACGACGTAGTGATTCAGGCAAAGACTTGGGCGAACCTGTTGGAGATGTAGATCCTGGAACTTAAGAAACAGGTAATGGTGTTCTAGGTTCCTCAGCTGAAGAGGTCGATGGCGACGCTACTATAGGAATGCCTCTCGAAGAAGTCGATGGCCCCATTGAAGATATCGTAGTCGTAACAGCTGAAGAAGTCGATGACACAGCCGTAGCTACCATTACCTCTGGAGTGTCCGAAGACATCGCAGATGCAGAATATGACTTATATGCGAAGCTGCAGAAGCTAGTCGTGACGATGTATCTTTCACTGCAACTGCTATCAAATTAAGCTTCTTAACTGACCTCCCTACTGCTTATAATATACGAGTATGCAAGCCCTATGACGTCATATTGCCTTTGAACCAATCGTATTACACCATTAATACATTGTTCGGTCAACGACCAGCCAATCACAGAGTTGCCACGTGATTGCAGCTGGCCAATCGCATGAAGCCATCGAGACATCACAGGTGGAGTCTGTCTTTTGACACCTCTTTCGTATAAACAAAACCAATGTGAACTTTCTTATTCATTCCTGTGAAACCAAAGATACTTTGTAATGTCGTGAAACTAAAACCTGAAGAAAAAAAATAGTACATTCTCAAATTGCTCATACGCCAAACACACGCTCACACCTACACATACCCGCGCGCACACACACGCACTCACACACACGTAGACTGAAACATTCAAAATTGCAGCCGAGACTGATAACGCATAAAAAAAACTGGCAGTGTGATTAGGAATAATGTCCACATAAATGTTTTTGAGCCGAAACGCATACATATGTACATACAACCCAGCGACGGGAGGTGGAGGTGGAACACCCCCCCCCCCAGCGCTTTCCAATTGGTCGTTGCACGACTTGAACTTTGTACAGATTAGCCGCGGAGGGATACAAGGAAAATAAGATAGTTCCAAAAATCTGATATAAGCTAGAAACGCACCTGCAAATTTGCTGTGTATGATTCCGAGTGCTTCTCCTCTACTGTCATATTGAGTATATCAACAAGTTCACTCGGGTCTTCGGGAAATTATAGGAAGTCAGTATTCTATGCGTCATCTGCCTTCTTCGTGTCGCCCTCATTGCAGCCAATGCATTGGACGAGTTGTTTGTCAGTTCGTCGAGAGTATCTTCATCATCGTCTTCAACATTATCACTGTCTTCATGTTCATTTTGATCTATGCTGCCTTCATGGTCGTCTTCACTTCCTGTTTCATCCTCAATTTTCTTTTATTTTGTATCAGGAGATGTATGTTCAAGGATCATGGTGAAAGGTCAAGTTCACAAGGATACAGAATGGCCGCCAGGTGACGTCACAACAATGGCGCCCGGCTGGCGACTGCACCTGTGCCAGGTTCCATTATGCCCGAACCGGCTATATCCTTCTACTCTCGAAAAATATGGCTCACCTACTAAATGTCATATTTAATTAAAAACTGGCCAACAAGAGCTCGGTCATTATGAGGTACACGAACACAGCCATAAAGTAACCACATCAGCATTTGTATCAAATAAGAGAGGTTAGCATTGTTTGGCGCCAGTAGCAAGCTATCGAAACTGGAACGACTCCATTCTTTCATCGTTATTTTACACACTTGAAACTTACCACTGGCAGATTCCGTTCTTACTTTCCATGGGCTTGAAAATGTTTTCCGCCGGCAGCCGTATCCTAAAATATTAAATGCGATACCGGCATTCATCCGGACAACTTCTAAATAAACTAACGAAAAAAATACACATTTTAATTATGCGTAATCGTTAAACCGCAAAATATACTGATGAATATAATATTTAATTGATAACGACAAGGAAATATCAATCATATTTTGTAGAAGACTGCAATAAAATTTAGTGCTAAGCACAATAAAGTAATATTCTGTTTTTTTTTTTTTTTTAAGATTTTATATTTATTTATTATATCTCTAGTCTTCCTTTTTTTCAACAAATTACTCCTAATTAATAATTTTATATTAGTGCGTATACATATATGTACGGAATATATTTTGCAGTATTTTTGTATCATATTTACATTACAAATTATATTTTATATGTCGATCATTGTGATATACCTACGCCTCATTTGCATGATGAACTACAATATTCATATAACACTGTTTGTGTTCGAGAATTGTTTATGAACTAAAATATATGTGCCCAGTTTGGTTCGAAGCGATCAGTTTTTTTTTTACCTACATGATGTTGCACAAATATTGTCGGAAGTAGCCAATTTAAACAGGAAAATAAAATATTAATTCATTGAAATTGGTATCGTGTGAGTCTCGAGACTGAATTCACATGAGCGCGGTTAATGGCGTAGAAACACAATCTGTGAGTGCATGAAAGTTTTCACGATGTAGATTCCTTGAATCCGTTTTTTGAGTCGCCACTTTTCGCATTCTACACTGTAGACTCCCACGGAAACTGTGACTCTTAGACAGGCCTGCAAAACAAACGGATTAATTGTTTTGTTGTAAACAGCTGCATGCAGGCTATGCAGGAACGTTTTTGGAAAACATTGTATAAAAATAAACATTGATCTTTCCTAAAAGTTCAAACAACAACGCGTAGCTGTAGCTGATGCTCCGAAAAGAAGGGAGAAATACAGTTGAGTAATATGCAAGTGGACGAGTAGGTTTGTTCAAATGTTAAAGATAAATCGTTATTTACATCCTCTATGAGTAGAGCCACGAGTGTTTCGCGAATTCATCTGGTGGAGGGGTAGACTTCAAAAACTTTTTTTTTTTTTTTTTTTTTCAACTATTGCGATTTTACATCAGTTCTTTAGACACTTTAACTGCGAGCCAGTAGTAAGCAGGAAGCGGTAGTGTGAGTGAGCTTTGAACAGTCTTGCACAAAGGCATCACTTGATCGTAGCAACCAATAAGCAAACGATAGTGTCTTTGAGTGTATGCGGGACATGGTAAAGCTTAGCTTGCTACCAAACCAATCAGCGAAATACTCTTGGCTCTATCCATGACGTTTTTTTTTTCTTCAAAAATGCTTTTGACAAATTAGTTCACATTACGTAAGTAATTGAACACTTAAGCTCCTTTCTACGAGAAACTTTAATCATCGCGAAAGTAAATAAATAATATATACAATCGCGTCACAAAAATTTGATAGAGCAAACGATTGCATTTTCCAGTGTTTTTGTTTCACCTGGTGTATGCAAAGCGCACAAATAAAAATACCTTCAATTAACTAATTGAAGCATCCAAGTTATTTCTATTTTTGAAAAGCTTTTCACGCAAGCGGTTTGCGCACGTGGATCAAATCGATGCATGGTGACACAGGTCACCGTAATTGGAAAGCTGTGTCATGGCGAACAATTAACGATATTAATGGGCACGAAACGGTACAAAGCCAGCCCGCGGCGATGCATCGCATACGCCCAAATAATAAGATAAATCCTCTGAACACAATTTCGCTGCATTTCCACGCAGTGGTAGAATTATCATGAGCTAGTTATGTGCATTCTGATAAAATAATAACTTATTTATGTGTAGGCCTACACTACGCCAGTTGGAATTAATATGTAAATATTCTTATGTGTGTTTCATAAAACAAATGCATTCACAGGCGTATGCCTGGTTTTAAATCCAGATATTTTCGTAATTTCCTAGATATAAGTTTATAATTATTTTCCAGAAAATCTATTACAAGCGTGAATGGTGAATTTTTAATTATTTCCTCCGTTGTGTGCAAGTTTATTAGGAAAAGTGTTTTTTTTAACGCATTTTTTTGACTTTAAGAACTTTGCAATGAAGTGTGTTTAGACATTAAAGTATAAAGTTATTTTCGTTATAAATAAAAATATTTATCACATTTTAAAGTTGTTAAACTGGAAACAGAAAAGCATGCATTTCAACGTGAAAAAAAAGAACAAAAAGAATAGATAAATACACAATATGGCTCGAAACCTTATTACCTTCTATTTTCCCGAAAGTATTTCGGCTCGCGCTCCACTGAGATATAATGCAAACGTACATATGCATATGGCATAGTAATCCGCGGGATCAGTAGCAGTAAAGAACTATTGATTACGGTTATGCTGGGGTGAGAAGAGCCCTTTAATAATGAGTTGGGAGGTTTTGGCCTGCGCTTAACTTTAACGTACTGAGCGCTAGTAAAGGCTGTTCAAGATAAAGTGAGCACTTTTAAAATCAACCTTGGATAAAAGTCACTACCCCTACCTGCAAATGTTTTAACGGGCGCACTGAGTAACATGCTCCCAGTAAAGTTGGTAACGATGGATGGAAACTAGTTCCGTTACTTAACGTCGAATAAAAAGTGTTAGGCAACCATTTCTGATCACTTAAATTATTTATTTCGCTTTCTGTGTTTTTTAATGCATCGAAGTGTGAAAATGAGCAGATTTGTTAAATATATACTTTTCTAGTAATTTCACAGTTTCACTTGACCGACGCATGAATAAAGTGATGAGGCCCATGACAATGCTAATCTTACATAAGGCGGACGAATACACAATGTGCACAAAAGTAGTTCCTAAGCAGGGCTTTCAAAATTGCTCATTTTACCGTGAGCAGCCTATAAGGGTGAAAACAGGCGAAAATGGAGCTGCTGTAAAACGCAAGGACGAGGGAAACGGGAGCGCCCCGAGAAAACTCCCTGGCTAACAGCAACGTCCGCCACATTCCCCACATGCAAGTAGTCGTAGTGAGATGCGAATAGTCTGACCACTGCACCACCGTGGCCACTGGCAACTTCTCTACCTTGGGCGGACTGTCTCTTGCCTTGATACGGACGTCGTGTCAAACAGCTGCTGCATGCTATCCTGCGTCAGATTCGCCTACAGTTTGTTTGCAGTTAATGCTGCAAATCATGAACAGATCAACACGGGGAAAGGTCGTGCCCATAGCCGCCATCCCTGAGAGCCTTAGGGGTGTGCGACAGGTGTAGTCCCACAGGGTCTCGTGCCTAAGAGGTCCTGGTGCCCGAAACAAAAGAATATCCCTATTTTAAACAAGAATTGTTTTAAATATATTTAGCATTCGTTTGGTTGTGAATTATACCATTCACGATAAAATTTATATTGTTAAACATGTTTACTTATAAAATTTTAAATGCCTTATCAATAAAATGTTCGGCACAAGGTGCGGGTGTTCGAGAGCATAGCATATTGTTGGAAAGGTAACTACATTGTGGCTCAGAGGGATTAATTAGTTTGGAAGGGAAGGGCGTCTCAAAAGTTCTTGCATCTGCCCTCGCTTCCGCCAGAGACCGCGCTGCTTGCGTCCCACGTGGTTCAGAAATGTTTCGTGGGCGCTCAAAACTGGTGAAGAGGCAGGCCATGTAAATCGTTGAAATATTCGGGTCTGGCAGATTTGGGAGACCAGACATAGACGTGCGTGACTGTAAGTTTTCTGGAATCAGGTTGCTTGGCACTCAGCCATGAAGGTAACACGTGAGGCCCCAGCATGTCTTCAGTCTACCACTGTGCACTCAGCGACCCTCGCTTCACGTCTAATAGCGAGAGACGATCATATGCGGCGACCGTCACGCCAGTACCAAGAGACATGTGCCGCTGTAAAATGAAGAAGGAATTGCACTGCTCACGTCCTTGCAGTGGGTATAGGACTCTGCACTGTGGGACTCACCTTGACTTTCAGGACATTACACGTCACTCTTGGACGTTTTAATATGGGGGGGGGGGGGGAGAGAGAGTTCCGTTCTCTGAGCTAGAAAGAGTTGCCTCTGTTCTCTCAATAGTCTCTCGCCATTATGCAATCGAATGGTACGTGCCATGGACAGGAAGAAGTACCCAGGGAGGTTGTATATAGTAAACATCTCGAGAGGTACTAGTCGGGCGGGTGAAGCCAGTTCGATGGAGAAAAATGTTGAAAGAGGAACAGAGGAGAGTTTCCGCAAATGTCTTCGCAAACGTGGTGATTTCGTGCAGTGCGTACAACAATGGTACGGCTGCAAAATAAACCTGTAAATGAGATATTCCACAGGAAAGTAAAACTACATTATAAGCCCCTTTGATGCTTGTTGCTACGTTTTAAAGTTTTATCGGAACATAAGGAAACCATTTTTGTAGCGAGCAAAAAATATATCACTTAAAAAATAATTTTCATAATTATGTTTTACATTTGCATATAAAAATAACATTGAAACATATTTATATATGCTATAGGTTTTACTCTTAGCATTACTAAACATTTCTAAACCCCTCATTAGTATATGTATAATTATTTTGGACTTATTTTAGAGACTCCCAAAATAATTGTACTGCAACTTTTTCCATTAAAATTAGATTTTAATTTTTATTGTACTATCGATAAACGTGTCAGTGTCAAATTATTCTGTGAAATTTATAGACATTATTAGCTGAGTTAGAAGGACTCGGTACTTGTTGAAGGGAGTGGTCGGGCACATTTGTGAATCAGGTTGGGGCTCTGGATGTGGCCAACTCAAGCGAGAGCTGGGCACACCCTTGATGAGAGGGCGTAAACACTTTTCACCGCCGACTGGGCCATTGAGATGGTGTGGCCTGTGTGCCTAAGAGCGCCGTGGAAAAATAGCAAAAACGCGGTAATGGCTGTGTGCGAAATTGAAATTGTAGTGCTCATCTTCTCAACTCTAAACACTGAAATGGTTGTCATCCCTTCCCAAAGAGAGAGAGAGAGAGAGAGAGAGAGATGATTCGTAACTGAAGACAGTGTGTCTCCATGCGTAGTATTCCATATTGATCTTTGATGAAAATGCAGTTAACTAAAGCAACAATGTTCAAGTGTTAATGCAGAACATGTTAATTTTGTCTGGCACGCAGCTAAATCTGTGATAAGCATTGCTTTGGTAGAAATGCCATGATCTAGTGAAGCTGCAACATGCTGTTTGATGATGGTAAAGTATACAGCTGGCACTGTTCGTGCCTGGCTGACGATTAAATAGCTCTCCTCTATGGTGACCTATCTGGATTGTCCAGAGCAGGTCTAAGATATTTCGGTACATCCATGTACCCAGTATTCCCAACCAAATTTGACTATTATTCCAAATGACCAGTTATTTTTAGCAGTCTCTACCCTGCCCCTCTGAGCCCTAGCATCTGGACTCTCTCAAACACTCCATCACTTTTTAGCACAGTTGCTTAATGCCAATCGCTCACTAATCACACCTCGCAAGTATTGCGCCTGTCGCATCATATGCACGTATCTGACGACAGTTTATGTATTACACACGAAGAGCGATGACAAAGCCTATGTTCGATATATTTGCATGCACCATCACATGTTATCCTTACATGTGCCAGTTTACCAACTTTCGTAATAACCAGATAATGTTAACTGGGTACACAATTCGCATGGTAATGTTTCTGTATCGATATGAAACTGTCGAAGGAAAGGATCAAACAGTTTTGGACGTGTGATAAGAAGGCTGAAACGATTATGATATCTAGTGACAAAGAGGGCTGTAGGACTTTGCATCAGGACTAACTTAGGTTCAAACATATGGATTTCCAACCTATACTTAGCCACTGGGTAATCAGTGCTTTACGTCTTCGATCAGAAAAGTTTCGTGAAGTTGAGTAAGGCTGGCAAAATCCACTTGATAGACATAGTCTATCCACATCTAAAATAAATTTAATGGTGCTTAAAACTGAGCAAACAGTATTTCGAGTCTAACCATTGCTGGACAACTAGTGTGCTTTATTTTAATCACTAGGCATCCAAGTATTTTATAGCTGTGTTTTCAGTTCCTATTCGCAGTGATTGATGGATCTACGCACTGACCTCTATGTGAGTGGCTATTTCGCCAAATGTACCAACACTGGAAGGGGTTCAAATGTTTGTGTCGTGAAGCATTAATTGGCGTGTATAGTAATAGATCACAGGAATTGGCTTGACCAATAAAATTAATACTTTTCACTCTGCCAGGCATACATACTGTGACTCTTTATATGTGGTAGGTTGGATAGTTCTTCTTCAATGTTTGTAGACTTCGAGTCTTTAATGTCTGGCATGGATATCGTACGAGTCAGAACATCAGCTGGCTTAGTTTCTAATGAATTTTCTACATTATCTATTATCTCGTTTCGATGTCTATTTTAGAATTATTTTATAGTCATTTTGCAGGTATCTTCCGGGTTAGCACAATAATTTTGTACATTATTTTTCTTAGGCCTCAGACTTTGTGGTGGTGCTGTTAGACGACTATGGCGGAATTATGGGAAATTCAGAGCGGACCAATCACAAGAATTATGCTTGCACCAGATAAAGAGGTCGGTTTGTTCGTGTGCTCTGTTGTGTTGCTTTCAAATCACTTCATTAAGAGTGACAATGATACTTAACCAATAACGTGAGTCTAGAAAGACAAACAGAAATTTTCCCTGAGGCTTACAGTTTCTTTGTGTTTGCTCTATTTTCTCGATTCGCCCAAGAATAAATTATGTTGTAACCAGTGCGAGATTTAAGGATGACCCTCCTTCAACAGTTACTAACAGTTAAGTCTCGGTTTCCAATTACTGCGTGACCAACCAAGAAACACTTCAATGCACTTGCACCGAACTATGACATTGGAGAGATGATCGCAATTGTTTCCAAGTTCTGCTTACTTTAGTACTTGCGCTCATTAAAATTCATGATACACGACTGTCTATCAGGCTGTAAACCAATGCAGTCGCACAGCTGGACATACACTTATACTGTACAAACACAAATATGCATAGAACGCTTGTTAAATTCATGATACACGACTGTCTATCAGGCTGTAAACCAATGCAGTCGCACAGCTGTACATACACTTATACATGTACAAACACAAATATGCATAGAACGTTTTTTACATTCATGATACACGACTGTCTATCAGGCTGTAGACCAATGCAGTCGCACAGCTGGACATACACTTATACATGTACAAACACAAATATGCATAGAACGCTTGTTCAATTTAACTGTATTTCTAGCGTTTTTATTCCTCAGCAACATGCCAAAGTTTACATATGAGAAGTGTTAAGTAAAACGAAGCTACAGAGATGCAGAAAACAGGAATAATCATATTAAGTGGTTCTTACAGGTATCTAATACATATTTGTTTGGTCAAATCATTCAAAAATATCTCTACGCTTTTATTATATTGTACCTCCAAAAATTCTGTCTACAGTTTTGTTCATAATTACATGTATAATTTTATGGTGTCCTCTATATATTCTATCTCACTTTTGGTTCATTTATTTCAGATTTTTTTTTAGATTGGATTAGGATGAAAGAGCTCTTCTTATATTTGTACCACATCGCACAATAACAAAAACAGTAAAGTATCCTAGACTTTAACAAAGTCAGTACGAACGTAGTCAATGCACTGGTTCTTCGAAATTGGTTATTTATCCGAGTTAATTTCGCGTTCTGCTGAACTTAACGTTTAAAATACAAAATCTTGTAGAATATTGCGGGAGATTTAATTCCTGAAGCTAAGTTCACTTCTCACAGGCATTAAATGATTTAGGGCAAAATAAATATGTCTCGTCACAAGTGAACCGGAGAAAATATTTAAATGAGGAGTTTATGTTGCAGGCACCAACAAAAATGTTTAAATATGAGAAGATATATGAAATTTGTACCCCTTGCTTACTGATTCGGAGCTAATGAACTGAATTATGCCACACGTTTGGCGTAAATTATTGCTTCTTCAGCCTCCTCGAGACATGAGCGAGGCGCTGTGATAGGCACCGGCACATCTCCGTAAAACTTTCCGTCAATATATAGAAATGCATAACAGTGCACGCGCATAAAGTATGTCATCGCTGCTACGTGCAAAACTCTGAACTGGGCTGTAGTTGTCTCGACGTGTTACGTGTACTTACGGATCTTAAACGCGGCGACCCTATCATCTTATTGGTGGAAAGTCTGTATCAGTGTCCAATGCAGGGCCCTATCCCAGGTGCACTGGGATTCATCTACAATTTTAAGCTTCAACCGTCAGAAAATGTGGTTTTTGGCAATGTTAAAAAGCTTAAAAATTAAGTTTGCAATAAGCGTGATCTGTTGAAAGCTGTAGTCCACCCTGAACTGAAGTATTATTAATTTTATATTGCAAACAGATTACGCAGCTGTGCGTCCTTTGTAACTGTACGAGCATTTGCCTCGAATGGGTTTTGAAAACTGCTCGGGTAAATTACCCCGACTGTCGTCAGCCTCTTTCGAAACTAGGCACTCTTAAATGAAAGTTAACCCTTTCAGACCCGGTGGCATTCAATTGATGCTATTAAAGATATACAGAGTTTTCTTTCAATTACATTTACTGCAACAAAGGCCTATTTTGCTCATTTTAGAATCATTACTCTAGGTTTTAGATACTGTCGCCATCTCTGGGGCTCAGAATAAACTAAATAAATAAGTATTGTAATTTTATCGGAAAATCTGAAAATTAAATCAGGTCTGAAAGGGTTAACCTCACTTTAGTTCAATTGGAGTTCCTCCAAGGCGTAGTTTTCCATGGCGGGCAGTTACTTCCGAGTTTCAAAAGAAGTTTTCCCCCCGCAATGCTACGAGAGTACATGTACTAACTACAGAGTTTGTAACTACATCAGGAATTACAACTAAATATGCACTATATTGGCATTATTATTGATCGTTGGCTGCTGTATCTCTTATATTTATACGTACATTTGACAGTTTTTCATAGTGATAAGCCCCAGTGACGGTCTACGTGGCTGACCTAAGAATCTTCTGTCTTATATGCATTAATTTTGATCCAAAGAAGAATATAATAAAGACTTTTCACGTTAAAGTGAGCACTTTTGAAAGACTTGCTATAGATCTACTTGTATGTAAATTCCGCATACTTACACAATATGTAAAATTAACATTGCCATGGACTTTGTCCCATTTTTCATGCGCCGTTCAAGCAACTCTATGAAATTATTAGATAAGTAAACATTTTACAATTTTGCTTGTTATTACATTTATATGCATCAAAAAAGACAGAAAGTATAGAAAATTATTTCACAATCTCAGATGTTTTCCTAATATTTTTAATTCCGCTTTAATGCATGGAAATACTTTCAATCGTTACAACTTTACAAGGTGCATAAAAGTCTGTGTTCCCGTTAAAATACATACAGGTATAGAGGCAGTGGCATTTTCAAAGGCTGATTTCAAAAATGCTTACTTTACCGTGAACAACCTTTACGAACGTACAGGTGCTTTAAAGTCCGGCTCAGTAACAACATCATTCAGCTGTGGTATACGACGTCATTTGTTATATCTCACCTAGGGGTTAGTAAGTTGTTTTTTTTTTTCTACGCACGAAAGAGACAGAAATAATATGCGAACAAAGCATATTTTATTTCGTGATCAAGACGACGAATATTAAACCTGTCCATTTAGCGCGGAGAGGAATAGCCGTAGGTGGGGGGGGGGGGGGGGCACATTCTCGGAGAGATTTAATTATTGTGGAAACTGAACACAACTTAGAAAGAGCAAAATTACTGTGTGCATCAAACGTTACGCTGTTTTTGCAGTCAACACCATTCAAATCACATGCAGGCATGCAATAATGCAGCGTGCAACAAAGAGACCTTATAGAGCAAACAAGTAACTCTATAGCAACGTTAAATATTTTTAAGCTTCTCTGCTGGGAATTTAACTTTTTAATGATTGCCCTGGATGATCCTGTTGTGGTTATTTTAATGTTCAAAACTTTCCGTTATTCAAAAAAGTTGTAAATATGATCGTCAAAGCAAATCTTATTTTAATGCTATATGTAGATAGTGTGTGGTGTATGAAAAATAGCATTATTTTTAGCTGGTGCTTGAATTATTATCCGAGTTGGGAAACAAACGAAACGTGGTAGTTTAAAGTTACGCTAAATACGACAAACAGACAAGCCTGTTTTGAATAGCAGTATTAATAATGGTGTCATGAAATGCAATTAGAGAACTGATCTCTTGTCGTATTACTGTTGGGACTCGAAAATTATTTCACAGGCATATAGTGATTAAGTAATGATATGCAATTATTGTAATATCTTTACATTATTCTGCTCCCGCCATGACGGTGGACCCAAACACAATTAGTTTATTACGCCACTGCTGTCCCTTTCTAAGTGTGGGCGCGGAATGCAGTGATAGAATATGGCCACCGGTGGTTAATGTTTGGTTTCCATGACAGTCCGCTTCGTGATCGGAGCGTTGTAATACAGGGAGGAACTGAACTCCACCGACAATATACGACCTATGGCTTATGTATATTACGGAAGGGCGTAAATACCCTTTAAAGTGTAGGTGAAGCAGACATTTAGTGCTGGCAACACAGCCGGAATGAAGATAAATCTCTGAGTTTTTGTATAATGCATTATTGAACGACGAAGTGCAAACCATAAATAAATAGGTGCCGATATGAACTCCTTCCACAAGGAAGGAGGTATTAGAACCCTATTTGCGTATTTAAAAATGTGACCGTTCGCCATTTTTGGGTTATTGACGAATCTACGTGCATGGTAAACATAAAGATCGCCTGGTCCTTTAACCAACCACGTCATAGTTTTTGAGAACTTAATGCGCAATATTCGAAAACTTAATCGCAACATCTGGCACATAGGGTATTCGGGTATTGTTAAAGTGCAAACTTGGATATAAACGATATTTTGATTAGATCAGTACGCATAACACATGGCACGTAACATGTTCCGCTGTAACATGGTCTCATTTAACGCAATTCTATCACGCGGTCATTAAAAATATGTTTCCATTCGCTTCCTCTCCCGTCACAGCGGTTTTTTTTCTGTATTATCTTTGATGCTGATTAAAGTCGTAATAGTGAGGATGATTTCCGAGACTTCGTATGCGTCACTTAAGTTGTAAACCTTGATTAGTGATATCAGTCGGTGAAATACAAGACAGTGAAACTTAGTCAAGAAACTGTTGCAGACTGGCGAATCAGTCATGTGTACTGGGAACCTGTGTCTTTGATAAATTCGGTTTAACCGTAATTCAGCCAAAATTATTATCGAACCAGTGGAACTCAGCCACCGCAATAACGATCAGGTCGATATCGGTATTCATTGTAGCAATTTCTCCTTTTTTTCACTAATGTGAAGTCATGTTGACTACTTCAAGTTTACAGTGTGCTTCCGGCTTGTCGAAGTCTATCGAGTATCCCTAAAAAAAAATTATAACGAATTTCCAAGTACAAAATAAACCGTATTCGCGATAGGCTATTCCAGCGCTGATATTGCTTACAGAATTCGTGATGGCTATAAAATGTTCACGGTAAAATTAGCACATTTGAAAGCTTACTTATGATCTACTTGTTTGCACGTTGTGTATTTTCCTACCTTATGCAAAATTATCATTTTAATGGGCCTCAACACTTCATTTATGCGTCGGTGAGGCGAAACTGTGAAAATATTGGAAAAGAAAATATTTTACAAACCTGGTCATTTTCATACTTCGATGCATTAAAAAGAAACAGGAAGCGTAAGTGATGATTTAAGTTATCACAAATTATAACCTAGCACTTTTTTATTTTGTCATTAAGATATGGAACTACTTTCCATGCATGCGTTACCAACTTTGCTGGGCGCATGTCACTCAGTGCGCTCGTTGAAATATATGAAGTTAGGAGCAGTGATTTTTCCTAAAGTTGATTTCAAAAGTGAACTGCCTTTAAGAGGCATCATGCGAGCAAATGCAAAAAGTCTGTAGGAAGGTTCACTGCAGGGCCCTTGAGTAAGTAGTTTCTTATGTATCTGATACGTATATTTTGAGATGCGACACTTTCAAAAAGTCGTATTTAGCAGTTTTGGAGTGCTCTGAAATGGTGGTTCTAATACGCATGGCGTCTTGAAATCACTCAACAGCCCTCGACTGAAGTATGTGTTATATTCGACGGATGTTTAATAGTTTCGTGGGGAAGAGTATGTTTCGAACATACTGCAGCGCAGTTAGAGCGGCAGGCAGGCAGGCGGGCGCCTTAAATTCGTTTTACGATGTAAAGCACGTACGTAATGAACGTGTACGCAGCGAAATCAGTGAAGGTATTCTTACGACGCTGTTCAAGATCATCGCATTACGTGTCGTGTAGGATCACACTCGACGAGTAAACGTGTAGGAAACGGTCTTCAGTCAATAAAATTACAAGAAAAAAGAAGAATAAGATGTAATATAATTTTATTTATTTCAATATATAATTACTAAGAGTAAACTTAAATTTTTTATTTTATTTTTATCCTTTAAAAAATACGTTTAACTTGTATACCTGAATAAATTACTACTTCACAAAAATAAAGTAAATTTATATTAACCTGCTATTAGTTGTACGTAAAACGAGTACATTTATTATAAACCATCACGTTTTTGTAAACGTTCTATGCGGACGTCCATTACATGTACCCAAAATGGATTGTGTACTGACCTTTAGTCACTGGAGGATCTAGGGCCCTTCTTGCGTGGGTAGCATGCACTACGTACACATCACATATTTACCTGTACACCTTCAGTTTTAATGCTATATATAAATGTAGTAATACGTTGAGTAGCTATCTAAAGACGTTTGAAAATATCCTGTTACTATTTCAAGTGCATATCTTAAGAGTGGGTTGGATTTGCGCGTGCAAGGTCAAGAAGCGAGGGTGTGATACGGGCGACACTAACACGCACACTTAGTGCCTCGTCGCTCCTATGCGCAAGGCGTGCAGTGTTTCCGTCGTGACGCTGTACTGTGCAAATTAGATCTGTAACATAGGGGTTTTATTACACGCGATGAAAGACCGCAGATTGAACTACGCCCGTATCTTTGTAATTTTCTCTTACCGCTTAAGAAAGCTGCATACACAAGCTTTAAAAATCCGATTTCTTTGACCATTTTCACGAATTCTTTTCTCCAAGAATACACTTAACAGGACAAAAGTAAAACAGTAGGGGCATAGATAATAGTTCTTCATATTTTCTGACAAGAAGTCGTATTTGCAGAACATTTACTTACCGAGATACTCGTATTCGCGCAAAAAAACTATTTCCCGGGTCACATTGTTACATAAAGTGTTTTTTGTACAAATTTTAATAACAGGAAAATTACGGATGTATTAAAATTTATACTGAACGAAAATACATAAAAGAAACTCATGTTTATTTACTCGTATTTGCTGCCTTGTAGCATTGTTCTTCCCTTCAAAGGGCACAAAGTGGTTTTTTATTCAAAAGCGATTTGTAAAAGGTGGCTAAGACACGCCTAAAACATTTAATATTTAATATATATATTTTTTACTTTCCAGTAATATAAACTCTGGTTTCTTTCTTTGAAATCGTGTTAATTAAAACTGTAATGTTGAACAGTTACTCAACGAAATTCACACAAATTTCCAATAGCTATCCTAGACAAGACACAGGTTTCGTAAAATAAAAATAAAAAATTTTTAAACGTAATCGTGCTATTTCCCATGCCTATCACCTCGCATAAAAAGTGTATTTTAGACTAACCACATTTTGAACATCCCTTCCCAAATATAATCAAAGGGGAAAAAACATTTGCCTACAATACCATATAAAGTGTAACCGAACCAGCAGCGCGAATGTGCTTGGAAACACATTTGGTACGGTTTTTAATATCTGTTTGTGTTTTGTAATTTTTCTTGTCAAATTTAATTGTCAGTGTAGTGTTTTCTGTTAGAATTATCAAATATCACTCAATTCGCCAATCCACTAATGGCTTCTCACGGATAATTGAACACTTTTAAAATCAGCCTTTGATAAGCTCACTGCTCCTATACTGCCACACTGAGTGTCATGCGCCTTGAAATTTTGGTTACGACGTTTGCAAAATAACTCCATGTTTTAACGTTTTATTAAAAGCGATAGGTAGACATGCGAATATTAAAATTGTTTATTTTACTTTCTCTTTTTGAAATGCATATCATCATGTACGAGTGAGCAAATAAGTAAAATATGTATTTCTAAAAAGTTCACAATTTGACTTGACCAACGCATAAATAAAGTGAACAAGCCCATCATGTTCATTTTACATGTGGCGGAGGAATACACTATGATCTAAAGCAGAGCTTTCAACTGTACTCAGTTTACCGTTAATTGTCTATAGAGATAATTTTCGAGTCACCGCTGCTTGTCTGGGAAGAGCAAGCATAACATTAGAACAGCGGCCACTTGTTTATGAGCCGCTAAATGTTGCAAAACTATGCATGTTTTTTTTTTATGGGTCGTGGTGGCTGAGTGCCTCCCACCAAGGCTAACCGGGTTCAATTCCCGGCCGGGTCACCGGATTTTCGCTTGTGGGAATCGAGCCGGACGATGCAGCTGGTCAGCGGGTTTTCTCGGGGATCTCCCGTTTCCCCCGCCCCTTCATTCCGGCGCCGCTCCGTACTCACTTCAATCGCCCTCATCGGCTCTCAAGACCTCGCTGTTAAGAGTCGCACAAATTTCTTCACTCACTTAACTCACTTTTATATTATTTCTACACGCTTTCGTATTATTGCGATCACGCCTACGAGTTTATTACCGCCTAAAAATGCCTCACGTCATGTTGGACAAGCAGAACTCCGATCAAAAATATGAAAATATGTTTAAAGCATCATACCGTGAATTACACCGTGTTACCAATTTAAAATCACGAAATTTTTAAATCTCATATTTTATTAGAAGACAATTCTCTAAACAAAAATATGGCATAAAACGGTTCCAGTTTTGAAAATCACACAACTTACAAAATTTTCTACCAATAATTCCAATACGCTTTGAGTTATAAAATTTTTGTCATGGTACATCCTAAACGATATAACATTTTATAAACTGCGAAAGGCAGATTTTGAAACACGAACGTTTTTTTACCGGATGTAAATCCACAAGTAAGCGCAATTTTTCTGATAACAATATCAAAGTGTTGTGTGTATCAGACGTTCTAGCATGCGTGCAAATAAATAGAACTATTTTAACGTGTGCGATGAAATCTGTACTTATACCCTTTTGTAAAATGATGTTCTTTATCTCAAGTGACTTCCTTTATCTCTGGGAAAACAAAGAGTGGTATACGCCATAGGCTGAAAGGGCGGGGATACCAGATATTTCCACCGATAATAAATAAAAGACGAGATCGGAGCTGTGGAAACTGCGCGCACAACAAAAAAAAAAAAAAGATGTGGAGAAATAATCTCTCCCCCCCCCTCCCCCCAGGACGATGCAGTTGTGCTGAGAACCTGTTCGGTCGATACTAGTTTGGGGATGGTAGGCGGGGTTGTGTACTTTTTTTTTTTTTGTGCGCGCGTTGCGCGAAGGCTAGGGCCCGCGCCGTTTGATGCCGCTGGAGTGGCGGTAATGCAGTGTAATGGCGGGATCAGTGGCCTTAAGCTCCGAAACCGCGCGCAGTTTCCAAAGTGTATTTTGGTTCAGTGCGCCGCTCCCAAAGCTTACGCTCAATTCAAAACAAAAACTTTTTTAATGCACCCAGAAGCGCCGAGGAATTTTGCTTGTTTATTTTTTTTTTGTGGCTAGCAAGTTTGTGGCGCTAAAAGAAGGTACAATTCTACCGCTCGTAAAGCAAAACCTTCGCGAAACAAAGCATTTTTTTTTTTGCTACTCTTTAAACTTTTTCTTCAATTTATATTATGCATGTACCACTGATATAACATTGCGTATTCGGTAACGGGAAACGAAATGCTAATTCTTAATTAAATATATTTTTTGACATCTTCCAATTTGAATATATTATAAGAACATTGAAATAAAGTTAAACAACATTTTCAAAGCACATTACTATAATTACTGTAACTGCATAAGGACGAATTTTTTTCAGTGACATATAAGTAAGGAACATTCTTTTCTTTTCCTACATAGAATAATTCTGTGATGGATCCACGATATCATGTTATTACTGACAAGCTGCCAGTCTACATTCATAATAAAACTGGAGGAATGACTATGTTGTTTGATTAAACTAAGCATTTCAATAATGTAAACTATTAAAATTTAGTAGCTTACCCGTACTGGTGCCTAATAACCCCCCTTAATTTAGTAGCTTACCCGTACTGGTGCCTAATAACCCCCCTTGATTTAGTATCTTACCCGTGCTGGTGCCTAATAACCCCCCTTAATTTAGTAGCTTACCCGTACTGGTGCCTAATAACCCCCCTTAATTTAGTAAGCTTACCCGTACTGGTGCCTAATAACCCCCTTAATTTAGTAGCTTACCCGTACTGGTGCCTAATAACCCCCCTTAATTTAGTAGCTTGCCCGTACTGGTGCCTAATAACCCCCTTAATTTAGTAGCTTACCCGTACTGGTGCCTAATAACCCCCCTTAATTTAGTATCTTACCCGTACTGGTGCCTAATAACCCCCCTTAATTTAGTAGCTTACCCGTACTGGTGCCTAATAACCCCCTTAATTTAGTAGCTTACCCGTACTGGTGCCTAATAACCCCCCTTAATTTAGTAGCTTACCCGTACTGGTGCCTAATAACCCCCCTTAATTTAGTAGCTTACCCGTACTGGTGCCTAATAACCCCCCTAATTTAGTAGCTTACCCGTACTGGTGCCTAATAACCCCTTAATTTAGTTGCTTACCCGTACTGGTGCCTAATAACCCCCTTAATTTAGTAAGCTTACCCGTACTGGTGCCTAATAACCCCCCTTAATTTTCTGCAAATAAAATTTACAAACAGCGACTTTACTGATGTTAAGGATTTCACGTTAAATTAGACTCGGTAACAAGGGCATATATTCCTACTTGTTTACGTATCTGATGCATGTTGTCTATTTCAACGACGTGTGTTTGACTGGGAGGTACTAATCAGATAATAATTATGTGTCAACTAATAAGGTGAGCTGCATGACTTGCCAGAGCTAACGTAGTGTGGATTCCTCGGATTTCAGTACACCGTTCATATAGCTCTGCAGACAGCGAACCAGTTACTAACTAACAAGCTGTTGCCTACACTCTAAATGTGAATCAGTGAGAATTTCACTGTTTCAATCAGTCAGCAGTACCTGACTGATTTAACAGCCACTTCCGTTAGTTTAACTGATGAATCAGTGAAGAAAGTTCACGTTTCCTTCACTTATTGATTCAGTGACATTTTCCACTGATTCATCAGTCATTTCTTCCACTTTTTTTTTCAGTGTTTTGTTTTTTGGCTGATGGATCAGTTAAACAGCGTGTAAAAATGGCCTTTTAAAAACGTGTATCAAGTGAAATAACAACCATTAAACTAATAAAACCAACACAAAATACTCTCTAAAATGTGTTTCGTCTTTCAAAACACCATTTTACAAGGAAATATGAACATTCGGTCTTTCATTCCGTTTTTTACACTTCTGATTTCGTTTGCATGTAATCATAGCAGCGCTCTGTTTGAAGGTTTAAACTCCATTTAATGTGGCAAAGAGTGTACTCTCATATATACTGTTCGTTTTAACAATCCTAACGATAACAACTTAACCAAAAACGAAAAGTACGGGCAAGTAAGGGAAATCTTGACGATTTCGTTAATCGTGGCACGGCAATGCAGAAGGTCAGGTAACGGCTTAAAATCGACGTGGAATAAGAGTGTGAGTACAATCCTGGCTATCTCCGAAAAATTATTTAATTGTTTAAATTACGGTAAACTGTGCCATTTAATTAGTAAACAATAGCAAATATGTTTGGTTCACGTAATTATTTGGGTAAAATTCAATAAAATCAATATTTAATTCGCCACTGTAGTGAAATCGGTGAAATTGTTTCACGTCATTTATTCAACCAGTGAAATTTTTTCACTGAAACAAAGATTGGGTTTCCACTGATTCTAAGTGGAGACATTTTCACTGATTTGAGTAGTTGAATTTCAATGCGAATGAGTGGTTTTCCGTTGATTCCAATTTAGTGTTCAGTAAAATCTGAATTTTGCACTGTAAATCAGATCCAGGGACATTTTTATTCAGGAAAATTTGCTTTGGTGTGTTAATGTCAGTCACGGAAACAAACACCTAGTAAAGTAGTCTCGTGTTCGTTCTTATTAGAATTTAGGTAATTCCAGCAATTTACACCTTTGGAGTTTAATTAACTCTTCAGTGTAGGTACTGAAATTTAAAGAAGTGAATTGCGATTGGTTAATGCCTAATAAATACAAACTTGACGTATCTTGGTAGCCAGTAATTTTTCTACATGAACCGGTTGATATAAAAATTGACACGTGTCCGAACATCTTTCTCTTCCTTACGCTGCTCCAATATCTTTACGTCGCTGGCCTTATATTTATTTTCCTCCGTAGTGTCGGAGTTTCCTCCAGTTTACATCGCTTTTCCTCCGTAGTGTCGGAGTTTCCTCCAGTTTGCATCGCTTTTCCTCCGTAGTGTCGGAGTTTCCTCCAGTTTGCATCGCTTTTCCTCCGTAGTGTCGGAGTTTCCTCCAGTTTGCGTCGCTTTTCCTCCGTAGTGTCGGAGTTTCCTCCAGTTTGCGTCGCTTTTCCTCCGTAGTGTCGGAGTTTCCTCCAGTTTACGTCGCTTTTTCCTCCGTAGTGTCGGAGTTTCCTCCAGTTTACGTCGCTTTTCCTCCGTAGTGTCGGAGTTTCCTCCAGTTTGCATCGCTTTTCCTCCGCAGTGTCGGAGTTTCCTCCAGTTTGCATCGCTTTTCCTCCGCAGTGTCGGAGTTTCCTCCAGTTTGCATCGCTTTTCGTAAGTACTCTTCCTTGTTGCCAAGGCATTCTCAAATTTTCGCGTGTGTCCTTTATTCCCGATATATCTGGCTCTTCGTACGTTGTCTCCACTGTGCCGAATATTCACCTGAGTATGTGTCCTTTGTGTATATTTTAATTATTCTGTATAGGTATAGTTTTTATTCGATTTTCTGTATGTTCCCTCTCCTGAGTTCAGTGCTTAATTCTTAAATGTTCATAAGTTCGTTCCCTTGATCCTTTTAATATTCCTATCTAGTCTTATGTGCTCTTTTCCCCGTATTAGTTCTTGCTGTAACTAAGCAGAACCTTGATAAAAAATACAAATGAAATTACAAAAACTCTACTGTTTGAATTCCAGCGTGTTACCAGTTAATAATCACGAAAATATACTTGCCGTTTTATTTGAAGACACATCTCCGAATAATGACAATGCAAACATGTATTCCAGCTTAGAAAATCACACATCATACCAAAATTTCTTAAATATGTATGCAGTTCTTGATATCTTCAAATTCATTGCAATATAATACGAGAAATATTAAAAAAAAAAAAAACGTAAAATTTCATAGCACAGTAAAAATAATCCCTGTAACTGCACGATAAGTTTTTTTTTTTTTTTTTTTTTTCAGTCCTTCCTCACCCTCTCGGTAGCTGGAGCGATGCAGCGCAGTCATACTACTCGCCTCCCGCCCAAAGCGAACTGGGTTCGACTCCCCGTGGATTAACCCGGTTTTTATCACGTGGGGAGACATGGCGGGCGTTGCCGATGGCTGGCGGGTTTTTTTCTGGGCATTCCCATTTCCCTCAGCCCTTACATTCCGCACTTGCTCCATCTCCACCTCACTTCACCATCTTCTGAGTCCTCACCTCGAGGGGCCGGGGGGGGGGGGGGGGAGGCTTCGCCATTTTTAATTTTGTAAAATGTTCGCCTGCACTCACTAAATCTGCATCAGTTATTTCGATCAACGCAATTATTTTATTCGTTCTCCAGTTTAATGAGCTGTTATCTAGTTGCGAACCAGTGACTGTTTCAATTTTCTTAAAGTGTAGTTGATACATTTTTACATGTTTTACGTCGGGACAAAGAAAAAAAATCATATTAAAAAAACGATTTTAATTATTTATTTCTTCACTGCTGCTATTAGTAGATGTCATTTGTATAATCACCCTCAAATAAAAATAATTTATATATTCTCGGCATGGAAGCTGCAACCACTTGATAAAGATCGAGAAACTTCGTTAAACATTTTGTGATGGAACTTAAGCCGACAATTTGATAAATCTAAAATGGTGGAGACGTTCCCTCTTTAACCCTTTCGTGCCTACCTTATGTAATTATTTGTGTATTATTTTGTTTCAGGTGTTGCAAACAAGAAATATTTTGGTGAGTGCTGTACTTCAGTCAGCAAAGCACTTGTTTCTTTGCACACTGAGCTGTATGCTTTGCATTTTTTTCTATTAATATGAACAGTTCGTGGCCTGAAACAATAGCAAAATTAACCTTTGAGAAAGCACTGTATTTATGCGTGTTTGGTTCCCCCCCCCCCCCACTAAATATGCCATGTATCGCAGGTGTTTTATGCTTGTGTTAACGTTAAACTACCTAATTTTTGGTTAAATAAAACATTTACTAATTGTTTTATTAACATGAGTAAAAACAGACAGAAATAGGTGTGTTCGCAATGCCTAGTAAGAGATAGTTGCTATGCATATATTAATAAAGTGACCGCAAACGAATGAAGTACGTCGCCCTGTTACTATAATTTTCTAGACTCGGTTAAGTGACTGACATGAAGAGATTTTGGCGGCTCTTAACAGCGAGGTCTTGAGAGTCGATGAGGGCGATTGAGTTGAGAATGGAGCAGCGCCGGAATGAAAGGGGCGGTGTGAACTGGAGATCGTCGATAAAGCCCGCTGACCAGCGGCATCGCCCGGCACGATTCCCCCATGCGAATATCCGGAAGTGACCCGGCCGGGGATCGAGCCCGGTTCGCCTTGGTGGAGGCGAGCAGGCTAACCGCTCAGCCACCGGGGCCCCAAAGACTCCCTTCAGGTTACTTCTATTCAGGTTCGGAAGATCGACGTTAAAAGTTTGGCAACCATAAATTTCCGCCGCTAGGTAAGCGCTAGTGACGTACGTGTACCGGAATTTTCTCTAAATAAAATTTTTAAGTTTAAAATAAAAATAATTGCAATAATCAGAAATGAGTATAAAATAACTTCGTAACTTAGTGAAGTCTTTTTTCTTTTATTATTCGCGTAGCTTACAATTTTAATTAAAAATTAGGTGTACTGTTAGGAACACTGTACGCCTAGTGATGGAAATATTCCCTATACCAAACACACCCATAAATATCTCGTTTTTTCCTATAGGCTGTTCACGGTAAAATTTGCACTTTTGAAAGCCCTGCTTAAGATCTAATTGTGTGCACGTCGAGAATTCATCCGCCTTATGTAAAATGAACGTTGCCATGGGCCTCGTCGCTTTATTCATGCGTCGGTCAAGTGAAACTGTGAAATCAATAGACAATAAAAGGAAAATTGCACAGATCTGGCACATTAGAAATAAAGAGAAAGTGAAATAAATAATTTATGTCATTATAAGCGGTTACCTAACACTTTTCATTCGACGTTAAGATATTGAACTACTTTACCTTCGTCGCTACCAATTTTGCTGGGAGCGTGTCACTCAGTGCGCCCGCTAAAATATATGCAGTCAGGGGCAGTAACTCTTTTCTAAGGGGGTCCACGATGGCTGAGCGGTTAGCCTGCTCGCCTCCCACCAAGGTGATTCGTCTTCAATCCCCGCGACCTGGTCACTCCTAATTTTCGCATTTGGGAATCGTGCCGTTGGTCGGCGGGTTTTCTGAGGGACGTCCCGTTTACTCCGCCGTTTACTGCTCCATACTCACCTCAGTTACCCTCATCAGCTCTCAAGACCTGGATGTTAAGAGCCGTCTAAATCTCTTCACTCATTTCTGAAGTTGATTTCCAAAGTGCTCATTTTATCGCGAACAGCCTTTAACATTAGTATAATTAATCATAACTCGATTAAGCTTTGCGTGAGGCGGAGGAATGCCCTGGAAGCAGAACCTTAGCAGGCCTCCATAAAGTTGGAAGTACCCGTGAATTGACTATAGATAGAGCTAAGAGTATTTCGCGGACTCATTTGGTAGCAAACTAAGCTTTACTGTGTCTCATATACACTCAAGACACTATCGTTTGCTTATTGGTTGCTACGATCAAGTGAGGCCTTTGTACAAGACTGTTCAAAGCTCACTCACATTGCTGCTCCGTACTTGTTACTGATTCACAGTTAAACAGGGCGTGTCTAAATAACTACTGCCCAATCGCAATAGTTGTAAAAAAGAAGTGTTTGAAGTCTACCTCCCAGCCAAATGAATTCGCGAAACACTCGTGGCTGTAACTATAGACTATATTGTTCGTACTGTGTGTGAGTGGGTTGAGCGACGTCTGAACTGGCTGGACTCGTGTGAACAGGTCGGCCGCCGCCGCGGGTCACGTGGTGGCTGGAGAACGCGCTGCTCGACGACTCGTACGAGACGCTGGGCGACGCCCGCGTCCAGAACGCCTTGCGCCTGGAGAGGCTCCAGCGCCGCCAGCTCAACACCGTCTTCACCTGCCAGGCGTCCAACAACAACCTGGTGGCGCCCATCTCCAGCGCCGTCACGCTCGACATGAACCGTGAGTACCAGAGACTGCAGTAGTGACGACGTTCCTGGAACGGTGACAACCAGTGACAGTGACAGTTACGTCACAGTGATGAATACCAGTGACTCTGTCGCTGCTTGTCATCTTCCCTTATTTTATTTATTGTACCTACTCCTTTCTTTGTAAACCATAATAACAAATGCCTCGGATAACATTAGAAAGAACAGATAAAACTTTAGAATATTTTTTTATACAGTTCAGTGTACAATTTTATAGAGTTCAGTGTCCACCGCCACATTCTGAGGTATCTACCTCAGCACGATGCCATCTGTTTGTGAACTACGGATAGAGACGTTCGCAATGTACACGAACATGTTTTTGTGAGGAATCTGAAAGAAGAAAAATTTTTAATACAAAAAATTGTCTTAAAATTGATTTTAAAAAAATTTTTTTACCGAATTTTTTTTTGGAAATATATTTTGATATATTCTATTGTATTATTTTGCAGACCCGTAGATATGTATTACATTTTATTTATTTGTTTTGAAAGGGTTTTAAAGTTCGTTTAAATGTCGGTTATTTGATCATATTTGCGGAGTATTTGTTTGTGTTTAATCTTAATGTGATAGTCGTTATCTAACGATGACATTCGAAATTGGGAACAGCGAAGAGCACTACTTTATAAACAAATCTGTAATACTTAAACACCACGACAATTTAAATAATTCTAACATTGCAATGTAGATCTTGCGACTGCTAAAGGAAACGGCTAGATGCAACAAGAGGCACGGAGCCAAATGGACCATTCCTACCGAACCACCTTCGCGCGGCTGGCTAGACCTGGCCGAATCGGCGCATCATCTGATCTTTGCCAGTGACAAGGAAGGCAAGGAAGGAACTGTACAGATTCGCGCAGCAAGCCGACCGCGACTGATAGACAGCTATTGGCGACGTAAATAATCCCTGGCGCTGGTCGCCAACACGTGGGGACCGGTCGACGCCATAGACTAAAGATGAGGTAGACCGCCTGGTCGTCTTCTGCGCATCTACTCAATATTGCACAGTTATCAAAGTCACGTTGTCAGCAATGACGAGCGTGTTTGTTTACATCTTGATTTTCAAAAGACAAGCACTTTCAATTGGATTTCATATAAATGCATTCCAAATTGGCTATAGGAAGTATTCAAACATCTGAAAGCACTTGTTTACTAAACAGTATTCTAACCTCAAATCAAATCCACGCCGTCTTTGCTAGGCGTGTTCGCAGAAAAGCAGTTCAATGTTGCTGTGCGGAGCCAGCGAGATCGGTCTACCTCATATCCAGTCTATAGTCAGAGCCGTCGTTGTAGCTGTGACTTGGAATCTTCTATCACGACACAGTGTCAATTGTGAAGCAATGACAAAATCGCCGTGATAGGAAATATTACCCATTCTTAGTGAGTGCCGTCTCCTTCCGCTCCGCTGTCTATTCTCTCCCCGTGCCTGGCAACTACACAGTCAAAAAAATTCGTTACATACCTTTTTTTGGGTACTAATTGTGGAGATTTTCACGTAGCTATACAAATGAAATATTGTATATTTATAACATATTATTTTTAAAAACATACAACATTGTTTATGTAGCTCAATCTTTATAATATACTTGAAATCAACAACACTTGCTTGTTAAAATTCAACATTAGTTTTTGCGCATTCTGCAGTAATGTTTTGTGAAATTTACTGTAATTTACGTGTAGTATTACAAAAACATATTTGTCCATTAGTATCCAAAGAATTTCTTCTATAAATACGGAAAAAAATTACAGTGTAGCATATAACGAACTCTGAACAAAGCCCCTTGCGTGATTCGCCAGCGCAACATGACACATTTGACATTTACATACTTGATAAGCTTTCAGCAGGTACTGAAGGGAATCATCCCGAATCAGGACGGACATCTGGAAGAATACACATCTGGTAACATTTTAAAAATCTTATCTCTGTTATACATAAATAAAGTTATAACGACAAATAAAAACAATCTTTGTAACCAGATGTTTTAATTTTGCGTTCGCGAATCGTCTGGAATGCATGTTTATTTTTCGAAAGAATACAAATTTGAAAATGGAAGAGATTTAAAAAAAAACAATATACGATACGCTACATCTCGGTTTACACGTCAGGAAAATGTGAGTTTTAAGCAATTATTTTTGTTATGCTATATTTGTTTGATAAAATGTGCAGCTTTCTGGGACTAATATTAAAATGACAGACTTCGAATCTTATATTTGCTTTTCTGAGAAGGTGGCTTTGAAATATTGCATAGAGAAGTTTTTGAAATGACTGTATAACAGTACCCTTTGACATGGTTATAAATACACATGTGTATAAACAAGCGCTGTCAGAACCACATCTCCCTGTGAAGCGATCCAAATATCATTATAATCATGTCCATAGATACTACTGTACGTGTTGGCAACAGGATGCTCAGTCTGGAAATTGTTTACTATGTGTTTTGTTTTCTTTCAACTGCAGTCTATGCACATCTCCCGGTGTATGTGATGAGAAATGTTTCCGTAATCAGTTACAATATTTAATATCTGAACGGCGGTACATAAAGAATTACTTTTTTTAAGTTATATCGTGAACCCGTAACTGTCCTTTCATTCTGAAAAAAGTTTATTGCATGACTACATAATCTGAAAATGCAAATTATTTCCTTTCCGTGCATATTTTAAAGATTGAATTCGAATTTCGAGAACATTTCTTGCCTGCATACAAGGGTTTCGTTTAATTCTGCAACGAGATAATAATACGTACAATAACGATATGCACAGGATATTCTTTTTTATTCACTTTAAGATAATTTCATGAGATAAGATATTTTATTAATGATGAAAGTCAGCAACTTGCTAGTGAAACAGAGAATAATTCATTTTAGTTAAGGAATTAGTTCTTGTACGGGAAACGTTAGAGTGCGCTGTGCCAAACTGTTCTTGGAAACTATTACCATTGCAGGTATTTATGACGTCCAGCGGAAAATATAAATTTTTCAATTGTCTCTTTTAACCATTAATTTCGAAGGTTTTACACACAGTGATAATGACCAGCTTTGTATAATACGAGAGTTTGTTGGCGCCTGAAAAAGACTAGTGTTAAACACTTATCAATAATGTGTAATTAGCCACGATCATGATAAATGCTGCCAGTGTTCAAAGGCGCGATTCCATACGAGAGATCGGCCCCACGGTGTTTCGTTTCGCATTATTTGAATACAATTTACAAAAAGAGGGAAACAGTCCCACCATAAAACAGAGAGATATTTTCGGCCAGGAAATTGCACGAATTAATTATTAGTTCCAGGTAATAATACGTTTCGAAAAGAGGTTATTTTTTAAACTTTAATTGCTAATTCTTGACGTATGAAGTATGATGGTTTGTAAATGTCTGTGGGTTGAAAGCGCTGTCAAAGCACACAGCTTTAAATGATTAATTAATTAATGGCAGTGGCGTGTTGTATTAGCATCATAGGATGTTCGCGGTTAAGCACTTTTCAAAGCCTTGCATTGATTTCGCATCAACGCCGTTGTGTATTCCACCGCAGCATGTCAATATAAACTTCGCTGTTGCTTTCACCTAATGTTTTCATCGACTGCTCAGACGGTTTACTGCGCACTTTTGAAATCAACCTTTGAAAAATGCCACTGCCTTTAACTGGGTGTATTTGAACGGGCGCACTCACTGGCCTGTGCATAGTTAAGTTGGTAACGACTGACGATAAGAAGTTCGTTATCTTAACTTCAACTTAAATGTGTAAGGTAAACATGTGCGAATATTGAAATGATTTCTTTGTTGTCGGTTTTTTTAATACATGTAAGTAACTGTAGTAATTGAAAATTTCACAGTCACACTTTGCCGCCGCATGAATAAAGTGAACCGGCCTACGGCAATATTGATTTTTTTTTATGGTGGAAGAATACACTATGTGTATACGAGTATATCTTAAAAAAGAGCTTTCAAAAGTGCTCAGTTTACAGTCAGAAACTAATGCTATCAATGCTCAGCAAGTATAAACCATAAAAGTAATATTTATTGTCGTTAGAAATACAAAAACGTACAAGCTCATTTCACGGACTACGAACATCAATTTATTAACATTGGTTAATTATTTTTCTACTTCGATACCAATACCCTAATTTTTGTGTTCAAACGTAAGGTGATAATTTTTAATGCGTGCGTGGCTCTAATTTTCACCATTCGTTCGCATAGGGTCGATGCGCTTGTTGATAATTCCGTGTATTTAGCCTTCCATACAGCAGACGAATTACTTAAACCATCGTTAATAAATAAAGAAAATATATTCTGCCCGTTTAAGTGCTTTCGACTGACACGCACTTTCAGTCGAGTATTACGAAACTATATTTTCCCACAGAATTCAAAACGATAGTGACGATTTTTGGAGACATCAAAATCCCCTTTAAAACTGTGTATGCCTTGGTGTTCAAATGTCTTACAGGTGACTTTCATTGCACATGTACAACTTACAAACGAATCGCTGTAAAATGCCGTTACACTTTGAAAGAAGAAAATTCTTGTGACGATACTGAATCGCTGCATCGAATTAGTCTAGATTTATAAAGCCTACTTCAATAGAAATTTTTATCTCTCGGTGGAAGTTTCATGAATATCCGTTGAGGCATATAGTTATTACGGTGCGGCACCTAACAACAATACGTTTTGATCTTATTATTTCTTAGCGCCATTTTATATATGTACTAAAAGCGCTGCCATTTTAATGCCGCGTAAACGTCGATTGAACAGGACAGTGGGCATCGCTTAGTTGATCAAATACAAGCGTTTCAAAATGCTAGATATATTTTCAAAGTTCTCTTATGTTGGCTGAATTTTATATTTGTTCCATTTCAGACTTTTTTTTTTTTTTTTTTTTTTTTTTATTTTGTAGAGCTCTTCAGAAAACTTATAAGAGTTCTAATACACACAAGTAATATACCGAAAATGCAAAGATCTTAACACACAATCCTGACAAATCGCAACATTTCTTGCCACAAAGGGAGCAAACAATAGTAGAATTGCAGCGACTTGGATACACGGAGGGCTGCAATGTACAGTGTTTACTATGGCTAAATATACTTGAGCAATTCTATGGCCTCCAACCGATACTTGTATACAGTAGGTTTCCTTACGAAAGCGCGTTCGCTTTATAAAAAGGCTACGAAAAGTAAGGGAATACTTTTTCACGTTTAAATATACATAATTTTGTTTAAAAAAAAAAAAAAAAACCTCATGACATTTTCTCACCTGCATAGTGTGTATCGTTAAAATCGCCTTGGACCTATCGGTATGTCTCCACGCATGTAACGCACCTGATACGGTAGCATTATTAGAAACATGTACATGCCAATGTCTGTGTGCCATATTATTTTCCTAATGTGTTTTTTAAAGAGAGGCTCTTCCAGAGTTCTTAGATTTGAAAACATAAACTTTTAGAAAGAAGTCAAGACATGGATATTCTATAGCTGAAATCGCCTCCTCCATAACTGGCACGTAGTCTATGCAGTGTTCAGTTTAAAATAAATGTATTTTACGAACAATAAATATGTTCGAGATTTTGCGGGGTTCGCCATATTTGCGCGCTGTCACACGTCCGCCATCTTGGATTCAGTGCATGCTCTCTTATAGTAGCAACAACCTGACACGGTCGTGGAAGGTCCTCAATAACTAAAAGTGTTCCGCTCAGCTCGCTGGCAAGCACACAAAATGGCGGAATGACTGGGCGCCAGTTCAGATCCTCGAACCGCCCTGTAAGAATTACTCTTGACCGAGTCTCGCTAATGGACGCATTCTGGCACGCGAAGAGTGATATAGGCTATTCACGGTAAAGTGAGCACTTTTGAAAGCCCTCTAATTTGAAATAATAGTCAATAAATATATTTCATTTTAGCCTTCGACGTTAATTTCCGAAAGCGGCCGGATATACACACTGCGTTTATCACTTACATGGCAATGTTTATTTAGAAGGGTGCTTAAAGGATAGGAAATGGATGAAATAAAAAAGTTACTAGGGACTTAAAAGTGTTCACTTTACCGTGAACAGCGTAAAAGAGGTGTCGTACTCAAGGGAAGAATCGAGTGTCTTTGCCTTTCGCAGATCAGTTCCTATAATCATTTCGCGGTTAATTACAAATGTTCTGAAATTTTACTAAAGTTCTACTTCCAGGATATTCCTCCGCCTCATGCAAATAAATCTTAACCGAGTCTATAAAATAACAGTAAAGGGACAACATACCGAATTCGTGCGCACTCGCCTTAGTAATATTTTACATAAGAATGATTTATTACTGGGCATTACCAACGCACCAGTTTTCTCCCTTGTTTTATTAATGTAAATTATAAACGGAAAATTACTTTTCATTGATAAAATCTAAATTAAATTTCAATTCAACGAAAAATATGCTACTTCTATGTCGTTTTACTTTAACACAAGTGTAAAACGTTTGTGATGCATAATTTAATTAGGAAACATATTAATCATGTCATGCAAGGGGAGATTTGTCAAGGGTTTGATTCAAAAAGTGTGCAGAAACCGCGAGCCTCCTGTCCTTCGACGCTGCTTTGGCACGGGTAAGGTTTGTATCACTCAGGTCGGAAACCTCGAAGCTAACGGTTTCGCAAATTAAATTTTCCCCGCCAGGGTAGCACTAGTATTACACGTGTACCGGATTCGTCCGTTTTGTATAGGTTGTTGAATTCAACCTA
This sequence comes from Dryococelus australis, assembly GCA_029891345.1. Taxonomy (NCBI): domain Eukaryota; kingdom Metazoa; phylum Arthropoda; class Insecta; order Phasmatodea; family Phasmatidae; genus Dryococelus; species Dryococelus australis. Next base: position 115,063,361 of record CM057001.1, read on the forward strand.
AAAAAAAAAAAAAAAAAAAAAAAAAATTAGGTTTTGCTAGGTTGCGGACACGGCCGTTTATTTTGCGTGAATACGTCCACGTTGACGCGCTCGGACGCCTTCATGTTTATTTTACGTTCCCGGCACCGCTTCACTCGATCATATGGGGTTTTATGGTTATCACTGGATTGCTTTCGAGATGCTCTTTCCAACCGTATACGATTTCTGTATTTCGACTGACGAGTCTAAGCCAAAACTTTTTTTTACATTAAACTCACACAATTTCACCATACCCAAGCCACACAAATGTTTTTATACACGCAATCGATTTATCTTGACGAGAGCTGCCGATTTAAACATAAACGAGTGTCGTAGTTTCTCCTAGTCAAAAGTTGTACTACGCGGAAGTCATGAGACGCGGCGAAACGAACCCAAAATAGCGACCCCCCCCCCCCCCCCGCACCACATCAAAACCCGCCACGAGCGATGCTTCGCAGTTCTTACTCAACGTGACATATTCTTTGATCCTTTCGCAATCGAGTGGTGTAATTTAATTTTGAATGTAGACGATAAATTCGGAGCTGCAATGCCAAACTGTATCCCCCGATCTTGTTATCGTCGGATTTTCCGGATTACCTCCCAACGGTCGCAAATTTAAAGACATGTTCACGTCAAAACCCTAGGCACTGACAATCTGCGAACTCTTTCTCTAGGCATGCTTGTGGTCGCTCTACATTGTTCCCGGTTGTCTTACTGAAACCAAGTCGTGTGGCTGTCGTCATATCACGTGCGTAGCAGGTACTTTCCAGCCTCAGCCTAAGTCAACCAAGCCAAGCAGACAGATTGGACAGACCCTATAGCAGGTGTGTTCGAATTTACCACTTGTATATTAATATTTTAGTATTTAGTAGCGTTCACACTCGGTCGCCGTCGATAGTCACTTGTTCAGCTATGTTTGCGAATTGTACTTTAGTAAGTTGCGTTATATACTGAAATATAGATACTAAAACACCATATACGTCATAATTTTAGTCGACAAATTCAGTTCACTTTACCTATTTGTAAACCAAAAGTGCCAATTCGAATACAGCCTCAGTGTTTAATTTTGGTCGAGTGGATATAAACCTAATAGACGAAGACTATTGAAGTATTCGGAAGTGCCTGTTATTTATTTTTAACGGGCACATTCGCACAAAATACACTGTGCTTCAAATAGTACGGGCATGGCACATTAGGCTCACCATAGTCCGACATGGAAAGAGCGCTTGTTCAGCACGTAGGAAATTGAAAGGATTGAAAATATCCAGACCCGCGAGTCTGGCCAAGAACCGGGGAGGAGCGAAACGATACAAGACATAGAACTAATTTCTCTACGTCGTTACCAACTTAACTGGGCGCATCATGTTAGTTAATGAGTGTTTCCCTTTAACATATACGTTCGTAGGGGCGGTGATGTCTTTCAAATTTTGGTTTTAAAAGTTCTCAACTAACCGTGAACAACGTAACCTTTATACGTTTTTAATCTTTGAAAGTGTTTGCATGAAACATGCCAAAAAGTGGACTTTTTTTTAGGAAATATCGACTAAGTATGCTCCTCCCACGAGTAACACTGAGAGAAAATCGAACAAAATATTTTTTTTATAGGGCCAAATATATATATATTTCGTTGCCCTAACAAAATATATTGTTGAGCAAACAAAAATTGAAAAGCAACAAAATTACTTTTGTTCGTCTTAACAAAATATATGTTTGAATAACAAAATCTCCGTTTTGGGCCAAAAAAAAAAAAAATTAACTACCAGCTAAATATTTTGTTGAATCAACTGTATATATTTGTTTCGACACTCATTTGACTGCTTTCGTTCGAAAATACAACTCGAGAGATTGTTTGTATTGTCTGTGACAATTAGAATAGTAACCGTGTTGGTTAGTGCATCTATCGATGCTTAACAATCTTGTAAACATATCAATAAAACAATGCAACAAGAAACTGACAATTAAAGCTGTAAAACTTGAAATATTTGTTTGCACACGTTGCCCCATATTTGCAGTATATGTATCTATTTAAAAGCTTTCCGGCGTAATCAGTAGTCATATTACCTGAGATTACTAAGGCGTAGCGCCTTCTGACGCAGGTGACCCAGGTTCGAAACCTGGTCGATCTTATACGTATTTTTATATCGGCCCAAACTGTTTAGTGTACATGTAGCCAAACAAATATTTGGTTGTACCAACCAAATCTTACAGTTTGGAGCAACCCATCGAGAACAACAAAGTAATTCGGTTTCAGCAACAAAATATTTCGTTGCCCCTATACAAACAAATAATTTGGTCGCGCCGAGCAACTCTTGTTTGATTCAACGAAACGTTTTTCTCAGTGGATAATTTAGGCTGAGCTCAGCTTTTCGGCGTGAAGTCTGATGCTTCCCGCTGCTCCGCGTGATAGGCGAACACGCGAGAGTCACGCTGCACGCGTGCTCGCAGTGATTCCCCGCTCGTTCGCGTGTATCGGTTTCAGCTGCGTGCATCGATACTCGACAAAACCACGGAGCACTCGATAGTTTACATACGCAGGTGAAGTAGCCGCTCGTTCCGCGTGCGCCAGCAATATGACGCCGCTAGCCAGCAACGTGTCGGGACCATATAGTCTACAGATGAGGTAGACCGCTTGTTCGTCTTCTGAGTATGTACCGACATTATCTTACCCGCAAGGTCGAAAGTCACGTGGTCAACAGTGATGGATGTGTTCGTTTGTATCTCAATTTTGAAAATACAATAACTTTTATATTAATAAAATACTTTCAACAATTTTAATTTGATCTAATAGGATTAAAAATTTGCTAAATGAAATATACAAACATCTAAAAAGCACTTGTTTACTAATCAGAGTTCTAACCTCAAATCCAATATATGTCGTTTTTGCTAGTCGTGTTGTTAGAAAAGAAGTTCAATGTTGGGACACGGAGATTGGTTGTGCGCAGCCAGCGAGATCGGTCTACCTCATTCTTATAGGCTATTCACGGCAAAATGAGCACTTTTGAAAGCCCTGCTTAGGATCTACTAGTATGCACGTCGTGTATTCTTTCGCCTTATGTAGAATAACATTGTCATGGGCCCCATCACTTTATTCATGCGCCGGTAAAGTGAAACTGTCAAATTGTTAGAAAGTAAATTTTAATAAATCTACTCAACTTTACACTTCGATGTATTAAAAAAAAAACCAGAAACGAGAGAAATAATTTCAGTTACCAGAAATGGTTTCCTAGCACTTTTCACTCGACGTTAATAAAAGGAACTACTTACCATCCATCGTTGCCAACTTCACTGGGCGCATGCCACTCAGGTTGCCCGTTAAAATATATGCAGGTAGGGGCAGGGATATTTTTCTACAGTTAATTTCAAAGTTGCTCTCTTTATCGTGAACAGTCTTTAGTCTATGGCCAGAACGACGTTCGCGAATCAGCGCGCTTTGTTTCACTTGCCAAGCGGCAGCCAATAGGGAACCTTCCGCAACGTGCAGTAGCCAGTCAGGCACGGACTCCCGTGCCCAGAGCTCCGTGCAGCCAATGAGAGAATGGGTACGTCCACATCGAAACTATCGCCAATCCATTTCTTCTCTCTGTACCTGTCTAATCTGTGACGGAAATGTAAGCTGTCCCCATCGTACTACGCAACCTCCCCATCGTACTATGCTACCGCCATTGCAGCTTTGTAACGGCGGACAGCGTTTTTCACAAACTGAACTGAAGGCTGTTCCCCATTAAAGTAGGGACTTCTAAACTCAACCTTAGAAAAAAAAGTCACTGCTCCTACCTGCATGTATTTTAAGAGGCACACTGAGTGGCATACACCCAATAAAGTTGGGAACGATGGAGGGAAAATAGTTCCATGCCGTAACGTTGAATTAAAAATGCTTGGTAAACAATTGTAAAAACTTTATTGATTACTTCCACTTTCTGGCCTGTTTAATGCATATTTATGTATTTACTTTTTTAATAATTTCACAGTTTCACTTGACTAATGTATAAATCAAGTAGTGAGGCCCATGGCAGTGTTAATTCTACATTAGGCGGAAGGATACAGAGCGTGCATACAAATAGATCTCAAGGAGGGCTTACTGTTCTGTGAACACCGTATAAGCACTTCCGTTCATACGCCACGCATAAATTAGCACGCGTCCAGATCACGCATGATTTAAGCGCGGCAGCAGCCATTTTTTAAAACGCGGTTTGCACGAACCGCACGAACGAGCCGGTTTTACAGCGCTACTCGCGGTTGTAGAGGTGGCAACAGTGCGGGCAAAATAGCAAGGGGTGTCCGGAGATAGGCACGCACGAGCGGAACAGCAGACACACACGCTTGCCAGCCACAAATAACGCACGAGGAATTGCGAAAACGCGTAGAGATGGGTGGCGTGGAAATTGCGAGCGCCCACGCACGGAGGAGGACAAAAAAAAAAAAAATTCCACTCCGTCCGTGCAACACCTCTTTCCGCGCGTGACGGCCAAGGTTGAATTAAAAAAAAAAAAAAATCCCATGAAAGGCACCCCTGTCCCTTCCCCCTGGAAACAACAAAACGAAATACCGCCTCATTAAAAACCCGTTTTTCTCGCGGCATTTAAATTAAAACGGGCTGAGGGTGGAAGGGGGTTGGAAATTGGGGGTGTGTAAGGGGGACGGGGCGTACTCGCGACGCATGGCCAAGCATCGGCGAGGGGTAGGTGCGCGGACGTTATGAAGAGTAATTGTTGTAATCCCACCCCTCAGGTGCACGGGCCCGTTGCCGTTTGCCCATTTCTAGGGGGTGGCTTGGGGGGTTGCTGGTCAGGGAGACGGGGGTGCGGAATTAGACGGCGAGGAAGACTGGAGTTTAGCTCTATGATGAAGATTTAGTGAGTAATCTGCAACTGCGACCCCCTGCAAAAGTCCCCCCCCCCTTTTTTTTTTCACTTCGGGGGGATTTTTTCTCGTGGGAGTATAGGGGTGGGTTTGGAAAATGGAAAGTTCGAGAGGGGGGGGGGAGCCTGGGAAGGGGTGAAGAGTGGGCCGTACGACTGCGCAGGGGGTGGGTAAAAAGTGAAGGTAGCGAAAACGGGAGGCACACATGTTTAAATTAACGTCGCGAGGCCCGGGAAACGTGGAAGGGGAAAGAGCGGAGGGGGTCGTAGTTCACCGGGTCCTTTTTTTTTTTTTGTCCTTCCGTGCCGCTCGCCACTTCGGGGGAAGACAAGTGGCTCGCTCTTGAAGGCGAACGGGCGGGCGTAACTTCAAGTGTGTGTGTGTGTGTACGAGTGTGTGTGCGCGCGCGTATTGTGCGAGAACGCTTGCGCTTATAATAACTGGATGTTAATGACTCCCCACCCACCAGATCCTCCTGATTCCGGAGAAAATGGAATGTATCGCCTGGCGGGTCTTAAAAAAAAAAAATTGCGAGTCGTTTCCACCCGAAACGAGCCGTGTGCTCGGCCCGGAGATTATATATTAATGCATATATGTATATATTTTTTCCCCCGGGAGAAATGCGCGGCTGTGTGATGAACGGGTCTGAGCACCTCCCTACTTGCGTGCCAGGAGACCTTAAATTAAGTACGTTCCCGACTGGGCCTTCAGTTTAAATGGGGAATCAATGTAAAAGGAAATTCCTTCTCAACGCAACAATTATAAATATAACCTTTTCAAACGAAAAGTGTTCCACGTCACATTTATTTAGGAATACGACACGTTAAGGAATATTGTCAATAATTGTACTTAGCAAAATTTTTATATAATTTAACGTTAAAATATACTCTAAAAAAAGTATTAATGAATACAGGTATTGCTAAAAAAAAAATATTCTTTACGTGACAGAAGCCTATTCGTAGAGAAAGTTGGGTTCAATTTTTGTGGTTCGAAAGAGATATATTCCCGGCAAGGAATTCCTGTAACACAGATTCCCCTTGTAAACTGCGTGCCTGCGTCCAGGCAGGCTACGTATCGCCTTCGTTGCTGCTTGTTGGGAATACGGGATTTGCGACGAAACGTGTCCCCTATACGTCTGTCTGCAAAAGAAAACATACTTGTCACAAGCGAGGACGGATTGGTACTTGCAAGATATCAGGGATGCTGCAAATATTATATTGGGATCCTCCAACATCGTTCAAAATAACTTTCTCAGACAGCTCTATCTTAAAACTTACTGTCCAAGGTAATATGAGCACTTTTGAAAGCCCTGCTGAAAATCTACTTGTATGCACGTTGTGTATTTGTCGCGTTATGCAAAATTAATATTGTCATTCACCTCATCACCTTATTCATGTGCCAGTCAGGTAAAAGTGTGAAATTATTGGAAAAGAAAATATTTTACAAATCTGGTCTTTTTTATGCTTCGATGGATGCATAAAAATAACAGAAAGCGAAAGGAATAAATCAAGTTATCGCAAATGGTTACCTAACACTTTTTATTCGACGTTAAGATAACGGAACTACTTCCCATCCCATGCTAAGTAGGGTTAATGAAATAAACTAAAAAAAAAATATATATATATCGTCTAAAACTACCGCGGCTCACACGTGAATGAAAATGGCGAAACGGAAATGTACGAGCGTACTTGACGACACAGCCTCTCTCTCGTCTCGAAATGGTTGACCCCCGCGTCCACGCGGAGTGCTCGCGTTTAATTGCTCGCCTGGCTCGACCTAGTTATGCTTCCGCGGCAACCCTCCACATCGCCGACAGCCGTTGGCTTTCGCCTGTTTACGCGTAATTATTTTTCTGGCAAAGTTTAATTAGCTAATTTCCCGGACAAGTGCCGCAGCGGATAAACCACTGCAAAAAAAAAAAAAAAGAAGAAAAAAAGAAAAAAAAAATCAAAAGTTAGACATTCCCGTCCCGCGAGCCCGGCTTGTCGTCGCGCGTCCAGGGATCTAGGGATTTCAAAAACCTATTCGATTGGGAGCGAGAAGGGAAAGTGCTTGCATTTTACTTCAGCTGAACAGACAATGTTTGTATGACGGAAGATTCTGCATCACTTGCGCTCCAAGCAATACTTCGTAAATTCACATCAGTTTATTCGTGTTCTGAAAAAGCACGAATGGTAAATTATTTTTTCGCACATTGATGGTATAAGCAGTTGATGGTTAAATGAGCACTTTTAAAGCCAATGTTGGAAATCTACTTGTGTACACACTAGACACCCTTCCTTCACATGCAAAATTATCGTCGCCATGCTCCTGATCATGTTATTCAAGCGTCAGTTTAACGAAATTTTGGAATTAATCATTACAAAAGAATATACTTTACAAATTGGCTATAGTTTTCACGCTTATATGCGTTAAAAAATCAGAAAACAAAACAAGCAAATTCAATACTCACAAATATTTACCTAACACTTTTATTTCAACATCAAGAAAGATAACTACTTTTCCTCCATACCAGCTTTCCTGGGCGCACGCCACCGAGTCTGCCAATTAAAACACCCGTATAGGCTGTTCACGATAAAATGAGCACTTTTCAAAGTCTTGCTTAAGATCTACTTGTATGCACTTTATGTATTCTTCTGCATTACATAATATTAACGTTGACAATCACTTCATTCATTCGTCGGTCAAGTGAAACTGTAAAACTGTTAGTAAAAGAAATTTTACAAAATCTGCTCATCTTTACACTTTGATGCACTAGAAAAAACAGAAAGCGAAATAAATAATAAGTAATTATAAATGTTTATCTAGTGCTTTTTATTTGACGTTAAGATCTGGAACTAACTTCCCTCCATCGTTACCAATGTTACTGGGCGCATGTCACTCAGTGCGCAGGGACAGGGGTTTTTTTTTTATCTAAGGTTCATTTCAAAAGTGCTTATTTTGCGTGAACAGCCCATGGGTAGAGGTAGTGACATTTTTAAAAGTTGATTTCAAATGTGCTCACTTTACCATGAAACAGATTAGCTACACTTGTTCAGGAAAAAGTCAAGTGCATAATGAAAATCCCAATTTCCTGTAGTAGTGATCGCGGCGGCCTGTAGGCTAGACTCCTCAGTCCTCTGCATACTGGAGCCTCAGCTGTGTGCTCATTGGCTGTTGCCCCACGCCTGGCAGTTATGGGATTCGCAAGGTGTTTCTTTGTAAGTGTGATATTGGCTCAAGAGGCGTGCAGTGCGGGTTTAATAAACTGTGATCCAGTTACCAAGGCGACTTCTCTATATATGTGTTTGACGTCTATCTTGTCCCAAAATGAATTCGCGAAAATCGTAAATTCACATCCCTAGTTATCACAAATCTTTACAATAATAGGAACAATACAAATCAATTACAATTACTCTAATCCTTATACTGAATCCGTATAGTCGCACTGAATGACTTTAAGGATACTACTCAGTGACCTGCCTACCTTGCCAGTAGTTGATTGATGATTACTGATTAAGTCTGAATAACGGGGACTCAATATATAGCCTTACGCCCTGCCGCCAACCGGATTATGCTCACCACATAAGTCGTAGATGCAGTGAGCTATGAACTCCTCAAGGCCTTGATAAGAGTGCTGCCTTCGTCTTCAGCCTAGCTGTTACCTCGGCGTCGTCAATTACAAGTAATACTTGCTTCTGGTAATCTAGGCGCGTCTGTCTAGGGCCGCGGAGGGGGGCGACGCGGTCTCATTATATACCTCTCGGCTGAGTGGGTCAGGCACCGCTGTTTATAAACTAATGTGTGCGGCCCATCTCTAGCCGCTACACCGTCTACACGATACTTTGTTTCGTTGCCACAGGTAATGAGCTGCGGGTCACATGTTCTGCTACAATATTTTGAACCAATTATGACTTGGACCAGTAAGACGGTTTGCGAACAGGTAAAATCATTGATCATTGAGCTTCGCAATGTGAATTACAGACCAGAAATTTCCTACACGCGCGTAGTGTATTCAAATGTGTACATTTGATTTGATTAGGTTACATTTACAAAATAACCGTATCTACAATAATTATAGAGTATTGAAGTGTACATATCATAAAGACGGAAAACATTTTATTTTTTTTTCAAAATTTTAAAACATGGAAATCGAAGAAACTGTAATTTGTTTTTATTTAATATTTTTAAAACTTCGTTATTGGAAAGTTGCGTATAGAAATATGATAAACAGTGAAACAAAATTTTTTATAAATGTATTTTAATGATTTCTATGTATTATTGTTCAAGGAACAGTCAGCAATAATTATTTACACTGTGCCAACTATTTGCTGTATGTGATGGTTTTGTGCACATAAATATATAGCAATTAAAAGAAATCACATCAAAATATATTAAATAGTTCACATTTAGTTCTTTATTATATAGTTCGGAAATGTACGCACAGCGAGCTCTTCTCATAGCTAGCGACAGGTGTTTTTCGCGAAAGTGTTTAAGGTCATGTTAGACTTCAATATCTTACGTCTGCACTTACAACTTCCTTTGGTTATTGGCTGCGTGTCGACGTAAGACGACATGTTCCTATTTGACTGGGACAATCGCAGTTAAGTACTCGGATACTGAACGCCCGTGATTCGCGGACAGACAATCAGGGCACGTAACATTAAAAACCATCCAACCACGAAAGTGCATATGAACAAAAGATTTTTGGAGTACAACTGGCCTTGAAATTTTTTTCGTGAAAAACACCGGTCTCTAACTATAGTACGTAATAGGATGTTGAGATAAAGGTATAATTTTGTCGATACACAGCAGAGTTCATGACGAAAGTGAACCACGTATATATCACCCATCCCTCCGTGCAGTTAAACTATACCACTTTTAGTAATGAAACAAAAGCAAGATGAGGTGGATATTTAAGTGGGGCAAGACTTATAGTGTCGGAGTTCCTACTCCCCGGGCCAACCGGCAAGAGTAAGTGTGTCGCGGCAGGTAGTTTGTCTTGATGGCAATCTACATTAACACTGGTAGTAGACTGCAGCTGCAGTTTGCTGCAATAAAGCTGCATCACAAGTTTAATTTCTCTTCAGTGGTGCACTCACGCCGCTGGGTATTGGGTTTCTCCTACTGCATGAAGTTCCTGGGCAAAGACAAACCACTCTTCTGGACATCGACGGCACAACTTTGCGATGAATCCTTCCACGTTGTATTCATGGTGTATATAAGTTTTTTCACGTGAATACGTCTTTAAATTTACTACCATAGTGGGAGGCAATCCAGAAAATCCGACGATAAAAAAATCGGGGGATACAGTTTGACATTTCTGCTCCGAATATATAGTCTTACATTCTAAATTCGATTACACCACTCGATTGCCGAAGGATCAAAGAATATGCTACGTTGAGTGAGGACTGCGATGCATCCCGCGTGGTAGGTGGTGGAGGAATGGAAAAAGGAAGAGGCCGGGGGGGGGGGGAAGCAAATTTTGAGTTAGTTTCGCCGCGTAGTATAACTATTGACTAGGAGAAGCTACGACGCTCGTTTAAGTTTAAATCGACAGCTCTCGTCAAGATCAATCGATTGCATGTGTAAAACATTTGTGTGGCGTGGTTGTGGTGAAATTGTATGAGTTTAATGTAAAAAATTAAGAAAAATTAACACATTGTCGGTCTGTACTCGTCAAAAAGCCAGGTTAAAATACAGAACTAGTATAAGGTTGGAAAGATTATCTCAAAAGCAATCGAGTGATACCCATAAAATGCCATATGCTCGAGTGAAGCGGTGCCGGGAAAATAAAAAAAAAAAAAAAAACATCAAGGCGTCCGAGCGCGTCAACGTAGACGTATTCATGCAAAACAAACAGCCGTGTCCCCAATACAGCCACACCCCAGTTTATTTTGTTAAGTTGTTTATGGAAGGATTTTTGAAAGTTATCATTTAACCGTGGGAAAATCTATAGTCCATATAATTAAAACAACGAAATATATTGATTGTTTCGCAACAGCTGGCGAAACTCAAAACTTTCTTTTCGCTGATAAACGATGACTTGCACCAGTTCAGTATTTTTTTATGGGGGGGGGGGGGGCACAATCTTCTTTCAAAATAACTATAGACATTTGGCTGGCGCTGTACAGAACAAAATTGTTCCCAGTAACGACCCTTTCTACCGTTACGTTAAATGGCCAAAATTATTTTTTTATAAAAAATTATAAAGGACTGTTAAACCGTGTGGTTTTTAAACGTTTAGCCTGGAATTCCATTGCGGTGTCATCATTATGATGTTTGTAGCAAAATTAGAAAATACTGACTAGTAAATAAAAAATAAAAAAATAACTGTCCAAAGAAACCTGATTGCTGATGTATATTAACCTATATTGTAGGATACTACTTTGCTGTCTTATTTTCACTTAAACTAACACTCAAACAAAGAAGATATCGTGCAATTTTTCATTTAAAATTTAAGCAGTTTTCTGGTTCATTGATTTTAATAGCCAGTGTAAAATTCAATTATTTTAATAAGTTAATTAAGGCGTATCCAAGTTCCTGAGGGATGGAGATATTGATTAAATCAACTGAAATAAATATAATCCCTTAATTTATTTACACTTTTATATATGTATGTATAGAAGTAAACAGCAATTATTTACAAAGTATAACAACCTGTACTACTATTAATACATATTCAGGTCAGTAAGTGCGATTTTTATTCCAATGTCCATTCTAATTTAATATGTTATTGCTTTCGTTATACTAGCTAGAGTAACTTTATCTTCACATGCTTATAACACATAGATGATCACACTTTTCTCTTGCATACACTAATATGATTTGAAAAGTCCACAATTATGCCATCAGTCCCACTTTCATACAGTCCAGCCAGTTAGTCTCAGTCTATGCTCTCCCTATGGTCGCACCGACACACACTGGCCACTCAGTCACCTGTATTTCCGATGAACACACACACCCGACACTAAAGGCCATTTAAGACTGTCGACACAGAGGCGTGCTGTGGCTTATATAGCTGAGATGACCTGGCCCAGAATCTTCTTCTCACCTCGAGTAACGCCGAGATAGGTGGTTAAAGGCTGTTCACGATAAAATGAGCACTTTTGGAAGCCCTGCTTAAGAGCTACTTGTGTGCGCGTTGTGCATTCTTCCCCGTTATGTGAAACTAACATTGCCATGGGTCTCACTACTTTATTCGTGCGTCCGTGAAGCGAAACAATAAAAAAAAAAAAAAAAAAAAAAAAAAAAAAAAAAAAAAAAAACAATATTTTACAATTCTGTTCTATTTTATACGTCGATGCTAGAAAAAAAAAAAACAAAAATAGATGAAAGAAATAATTTCAGTTATCACAAATGGTTACCTAACATTTTATATTCGACGTTAAGATATGGAACTATTTTCCACCAATAGTTACCAACTTTACTGGGCGTATGTCATCCAGTGTGCTCGTCTAAATATATGCAGGCAGGAGCACTAACTTTTTCTAAGGTTGATTTCAAAACTGCTTACTTTACCGTGAATAGTCTTTACCAGAAATTTCGCTCATTAGCCTCTAAGTTACTCACACTTCCAGAGACGAAAGTGACGTAAGTATCTTAGGCCTTATCGTGGCGTGTTCTGGTGGCCACACTTCCCCTCCTCCGGGTACCCATGGCGTCATCCTGGGAGCACTGTACAGGGCCCCTCAAGAGGGGGGGGGGATGGGAAGGGCACAAAGGAGGCTTGCAGCAGTACCTAACATTGTTTGGTAATTGATAAGTAGTAAGAACACCTGGTGTCCGCGAAAGTTATTTATGGTCAATTGTATTCCATAAATGTTTACAGTGGCGGCGGTGGTGTGGTGGATAGACTTCTCACCTTCCACCTAGGCGAACCGGGTTCGATTCCCGGTGCGATCGCTCCCGAATTCTTGCATGCGAGAATCGTGCCGGACGATTCCGCTGGTAGACGAATTTTCATTCCGGCGCTGCTCCGTACTCGCCTCACTTTACCCTCATCAGCTCTCAAGACCTCGATGTTAAGAGCCGCCCAAATCTCTTCACTCACTCACTCATTACCGTTTAGCTCATGTCCACTTTCGTGGAGGTAATGATTTACGTGTTGTGTGCCTGCCCGCGAATCACAGATTTATAGTACCAGAGAAACGTAATTCTGGTTGGCCACTCGAGTGAGAAAATGTCTTCTTGCAAAGACAAGTGGCCAGTAAGAAAATTAAACCCGCTGATGTGCCCGTAGGGTATTGAAATCTAACGTGGTTGGATATATTTCCGCGAAAATCGGGTGTCCCTACTGATTAGTGAATCTTGTGCACGCACATATATTATCGCCGGCTTCCAGCAGTATGATATAATGATGAGTATGACTCACTGGTAACCAGACATTTAGTCACGGAAGTAACTGTGGCATAATCGTCTTAATTTATTTCCGGCGATTCTCTTTAATCCGAATTGATTCAATCTTGTGTATGTGTGCTCACAGATGCTGTAATCAATAGCGGCATCTAACGGCAAATTGAACAGGCGGAAGAAATTATCTGATGTGAAGAGCAGGTGTTACATTATGGGTCATTTATTTTCCGCATATTATATTCAGATTAGATGAGCGATTAAAAAAAAATCATAAATCTTTTTACAATCACTTATAACTCGCTCATCAAATATAACAATTAAAAGTTAATAGTAACAGAGTTTTCATATCATGTTCCATTACCGGACACATTGTTTTCATCTTGCAGACAACTTAGAGTACGTATGTAAAACTCGAGTGAAAGATACTCAGTCTACCTCCCGTGGCGCAGTCGGTTTGTGCGCCACCGATTTGGGAGCGATAGGCTACGGGTTCGAATCCGGGCAAAGGCATGGGCATTAAATTTAAGTTAGGTTATAAGTTGATATGTAAGCCGCCCCTTGATAAGCCCTTAAGTACAAAACCAGGAGACGTTAAAAAGCCCTATACATTACGATACAGAAATACTGACTATAAACTATTGAATACTATTTTTTTTTTTGTTATTTTTGTTACCTGTAAACGTTTCTTAACTTTTGCAGAAATAAATCACCTGAGTGCGAGCAGAAAGAGAGTACGTTCTTTGAAGTTAACTGAACGTGACAGAAGCTCGTATTTTATTGCCCATGTTTACCTCGGCTGTCTAAAAAATTAACGTTCCGTGTGGAAGGTCAAAATACTGCTGGTAAAACATTCAGGTCGGTGTTCTCGCCGGAAAGAGCGAAAGTCTTTCGTAGTCCCCTATCCAGCTGTTACCTTAGGTAAGAGAACCAGAGAATATTAACTTTACTTCATTAATTGGAAGCACTTCTTGTGTTTGAAAACCAAATATAAAACCTCGGTTTATACAGAAAATAATTAATTTTAGCTTTAATTTTTATTGTCACTAGATATAAAAAAAACTTTGTCACTGACATTTTATCCATTGTAGCATGCAGCAGTTTTCTGAGTACAAGGTTCTGACACTGATACTCTATGCACATTTTCCTATACTACGTAACATCCTAAAGTAGTAATGTTTTTTTTTTATCTACTGTACATATTTTTTAATTTAATGTTTTATACTTCCAGTACAATGTCTGCCAGCAAATATACTGTTGTTTACAAACATACGCCGTGAGACTTTTTCACTTTTGTGTAACTGCGAAATTTGAATTTGGTTAAAACGAAACACGATAACTTTAAATTTACATGTCATATACAAAACGACTTAATTCCAGTTTCGGACAAGGAAGAAGGCTGCTGAGGAAAGCTGTGTCTGGAATAGGTTTCTAGAAAAAAAAACTTATTTCTCCTGCCATTCTCTCAAAACAGGGCTTATCTTTAGTTCTGCACGATTAATTCTGGAGAGGAATGGCTAACAGGTCTATACATTAAAATATGAAGTCTTTTTCCACCGCCGCCTCGAAATGAAAGTTCTTTCTGAAAATTCTACGTTGTCTGCGGGCTAAAATTGTGAAGAGAAGTCAGAAAATTAATTAAACAGTCTGCTTCGTTTCTGTCAGCCTTTGTTATTGGCGTGTTCATTCCATTGTTATGGTTCTCCCACAGCGCGCGTGTTCACATAAATGAAGCACAGATGTAAGTTAAATTTGGATACTTATTAAAGATGAAATTATAAAACGCTGATGTAAAGCTTATTTAATTTTCTTCTTTCCATGGACTTAATTACTTACAGCTTGTAATCAATATTCTGTGCGCTGCGGCTTTACAAGATGTTATTCATAGTCATTCTCACTTTCTGTTCCAGAATAATAATTCGTAAATCCTCCAAGGCATTAAGAAATATTCAAAAATTTCGCCTTTTATGGAATAGTTTCCAGTGAAAAAATAAAAACATATTTCCATTTTCTGTTACTAGCGTGCATACATTCGTGTTCGTGTAAAAAATGTTGCAAGAACGTTCGCCTAATTACGAATTTTCTTGAATTCTAACTGGTCTGCTTTATAATTCTCAATTTCCAACTCCCTACTGTTTCGCGAAGTAAATTGCAGTACAGTATTTTCACCGATCACCTTGCGAGATCACATATATCTTGGTATACAACATTATCTCAAACTGTGCACGAATACAAAGTTTTCAGGTGTGAGCCGTCTTCTTGCTTTTATTATATCTCTGAATTCATACTTTCATCTTTGACTAGTATAGGCGTGTATAGGTATATGTTTAGTTCATGTAAATAGATGCACGAATTTTTCATGGACTGTGCGTAAAAAATATGGAAGTTGTTTCAGTCCTACCACTATTACACAGGCAAAAGTTTTCGTACACGTTTTGAATATTAAATCCGTTTAATTCTAAATACAAATAGACTATAAATTATAATTGCCAAATAGCAGATCACTTTTTAATGCAATGACCATGTATAAATGTGCCATAATTAGGGACGTATATTGGTTACTAATGAAGAGATTCCTACTCTTGTGTAAACAAAATAAAGGCAATTTAAATGAAATGTATTCACTGTCAGCAGATTCAAACATCGCACTTTTAATACGTAATTCAGACATTAA
Organism: Dryococelus australis; assembly: GCA_029891345.1. Lineage (NCBI taxonomy): Eukaryota > Metazoa > Arthropoda > Insecta > Phasmatodea > Phasmatidae > Dryococelus > Dryococelus australis. The sequence continues at coordinate 115,079,244 of CM057001.1, forward strand.
AATTATATTTCTCAAACAGCTGCTACATTACTAATGAGAATACTAGACTACCGCAGCAATTAATTTAAATATATGTTGTTCATGGTTTTGAAATCAATTTTTGAAAAATGCCAACGCTCCTACCTGCATATTGTTAGGTGCTGCAGCTTGCGCCGGCTCGGCTGTCTCGCGCTGTGGGAGGTGACCCACCTCGAACCCCCCCCTCCCCCCTCTTCGTGAAACGATGCGCTCGCGGCCGGCTGCAACCCTTCTGGTAATCCCGTGAATACCGACAGCGGCCAGACGTGTTGGCGTCGCAGCCTCCTCTCGCCTGCTAGAGATTCCGATGCGTTTAGCGACGACGCAAGAAAGTTCTGGTGAGACTGGCTGGCGCCCCGGCCCTCCTCGGCGCAACTCACGAGTTGGGGAAGATTCTGGGCGACGGCCTAAGACGATATACATACTGCCGCAACCCAGCAGCCGGGAGTCTTCGACGGAGGCCGCCTGACCAAGTGCGCGAGTGGGGTGAAATGTGGACGACGACAGGAGATTGCGGGACGATGGCGAGTGAGGTGTTGGTGGCGTGAATGTACGAGAAGGTGTGAAATCAACGAGTGAATCCTACTGTGCGTGAGGGCGCTTGGAGGACTGTAGAACATTGCGACTGGCGGGACATGGACTGAACTGAGGTGGGTATGAATGGAAGTGTAATACTAATATTTTATTGAAATATTCCTACTGTAAATATGTACGCATAATTTATAAAATAATTAAATAGGTTGATACATTGTCTATTGGGACTGATCTTTTATTATTTAATTTAATTTATTAGTTGTAATTATAAATTGTATTTAATTTGAGTCATTAGTTGTGAACAGTATATGATATCTATTTATTGTGAGATTTTGAGTTCAGAAATTTTGCTGTAGTTATTGCAAATAAAATAAGAACATTAAAAATTAAATTCTTTTATTCAAAATAGACCTCCATCCCTTAACGAACTTGGTTTAGCCAACTTAATTTCTAGAGAGAGAAATTGTAACAATATGTTTTAACAGACACGCCGACTGTCGTGCGCCAAGTTATATTCGTATCGACTGAGAGGAAATTAGTTTCATATTTCAACGTCGAATTAAGAAATAATTAGGTAAACAGATGTGAATACTGAAATTATTTCTTTCGCGTTCATTTTGTTTACTAAAATGGGTGTAAGAGTTGTCAAATTTCTAAAATATTTACTTACTACATACAGGAGAAAGATGAGCAAAAACCCACAGACCAGGAGCCCAAATGGCCGTTCGGAGACAACTTGTTTTCGTTCGCCGAGCGTCTGGTGGTTGAAATGAAGGTAGATGGGCAAGAGATGGCTGGAGAGGACATTTCCTTTCATCCGCGCTCGCCAGTCATGCTACTCTCCATTTCCTAAGCGACTCGGTTAGGTAGAGGGGTGTGGAGGGTTGCCTTTGTTTATTTCGTTCGCCGAACGTCTGGTGGTTGAAATGAAGGTCGATGGGCGAGAGATGGCTGGAGAGGACATTTCCTTTCATCCGCGCTCGCCAGTCATGCTACTCTCCATTTCCTAAGCGACTCGGTTAGGTAGGAGGGGTGTGGAGGGTTGCCTTTGTTTATTTCGTTCGCCGAACGTCTGGTGGTTGAAATGAAGGTCGATGGGCGAGAGATGGCTGGAGAGGACATTTCCTTTCCTCCGCGCTCGCCAGTCATGCTACTCTCCATTTCCTAAGCGACTCGGTTAGGTAGAGGGGGTTGAGGAGGGTTGCCTTTGTTTATTTCGTTCGCCGAACGTCTGGTGGTTGAAATGAAGGTAGATGGGCGAGAGATGGCTGGAGAGGACATTTCCTTTCCTCCGCGCTCGCCAGTCATGCTACTCTCCATTTCCTAAGCAACTCGGTTAAGTAGAGGGGGTGTGGAGGGTTGCCTTTGTTTACTTTCACCCTTTCACGCTCTGATGACAAGCCCCGGCGCTTGGCCTGACGTGATACCAGGATAAAACACTACTTACCGCGCACTACTTACCGCGGTCAATCTCGTTGACCGCGCGGGGAAATACGTGGCAACTCGGCGCCGGCCGCCTAATGCGGACCCTTCGAACTGAAGACACCCTGTGTGCTCCCTCATTCAGCGGCCCGTGAAACCGAATGTGATCCTCGGCTTCCTTTCACAATCCCCCTACTACCAGCGCGCCCCGAAATTCTCTCCCGCCATCCGGAGAAATTCACGCTGCGAGTTGCCAGGCCCTACTACATCCCTCCATTGTAAAATGGCCCGGTGTCAAGCGTTGTTCTGCACGCATTGCCACACAGCGTAGTTAATTAACCCGTTCAATCACTGTGTCCACGATCATGGACACGTTGCAAATGAATGATTCTTATGCCCAGTACTGTACATTTTAAGGCATCAGTGCCGAACACGCTTGAGAATCTACCTTGTGGCTAATATGATTTGTGGAATCTTCTACACATCTTTGACATGAGTAAGTCATGTTCATATAATTGAGCAAGAAGCTCATTGTTCATTGGCCTCGAGAAAAATGCTGAACACAAGTACAGCAAATACCAAAAATTACGTGATTGAAACACATTGCCTCAGTAATTAATGTGTGAACGAACGGGTTAAATATCAGCCGAATTTAATATCTGCCCCGTGCAAAATGTTGCTATATTCAGTTCATGGTTACTTCCAACTTCTCTGGAGCCCTGCCAAAGATCTACTTTCATGTTATCTCGCCGCCTCGTGATAACAAATCTTATAACTAAGTCTGGAAAATTTCACCGGAGGACCAACGCACGGCATTCGTGAGCACTCGGTGTAATAATATTTTTCGTAAGAACCATTTCTTACTAGGTAATACCTAACATGCGTACTTTCTCTCCGTCTTTACTCACATTAGTTATATATGTAATGTTGTAATTTATTAATAAAATATAAGTACAAATTCAATTTAACCACAAATGAGATATTTCTATGTTTAAGCGAGTATAAAGCGGTCGTGAAACACGACATATTTAGAAAACAAACAAAGAAATCACTCCATACATGGGGTTTTATTAAAGGTTGTTCACAATAAAGTGAGCACTTTAGAAATGAACCGTAGGAAAAACTCACTGCCTCTACCTGCATACTTTTTAACGGGCACACTGGTTCACATTGGCCCAGTAATGTTGGTCACGGTGGATGCAAAGTAGTTCCCTATCCTGACGTCAAATAAAAGTGTTAGGTAACAATTTGTGATAACTTGAAATTAATTCTTCCGCTTTCTACTTTTTTAAAAGCATCGGAGTGTATAAATGAGCAGGATTGTGAAGTATATTTTTTCTTAATAATTTTACTGTTCCATTTGACCGACGCATGAATAAAGTGATGAGGCCTATAGCAATGTTAATTTTACATAAGGCGGAGGAATACACAACGTGTATACAAGTAGGTCTTAATCAGGGCTTTCAAAAGTACTCAATTTACCGTGAACAGCGTATACCTGCTTTGCCCGATTTGTGTGTAATTTCATAAACTAAATATAATCCTGTAAAATCTTCAGATATGTAATTTGTAAGAACCTGCGTAAAAAAAATATAGCCCACCTGGTTCTTCGCACTAGAGTGAACATTTGACGAGATATGTCCATAATGTTGCCCTACCCAATTAATATATTTAAATGTGACAACTGAATCGAAATATTTCGTTTTGATGACAGCTATATTTTTGTATTGGGCTAAAAAGAAACTTGTCTAGAAATACTCAGTACCAAGCACATGTATATTGTTTATGTATGCCCTTGCAAATCACCATAAGTGGCAGTAAACAATAGTTACAAATTAAATTTAACAGTTAACTCTAGAACGGCGCAAATTTACAAGCACTGAGGACAATGTTGAAGTGAGCTGCGTATATTCTCCACAACAGCAATATCACTTGTGTTGGTTTCCGTATTTCCACCTACCTTCGTCCTATTGGTCCTGGCTACACCGCACACGCTTACTGCACTCTGCTACGTTTCTTATTGACTGGCCGTTGGTCAATGGAATCGCGCGTTGACTGTGTACCAATTAATGATTCACGATAGATGTAATACGTTTTACAAGCCACCGTGTTCATTTGAGAAATGATTAGAAAGGACAATTTTATTCTTACAAATTAATATGTTGGCTAGTTGTAATTTTTTAATTAGATTCCTATAGTGTCCAGTGAAATAGTTAAACTATAGAAGTGCGAGTTTTGTTTTCAAGGGCAAAGAAATTTCCATATAAACGTAGCCCAGAATAGCTATATACGCGCATACTCCTCAAGGGGTTAATATTTTGGCTGATGCAAGTATATATCACAGTTCTGGCAAATTTCAAACTTATATAGGCTGTTCACGATAAAGTGAGCGCTGTTTAAAGCCCTCGCAACAGATATTAACCGCTAATAAATATATCTTATTGAGCCTCTTGCATTAAATTATTGGTGGTAAATTGTATACACCGTGTTTATTGGTTACATTGCAATGTTTATATTTTAAAGGACAGGAAGATGAAAATTGGATGAAAGGAAAAATTTATAAGGGCCTTAAAATGTGCTCACTTTATCGTGAACAGCCTATACGCACAACTACAGTAAATAGAATTTCTTCATTTACGGCCAGCTTAAATCGAGCTATTTCGAAAAACAGCGCGGAACGTGGTGGAAATTTTCCCTATGCCGAAGTCTCCCATAAGTAAGAATCTGCGAAACTCGCGTTATTATTTGGCGTTAAGCTAAACATCACTGTACTCTATATACTCGCGCCACCGTAGTTTGTCCATTGGCTGTTACTTAAATGTGAAGCCACTGTCTTTCTGACTGAACAGTTCTTGATTGGAGCACACAATCGCGAAGTGTTAACTCATTGACGCAGAGTTACCCAGGGCGTGTCTAACATAGTACGGTCCAACGGTAGACCTATTGGAAAGGTACACGTGCTTTGAGCTTAGTAACGCGAAATAATAACGCTAAATTTGCAGCTCGCTACCCATAAGAATTATCGCTTTGCTACTAACCTGGGTAGAATAAGTCATACACAGAATATTTTCAATAAATATTATGGAAAACCTAGACATATATGTAGGGATAGGAAAATTTCACGAGTTCAATGACGTGCAGGCTATACACCACAGTCTTGGGTACACTCGAGACACAGATGTTTGTTCATTGGCTGCTGTTATGGAGAGCTGCCCGTGTTATTATACACCTGACAGTATGGCACTCGCTACTTGTTTCCTTGCAAGTCTGCTATTGGCTCAGAGTCGTCTGGCGTGTGTCAAACTCTGACCCGATTGCAAAGGTGACTTCATTTTGTACACGTGTTGGACGTCTGTATTTTCTTGGATTGATTTCGTGAAATTTTTCCTATCCCTACAAGAGTGAGTGAAGAGTGAAGAGATTTGGGCGGCTCTTAACAACGAGGTCTTGAGAGCCGATGAGGGTGATCGAAGTGAACATGGAGCGGCGCCGGAATTAAGGGGCGGGGGGAAACGGGAGATCCTCGAGAAAACCCGCCGACCAACGGCATTGTGAGGCACGATTCCCGCTTGCGAAAATCCGTTGGCTCGGCCGGGGATTGAACCCGGTTCGCCTTGGCGGGAGGCGAGCATGCTAATGGCTCAGCCATCGTGGCCCCTCTGCCACAAGAGGTGTGTGATTTTTCTGGACACTTTCCACATACACTTCAATAGCAATGTAATATAGAAGTATTTTAGATGACAACAATATCAGTTCTGTTCTTTTGGAGAAATAATGTGTTAATGCACGAGTGTTGCATATATTTGCAAGTAATACCACCACCAACACTTCCACATCACGGAGCGGGTAAAGGTTTTCTAAAAAAAAATGTTTCATTGTTATATACTTACTCAATGCTTACTCAATGGCAGTGGTGCCAACGGAAGTTATTCGTCATATTCAGTTCATTTTCAATTTCGGTGTCCGCCACTTGTGAATAGACGCGTTATAAACGTGAAGTGTTAATCGGGAGGACGCTTCACAAAATTCATACATATACGCAAAGTGCTTTAAGTTAAAGTTAAGGTAACCCGTTTTGGTTTCGACCACTAGGTCTAGGGTTCGAACCCGCGTTAAGTATGGCAAGTAAGTGGTGTCTCGATCATGCTACGCTCATATAACCTAATTTTTAATAATTCCAGTAAATTCAATAAAAGAATTTAATGTTTGTTAAATGTTTACTAAAAGGAAATATATTTCAGACATGTAACTCTGTGGCCCATTTTCATGTTAACGACACGCTGATTTTTCACAAGTGGGTTGAGACGTCGTGCAGGGGGACGCCATTCCGATGGCGTGACGTCTGCCAAGCTCACAAAATTACATCACGTTGGTTTGCTGGATTCAAAATTACTGGGCGCTGTCCGTCTATTGTGCGCAATTAGTCACGAAGAAAATACGCACCCAGTGCCGTGTAAAATGTGTCCTACCGTTATTTGCAGTCACATTTGATTTCCAATTTAATGGCCCGTCGCCGTCGTCGGCGAGGCAAAGAGAATTTCCAGGAATTGCGAAACAATAATTTTTTTTTTTTTTTACCATTTGTTTTGTCAAAGCAACGGCATTACGCGTGCATTGGTGTTTGTAGCACTCCGTGATTCTTTTAATTCGTCTAATTGCTACGTAGCAAGCTTCTCCCTCGCTGCGAAATTGCTTTTTCATGACCTCGTCGTTCCGGTTATTAACAAGATAAATCAACGTCACCGTTCGAACGTACTGGATTAAAAACTGAAACAGATGGCATGTTTTAGCCTAAAACAATATCAAACAAAGGGCTGTTTCTAGACACACGTCGAAATTCGCAAAGCTTTCATATTAAGTGTTCTTGTGTGTCCTATTTTATGTAGGGAAATTTTTAACATTATGTAATGACTCAGTAGCAATTAAAATAAGAGCGTGTCTAACCATAACAGTCTGTCATAGTTCTCCTGTTTGCAGAATCATTTAATTAATTTATTAAAACTTTTTACCGATGTGAGTCAGTAGTATTCCGATTTGTTTTAAAGTATATCTTCATAATGAAAAAAAATGGAATATACTGTAGTTTAAACATTACTGACGCTGAACATAATAAAAATTAATTGTTTCAACGCCATTTTATTTAGGGTAAAACATTTATCATAAATTGTTTTGTTGATAATTGAAGTTTAATGTAAACAGAAGGTTTATTTAAAATGAAACGTTTGTGTCGTAGGAGCATAGAAATAATTGATTATATGTCAGAATGGCCTTGTGAAGAGTTCCTAAGTTCGATGATATACATATTTTTGTAATTAATTCAAGTAAATACTCGTAAAAGGTACTTTTGCTTAGGCGCTAATCTACGCTAATATGTTAAGTGTTTGAGTATTTGAAGCAGGCAAGCACCAAGGACGGAACTGAAGTGTGTCTCAAAATACCGCATCGGATCATACGCTCAAGGCGCTGAACTGACGCATTGATTTTTATTAATGCTGCTTTAATAGGAGATCATATGATTTTATTAACTGAATGCCTCGTTTTTTTACAGTTGTTTTTACAAGTTCCAAGGAATACGAATTTACTTTAGACACAGCAATGAGAACTATTAGAAAAGCTCTAAATTAATGGTCGCAGTACAATAAAACGTCTCGAAATTGATATTCTTATGACGTCTGGAACGCTCAAACGACAAATATGTTAAGCGCTCCCATTAAAAAATATTGTGGATTTCGTATGCTGGGTTTTAGTCTTATCAGGTCTCTGCTGTTTTAATGCAACACAGTAATATGTTCTTAGAAATGATAAAAACCGTTTCTGTGGGTAACAGCATTTCTCTACACGCATGGAATGGGGAAATCTTGAAAAGCGAATGTTCACGCCGAACTGGTTTTATAGTCTATCTTCAGGAATTATTCCTAAATCAGCCGCAATTTCCCGACAGTCAGTGAAGTGCAATATGTGGAATAACTTTTTCACCCAAGCGTGTTTTCTGGAATGCCGTAGCGGATCGTTTTTGTAGATGACACCGCCTAGCGTCCAAACGCATGTTTGCATCGACTATTTTTGCAGCTCTGTGTTCTGTTGCTGTCCGAAACACCGACGGTTTATCCTGAGTTATGTCCTCAGTGTCCACAGTCTGCCGCAACTACATTGTGTTGAAGACAAGTCCGATGTTGACCTCAAATAAGGAGAGAAATAAATTTAAAAAAAAAATACACGTTTATAACACCAGCATAAAATAAACCCACAAAGTTCTAGTCACTAGCTATAACCTCTTGGGGTAGCAGCTTCTTAGTATCGTTGATGGCTATCCGAAGGTATCCTGTACCAAAAGCCACAGTCACGGTAATAAGTAGATATTGAAGGAGGTAGCTGTATAAAACAGGTAGTTTTCGGGCAGCTTTGGCTATAGTATTTTGTGATGACTGTTTACAAACCATAAGAGTGAAGGGTTTTTTTAAACATTTCTGTAGTTTATACCAAAATCTATTTTTTTTACTACATATAAATTTCTATACTATAAGGTTGTGACTTAATTTTATAATGCAGCAAAGAAGTTAACGCGCATGGTATAAACCGCTTTGCTGCTCTCTGATACAACTCCCATTCTGCAGTTTTTATTTTTGAGTAATTAAAAATAACATTAAAGATTAAGGCACTTTAAAGGTTTCATTAACCTACAAATAGGAACTTTGAATTAAGTCACAATCTTATAGTATAAAAATTTATATGTAGTAAAAAAAAAAAAAAATTATTTTAAGCAAAATTTTTTAACGGTGACTTTTAAAAAATTACAATCTGTTCCAATGACATTTTAAAAAAATTAGCTTAATGTTTGGCATAATATAATTTTACACATTTTGGAACAGTCATTTTTGAATATGTACTGATTTCGTGGTTTATTGCTTGTTACTAAAATGAGTCAGTCTGAGAATGAGTGTGCCCACGTTAAAGAAGCAGTCACGTCGTTTAGTTTATGAGTACTTATGTAGTGTGTGCGTAGGTATAGGCTGTTCACGATAAAATGAGCACTTTTGAAAGCCCTGCTCACGATCTACTTGTATGCACGTTGTGAATTCTTCCGCTTTATGTAAAAATAAGATTGCCACGGGCCTCATCACTTTATTCATGCGTCGGTCAAGTAATGCTCTGAAATCATTAGAAAAGTAAATATTTTACAATTATGCTCATTTTTACACTTAGATGTACTTAATAAAAAACAGAAAGTGAAATAAATAATTTAAAGTATCTGAAACGGTTACCTAGCACTTTTTGTTCGACGTTAAGATACAGAACTACATCCCTTCCATCGTTACCAACTTTACTGGGCGCGTGTTACTCAGTGCACCCGTTAAAAAAATATAGGCAGGTAGGAGTAATGACTTTTTGTAAAGTATGTTTCAGAAGTGCTCATTTTATCGTGAGCAGGCTTTAGATAGGAAGGTAGGTAGGTAGGAAGTTAGGTGGTAGGAAGTTAGATAGGTAGGAAGTTAGATAGGTAGGAAGTTAGATAGGTAGGAAGTTAGGTAGGTAGGAAGTTAGATAGGTAGGAAGTTAGGTAGGTAGGAAGTTAGGTAGGTAGGAAGTTAGGTAGGTAGGAAGTTAGATAGGTAGGAAGTTAGGTAGGTAGGAAGTTAGATAGGTAGGAAGTTAGGTAGGTAGGAAGTTAGGTAGGTAGGAAGTTAGGTAGGTAGGAAGTTAGATAGGTAGGAAGTTAGGTAGGTAGGAAGTTAGATAGGTAGGAAGTTAGGTAGGTAGGAAGTTAGGTAGGTAGGAAGTTAGATAGGTAGGAAGTTAGGTAGGTAGGAAGTTAGGTAGGTAGGAAGTTAGGTAGGTAGGAAGTTAGGTATGTAGGAAGTTAGGTAGGTAGGAAGTTAGGTAGGTAGGAAGTTAGGTAGGTAGGAAGTTAGGTAGGTAGGAAGTTAGGTAGGTAGGAAGTTAGGTAGGTAGGAAGTTAGGTAGGTAGGAAGTTAGGTAGGTAGAAAGTTAGGTAGGTAGGAAGGCAAGTAGGAAGGCAGGTAGGAAGGAAGGTAGGTAAGTAGGGTGGTAGGTAGGAAAATAGGTAGGTAGGTAGGTGGAAGATAGGTAGGTAGGTATAGGCTGTTTACGGTAAAGTGAGCACTTCTTAAGGCCCTGCAAAATTTTTCCTCTCAGTCAATTTTTATCTTTCCGCCACTTTTTATATCAACATTGTCATGTGACAATAATCAGAGTGTATGCATTTCACCTCTTTTAAAAATTAATGCCTGAGGCTGCAATATAATACATTTATTAAGGGTTAATGCATTTTGGGAGGGCCTTAAAAAGTACTCACTTTATCGTGAACAGCCTACAGGAAGGATGGTAGGTAGGTAGGAAGAAAGGAGGTAAAAAGGTAGATAGAATGGCAGGTAGGATGGTAGGTAGATAGGTAAGAAGGTAGGTAGGTAGGTAGGTAAGATTTAACGTGTGGGCGTGTGATGCAGTGACATCCGGGACAGATAATCCAATCCGGCGGTGACAGGTCGACGTGTGCCTGACCTTCCCAGCTATTCCTGCCGGCCAAACTGTGATTGTGCGGCGCTGCAACCCTGCGAAAGGCGCCGCTCCTCTGTGAGGTCCGGAGCGGCCCTGCAGGAGGACGAAGGTTCGCCCGATGAGATTATCGTCTGCCCTTTGGCCCTCTGCGGTCAGCTTCCGCGCTTGTCGATGGAGATTGCTTCCCGTGATTGTCAGTTCGGGCGGTGTTCGCCGCAGTCATATTGCTGCCACAGGGCGTGCTGTGCAGTTATCAATTTTATTCAGGAGCTCGTCGGCTTTCGTGCTGACAACCTGAAAGAGGGATCGCCCACATATAGCTGTTTGTGCAAAAACTGAGGAAGATGAGAAGTGTAGTTGCGTACAAAAAGAAATGTATTGCAAGAATACGACTACAATTCTTAATTAATAAAAAAAAAAAGTGTTAATATTTCATATCTATACAGAACTGTTAAAATGAAATAAATGCGTTCTTCTTAACCGAATAACTTCATTAATATATCTTAGGTATTTACTGCTATATTTGGTTGGCTTTTTGATTAAGGGCGTAGAATAACAACGCATGAGACGTGGGTTCTAGTCCCCATGATAACAATCTGTAACATTTTTCGCGAGTAATTTTTTTTTTTTAATTTTTTTTTTTCCTATTCTCTGTAATTGTATCAACTTCTCAATAATGTAGGTTGTAGTACAAGCCTATCATTTCTAGTAATACAAAAAATCTGTTTTGCAGTTTTGACAAGAAAACTGTTTGTAGTTATACAGAGGTTTTCTTGGAAACTGGGTTTCCAAGGATTTTTCCTGTTTAAGTACAAAGAATTCTTACACACTGCATCAAAGGAACCACCACGCCCTTTCACTTGAGTATAAAGGCTGTTCATGGTAAAGTGAGCACATTTGAAACCAACCTTTGAAAAATTCCACAGCCAATACTTGCATATATTTTAACGGGTACAATATCTGGCATGCGCCCATCTAGTTGGTAATGATGACGTAGGAAAAGTACTTCCATTTCTCAACGTCGAATAACAAGTTTTAGGTGAACACTTCTAATATGCATGAAATTATTTCATTTCAATTCTGCTTCTTTAAAATGTTAATTGTAAGAAATTGCAAATGTGTAAAATATCACAGTTCTAATAATTTAAAAATTTCGCTAGGCTGGTCCGTGGCAAAGTTAAATTTACCTACGGTGGAATGATACGATGTAATCAGAGAGGTAGATTGATTCTAAGCAGGGCTTTCGAAAGTGCTCAAGTTACAGTGGACAACCTATAGTTATCTATTCTGTGGTAGTGGCCTGTGTTGTTTGTGGTCAGCGGAGCGCTTCGCCTTCGCTGGAACGACTTCGTTTTATGATTTGTTTGTCCCTACCTCTTGCCGTCCAATGTCCCTCGTGTGCCTACTTTGGGAAGTCATAAAGGAACGGCAACATAGCGTTATTGCGGCATTTACCCTCACCGACATCACAAGCGTGTGTGGTGGTGATGGTCGTGACAAGAATAACCCTGCGGTAGAGCAAACACCGAAGTATAATTACATTCACCCCTCGTCATCATTGTTTTTTTTCTTTATCTGTTAAACAGGGTGTTACTTCGAGTCACGTAAGTTCAGATATCAAATACGTCATCGTCTCTGCGTGCAGTCTTTCTCGCTGTGTATCGTACAACCGTGGCTGATGACGTCATCATTTTCTTATCACTAAGTCTCCCTATCAAAGCGCAGCGTAGTTGTCTGTATTAGTTTCACTTAGATGATATTTTCAGCTGCAGAAATCCTAAAATACAATTTTTGATGACGTAGTGCTCCAAACAGTGACGAAAAATCGTTTGTGTGCAGTATATCCGTAATTAACTAACAATAAGATATTTGCTAAAATACTTGCGAATATACTAATTTATTTTTTTCAATGCGCGCGTTTAAAATTTTGATTTGTTTACAGGGAATTTCTTAAACAAGGACATTTAGTGCCGTAAGCTAGGATTATCGAGGCAGTCAGTCTTGTGACTAAATGTTACCTAATAAAAACGACAAAAAATATCGAAATGATTTAATAGTGGCGATAAACAAGCTTTCACTTGATAAAAAATATAAAAATATTAGCAATGTAACGTCTACAGTTTGGGAATGTGTCACACTAATAATTTTCTTTTTGCTTCTATCAAAAGTCATGAGAATTGTCAAGCCATTTAGTTGTGGTATTTTATATTAACAAGCCGCTACACATTAGTTTACAATTACGTCATGCAATTATTTTGGTTTGAGAAGGAAAATATTTCATAACAAAATTAATGTTGATTTTAACGTAAATCATTTTCGGTGTGTGTGTGTGTGTGTGTGTGTGTTTTTTTTTTTTTTTTTTTTTCCAGATTATTCTTATTACTGAATTTATTCCATAGGATAAATTCTGTCAGTTTTAGAGGTATTGATAACACATGTACAAGTCTAAATTGTTTTAATCTTTAACAGCCCTTAATCGTAAATTCCGCTCGTGATGTCATTTTTGTAACTACGTTGTTTGAACATTTTTACAGTATGCGAATATTTGGATATAGGAGGGACTATTCTGATTTCCCGGCCTTAGGATCAGCGGGACGAAGTTATCTTAACTGAAAGTAAATAATATTTTTCTACGCCCGTGTTTAAAAAAAAAAAAAAGAATAGAACAGTCGCCAAAGAGCGAAGATAGCGCGGAACAATTGGCCTCAAGGGAAGGTGAGGACCGGTTCGGGTTATTTACGCTGGGTTGACAATATTCTAGACAGTGTGATCCGTGAGTGTGAAGTTGTCAAGAATGTATCAGGCACGAACAGGCCCGTTATGCGTCATGCCTAGGAAAGACTCGAGAACAGAGTACCAAGCCAATGTGTGATATTTTGAAATTTTCATACTGCATAAGACGTCCCCAGTAGAAGGTACAACCATACCTACACGTTTCGCCAATAATTTTGACAGATTTGGTCTAACGTTTAAGCCCTGCAGTGAGCAGAGAAGATTAATTGTAGACTGATAATTAGTTCTACGCTCTAATTAAACCTAGTTTTCCCATGGTAATCCTTAATAATACTTTTTATTGCTCTACCGAGATATGAACATATTTACGTTTTTATAATATTCACATATTTCCCTCCAAGAGAGAGTACGTTAATATTTTTAATTGGGGTCTACCTAGTGTTGCCAATCCTTAAAGAGAATAAGTTATACCAGTTTTGTTGTTGAAAATAAATATTTTAATTTCATTGCATTTATTATGTTTTTTTTTTTTTTTATATACTTCAGCCTGCTTGATAAAAAAACAATGTGCCACGCGAATGTAATTCTGGTTATGCATCTTCGTTTCCATCGCGTTAGTTTCAATGCGACAGATCCTGCCAGGCTGCTAGTTATGGTAGCTCGCGTGACAGTTCGTGCGACATCGCACCGAGTGTGCTTGACGAGGCGCAGCATGCACGAGGGAAGGAACTAATGTTCGCCAGGCACGTCCTGCAAATAACCGGGATGGTATAAAACCAATTTTGCGTGCCCCTGCACACGTTGTCTCCGGCAATTCGCCTCACTGACGTGTAAAGTGGGTTAACGTACTTTACAGTACTAAACCTACGCTAGCGTCTCCCCTTCACGTGACGTAGATGACTGAAAAACTTTCCCATCGGCAATTCCTTTTAGTCATATTTAGATTACTAAATATGTCTTTCATATTTTCCTTCGTGCCAGTTATTTTTATTTACCGGGGTAACAAAGAAAGTGATACGATGAACATCTGTAAGAAAATTACTGCGATTATAATTTACTTTACAAGTAAAAATTATTTTCCCAGTACACAAAAGTAAACTCGGTATTTAAATTTGGTTTTAAGAAATCTTCTGCTGCGAAGCAGATCGGGCTACAAGTAGGAAAATTCTAATATTTCATATATACCCTACTCAAAAGAAATTTAGAGGGACGTGATTTTGGTCGACTGTAGCATTTAACCAGGCACTGTTTAAACTGTGGTAGTTGTTTAGTCTTGTTACGACATGCTGTACAAAGACAAGCAGACTATGCAATTAAGCATTATAGCTGTTCTCACAACGATATTGTGAAATGTAGTGTGGTATGTTGAATACTAAAGTGGTTGATAAAAGACGCGCCTAGCTTTACGCCGCCATCTAGTGTACGTAAATGGCAGCTCATGTGCGTAGAGCTTGCGTACATTCAGTCAGTCCAAATGCGGTACCTAGTGGTAGCGGAAGCTGTTCGTGCAATCACGTTGTTGCAGTATTCGTGCAGCGGGGCTTCAGTACGCAATGTGGCGCAATCTGGTAATAGCAGGGCGTGGCATCGATTCAGGGAAACAGGAATGTACACCACGATACCAGGCCAGGGTAGATAAAGGAAACCGTAGGCACAGTGCTATTGCTCTAGACGAACCAGAATGTCCCGAGGGCAGCAATTGTTGAAAATGCCATCGACTATGGGCTATTCACAGTAAACTGAGCACTTTTGAAAGCTCTCTCATTCGGAATAATGGTCAATAAATATATTTTATTTTAGTCTTAGGCGTAAACTTCAGAGTGCGATGGAATATACACACTATGTTTATTACTTACATGCCATTATTTATTTTTAAAAAGTGGTTTTCAGGATAAAATATGGCTAAAAGGAAAAAGTAACCAGGACTTCAAAAGTCTAAAAAACTAGAGAAGGCCTTTTTCGTAATTTAATGGCAGCGACCGGTTTTTCTGAGGATGCTGGTATTCGTTCAACTACACGTTATCCTGTACTGTATTCCCTTGTTCCATTTATAACACGTTCTGTAAAATTTACAATAAACATGTGTTTCAGTTCCACCTTTAAGGGCGCGTGCTACCCTTACGAAGCATCATAGACCATATGTAGCACACATATTTTCGACGCAATTTTTCATAAGAAATTTGCACGCGGAGTTAGTCGCTATTTTCAGACTTATTCTGTGTGTATATATATATATATATATATATATATATATATATATATATATATATATATATATATATATATATATATATATATATAGGGTGGTCCACCTAATGAGGGCACCCCCGAAATGTCCGCAATGGTTGCAGGTCACGAAATGTGGATTTCGCCTAACGATATTACATACGGGGGCGAGTAATTGATGTTACAATATAAAAGAAAGCACATAATTTCGTAATATTGTAAAATATTAAAATTAAATGTATTTATATGAGTGTTAAACATTTATTAATGAGAGTCGATTGTTAATTAATATTTAAGCGTTTTTTCGTACTGGGTGCTTTAAAAAGCACATTTGGCAATCACACCCTTCGTCAAAAAAGGGCAGTCATAATAACTAAGACGTCTGCTGCCAGCGGACAAGCAGCGAGTTGTTTACCGCTGCGATTGCTGCGTCGCATCGCATCGATCGCGGCTGAACGACGTTCAGCATAAATCGCATCTGCATCACCGCGCCCGCTGAACGCGCCCAGTGAATACCATTGCTTCATAGTTAGCTGAGATCTTCTGAGAACCTGGTCCCGCTTATTATTTGCGCATGCTTCCCCTGGATTAGAAAATTACATCTCTAACAACTACTAACAACTACTAACAACTACTAACATACCCTAACAACTCTTTTTCAGAGTGAACAGTTTGAAATATAAATGAGTTTCAGTGACGAATGCCTTTACTCTAAAGTGAATAAAACCAAACTGTTTCGCTAGCCAATAGTTCAAAACTTATGCTTTTAATGATACGTTAAACTAATAATATTATTTTTAAATAGTATACTGCCCTACATATCTGTACATAAGTGCAATTACACGAAATAATATTATTTAATTTTTATAAATAAATTTTTACGTGCCTACCAACAACCATGAGCTTTGAAAAACAGATATGATATTTAATACAAAAAGATTTATTTTCATTATTTATTTCAAAATCGTTTGACCGTTAAAGAAGATTGCGTAGGCCTTACAACGGAAGAGAACGAATTTGAACTCGCGCGATATTTTCAACAATGTGAGTTTTCTGGCATCATGGTGTATGAAATATTGCCAGGGATTTTGAGTTCATTTTACTTGTTCTGTGCCAGCAGTTCTGCAAGAAGACATTATCTGTGAAATTAATTCCAAAGTCGTTTATTTCCCCCTTTTTTCAGTTTTATTTTCTAGCTGAGCAATTCCGCTATACAATGGATGGGTGTTCATTCTGCAAGACGGAGCAGGGAATTTTAATTAAGCACTACTTAATTGTTATGCATTCAGCGAACCTCGACGACTTATTAATTGGCGTTGTCTGTTTTTTTTTTTTTTTTTAATTCACCTCTCCAAGCACATTCACGAAGAGATATTTCAGCAACTCGCAGACCTGGGACTTCGGTTACATCATTTCGAGAGGTATCGATCGTCGAGCACTTCACACCATAGACTAGAGATGAGGTAGACCGATCTCGCTGGCTGCGCACAACCAATCACCATGTCCCAACATTGAACTGCTCACCTTCCAACACATCTAGCTAAATCGGCATGGTTTGGATTTTAGGTTAGAAAACTGTTTTGTAAACAAATGATTTGAGATGTATGTATACTTCATCTAATCAATTCGTAATGTAGTTTGATTAAATTGAAACGGGTAAAAGTATTTTGTTCATACAGTAGCGTTTGTTATTAATTAAAAATTAAGATGTAAACAAACACGTTCATCACTGTCGATCATGTGAATTTGACAGTTGTGTTCTTTGGAGTAGGTCAATATCGGGTACATGCGCAGAAGATGAATGAGCGGTCTACCTCATATCTAGTCTGTGCTTCACACACGGTATAAAATCGGAATAGTTGAAACTGATTCAAATCAGTGAATTTTACTGCAGATCAGCTGAAACTGCTCCACGCTTGAATCAGTCAAATTATTCTCTTTATTTATTCGCAGATTGCATAGTGATTTATACTTATTGTTGGGGAATTGCACTGGTCTGTCTGTGCGACCTTAGTGCATTTAACTGATTCACCAGTAAAAAAAACATCCAGTAAAATGATTCTTCCGACTTAAATCACTGATTGAGATTTAGGGTGCTCTGGCGCCGTCGATATCATCAGCGCACGCTCCTGTGATGCTAGCTCCCGCAACGAGCAATAAAACGGGATCCCCGCCCGTTGCCGCCGCAACAATGGACAGCATTTGCATTAAAACAGAGCGTCCCTCGCCATTGTTGCGACAACTGCAAAACGGTCAGATACACGCCGCCCCCGCCGAATACACGCGCGATGCAAACAAACGCTCGGGAATTAGTTTCGTAGAGTGCCTGAATAGAGCCAAGGGGGAGACTGTTCGCAGCTAAAATCGCTGAGCGGGTTCAAAATAGACTCCATTGTAAACGCGGGCTAGGAGCCCACAAAAATAAGTAATAAATTTCAGTAGAATAATCGCTGGGCTTCCACAGACTGAGTCAGGCGCTTACGTGTGTGTGTGTATATATATACGAGTAGGCGTGTGCGTGTGTATTTGTGAAGTATGTGGTACGAGGTGGGCGGATAATTTCATCGGTGTTCCTTTGGATATAGCTGGTTCTAGCCGTCAACTAGAAAGTTTTTTTTTATTTTTATAATTCCTGCTTAGTACTTCATTCTTCCTACTGTATGTTTATCCGCAAAAGGAAAGTTAAGATAAGCTATAAAAAAAAAAAAAATATTGATTATATTCACGTAAATGTAGAGTACAGCATTCTTTACCGCTATAACCAAAATATATAGTTTCTGCAACATGATATCCACGCTACTTTAGAAGCGTATTCCTTCAAACTCGTAAAACACTGAAAAGTTGCTGAAACTAAAAAAAAAAAAAATTACGTGTGTCACATTTATAGAAATGCTATCGATGTACGCTCATTTGTAACAAGGAAGTCGTAGGTAAGCGGTTATAGACACGGATTCCAAAACTTTTCAGTCGCCTTCGTAACTCGCTCCCAAAATAAAACTTTTAAACATTTTTTTCTATGGAGGTACTTAGAGAGATAAAGAAAAATTGAACATGTTTCGCTATATTCTTTAAACCGGGAGTGCGGACAAACTACCTGACAAATTTGTGGAGCGACTTTGCGAATTCAGGGAATGTTCTGGGAAATATTATGGAAATCCGATATTGGAAAAAAAAACGTGTCCGTAATTTTACGGAGGTTGCTAGAGAATTTACCAGCAATTTATCCGTAAAATAGCGGTAAATATTTTACACAGCGTAGTCTATCATCAACTTCATGATATAGACTTACATCCATGCATTTTTCAGCAAAATTATAAAATCTTTAAGTCGATAATACATGTAAAATGATTTTTTGCCACTCTTACGTTCGTGATGGTAGTAGCTAATGGAAAGATAAACATAAATTAGAGTAAGATGTAATTTTTTATATCACTATTGTGTACTTTACTGTCATAATTATTATTTCATGGTGTAAAGTATTTCAGATGACTTTTTTTCCACTGCACTTAAACTTATAGTTCTACACTTTACCCGCAAGTCAGTGGGGATTTCTCGTCGTTCAATCAGCAAAGAACGTTTAGCTGACAAAAAAAGTTATTTTCAAACACTTTATCTGGTAATTCAGTGAAAATGCACTCGTTTTCCTTCACTTACTGAATACGTGACATTTTTTACTGGCATGTAAACCAACTGTGCTACTTGTCACTCAATTATATAGTTTTCGTCTGCTTTGTTGGTAATATTACGTGATAGAATAGGATGATTTGGTATGTTTGGGCACAAAGGCGGCGAGCGGCGGAGCATGAAGCTGTTCATGCTCTGCCATTCCGGTCCCTCGGAGGCCATTTTCCCTTCAAAATTTCCCTTTTCCCCCCTCAAAATTCCCCATTTTTCCTTCAGAAAAGCACCGATCTCTCCAGTTGCAAAATGGAGCAGCAGAAAGACACTGTTCGATCCATCGGAAGGATTTGGAAGGTTCGCTTCTCGAGAGCAGAGCAGTGGTGGCCATATTGATTTAAAAGTCATAGGTTATGCCAAATCGATACACAGGGTACAGGGTTCGGAGTCAGACCTTACCATCAGTCACCTTGTTTCTGTCAGCCAACTTGTCCGCCATGGTATATGTCGGCGACCTTGGTATTTGAACTTTACCCTAGTTAACCTTTGACCTTGAACCCAAAAAAATCGAAAAAATCCAAAAATGTCCAAACTATTTATTAAAAATATCTAACATTATTATAAGTTTATAAAAAAATTTAAAAATTAAAAAAAATCCCAAAGAAATTCAACAAATGTATAAATAAATATTTAAAAATTCTTAAATATATATATATATATATTCCAAATAATGGTAAACAATTTCAAAAAATTCCTAAAAAAAAAAAAACCTTGACACTTGACTCGAGACACCAGACTCAAGACCGATGACTCCAAACTCGATAGCCTTGACCCGAGATCCTCAACCAGAAATTCAACAATAAAAAAAAAATTAAAATTTCGAATGTTTGGACATGACGGGACCCGGAGCCGAAGCCGGAATCATGCTCTGTCATTCCTATCTTTCGGCTGCCATGTCATGACATCACTCAACCACTATATTGAATTCAAGTGACCTTTAACTTGACCTTTGCTCTTAACCCCATGACATTGACTAACCTTGAACACCAAAAATTTCAAACAACACCCAAGAATATTCAAAATATTAATAAAACTATTATATGAGAATTGTTCAGGTCTATAGTCATAACCTTTCCCTCCCCTTCCGATGTTTCTTGTTTAATTAGTCGGCAGGCTTCCACCCACCTCACCCATACTCATTGTGTCGAGGGGCCACGGTGTCCGAGTGGTTAGTCTGTTCGCCTCCCACCACGGCGAACCGGGTTTAATCCCCGGCAGGGTCACCGGATTTTCACATGTGGGAATCGTGCCGGACGATGCCGTTTGTCGATGGGTTTTCTCGGGATCTCCCGATTCCCCCGCCCTATCATTCCTGCGCTGCTTCATACTCACCTCAATCATCCTCAACGGCTCTCAATACCTTGCTGTTAAGAGCCGCCCATATCTCTTCACTCACTCATTGTGTCGAGTGCACTCCGCGAGCCATATTGTTTTTTTTTGTTCATCATTTTATTACTGTTTTATCGCCTAGGTAGCACTTGTTTATTAATTTTCGATTTCGTCACCATGGCTAGTGATTTAGCCACCAGGAGGAAGCCATATTTGTATTACATTTATTTCAAGTATATGTGGTGCTGTCTGCGCCTGACATATTGGATTCTATTTCCATAACCTAAGTGGTGCTAATTTATCGATATAGCCGCCAGGCGAGCTGACGAAACAAACATTCTCTCATGCGCTGTCGTACCATGTTTGCCATCTTTCATTTCGTTTTTTTTCTCTTGGTTACCTTCCTTTCATCCTCTGTCATTCCTTCTTAATCTTGTCGCCACGATTAAGTCACATCTGCTCCACCCACCGTTTTATATTGTATTCATGCTCTGCCATTCCGTTTGATTATGCCCTACTGTCTTGACATTTAACCATCGAAATACGTTTAGTTCCTCATTTGTATTTACTAGAAAAATCACTGTGTTGTATTAGATCAACGCCAGTCATGCAGAAATTCATGCTGGACCTCACTTCACCATACACTGCACTGAAGCAGGTCTAACCAGGCTCGACTCGATCTTCATTCTCCCCTTCCGCCAAGTCTCCGGATCAAATTTCTACCACTTCAACAGCATGTATTCATATCCGTTGCAGCCAACCTGCGTAAAACGTGTTATGATGGCGATCCATTCTTAAATTCGGTATAATTGACTTCAACATTATACCTTTATTACCATACTAGGGGTCCAGCCCGTGACATTTTTTTTAGTATTGTCACGTGCCTAGAATAGTTACCATGTTACAAATTTTGGTTATCATACAAAGATTGAAAAAAAAAAAAAAAAAAAAACATTGCATAGATATAGGCCTATGTAGGTAATAATGAAATTATGTGAAATTAACTCAATATCGAAGTGACTGCGGCCCCATTTGATATTTCTCTATCCACTAGGCCACTGCGGACACACTTGGAATCGCTTTGTCAACTCAGCAACTGTGGTCCCACTTGGAAATAACTCAAGATTGAAGCGAGACATTTAGACTAAACAAAGATGATATTCCATTACCTTCATATCCCTAGTCAATAATCTCTATGCATTGATACAAAGTTTTCATATACGAAAAAAGTAATTAAAAATGAGTTATTTTTAAGGTAAAAGTTAATGATTGCGCAATCTGATCTTGCTGAAATTTGAACTTGACCTCTATTTGACCCTCAGGATTCGCTCTGCAAAATTTGAAGAATTTCTGTTGAGTTTCAAGGGACTTGGATGTATTAAAGACGGACAGACAGACAGAGATCATCATATTATATAATAGAATAGGATTGTCGAGATCTTATTAATAAAATATAAATAGGTTCTCGAATTTTTACCTCAGGCAGACAATATGTAATTAAAATCACGCACAAAAATACTCAACAACCTATAAAATGTACATTTTGTATAATCGTACATTGTCAGTAATTACTATGAATCCGAAATCATGACACGAAAGCGAAGAATTTCTGCTGGAGTGGCGAAGGCGAGCTTTAAGAGTCACTCAAATCTTTCCTCTCCACTGCACCTCTGTATTCTCGAGTATTCTGTGCCGGTGGTTGTCATGTCTGTTGTACGTGGCTGGCACGGGGAAGGAGGTCGGGGTTATCTAGCGCTCCTTTGCGGCCGCGAGGCGAAATTACGTGAGGGAGGGCGAGAGCTCGGTAGCAATCGCCCGCGCTTAAATAAATAAACGCCAAAAGCTTTCAGCCCTTCCCCGGCCGGGTCCTGAAAAGGCAGTGTGCGAGACAGTGAAAAATGTTGTGTGGCGCGCAGACCTCGGAGTAAACAGGAAGTGTCCATACGAGTTGCAGCTCGTTCACGCGCATATCGCCCGCCACTAATTGCCGACTCTTCAATTGTCTCTCCCCAAACAACACTCTATCTGTCGGAATCGTGCTGCAACAACGTACAAAAAACAAAAATTTACATAAATAGCTGGGGGTTTAATTAAGTCATCGCCCCCTTTTTTTTTTTCATTAATTAAAGGAAAAAGTATCCGACGCAAAAATTATTTTCTATGTTCTGTATACTCTCACCGAAACCGTAAATTCTATTCTTTTCCTTAAATCGCCCTATTAAGGCTGATTCCCACCTGCCATCTTGGATTTTTGTAACTTTTGCCAAACTCTGGAAACACACTTTTGTTTCGATGTTTTTTTTTTTTTGGAACGACAGAGCGCAGAGTATTGCCTAGTGCATTATCTGAAGTCAGTATTTATTGATTACTGTCGATACTGTCGCCTTTGTAATCGTTCGCAAGATATGATCTCGTGTTTTGCCCCGGCAGTTACCAGCTAAAAATTAATAAATGTAGTGAAGCTGTGACAGTTCGATAAAGTTAGGGAAGCTGTTATTTGCGAGATGTCGCGCGGGAAATTTCAATACGCCTTCTGAAATAGAAGCTTTGGCGAAAAAATCGATGAATCCAAGATGTCGGATGGTAATTCGCCTTTAAATAACGTATTATTAAAATGTTGTTTGTAAAATCATAATTTTTTTTTTTTTTGCGCGGTATGGTGCTATGGCTTTTCTACGCTCTTTAATGGCGAGTTTTCCCACTGAAATAAAAATTCAGTAGGCCTAGTATGTATGTTACTGCAAATTTCTTGTCTTAACATAACGCAATTATCTACAGTAAAATTCATTACTTTTGCTTTCTTCGTAATTCCACGGCAACAGAGCAGAATATGATGAACACTTATTAAGCACCTTGTTCGATTTCCCAATTTCCTGCGGGATGCACTACAAAAAATTTGACCTCACGTTAAGTGTGCACCTCACACTTCTAACTAACCTTTCGGTTGCGAATTTGCCTGCAAAAAGCTCGCTAGTAAAGTACATATATAGGCTGTTCGCGGTAAAGTGAGCACTTTTTTTTCCTTTCAGCCATATTTAATCCTTCAAACACTATTTAAAATAAATAATTTCATGTAAGGAATAAGCACAGTGTGGATATTCCACCACGCTCGGAACCTAACGCCTAAGGTTACAGTAAATGATATTTATCGACTGTCATTCGAAATAAGAGGATGTTCAGAAGTGCTCACTTTACCGTGAACAGCCTATATAAAAATTCATGTTTAAGACTGGAATATTACGAAGAACATCACTAGCGCTGTAAGGAAACATTAATGACGCAGTCGTCGTTACTGTGTTAATGTTTTCATATTTGTGATGTTTTCCAGATGCACATAATTGCATAATTCGTTATGCAACCTTTCGTATCAAGCACTGAAACTCAGCTCATTTGTATAAAGTTCAGTATTTAAGTTGCGTCTATTTATTCTTATAATATTTATTTCTTACGCGTAGCTGATAGGTGTCACTTTTTTTTTTTTTTTTGGTCTGGTGTTTGTGAACACATTGGAAAATAATCGAATTAATTTAACTGTACTGGACAATAAGTCGAAAAGTTACGGTCATAGAGTAAGTTAAATGTTACCTCCCGTTTAAATCAGTTACAGAAAGGACCTGCTCAAATACTACCGTTTCTGGATCTCAGGCTGTCCCCGGTTATCGCTGAATTAAAATAATATGTGCGTAATATGTCCATTTCACTAATAAATTCACATTAAAGTGTATCAAATCGTTTGAATTTCTGTACTTTTTTAAAAACATTTCTTGTCAGTTCTTGTTGCCTTATCTCAGGACGTACCTCCCGCTTTTTTTTTCTTCCTTGCCCAATTCTATTTCCATATCTTGATATAGGTATCCCAACTCCGCCTCTTCAATTATTTTGATTCACTCGTTCGAAATTATCATTAACAAAAACAGCGAAAAAACTTCAGTCTCGCCGGCACAAAGACGCGTGAGCCATTTAGAAATTTCGCAAGCTAAAATAATTTTCCATTTAATTTCTGCAGCGTTTTTCAGAAAAGTCAAGATTGTTTGTATTTTCTCCCCCGAACCCCCTCCACAAACCGTCCTGCTCCGTGTTGTTTGACATCTGTGAAAGGAAGAAGTATAAAATAAATAAAACATGAATTTATACGACCTGCCGTGCATAATTCTCCGGAGACTTTATCACTAATGGAAGAAAATGCGGCGCCTCTGGAAATAAAACGGTCAACGTACATAGGCAGAAAGAGATTCGTAATATCAGCGTGGGGATGCGCAACAGAGGGGGGAGGGGGAAAGAAATTCAAATAATAAATGATTCGAAATTACTCGCCGACCTAACTCTTGGAGAATGCGATATCAGGAGAGACGGAGGGGGTTCGTATAGGCCCTTAACGGTTAATTAAACACGTTTTAATCAAAATTAAAAAAAATATATCTCACTGCTCCTACACTACCTGCAAGTATTTTAACGCGTACACCCACTGGCTGGACTGTTAAAATTTTCCGTATATTTAGGGAATGTTTTACGGAAATGTACAAACTTTTTGACTCGGGTTCAAACCTCGCTTACATACAAAATATTTTAACTTTTTTGTCATTTTTTATACACGATAGAACACGCACATTACGAAAATTAAAGACATTTTCACTATCTATTTTTATTTTAAACGGAAAGTACAGAACAGTAACTTGGATATTAACGGAGAAGTTCCATGAAATTTGCGGAAAGTCCGTTTCTGAAAATCAACGCGTCCGTAATTTTACGGAGAGTTTACGGACACTTCTGGATAAATTTTTACCAGCACCTTTCCGTAAAATGAAGGAAATTTTTATAACAGTGTGCGCCCAGTAAAGTTGGTCACCTTGGGGGGAGGGGGGGGGAGTTATCCATGTCTATTTAAAGTGCCAGGAATGTAAATACTAGAATGATATCTTTTGGTTTCTGTTTTTTATAAATTAACATAAATATAAGAATAAGCAAATATATAAAATATTTACATTATTACCATAAACTGGAGTTACTTCAGCACTATGCGATACTTTAACCTCTTGGTTCCCGATGTCGCATATAGGTGACATAAAACAATGGAGTGTTTGAGAATTTATTCCACAGTCTATATGCTGTTGCCAACTCTGTTTACAGTTCTTGCGTGTCGCCAAGAGATGGCTCCAGTGGCTGAATCGTTCCAGTGGCCGCTACTTTATTTTCTGTTGAAGAGAAAATGGCGGAAATCAACAAAATCCACAAGTAAACGAGGTGGAATTGGTTAGTTATTTATTTAAAAATTTTTTTCAAGTATGATTAACTAATAATTATGAAATTAGCAAATGAATATATGTATTTTTCAGGTACAATTTATTTATTAGAAGAATCGTTTGCTTTAGTTGTTAGATAGACCGCCCAAGTTGATTGTCTCCTATACGCGACATTAGGTTATTAGCTTTCTTTTTTGATCAGTGATGTATGTAATAATAATTTTTTAATTTTATCACTGGAAAATTTGTTTAGTGCTTCTTAACAACCCTAATAGTGTGTGTACAATTTATGTAGCTTAAACTGAAGATATCGTATTGTCCTGCCCAAAAATGCAGATGTTAAATTTGTCAGTACACCCATTTTCAAATGGTCAATTCCACGTTTTTGTAAATTAGTGGTTTCATTACAGATGCTATCGTCAGTCAATTCTTTAGCTCTCATAACAACATATGGAATTTTTAACAACTAACTGAAATTAAATTGTATTGTTAAAAATGATTTTATTTATTAGTTAAAAACCCATAAATTCATGTGCCCTAAAAATTAAAACAAGCAAATTTTCAAATTAAAATTTTAACAAGTTTTACTGTAATTTTAAACAAAGATAAAACTAATTTGGGTCACGTGGCCTTTAAGTAAACTAACATATCAATTCTGATATGGACTTAAACTACAGAAGTCGTACATAATGTTTGTATTTGTTTCAGGAGTCCCACACTCTTAATACGGTTCTGGAGTATGACTTTAATAGAGATGTAAGTGAAATGGAGCTGTCACATGATGACTCCACTACAGATAAAGACTATCAACCTGAAAATGAAGAAGAATACGACGATGCATATTGGTCTGATGAGGAAGAAGGGAAATATGATGAAGCAAAGAATAACGAAGCATCTGGGAGAGATCAAGCACAAGATATGGTTCCAGAAACAGGGTGTGGGGGGGGGGGGGAGGGAGATTTTTGGAAGAAAACTGAAAATTTGATCCTTTACCACCAGCACCAGCACATGAACCTGAAGCAATATATGCTCTGGATTTGCCACCCTAGGACTATGTAATAAAATACCTACCAGAAGACCTGTTTTCCATTATCAGTGATTGCACGAACATACGGTATTTCAAACAATGTGGTATAGAGCTGAAATGCACACCACAGGGAATTAAAAAAATTCTTCGCTGCCACTGTGATGATGTAATACCTGTGTCATCCACGCATACGTATGTACTGGACAGGAAAGTCAGAGTAAGCGGCATAGCGGAAAAATGAGCAGAGATAGATGTCTCACTATTAGCAACAGTTTGAAACTGGTCGATGAAGACGAAAAATTCCTGATGCTGAAAATAAATACAAGTTTTGGAAAGTGAAAACTATGACAAATATGATATTGAACGGTTGTCTATTGAACCCGAAGAATAAAAACGTATCAATCGATGAACTGATGGTGCCATTTTGGGGACGTATGCCTGCCAGACAAGTCATCAAATCAAAACCTAATCCTTGCGGAATGAAGATTTTTGTGGATGCTGCTCAAAATGGACTGCCGTTGGATTTTTTCTTCTATCAAGGACGAGGAGATCGAATTTTTTAAGAAGGCGATCTTCAGTGCCTTGGGATTGGAGGAAAGGCAGTGATGAGACTGTCACGGAACCTATCTACAGATGTTTCGATTTACATGGACAAGTTCTTCACTTCTATGCACCAGCTTGACCTCTTAAACTCAGAAGCGCAGTGTTCAGGTACAGGCACTGTGCAGCGAGTTAGGATACCAAGAAACATGAAATTGAAGAGCGACAAAGAACTAGAGAAGGAAGGAAAAGAAGTGGTGGAGCAGTGTGTGAGAAGCGATGGCCAAATTTCTATCACAAAATGGTTTGATAACAAGATTGTTGTGATGGTGTCAAACAAATACGGAATGTTACCTACAGGCAAATGTGCACTCTGAAGCAAGAAAGAGCAGAAGGAGATCCAAGTCACCAGTCCATTTTCTGTACAACAATATAGCAAGAACATGGAAGGTGTAGACATGTTGGACAGGCTGATGAGTCTTTACAGAATCAGAGCAAATACCAGGAAATGGACTGTCAGAATGATAAGGCACTTATTTTACTTTGCCATTTGTGCCGGGTGGGTGGAATACCGAAGACACCAATCCGCTCTTGGTACTCCAAAAAGAAACATTCTCGACTGCCTCAGCTTCCGGATGAAGTATGAAGAGTTTCTCAGTTTCACTGAACAGGAGACTTCCACCGATGAAGTTAATCCAGACTTGCTTTTTCCCTCTGCGTCCAGGAGATCAAGAACTAGAGAGTTTCTCATCCTCCAGATGCACTCCGGAAAAGACATGTACTTCATCTGCCCGAGTCCCCAGAAATTTCACAGAAAAACAGATATCGCCGTCCAGGCTGTAATGCCAACACTGATAGAATACGCTGCGGACATGCAAGGTGTTCCTTTGTGTGCTGCCAAACAGGAACTGCTTCAAGCTTTACCACTATTTGTAACTCAGTATTTATGTAGTAATATAAAGTATTCTGGCGACATCGTATATATAGTCTGGCCGCATCCCCAATTCCCCTCACTTTAAATCTGAAAGAATGAAAATTTCACTCAATCAGTCAAACGTATCTGACTGATCCAACAGTCACGTCATTGAATTCAACCCACGAATCAGTGAAAAAATACCATATTTCCTTCACTTATTGATTCAGTGAAATTTTCCTCCGATACATTTGTCTTTTTTTTTTTTTTTTTTTTTCCCCAGTGGATTATTTTTGACTGATGGATCAGTTAAACAGCGTGTAAACACGACTGTCAATCAACGTTGAAAAAATGGTCGTTAAAACAAGTGTATCAAATGCAATGACAATGAATAAACTAATAAAACCAATACAAAATACTTTCTAAAATGTGTTTCGGCTTTCAAAACGCCATCTTATAAGGTAATAGCAACACACAGCCTTTCATTCCGTTTTTACGTCTTTCCTTTCGTTTTCACGTAATCGTCACAGCGCTCTGTTTGAAGGTTTAAACTGCATAGGCCTATAATGTGGCGAAGAGAGGGCATTCATGTATACTATTCTTTTTAACAATCGTAACAGTACCAATTAAACCAAACACGAATAGTAAGAACATATAATTTAATTCTTAACGATTTCTCGTTGAAAGTATAAGTTGTATATTTTCCTCTCACTATTTTACGTGGCTGTGGTAGAGCATGTGGTTAGGTAACGGTGTAGAGTTGAAAGGCGCGTGAGGTCAATCACGGCCACCTATGAAAACTTTTTTTACCTTTTTTAATTACGGTAAACTGCGCAATATAAACAGTAGACTATCGCAAATATGTGTATTTCACGTAATTATTTGGCTAAATTCGATTAAAATTTAATTTTATTTTCCACTTTAGTCAGCAGTCACTTATTCAATCAGTGAACTAATTTCACGTCACCAATTTAAACACTGAAATTTTTTCATTGGAACAATCAGTAGTTTTCCACTGATTCTAAGTGGGGCCATGTTCACTGATTCGAGTAGTTGAATCCACTACGAATCAGTGGTTTTCCATTAATTCGAATTTAGAGTACTCCTCTCGTCGGTGATTGAGTGGCGCCCTGCCGCTCGTTTCGAAGTTGGCACCCAGCATCATCTCGTTCGCCATAACAATGTGTTGGAAGGATACGTTACGTGCGTGCAGGTAGATCTGAAGGCGAATGCAGGGCCGGCCTTAGACCATTCGGCGCCCGGGGCAGGGGGCAATTAATTCGCTCCAGAATTATTATAATTTAAAATTTAAATTACTCCAATATAAGTGCTATTTCGTTTAAAAATACTTACAAATAAAATTTGCGTGACTATCATTCACTAAGTAATGTTGATTTACAAAACGAATTTCACAATTATGTAATCGCCATAATTTCTTAATTTTACTGCCACAAACTTGTCTAATTCACCGTATGTCGTGTCGCTGTCACCAAACTTTGTTAGTACAGAGCTGCGGCTCCGTAATAATTCTTACACACACACACACAACTACTATGCAACTGGAAAATGGACTTATATTAGGAACAGTCAACAAATGTTTTTTTTGTCCTGTGAAAATGAGACCTGTGACTTTCTTGCGATCAGTGTAAAATCAATGAAGAAGATATTCACTCAGATCGACCATTAAATATATAATGTTACTATACAAATCAAATTGAACATTTATGTACACTTCATTGCCCTATAAAAATGGGGCCTTTCTTGCCTTGGCCTGGGCAAATTTTGTTGTAGATGAAGAAAGGTTACTTTTGCGAGCTATGTCATTCTCTATGGACAATGTCGCCAACGATGAGAGCTGTTCGTCACTCATAGATCGAAGATAAGTCTTGATAGTTTTTAACTTCGAAAATACCTTCAGCAACACTCGAAGCGACACCCAGATATTAGGAATTGTAGTGGTCATATTTGTGTCTTCTATATATTGTAAAACTGTCTTATAGGTGAACTCTTCACAGATGATGGTACAAAACACTGGAAGTGTTTTAATTCTTCCCAAAGCTCCAAGCCATTAATATCCGAATGACTTCCATCGGTGTTTGTTAGAGCTGTTTTCAATACCATACACTTGATAAATAAAGTCTTATTAGTCTTCTGAGCACTATCACATTCTTTTGGGGGTAGGCACAAGTCATACAAAAATCCCCAAATATTTTTGTGTTCCTCGAGTTGCTCAAACCGTTGTTTCAATTATGTTAGTGTATCCTCAACTGCGACATCGAATAATTTCCTTTTGAACTGTTTTTCTGGACTAACATTTGCTGACTCGTCAAAGCCTTCATATTCAGACTGCATCTTCTTTATTCCTGTACGAGTTGGATCTACAAACGAAGCATCTGCTCCTAATGTACTTGCTAACTCTTTTGCAGTTACAACTGCATTTTGGTAGCCATCATTTTTGTAGGAAGATACAAGCACCATACAACTTTTGACTAAAGTGGTGACAGTACAAATATCCATTACTGGGTTTTGCATTGATTTGCACACAATGTTTACTTGATACAAAATATCTAACCCTATAACAATATAAATCAAAATTCAAATTTCATTAATTGATCCACTAAACAGTGTGCTTCGTATCTCAAACCAGCATCTGCCAAACTAGGTTCAAACAGTACAATCAAAGCATCATACACGTTCTTCACCTGATTTCTAATAGCCTTGACACAATCAATTCTACGTTCCCATCGTGTAGCACTTAGTGGTTTAATAGTGAGGCTGGTCACATGGTTCGAGAACAACATATACATATATTTTCTGCATAAAACCAAACTGTGTGATACAAATAGTTTATGACTAAGCTGCATCTGGAACTAATAAATTCAAATAATGATAGCCGCAAAGCCAGAATTATGATCTTGAATTTATTTGAAGAATGTTTGCTTGAACAGCTATGTTTTTACCTTTCATATTGGAACCATTCTCGTATCCCTGGCAATGGCAGTCTTCTAATCTTAGTCCAATTTCGGCTCAAGTTCTTAATAGTTCTGACAAGTCTTCTCCCATAAAATTATTGGCATCTCGAAATCTCAAAAACTGTTCGTTTATTGTAAATACGCGATCTTCTACATCCACAAACCTTATTGTGAATGCCTTTTTTTCAGTGTGACATATCTGGGGCGCAGACTAAAATTAGGTAATAATATTTGGCCTTTTGAGCCCGTTTGTGTTTGTAAATGTTCATAAGTAAATTTCGTATAGTTTTCCTCAATAATGGTCATTTGATGACATGACTGAAACATGCCTTAGGTGTTCATGCATAACATCATCAAAATTTCCCAACAGTTCTACTAGGCCAAGATAGTTTCCATTATTCTCTGTAAATAGCTTGTCCGAGGATCCCCTGAGAAAAAAAAACAGATTTTACTGGCCCAAGAACATAATAATAGACGAAAGGCGTTCGAGCACACACTTCCAGTGATAAACTTCATTATTTATAAGTTGTTAATGTTTTGAATCAATACCTTGATTGAGATTAAGTCTGGATTCTCACTCAATCCACTTGCAGTGCACATTTATATGTTTTGGCGACTTTTAATGTTCTTTCAATCGATCACTCGTGTGCTTCCAGTCACAAAAACCAGTTTTCCCAGTTTTGAGATACAGTCCCTATTGAATATTTTGTAGCAAAATCACAATGCACAGTTTGAACTATTATAATACACAAGCCATCGCCTTTTCAACTTTTTCCCATTATCTAGCTTCCTAATTGTATATTTTATAGAAAAATGCCGCCTATTTTCATCTAAAGGAAACACGGTGTCTTATTTCTCAAGGCCCGGTTTAAAAAAATGCGTGTCTATAACTGAAGGCTGCAAAACTAGGCCATAACACTGGATTGGACAAATAGGTTTTCACTTTCTTCTGAAACTAGAATTTTTTTTTCTCCAAGTGAGTTTGGTAATGCATAGATTCCAAAGGCTCCAACTTCACTTGGGAAAATGTTTCTGCTGAAGGGGAACTTATGTACATGTTTCCAGTGATGCTGATGCCCTGATCTTCTTTATGAAAGTTGTTGATGCTGACACTGTCACAGTATGTTGAAGAACTTACAGGGGAAGCTTATGTAATAGGTAACAAGGATCTATCAATGCTGTGCGCATCTAGTTTTATTTTATCATCATTCTTGGTTTTCCGTTTTCTGTCCTCATCCCCAAATAATTTCTTCTGCCCATATTTCTCCATACCTGTCGCATATCTTGCCTATAAATAAAACAAATAGATTTTATATGCACAATAATAGGAAAATAATATCACTGATGTAGACCCAGTCATTTCTCGAAATAATTCAGAAGCGGACTACGCATCATTAAAGTTTATGCTGTTATCACGCACGTCATTGGATCTTAACTCGTCCGACACGCCTCTCTGTTATCACGTACGTCATTGGATCTTAACTCGTCCGACACGCCTCTGGTAACTTTAAACCATAAGCAAAAAGTTAGCTCTTGGTTGACGTAACTCTGCGAGACTAAGCCGAACAGGAGAGCGAGGTCCGAATGTGGCAACAGCCAATTAATGAACGACTTCTACTGAAGCACCCTAGAATGCACAGGATTGCGAAGTCTAGCGAGATTGTTCTTTTATAACTCGAAATGACAGAGTCTCTAACTATTGATAAATTATTTACAATGCTATGTGCAAAAAATATAAAGCATGACAGTAGCTTGTGTTAAAGTGTATTTAGATAATCTTACAATGCTTTATAAGAGTAACAGCAAAAATTATTAAAACCTTTAGAATTTTTGTTTCTATTTGAGAATTTTTAAACACACATTCCTATACAAAAAAAACTTTTTAGCATAATTGTATATGTTGTAAAAATATTATTAACTTGGATAACTGTAATAGGTAATAATTGATATTGGTTACTCTTGCAAGGAGCCCACAACTATGCGAATATTTCGGTACGATTATTTGTGAAATCACTATCAATATAATTAGTGGGCGCAGTGATAATTTCATCATGTGACAGAGTAAAATAGGCCTATATCATAATCATAAACATAAAAAATAAATATACTTTATGGTGGCCTCAGAAGTTAACTTTTGAAAGTAGTGTAATATTAACATCGCGTTTATTCGACTGCTAGTCCCACCCGGACAGCACTTTTTATATTAAACATTTTCAGAAGGACAAAAGTTGGCTGCTCACTTTACCGTGAGTAGTGTAGGCTAGAAACATATCTTATGTACGTACACAGAAAAGGGAATCATTAATTTCACTTACCTGCTGCATTGGATAACAAGTAATGAAATTGCAGTCTTGGTTTAACATTAACCATCACAGAATTATATCATCTGAGGTCACGATATCCGTCTGTGAATACGGTTAATCACCAACTAATTCTCAGACTGCAGATAAACCCTTAAAATAAAAGCACACTCGATGAGAATGATGCCCGTTTCCAAACGCTAACTACATCACGTAGTTTGAACCATAAGACGCAGAATGCAATACGCATAAGACTGCATATTTTCAGTAGCTCATCAATTAGTTCATTTTTCAGCATAGTATCTACAACCGCATCACGTTCACAAACTCTCCTGGATTTTGTGCCCTCTTTATACAAACATTGGCCTGCCAACATTATCAGCAGTAAATGTGTCTAAATACCTTTGTGCATGGCAAATTTCCACTATGATTACAGAAAAAAATAATTATTATCTGGTATGATTTTGGCGCCCCCTTCATCATGGCTCCTGGGGCGACGGCGCCGCTCGCCCCGCCCTAGGGCCGGGCCGGGGCGAATGCCTAGTAACCAATCTTAAATGTCTCGAGGTGATTGCGACAGCAATGGAAAACATCGAAATGAAGCTTCGTGAGTGTACTGTTTCCTCAGAATTTTCATTAGTGACGATACGTTTCAATACAGCAATCTTTTCAGAACAAAATACGTCATTGGCTCTGTAGTTTAAAACATAGTTTTTTTTATAAGAATAATTATCGTAAACAAAGAGCTACTTGCGGCAATTTTTACTGACTTTGGCACTTTTAAATAACCAACTTTATGGATGGGCAACCAAAAATATCGACTGTAATTTACACCCTGAAAGAAATATTAACATTTAATTGTTCCGTATTTTTCTTTTCATAGGCTCTTCACTATAAACTGATTATTTTTTAGAGCCCTGCTTAACACCTATTTGTATGAACATTGCGTATTCTTCCACCATTTTTAAAATTAACATTGCAAGGGCCGGGGCACTTTATACATACGCCAGTTAAGTAAAACTGTTAAAATTACTTTAAAAGTAAGTGTTTTACGAATTCGCTAATTCTTACACTTGCGTGGAACTATTTCCTCTCCGCCGCCGTTGCCAACATAAGTGGGCATATGCCAGTTAATGCCCGCGTTAAAATACACGCAGGTACGGACACCGACATTTTTCAGAGGTTTATTTCAAAAGTGTTCACTGTACTGTGAACAGCCATTAACTAAAATGTACACAACCGCTTACAATAATGCCCACGTGATAACTCTGAACGCACCTTAATAGTTAGTAGCCCGGACGTATTTTCTGTACATCCGTTGTTTGCGCTTTTACGCGTATAGTAGGATTTACAACAACCCGTCGCATCCGTCATCCGTCCGCCCGTCATACGTTCGTCCGTCTTTCAACCGAACGATTTACAACCAAACTTCGTCTGTCCGCCGGAAGATAATTGCTGGAAACTAATAAAAACAGAATTATTTACAAATAGGAAAAAAACTATCCATAAAAAGTTAAGAATTTTTGCAGTATTGTTTTTGTAAGTACCCAAAACAACCATACACGCACGTAATGACAATTAATCGATGTAAAATAATTTTTAATAGCATATAAAGCATGATTTTATTATTTTTACTATTGCACAAAAGAAACTCGTGTTGGCAAACGTAATTATCGATTAATGTTCAGTAAAAATAGAACTTAATTTCATTGTACAGTTACATAAACAGACATGAAAACAAAAGACAGCCAAAATAAAACATTGCACTCCCTACACAGCCTTGTAAAGAACTTGGGGTGAACGAGCAACAAAACGTGCAAGTTTAGAAGGCTGTAATTTAATCCGTTCGTCCGTCAAAAGTTAAAGCTGGCCAATATTTTGACGGACGAACGGATAGAATTAATGACCACCTCTGATTGGCTGATGGTCACGTGATTGACAGACGGATGACGGAGGACTGACGCGACAGGTCATTGTAAATCCTGCCTATCTCAGCAAAGAAATGTCCTGGGATTCGGCATTTTTGTCAGGAAAAAAAAAACAATTTATAGGCCCGTACAGTTTTGGTTTTTATAATAAGTAAGTTTATTCGAAGAGAAAAAAATTGTGAAAATGGTCCAAATTCGCAATGTTAGAGCTTGCCTGTGCAGTTCGTTTAGCAGGAGAGAGAAAAATAAAACGCTGCAGTCGTAGTTTAAGCTATGGGCTTTCATCGAGTGTAATAAAATCCCAGTGTAACAGATCTCATTTGCACAGGGAAGTGTAATAGCGGAAGCACCGTACGCAGGTTTAACT
Source organism: Dryococelus australis (assembly GCA_029891345.1). Lineage (NCBI taxonomy): Eukaryota > Metazoa > Arthropoda > Insecta > Phasmatodea > Phasmatidae > Dryococelus > Dryococelus australis. Next base: position 115,114,988 of record CM057001.1, read on the forward strand.
CCTTGCGCATAGGAGCGACGGCACACTGGTGGCGAGTGTTTTTGTCGCCCGTATCGCTGTGCCTCGAACGAGAAAAAAATCTTGGCGCCAGGTACTCTTGAGCTGTGGTAAAGGTCATGCAGTGCGCGAATACCTGATACTTAATAAAACGAACTTAAATTTAACTACAGACTGTTCACGGGTAAACTGAGAATTTTGGGAAGCCCTGCTGAAGATCTACTTGTATGCACACTGTGTGTTCTTACATCATATGTAAAATTAACATTGATATGGTCCTTATCGCTTTATTCATGCGTGGCTAAAGAGAAAATGTGGAATTATTATAAAAGCAAATATCTTACAAATTTGCCAATTATTGCACTTAAATGCATTAAAAATGCATAAAGTAACAGAAATCATTTCAGTATTCCCGAACGTTTAGACGCCACTTTTAATTCGACATTAAGACGTGGAAATACTTCCGCTCTGACGTTACCAACTTAATTGAGCGCATGTCAGTCAGTGAGTGCCTATTTATATATTTTTTAAAGGTTGATTCCAAAAGTGCTCATTTTGCCATGAACAGACTTTACTTAATAAATGTCCATGGGTTTGGATTTATTTACGAGATAATACATTCATAATGGCAACTATCATACACATCAGTCGTTGATATTGTCTATGGATTAAAATTTAAAAACTGTGATATTTTTGCGAAAAATAAGAGATCAAAGCCACAAAATCAGTAAAGTTGCTCAAATAATCGTCTTAAAATTAAATAATAATAATAATATCGAATTTTATATGTCTTGAAGAAAATAATTTCCTTTTTTACGCGTTTTAACGGGAATGGGGCACGAAAACCGTATACTTATATAATTTTTGTTACAACTTGTTTTACAGAGGATTTTTTGAGATTTTTGGCTCGGCAAGACGCAATTAACAATTTTGAACACCTTGCATCGTTACAAATTCACCAAGTTCATTATTCTTGGAGCTCTGATTGAATATAGGAAAAGAAAATTCTTTCTTTTCTTCCATCACTGCTCCGAGGATAAAGAAGGCAGTGAATATCTAACAATGTAAAAATGCGTAGAAAATAATTATTTTTGTCTCGCGGAGCCGAAATTTCGTTAAACCCTTTGGAAAATGACTTATATCGAAAATCGGGTAAATATACTGCTTTCATGCACCATTCCTCTTAATCCTTTCAGTCACAGTGTCCTCTATCTGGGACGTTGCATATAAAGTTGCTTGAATGGTCAGCACTGTACACAGCAGAACATACCGTCCAATGAGAAAGCTTCCTTACGTGTGGGAGACATCGTTCGCTGCTGAGACTATGTTCCGTAGCCTCATAAACCACTTCTGCCAGTAACATAGAGCACACATGGATTTCTTTTGGTCCAGATGTAAGGCCAAGCGTCGTCTGGCTATCAGTATAGTTCGGTTCATAAGATTTGTATGCTGCAATGCTTAAAATTGTATATTTATTTTTGACTGAAAGGATTAAGAAGAAATCTCGGGGGGGGGGGGGGGGGGCATATACGTGAAGGGGCGAGTGAGACATCTAGGAGAGAGAGAGAGAGAGAGAGAGAGTGTAGAGTAGTTAAGAAAAAAAAAGGGGGGGCGGGTGTCTGAGTGGTGTGGAACTCAGGTCAAAGCAATGGCGGTTACCGTCCTCCCAAGGCGCCCGTGCCGCGGCGGTCTGTTCGTGCATACCGAAGCAGGCAGGCGGCAAAGGCGCCCGTGAGATAAGCGGGCGTCGCGACGCCTCTCTCCATCCGTCTCTTACATTAAATTACCCTCCCTCTCTCTCTCTCTCTCTCTCAATCTCTCAGAGGAGCAGGAGACTGTGTGAGTCGCCGCAGCCCTCGCGGGTCTGATACAGCTCCGACCGTGTCCCCGGTTGTTTGCTTGCGCAGTGGCGTCCTAGCGAGGATACCAAGTCATCCCTCGGGAAGGAGAAGGTCCTGGTGTTGGTTGGGGGATACATCCCCCCACCCCCGCCATCCTTCCGAAATCCCACGCACCTCCCTCGTCTTCCCTCGCGGGTCAGAACTTAGGAGCCCGGCGCTATCGACCTGCAAGCTGAACACCAACTCACTCTCAGGCAGCAATCGTTATATTTCGGAGACATAACGAAACACGAAGAGAATTCAGTGATTACTAACTGCACTGCAGTACGCGTTTCGTTAAACCTCGAAGCATATCGTAATTTTGTGACGTCGCAGAACAAAACTAATACACTGAAAATCGCTATGAAATTTTATTTTCATATTGTAACAAATGTGTAAAAAGTCAGTGGGCTCAACTAGATTCGTTATGTGATGGCGGTCTGAATTAAATAAGTTAATTATAATTTCTTAATTAATTTACAATAACGACAAATATAATACTCTCGTCTCACTTTCTCATAGTAAATTGATATAGTTTGCTTTTTACAATTCAATTATTCAATCAGTACAATCAAATAACTAAAATAATTCTCAATTAACAGTGTATCAAAACCTTTTGAAATGCTTTATAAATTATATTTCCATTCTTTACAATCACGTGTTCATACAGTCCCACCACAGTTTAGTCCAGATCCCTGCTGTCTGCAATGCTCTAGAGTTCTCCGAGCGTCCTCATGCACAGTAGCTTTCACTCGTAGGGTTTCACGCCCTCTCATCCACTTGCACCACAGACACCTCGTCCGCCGTCGTCTCGCAATCTCCCGTCGTCGTCCCTCCTCTCAACCGATGTACCTCACCGCACCCGACTTAACCAGGTGACTACACTCAGCCAGATGGCTTCTATAAAATGACTCCCGGCCATCGGCCTGCTACAATATTTATAGGGTCTTAGGTCATAGCCGATAAAATTCTCCACATTCCGAACTGCCCCGCGGGTGCTAGTCCCCAAAATATTCTTGAGCGTCCTTCCAAGGCGTTAGTTTCTCCAATATGGGGGGAGGGTCTGTGGCGTCAGTCTAGTCAGCTGTCAATCATTCCCAGCCGCCCGTCGACGGGACCGTGAGCGGGTCTGCCTGGTGGAGGGGAGGGTGAGATGGGTCATCCCCCCCCCCCCACAGAGCCAAGTCTGCGCATAGTACTCGCGCCTCGTACCTCAGTCAGCGCGTAGCACTAATATGTTCAAGCAGACGTAAACACTTGGTTAAAACCATAGATTTAATTGCAAAAAGGCACTACAAATGACGTGTGTGACAATATCGTTAATTATTTATATTTGTGGTTTACAAACTTACAGTTCCTCGAGCGCGACATCTGTTGACGTGAAAAGTTAATACCTGCATGACATCTGATGGCGGTGAAAGTAAACTCGTGCTGCCAGCAACCACCCAACAATAAGCTACGAAGACTGCTGCAACTATATAAATATACATATCTTGCGAATCATGCGAAGTGTTCTACATCATATTAGAGTGTATTGCGTTTATTTCGTGGTCAATTAGCGTGAAATAAATTACGCGCTCTGTATAATTCCATCTCTCCACGGACAATCGTACTCGTGGCGAGTAGCTTATGACAGTTGCGATGTTGGCCGCACATAACGTAGGTCCGTACTCACATCTTGCTATCAGCACCGCTGCGACGTCATCAAACTCCGACATTTGCCGCACAGTAACGAAACACGAGATCGGCTCGCTTCGGAGTGCTCTACACGCGGACAAATCGCTTCTCCGACGAACCGAATCTTGCGATACGCGATGTTCGTAATCAGGACGTTGCACTGTTAGAAAAAAAAAAAAAAAAAAACACCTTAATTTTGCGGAAAAGTGCTGGTAAAAATTTATCTAGAGATGTCCGTAAACTCTCCGTAAAATTACGGACACATTGATTTTCAAAAACGGACTTTACGTAAAATTCGCGGAACCTCTCCGTTAATTCCCTAGTTAGTTTTCTGTGCTTCAAGTTTAAATAATTGTTAATATCGATTTTATTTTAATTTTTGTTTTGCGGGTGTTCTACTGTGCATAAACAAATTTTTTTTAAAAAGTTAAATTTTTTATACCAAAGCAATATTTGAACCCGAGTCAAAAATTTGCAAGTTCACGGCCCTAACCACTTATTAGCAAATGCTCACGGGATGAATCTGGTATAACTTTTGAATTTCTAAATTAGTCGCATAAGGAACTTTTTTTAGTTCCTGTTAAAGTTAGTGCATACATACGCCTGTTGCTACTGTTTAATGTTTGAAATAAAAGGTCTTAGTGACATGAATAACCTCGACTACCGCAGAAACTATAATTTTCTGATTACAGTGGCGAAGAAAGTTTTGTGTAGACTCTCCACTGTTCGTGCCCGAAACCCGAGGTTAATAGAAAATACGGAGATTTTCCGTAATTTGTAATTACGCATTTATACTATGTTTTTTTTTTGTCTTACGTTTCCGTTTATTTACTGTGCGTTTTTGTAAAAAAAATTGCCATAAATATAGGGGAAATTCTAACAGTGTGGCCTCCTCGTTCATGGGGGTCGCTGACTCGGACGACTGTTCAAGGCAGTGTCCCAGCAAGATGTGTGAGACACCGCTGCGACTCGCCAAAAGTCTTTTGAAAATAACGGCTTGCTGTACACAGAGCGAGGTGGCGCTGTGAAAAAAATTTCCAGGCTCGTATTCGCGAGGGCACGGGTTCGTATCCAGGTCCGGCAATAGTGATTTCCCAAAATCAATTCTTGCGAATGGTTTCTTCCCATGGCCGATTCCTTCCCCGTGCCTTCTTCTCTGGACAACTTGCTCCGTCTCCGGAATGTTTGCTGTATATAGTCTATTCACGGTAAAGTGAGAACTTTTGATAAATCTTCTCATTTGGAATAGTATATATATATATATAATATATATATATATATATATATATATATATATATATGTGTGTGTGTGTGTGTGTGTGTGTGTGTGTGTTCACGGTATAAAATTTGCACTTTTGAAAGCCCTGATTATGATCTACTTCAATACAAGTTGTATATTCCTCTGCCCTATGTAAATTTAACATTGTTATGGGCCTCATCACTTTATTCATCCGTCGGTCAAATGAAATTGAAATTCTTAAGAATGTAAATACTTAACAAATCTGCTCGTTTTTACTCTTCGGTGCATTAAAAAAACTAGATAGCGAAATAAATAATTTTAAATTATCACAAATGTTTAGATAACACTTTTTGTTCGACGTTCAGATATGAAACTACTTTCCATCAATCGTTACCAACTTTACCGGGCGAATGTCACTCAGTGCGACCATTAAAATGTATCCATGCAGGGGCAATGACTTTTTTTTTCTAAGGTTCATTTCTAAAGTGCTCACTTTATAGTGAACAGCCTTTATATATATGTATGTATATATATATATATATATATATATAGCCTTAGACGAAAATTTTCTAATAAAGTGGAATATATATATATATATATATATATATATATATATATATATATATATATATATACTGTATTTATTACCCTCATGCCTATATTCATTCAAAAAGTTGTGAAATGGCTGAAAGGATGAAGTAACTAGGGCCTCAAAAGTGCTCTCTTAACCGTGGACAGCCTATACCTACCGGTTTGCTGTGTTCCCCTGCAGGGACGCTATACGTGCAGGGCTCGTGTTTCCGGTTCATATATGTGGTTAGCGAGTTTCGTATTGAAGGTAGGACCACGGTGGTGAAGTGGTCAGACTACTTGCCTCTCACCTTGGCGAACAGGGTTCTATTCCCGGCGGGATGGCCCCCGGATCTTCGCATGTGAGAATCTCCGGCGGGATGACGCCGGAGATCTACGATTTCTCCCGCTCTTGCGTTCCGGCGCTGCTCCATACTCTCGTCGCTTCACCCTCATCGGCTGTCACGACCTCGACGTTAAGAGCCGCCGAAATCTCTTCACTCACTCGTATTGAAGGCGTTTGACCCCCGGCTACACCGAAAGATTAAAATTAGAACTCATTTACTGTATCCGTAATGTTTCTGCGTGATTCGTTTGTCCCCCCAAGCCTTCTATAAGTTTCAACACAAAAATATGTCCTTGGAACTGCTAGAGTTCGCACCCAACAGCATTGCTAATGCGCTTGTCATTAGTCTTAGTAGAGCAGAACCTACGTGGACATGCTCTGGCAGCCCGTGAGTGTTCCGCTTTAATACCCGAACACTTTGTTGTAAAACCCAATTTTGGAGTCCGACCGAAAACGCAACGCTATATCCATCCGCATTAACCCGACATGTATCTCTTTATCACAGGATGGTTAACGGTGGGAAATATTAGTCCGATAAACGATACTGTGTGTGTAAATTTAGAGAGACGCCTTTTAATCGGTGAAAAACTTGCTCGCGAATGGATACATAAAAATAACACGAACTATAGATTTTTTTTAAGTTTTATAGCAACTGGGCTTAGGAAATTTCGGCTCGAAATAGTTGTTTGCGGATATATTCGAAATGGGCTCAAATAACGAAAATTTTGTAGATATCTGTGTTACCTGTCATTTAGTTCGCAACCTTTGGAGATTACGCGAAATGTAAACGGTTTTGCAAGATCGAGAACCGTAAATTGTTTGCTAACATTGTTCTTAGTGGGGAAATGTGATCTGATTAACATACTGTTCGCCTAACGGACACTTCTGACCGTGGCCTTTCCCAACACAATAAACTCCATGGCGCTGATGGCGCTTCACGGACTTTCAGACGTACGAACTGCCACTGGATATTGTACATTATTTACTTGTTACTCGATACCTTTTTTTCTTTTCACCTACGTGTATTACTAATTCAAATCGAGCTGGAGCAGCAGCTAAAGAGTGGACCTGCATTCGAAAGGCCCCAGGTCTAAAAAACGGTCCAGCTGTTCTGATTCCGGTTTGCCGTAGTTTTCCGGAAGCATTATAGGCGAGCGACGGGATGGTGTGCAAACCGGCCGATTTACCCATGATCCTGATTGTCCGAGCAAGTCAGTCCATTTCTGACGTCCGTGTGCTGTCTACGAAGGCGGGGGGAAATTATGTGACACTAATTCGCCACGTGCGTAGATCCAGGTGACCCCGGCGGTGTGTGCGTGTGTGTGTATACATACACACACACACTCAACATTGAAGCGATATATTCCATTGCCTTCATATCTCTGTGCAATAATCTTTATCCATTAATACAAAACTTTCATAGGAAAAAAGTAATTAAAAATAAGTTTTTAGGACCAAAAGTCATGATTGCGTTATCTGATCTTGCTGAAATTCGACCTTGACCTGTATTTGACCCTGAGGATTCGCTCTGCAAAATTTGAAGACCTTCTGTTGAGTTTCAAGGGGCTTAGAAGTATTAAAGACGGACGGAGAGCCTGACAGACTGAGACCGTCTGCTTATCATATAGGATGTATATATGTATATATAATTGATGTATTCATAGTTTTAATTGAATCCAATTTCTTTGCGAAACTTACAATTTAGTGTGTTTTTCAGTGACTTTCTTACTAGCTCGCAGAGGAGCCCAGTATATTTTAACAACAGCAGTTGGCAACATGATTGCCTAGTGAACAGAACCCTATCAGCGGGAGGATTTTATTACCTCACAGTCAATTTTTTTCCCCCCGTCACGAGATGAAAAATATTTGTCTTACATGCCATCGCCACGGTATGTGCAGACGGTAATACTTAGACACGAAATGTTCATAGCCTACATGCTTGTGACATATGATTTCTTCTGTTATAACCCGTATCTAAACTATTTCCTGAGGAGTAACATCCCCACATAAAGATACTGTGACTTCAGTGCACGGCAGTGCTAAACCGGAGGTAGCTACGTCGTATACAGCGGATACGCGTGTCTGTTGAGAAAGTTCTCATATATTCGTGCTCTTGGAATTCCTCCCATCAGCGCTCATTCTTGCGAACGAAAAGTTAAATTAAATTTTCTACATTTTTCCACGCTCTTCGCAAATTCTGCTGCGAGGTGTCCGCGCACAGTACAGTTCGTATTGTGTCGTTGCAAAGGCGGTTAAGTCTGCGATCCTTCATTTGTACAGCTTCTGCGAAAAATAATTTTTTTAACTAAAACGGGAGCCGATATCGTAAAATCTTCTTACAATTTTGTTACAAATTGTTTTTATTATGTAGTCTAATTTTTCCAACACAAAAAGGTGTATACTTTTATCCAATTAATTAATTAATGAAAATGTTATTTATTAAATAATTATATAAAATAATGCATTTTTGTTAAAAAAAATTACACTATGTAATAAAAACAATTTGTAACAAATTGTAAGATGATTTTACAATATCGGCTCCCGTTTGGGTACAAAAAATTAACTGTCGCAAAGGCTGTAGAAATGAAGGATCGTGGCCTTAACACATCGGGAACCAATAAAAGTGAAGGACGAAGCTGTCACGTCGAGTAGTCCCACAATGCAGTAAATTAATTAATTAATTAACGCTTTGAATGGGGCTGAACTTGACGCAACAATACAAACTCTAGCAAATCACCAAAAATATTTTTCTTTTTTCAAATTGGTACACTTGTTAATGCAGAACTATAGCAACTCTATCGCTACAGACATAACCAACCTACTCTTGTATTAAAACTGATATTAATTAATTTGCTGTTAGCAAACTACTCATGAATGCGAAATTCTCATGGCCGGTATGTAAATATATCATTGGGAAACCTATTCTATAGTGGTTCTATTCTGACTTGCGTCGATATATCAGTACTTACTGATGGCGGTTTCAAATAACTGTCTTGTTGAAGTTTCACATTCTTTGTGATACTGTAGCGTCGTACAAAATATAAAACTTTGAGACGCTCGACACGGATATGAATTTTTGTGGTAGAGAGAAAAAATACGCTAGCAAAGTTATCTACAGCTCAGTCAGAAACTTTAATGAATTACGTCAATTGTCTTGCTTATAACCGACACTGAACACAAGAAATACAAGGTGGCTTCGAAACAGTGTGTCGAAATTCAGCCTACACTTTGTTTTGCGAACACAAAATTATTTTGTAATCAGCACTTAACCCTTTGAGGAGTATGCACTTATATATACGGGGCTACTTTTATATAGAAATTTCCTCGGCATTGAAAACAAAACTCACGCTTTTATAGTTTAACTATTTCACTGGACACTATAGGAATCTAAGTAAAAAATTACAACTAGCCAACATATTAATTTGTAAGAATAAAATTGTCCTTTTTAATAATATCTCAAATGAACACGGTGGCTTGTAAAACGTATTACATCTATCGTGAATCATTAATTGGTACACAGTCAACGCGCGATTCCATTGACCAACGGCCAGTCAATAAGAAACGTAGCAGAGTGCAATAAGCGTGTGCGGTGTAGCCAGGACCAATAGGGCGAAGGTAGGTGGAAATACGGAAACCAACACAAGTGATATTTCTGTATTGGAGAATATATGCAGCTCACTTCAACATTGTCCTCAGTGCTTGTAAATTTGCACCGTCCTCAAATGGTTAATATTTCACCAGTCATTTGAAGAATAGGGTGTGTGTATATATATATATATATATATATATATATATATATATATATATATATATATATATATACGGTTTTGTTGTTACTGTAAAAAAAAATATGGTACTGGTAGGCACACGTGTGTATCTTCAGCTGTCGTGACATGTCCCTGGATGGTGCGCAGCGCTGCTTGTGAAGCGCTTACAGCCTGACGCACGATGAAACGATCCTAGCTGGTGGTGGTCCGCCGGGGTCCATCCGAGCCTTCTAGACGGGTGTGTGAACCCGTCCTGTTCTCACTGCGTCTAACACCGTCTCGCAGTGTGTGCGCAGAACACTATTCAAGTGGCGAGCAATGCGCTGAAACGTACAACCTGCCTCTCGGGGGCCGATGCTGCGACCTCTCTCAAACTCATCCAACTGGCGAAGGCTTGTCGAATGCGCCGTTGGTGGATGGTGCGTGCTCTCGCTGCTAAAGGCTGTTCGCGATAAAGTGAGCACTTTTTTTAAATCAACCCTTAGAAAAAAGTCACTGCCCCTACCTGCATATATTTTAAATAACGCCCTGAGTGACATGCCCCTCATTAAAGTTGGTAACGATGGATGGGAAGTAGTTCCGTATCTTAACTTCGAGAAAAAGTGTTAGGGAACCATTTATGTTAACTTACACTATTTCTTCCGCTTTCAGTTTTTTTTTTTTTATCGAAGTGTAAAAATGAGCAGATTTGTTAAATATTTACTTCCGTAATATTTTCTTAGTTTCACTTGACCGACGCATGAATAAATTGATGGGGCCCATAGAAATGTTAATCTTACATAAGGCGGAAGTATACACAACGTGCTACAAGTAGATCTTAGGCGTGGAAAAAGTAACTAGGAGTTCAAAAGTGCTCAGTTTACCGCGAACAGCATATATGAATGATGGAGAGACTTGTATGCCCCCTACATAGCGGCACACCCGCGCAAGTAAACGGCATTGAATGCAAATGGGACACATGTCGGTCTATGACGATAACGTTTAGCAATCATCTTTACACTCGCGCGATTCGCTAAGTAAGGCATTTTTCAATTGGACTAAAGTAAAAAATAGTTATTTTAATGTCATTATGTGCATGGTTAACGCAAGTAACATTGGCGTGAAACTTAACGTGTTAAGCCAGTGAGACTAACAAATAGATTTACTGTGATACTATGTAACTTGAGTAAATCTGATAGATAAACAAACCGTTTTGCTGTCCGTTTTATTCATATTAATTATAAGTGAAATATAATATATAAATAAAATATGTACAGATGTTCAATTTATGATGAAATAAGGTATGTTTAAGTTAACGGACTTACGCAATGCCTGTTATACGCGGCGTATTGGCGAAACAACGAAACACGTCTAGTGATGTTCATGTGATTGGACTCCTGATAAGTGGGAAAGTGACTTATGCTCGATTGCACCATCGTGGTCCAAAACTCGATCCGAGATCTCAACTAAGATCGACACAGAAAACTGTTGTACCATTCGAGTTCAGAGCTGGACTGGAGATCTAGATGAAGTCCATTTCGAACCGCCAAAATTGGCGGTTCGAAATATCGATACGAAATCATCAGCCATCGTCGAAAAATGTAGTTTGAAAATATGCGAACAACTGCGTTCGATTGTTTTCTTGGGAAATTAGAACCACTTTATACGCACTTCAATATTATTTAGTAAAATTCGTACAACAATAATTAACTTAAAACAGATAAAAGATCGCACATCTAGTTGTATCTATAGTGAAAAATACGCCTACTTCCATGACGTCATATATTCCGAACCAATAGCAAAGTTTGTCCCATACTTGATATCGATCTCCCACTTTGGAACGAAGATCGACGAATCGGGGATCCAGAATCACGAACCAAGTTCAAACTGGATCCTTCTTCGGAACTACGAATATTCGATCTCGGATCGAGAAAGATGTTAGTGCAACCGGGGATCAGAACCGCAGCCCTGAAAACTGTCCCAACTCCAGCCACGCCTGAGTACAACCAATCGCCGGTCAAATACTACGTTTAGGATAAACGACGCTTTGCCACGAGGAAGGATTCCAGTAAGGAGCAGGACAGGTGATTGAGCGCCTAACCACACTGGACGGGACCGCTTCGACTCCAGCCGATGAGTACACGTCAATTTTCCAATACCGCCACACTGTTGGCTGAACACGCTACCAGCTATTTTCCTCTTGCTCTCCCCGCCTATCCGCAAACAAACTCTAGGGCAGAGTTTGAATCGGTCAATGAGTTTGCAACATGAGACTAAAGATGCGATGGACCGATTATTCATCTTCTGTGCACGGACCCAACATTAACCTATCCCAAAGCAACACAACTGTCAAAATCCCATGGTCAACCATGATAAAGATGTTTGTTTATGTTTTAATTTATTTAAATTGCAAGCACTATTAATAAAATACTTATTTTTTCGGAATGTAATTAAATTGCAGTACAAGTTGGTAAGAGGAGGTATAAAAACATCTCAAAGCACTTATTTACTAAACGCTGTTCACGATAAAGTGAGCATTTTTGAAATCAACCTTATAAAAATGTCACTGCCTCTGCCTGCATATATTTTAATCGGTGTACTGAGTGACTTGTGCCCGGAAAAGTTTGTAACGATGGACGGAAAGTAGCTCCATCTATGACAGTCGAATAAAAAGTGTTAGGTGACCATTTCTGAGAGCTTAAATTATTTCTCTCGATCTCTGTTTTATTTAATTCATAGAAGTGCAAAGTGAGCAAATTTATAGAATATTTACTTTTCTAATAAGTTTTACAGTTTCAATTGACTGACACATGAATAAAGTGTGGAGGCTCATGACAATGTTAATTTTACTTAAGGCGGAGAAATACACAACGTGCATATAAGTAGATATCAAACAGGGCTTTCAAAAGTGCTCATGTTACCGTGGGCAGTCCATAAACAGTACTCTTACTTCAAATCTGATCCGGTTTTGATATTCGAATTGGCAGAAAAATCAGTTCAATCGATGCTGAGGCAAGGCGACTGGTTGTGAGTAGCCAGCGAGATCGGTCTACCTCATTTTTAGTTCATGGTATACAACCGACAGGCTCTTCATACCACGCATTTTTTTTAATTCTTCAAATAGTGTATTGCCATTATAGTCCGTTCGTTATAGTATCTTCAAATTTTTTCAATCAAACCTTTGGAAAATCATTCCACGTCTGTCGTGTTTGGTTGTTTCCTAAACATGTCTTCTATCACACACGTTTTATACTTGCGTTACCATAGCAATATTTTATTTTCGTAAAAATTCAACATTTAATGACATATAATCTATATATTATTACATTTAATTTACAATTTATACGAGTAAAAACAGAGAGGGCAATGCCTAGTAGAAAAATATTTCTAATGCCAAAAATATCGAATTTAGTGTGCATAAATGCGATTGGTATTCTCTGTGGAGTAGAGTGTACACACAGGTTCTAAATCACTAAGCGAGGAAACAGGCCCTCTCTGACACATGTTGCGATAAGTCAACTTCCGATGATAGCGATAAGAACGCTTCTGGAGAAAAGCATACCACTCCTAGTCCATTAAGCGAAGAAACAGATCCTATAAAATGACATAGGCACGGGCGTAGCACTCCCTATTCATTTTAGAGGGCCTGTTTCCTCGCTTAGTGGTTTAGAACCTGTGCGTGCACTCTACTCTTTTGGTATAATTTGTTTAGACTTTGTTGTCTGCATAAGGCGGAGGAGTAGCCTGAAAGTAGAACTTCAGCACGACTTCAGGAAAGTTGGAGGTAACCATAAATGAACTATAGTAAGTGTTATCTGTAAACTTGGTTCATTTTAAGCACATACTGTATTTTTATGCATTCATTAATATCCCCCAGTCAGTTGCATTTACTGATATGACTACCCGTCAATCTTTGATTCCTGTTATCGGTCCTCGCTAACAAAAACAAACCCTCATGCTGAAATAAAACAATAAAATTTACACCAGTAAATCAATGCACTGGTCTGCCTAAAACCTTACTTGTCACCAAGCGCAAAGGTTTATGTAATTTTCGAAGTGAAATTTGCATCATATTCATATGTTAACCTAGAATTAATTTTAAACATATTTAATTGGTCACCTACATAGGCCTCTATAGTTTAGCCTAAAATCGTTCATCCTACGTCGAGCTTTTCTACAGGACAAACTACCAAGCGTGCAGCGTAAGGGGCTTCATGCGTAAATTTTATCGTAAGATGTGTTTCGCCTTAAGGCGTAAAGCGTACAGCTGACGCGTATTTACGAACATACGAAATTATAACAGGCGTTTTCCTAACAGGCATTCTGCCATAAAAATAAGGCGTTTGTCGATTTCAGCCTTAACTTATCTAAACACACCATGAAATAAATTCAGACGGATTTAATCTTATTGTGTTACATTTCCGTAACTATAGTCTTTAATTATCGTTTTCTAGAAATCATTTTTTTTTCTTTTGAAAATTGCAAGAATTATTCACAAGAAAATAAGTATTCCTGGGAGTTGTATGACTTTGAGCCGATAGGCTGCGAATCAAGCAATGTTCGACAAAAGCAAAACAAGTGGACTTTGTCCACTAAACAGCTTTCAGGCTTGTCGGTGGAGAGCTGACTGTCTGCGTAGTGCTCGCACATATACAAACACTGAAGATTGTTGTTGTAGGCTGTTCGCGGTAAAACAAGTCTAAACAGCTTTCAGGCTTGTCGGTGGAGAGCTGACTGTCTGCGTAGTGCTCGCACATATACAAACACTAAAGATTGTTGTTGTAGGCTGTTCGCGGTAAAACAAGTCTAAACAGCTTTCAGGCTTGTCGATGGAGAGCTGACTGTCTGCGTAGTGCTCGCACATATACAAACATTAAAGATTGTTGTTGTAGGCTGTTCACGGGAAAACAAGTCTAAACAGCTTTCAGGCTTGTCGGTGGAGAGCTGGCTGTCTGCGTAGTGCTCGCACATATGCAAACACTAAAGATTGTTGTTGTAGGCTGTTCACGGTAAAATGAGCACTTTTGAAAGCTCTGATGAAGATCTACTTGTATGCACGTTTTGTATCCTTCAGCCTCATATAAAAATAGCTTTACCATGCAGCTAATAGCTTTATTCATGCGTCAGTCGGTGAATACATTATTAACAAAATAAATATTGCACACATTTTTACACTTCGATGTATTAAAAATACAGAAAACGAGAGAAATAATTTAAGTAATCACAAATGGTTACCTAACACTTTTTGTTCAACGTTAATGTATAGAACTACTTTCCCATCCATCGTTACCAACTTTACTGAGCGCATGTCACTCAGGGTACCCGTTGAAATATATGCAGCTAGGGTCAGTGACTTTTTTCTAAGGTTGATTTCAAAAGTGCTCACTTTGTCGTGAACAGCCTTTAGTGGCAGTGCACTACGGTTGGCATGGGAAATTTTTTTTTTACTGGAGATAGTGAAACTGCAGAAGCTGTAAGTTTTTATTATCATTTTAGTTGTTAGAAAATTAATTTTTTTAACGTCCTAATTTTTTACAATGTTAACCGGATTTTATTTGAGTGTTTTTTTTTTTTTTTTCGTAATTTGTAACCAATTCAGTCCCTGTGTCCATAACCGAGAACATGTTGCACATTAAGTATATTTATGATCAGCGCTGTACACAACAATGAATCATTGGCCGGCGTTCTGAGCGTCTTACTTGTGACAGACGTGATTGGTTGAAGTTTCTGCATCTCTCATTTGCGAATGGTTAGTCATGACACCAACAAACAAGCAGCACTTCATATACTGGTTGTGAGAAGCACGTTCCACACAAGTGCAGTGCAGGTCATACTATTAAACGATTACAACACTTCAGCTCGGAAATTAATTCAGGACTGAAGGGATTAAAATGATAACGATATTTCCGGTTCGAACATGAGGCACGAATTCGTCGGACCATCTCTCCTGGCGGAGTGAGCAGAGGCGGAAGGGCCTCGCCCCTGCAGTGGCGTTTATTCCATATAATTCATTCACACTTTCTTCACCCTTTTGGAATCGAACCTTTGAAAAATCACCCTGGGCGTAACATGTCAACTTGTTTTCAATCACTTGTCATCCATATTTATATATCCCTGTGATTAACGTTAAAGTGCTGTGTTCTTGAATAGATTCATAATCTACTCAGTATATTCTATAACTTGAAATATTCATTTCTTATTAAACACGAAATAACAACAGTGAGAGCAGCGATGTGTTAGTAATGGCCGGTAAGAAATAGTTCACAGTTACAATATTTTTTAACCTCGTTTTATGTATACTATTTGTAAGTTAGACGTTGCCAGTTGATATATTTGTATTGTTAGGTAGCACTGGCGGAAACACATTTCATTGCTGCAGTTAAAAATATCAGAGCAATTTACCTTGCGAAGGCTGTAGTGACAGGGTGTTTTTTTTTTTTCGTCCGGAAGAAAGATTCTGTTCAGCGAAGCATTTCGCTCTCTTTCTCTCTCTCTCTTGGGAAGTTCGTACCACATGTGTAGCAGGAAAGGTATAAATTTGGTTATTTCTAGTTTCAGCTTATTTCATACTAATTACAGCAACAATAATGATGTTTAAAATTGTAATTTACAACTGAAACGAGATTTTATTGTTTAAGTACCTATTATATGTTATTTAGATACTATGGCGTGACGCCTACAAATCCAGCATGTTGGCAGACGTGGTGTGGATAGGAGAATCTAGAATTCGATCACCTTCCACGCGCTTGTCCCAATATGGAGGGCGATTATACCCAGTATTTATATGGTCTTACGACTGGCAGTGATTTGGCGACAAGTCAGTGACACGGCGTGTTTCTTAACTAAGCGTTAAGTTCGTACTCGTGTTTTTTTTAACATCCTAGGCAAGTTATAATGTTGTGATAATATGTATTTCCATGGCAGAGTGAAATGTGTTGTGATCGTTGCGTGTGGAAGGGCGTGGTGGCTGCGTTATAATAGGCACGCAGCCCATGTGTGTGTGGATGTCAAATATGAGCAAAATTTATACGTTTCTACCATAGACTGATGATGTTATGACGAAGTTAATCATTTACATTCGCGTCTGTTTATCAGAACGTTGTACCTTTGCGCTAGGTGTTTGAAAAACAGTTGTGTAACGAGCTTGCGTTTCTGTGATTTGAATGCCTGCCACAATCCCAATCAAATATTAAGCCCAACCAGATAAATTTAAATAAATATTATAATAAACCTACAAACTAGTAAGTACCAATGCATATAAATATTTTCGAAATGAATGTTACGGTAGTCGTACCTATGTGTTTGCATATTTTCCACTATCTTTTACGTTTGTCGATGCTACAAAGAATAAATACCCGACACGAGTTGCGTGCTTGAATTTACAATGTCGTTTCGTTAGACTGGTTGTCCCTTCGTTTCAATTTTATTCGAAATAAGGCCGTCCTTTTAACGAAATAACACAACACATATTAATGACAGGTTAAATACTACTATTGTTTCCGCCACAGTGGTAACAAACACTGTCGTGACTAAATATTAATGTGCTTATTATGTGTAATGTGCTATGTCATGTGTAACAAATAGTTATAAAGCCGACCTAAATATTGTTATAGGCCTAAATTGTGAACATGCGTAGGAAATATGACAGCATTCTTTGAACAGCGGTAAACAGCAACCAACGCATTTGACAGTTATAAAAGTAGAAGTTAAATAGCAGTGTTTATGTTTACGTGTAACGGAAGGATACGTAATCAGTAACCAAAAGTAGATGTTTAGCAGTGCTTCAGAAAAGGCTGAAGTTATCGTGAATCAACTATAGACGCAAGATACGCAATGCTTACCCTATACATATTGGAAATGTTTGACCTTATAGTTTTCGCCTTAACTTTAAACACATTTAATTCTGAGTTGTCTGTTTCCGATTCGAGAAACAGAGTTTTTGTAACTCTCGTAATGTACGCGCATAGTGCTGCTATCTAGTATTTGTTTCCACAAACGGGAGCGACAAGCGATGAATCGAATTCGCTCGAGGCGTGGCGTGTTGTTGCTTGCGACCCTTCGGCAGGGTAAGCAGTCGTTCTGTTTGCGTCCTCCAGTCCTACATTTTTCCTTGGAAAGTGGATGAAAGTGTTCGGGAAAACGGGAGTTTTCTTATAATTTGTGATGTACTCTCTAAATAGTATTGAGTTTAATCATTATTACATCCATTTCGTTTCCGTTTTTATAACTAATGTTAGGTATTATAGAACGATAAATACATGTGGAGGATAAGCAAAGTTGGAAGTTGCGTTTGTTAGTAGAAATTGTTTACCCTGTAAACGAACTTACTACGCGCCACTGGACCCCTACAATGCGAATGAGGCGCCAATCGCCTGCCTGGTCGCGAGTGATCGCTACAACGTCGAGTGCAGTTTGCGGCGCCGTTTCAAATTTCTTCGCACTTCCGCGCCCCACCAACGCGAGTCACAGGGACTTTTTTTTTTATTCCTCCTGGTTCAAACTCCTTTTTTTTTTTTTTTTTTTTTTTTTTTTTTTTTTTTCTGCCTTTACCCACACCCGACACCCGAGGCAGACAGACCGCCCTTTACTGCCGAGTCCTTAATACTGTTACTACACCCTTCCACCCTCCTCAACCCCTTTTTTTCTCCCCACCAGCAACCCCTCCCCCCCTCAGAAGCCAACACAACACTTCATCCCCTTCATCCTGTCGACCACAGCGACCAGCTACCCCTTATCCTTCGTCCTCACCCTGTCACGCTCAATGTCCTTGAGTATTCAGTCTGCTTTCCTACGTTTCGGTGCCTTACTTTAATTTCATCTCGTCCTAATTCCTCCCTTTTCGAAATTTTTCTCCAATCAGCTTGTTACAGTTAAATAAATAATGGATTGTTGCGAGCATTGCTTTCGAATGGAAAAGGGATAAAGAAGACAGAATTGTTTAGATGCATTGTTTAATACAACTTAAAATTACCCACTGTGCAATATCCGTACATAGTGCCAACTTATGTAGTAGGCTACAAATATAAAATTACTAATTTTATCGCGGCCAACGGCCAACCTATATGTTATATCCCCTCATGAAAAAAAAATGCGTAGCACCAGTTTTCCTGTCGCAGCCTCGGATTTTGTCTATTATTTAAATCGCCCCATCATGTTTTCGATAAACAGTTTTGTATATTATTTCCGTGTTTCCCACAGTAAGCAATATAATATATATATATAATTATTGTTAAATATATTTCATTATATTTTTCTCGCAGGGAACTTATAAGTTTTAGTGTAGCTTTGTGAAGCAATTGAGAGCTGAGTGAAAGACTTGGGCTGCTCTTAACGTCGAGGTCTTGAGAGCCGAAGGTGGTGAAACCAGATGAGTATGGAGCAGCGCCCTGGAATGCAAGGGCGGGGGATACTGGAGATCGCGAGAAAACCCCAAGATCAGCGGTATTGTCCAGCACGATTTCCACATGCAAAAATCCGGCAGTGACCCGCCTGAGATTGAACCCGATTCACCGTGGTGGGAGGCGAGCAGGCTAACCGCTCAGCCACCGCGGCCACTTCTACCTTAAGAAACTACACGTAATGATGTATGCAAATATAGTCGATTCCTGGCTAAGTCCAAATTTTCTGAAGCCCTGCTATAGTACTACTTCTAGGATATTCCTCCGCGCCATGCAAACAAAGCTTAATTAACTCTATGATAGTGCGTCAGAGGTACAGAGCACCGCATTCGTGCGCTCTTAGTGTAATAATAATTTGCATAAGAACTATTTCACACAATGGATTACCAACACACATATTTTCTTTCTGTTTTTGTTCATATTAATTACAAACGAAATTATATAATTTAGATACAAAACATACGTAATCGTTCAGTATAACCAAGAACTAGGTACGTTAATTTCAACACAAGTATAAAACTCTTGTGATACATGACATTTTGGAAATAACCAAACATTACATACATGGGGTGTTCTCCAAAGGTTTTATTCAAAAAGTGTGAAGAAACAGCGAATTGACTATATAAAGGATACCCGTCAGTAGCTCTGGAGTCAGCAGCCCTATATATAGTAGCCATGAAAATATTTCAGGGATTAGTGACTTCAGGGCCACTGTCACGCGTTCACTATACACATACATAATATCGTGGAAGGTGAAAAGGAGCGAGCGTGTTGACGTGTGGGAAGGAAAGCTACTTAGAGTCTTTTCTCGCAGGCAGAAACGCGGGGCCGGTTCGCGAGGGCCGCAGGAAAGAAAGTGTTTTTTTTTTTTTTTTTAATAGCATCTCGCATTTTGACGTTCGCGGTGTGTGCGAGAGGGCGAATGTCTGAGCCGCATCCAGGGACGTCGCGAAGTGGCGTAACGAGGTCGCGGCGTGGAAGGATGTCGACCACAAAGGGCAGCCTCCTCCTCCTCCTACTCGGTCGCCATTGTGCGTGCAGGGAGGCTCCATCTCGCTGGAATCTCCCGCCCGCGGAGGTCTTTTGAGCGCGCGGCGGGTGAATGCGCCCCGACCCGCGCGGACGACTAACGAGGCAGAAGCAGCGGTAGTTTACCCTCTCGACGACGACGCTCTCCTCCCCCGGGGTCGCTGGGGGTTGGCGACGATGGGGTGCCAAGAGGGAGCGAGGGATGTTGCTACAGCAGTCGATGGGCGACGCGCTGGGTAATTAGTAAGCCCCCGCGGGTTTCCTGCTCGAGGGATCGAGTTCCCACTGTGACGCCCGAGTCAACTAGCACACTGACCATACGCCACTGCGCGATGCTGGTTCGATTCCCGGCGGAGACACGCTGGAAACACGCGAGTGAGGGGGAGAGATTTGGGCGGCTCGTCAAGTCGAGGTCTTTACAGCCGATGGGAGTGAATCGAGGTAAAAATGGAGCAGTGCCGGAGTGCGAGGGCGGGAGAAACGGGAAACCCCCAAGAAAACCCGCATCGTCCGGCAAGATTACCTCACGTTAAATCCGGTAGCGATCCCGTAGGGAATCGAATCCAGTTCGCCCTGGTGGGTTTAAATAAGGTGACAGCGCCTGACACTTACACAACTGTCAATCAGTCAATTTAACTGATGAATGTGTAGTAAGAAAATTGCAATTTCCTTCACTTATTTAACCAGTGTAATTTTTCACCATCTCATTTGTGGTTTTTCACTGACTTGTTTTAGTATCAGTTACACAACGTGTACGAAATGAAATAATAATGCATAGACTAATAAATTTAATTTTTTTTTTAAATGTGAGATTCCTTTTTTCCATATATATTATTTTACGAGGCAAAACAAACGGTCAGTCCTTCGTTCCGTTTTTTTTTCTTAATCATTCGTTTCGTTTTCACGTAATCATCATAGCGCTCGGTTCGAAGGTTTAAACTGCATTAAATTAAGTGAGCGCATTTATACGTTCAATTCGTTTTATCATTACTAATGTTATAAATTAAACTAAAAACGAAAAGATAACTGAAAACGAAAAAAAATGCAAACAATTTAAAGCTACATTTATCCCATAAATACATGTAATACATACATGTTATAATTTCTAGTTCATAATGGCTTGGTAACTCGATTGTTAACGTAACGGTCTAGTAACTGGATTATGGGAATTCATATTGTTACGTGCTGCAGCTGACGCCGACTCGGCTGTCCGGTGCCGTGAGAGGTGACCCACCTCGAACCCCCCTCCCACCCTCTTCCTGGAACGATGAGCTCGCAGCCGGTAGCATCCCTTCTGGGAATCCCGTGAATACTGACAGCGACCAGACTTGCTGGCGTCACAGACCTCCTCTCGTGTGCTAGAGTTTCCGATGCGTTTAGCGACGACGCAAGAAAGTTCTGGTGATACTGGCTGGCGCCCCGGCCCTCCTCGGCGCAACTCACGAGTTGGGGAAGATTCTGGGCGACGGCCTAAGACAATATACATACTGCCGCAACCCAGCAGCCGGGAGTCTTCGACGGAGGCCGCCTGACCAAGTGCGCGCGAGTGAAGTGAAATGTGGACGACGACAGGAGATTGCAGGACGACGGCGGCGAGGTGTGTTCGTGGCTTGAATGGACGAGAGGATGTGAAACCGACGAGTGAAGCCTACTGTGCGTGAGGGCGCTTGGAGGACTCTAGAACATTGCGACTGGCGGGACATGGACTGAACTGACGTGGGACTGAATGGAAGTGTAATACGGGTTTTATTGTAAATATTCTAACTGTCAATTTGGACACATATATTACAGTATATTTGAATACGTTGATAGGTGCACTGTCTATAGGGATTGTTCTTTAATTATTTAATTTAATTGATTTCTTTGTGGTAATTGGAGTAATTATTTGTGAACAGTAAGGGATATCAATATATTGTGAGATTTTGAGTTCACAGAATTCTGCTGTAGTTATTGTAAATAAAATAATGAAATTACAATTCATTATTTTATTTGATTAAGACCTCCTTTCCTTAACGAACTTGGTATATCCCACTTAATTTCTAGAGAGAGAAATTGTAACAATATCCTGGACAAAGCAGATTTTTTTAAACGTATTCTTAAATTACGTTGAATTGCACAGTATAAACAGTGACTATCGGAAATAGGTTTATTTCTCGTATTGATTTGCCTAAATTTATTAAAAACATTATTCAATTTGCTGAAAACACTTGGCTGTCATGTATTCAATAAACGAAATTGTTTCACCTATACAACCAGTGGTTTTTCACTGATTCTAAGTGAAGCCATTTTCGCTGATTCGAGTAGTTGAACATCATTGCCAATCAGTGTTTTTTCCATTGTTTCTAATTCAGAGTATAGATATTCGGGAGAAGTAGGATCTTACACAGTAAACTAGGCTCAGAATACTTACTGAAACAGCACACACACGTCCTGGGGGCTTATTCTAAGTTATTCGTTTCGTTTCCTCTCGACAGAAATATTCGTTATTACTCGAATTTTCGTTTAGGAACGAAAGGAGCTATTCTAAGCGCATTCTAGTGTACGTCTGACGTCACTATGTTCGTTAAGGAACTCGAAACGAAAACGAAGCCCTTCAGGCCTTCGTTACCGAGGTTTATTATAAAACTTGGCTGGTGTGTGAAACAGATTGTTTTTTGGAACTGTGAAAGAGGAGAGTCGTGATTTAATGTTCCTTCATGCGTTACAGGAACATAAAAATATATTTCAGAAAAAATATTTTGAAAGCAGCAATTAAACTTCTTGTTTTAATTTGTGAACTATCTAAGCTGCAGTGTAGGCTGGCTATTGTGAGGAATTTATTAGATAATTTCAGTGGTTTATAATGAAATAAGAGATCATAAACATTGATTTATTTTTAAAAAATTGGCTTTAGCAATGTAGTTCATAAATCACAAGATAGCACTAAACAGTAAATTATTGTTGGTAGTTTACAGCCAAAATACATTCTCTTGAAAATATTTGCGTGAAAATTCATATATTTATATTAATACAATCCACAAGAAATACGACAGCGTTTAGTTTGTTGTCAATCGCTTATTTTATAATCTTGGTATTATAATAACAGAGGAAATGCTTCTTCGTATATAGCTTGTAGCAAAAACAGGAAAATGTTAATTGAGAAAAATCTTCACACATGTAACAACCAAAGTTCTGTCTGCTCTCTCTCTCTCTCTCTCTCTCTCTCTCTCTCTCTCTCTCTCTCTCTCTCTCTCTCTCTCTCTCTCTCTCTCTCTCTTATCGGCGTACATGCTGCGAGTCTATTTCAACTCAGTGCAAACGAAATTAAAGCATATTTATATGTACTACATCATATGTCCAGCCGAGTTACAAAATAGTACAATGTCGTCAGTAAATTTGTTACACTTGACGAACGAAATATATATTTTTCCTATAACACATGCTGTATTTAATACTAATATTTAAAACAATCCAAAAGCAAACAAAATATTACAAGTGCTTTACTGCTTTGGTTTATTAATGTTTTCAATCTTAATTATTCATAATTTACAAACAAAGTGTCATAAAACAGTTAAAGTTAATGTGCACAGTGTTGCCACCTTACATTCGCTAACGAAAACTCGAACATTGCCGAAGTCTCGGTGGCATCGGGTGGATTGTAACGAATTATGACTTAGAATACCAAATTGCCTTCCTCGAAAATTTTATTCATTAAGAGAGCTTTAGAAACTTAACAAAAACGAAAAATCAAGAATCGAATACGCTCCCTGATCTTAAAGGACACCCGAGTTTCGAAGCTGAGACAAACGTACCACATGGGTTCCGTGTGCGAGTTACATCACGAGAAAAACACCTTATTCCACTTTCGACCTACCGGAAGACGGGCAGGAAAAGAAAAACCACTTTCGGAGGCGGAACTCGATCGTGAGCTTGGAAGAATTCAAAAAAGCGTAAAATGAAATTAGACGTCGCAGAAATACTGCTATAGGCTTCACGCAGATTCTCGGAGGAAGCGGTGTCGAAAATGAAGTGCTGGATGGGGGAGTTAAAAAGGAGCTCCTTTCTCAGGGTTCTTGTCCTGTACTTAGTTTAAAAGTATTAAGTTCCTCCCCCACCGACCACCCCCCTTTCCCACCCCTCTACCCTCCTTCGCTCGCCCGAAGCCCTGTGGGCACGAGAGTGTACCCGGGCGATGTCGCGAAGAAGCTTGTTATTGCTTTGAAAACATGAAATTTCACCTGTATTTTCCTTCGTCAACTTTGGAGAGCTGAGCCGGGAGGGGTTTACTTGCAACTTCCACCGGAACAACTTTGCGTCCTCTTTTATCTCTCGCCGTACTCGGAAGTATGCGGTAAAGGCGGACCGCGTTACAGGTATACGATATGAACGTAGCCTTCGCTACATAATGCCGAAACTTCAACGACGCATTATTCCACGTTCTTCACACATGACAAAGTCAGTCGACTTTGAGCAATAACAGTGCACGAAAATAAATCAATAATTTTGAATCTGATTTCAAACTTACTGACAGTAAAACGATAATTTGCCAGTTAATTTACTATATAATAACTAACACTGAACTCGTTATTAGATGCCATTTTCGTTATTACAGTACTGATAGATAAATCTCATCGTTTTTCAGTCTAATCATAGCATTTTTCAGGATTTGGGACAAATAATTTTCTTCAGGTTAATTTGTTCCGTCTTACAATGACTGTGGCAATGGTTCAGTGAAGGTAACATTGTTACCAGAATTACGTAATGTGATCATACATTTTGCAGAATTTGTCCGCGTCTTTGTTTTCACACGATGGATAAATTAACTAAGTTTAACAACTATATTTTTGACTGTTCAGAATTCTTCGTAAGTGACGTGAAAGGTTAAAATGTGTCTCCTGCCCATGGCGTTGGAAAACCATAACACGATAACGATTTACGCGATAACTCTACGTTCAGGATGGTTTGTTTCAGTTAAGAGCAATATAATGCCTGAACTACAGAAGTGCTGAAATATTACACCTACGGAGATACTAAAGCCTCGTCTACAATGGACTTAACGCTATACGTTGCCATAAGAAAATCGGCATATCTAAAATAAACATTAACTAGTAGAAAAATAAAATTATGTTATGTTCTGTAGATGGGGAATGATTATAATTATGCTCGTAATTTATAAAAGTATACCCTATTCATTTTTTTTTCCGCCGATTATTTTTGTAAAGAAGTGAATTCCGCTTAATTCGTAGTTTTGGTTAAATTATTTCAGAATGTTTTTTCGCGTTATTTACTTGTTGATTTAGTGTAACTGAACAGAATAAAACTACATGAAGCTGGTTATTCCATCTACTGCCGAATGTCGATACTATTTGTCTGCTGTGTCTGTTGACGTTTTGAACTCGATTGGTTGACGTTAAACGTTAAGACGTGGAAGTAAGCCGGCTTTAAAAGCTGTGCGTTTAAAGTTTAGCGTCACCGCGTTTAACGTCGGTTGCAGCTACAGCATAGAGCGCGTGTCCATGACATACTGTAATACTTTATGGTAACACTCATAGTCTATTCGCCGTTTCGTAACCCTTTTGGAACAAACCTTCGAAAATCACCTCACGCAGGTTGTTTGATTGTTTCCCAAATATATACTGTTTTGCAAGAGTTTTTTTACTTTTGTAAATATAAAATTTTTGGATAAATTGGGATTTTATTGATATTATATATAAATAATATAATTCCATGTATAACTAATCTGAATAAAAACACAGAGAATGTATGTGTATGGGTAATGCCTAGTAAGAAAAAGTTCTTATGCTAAATATTATTACACTGAGTGCTCCCGAGTTGTCCCTTTGGTTTAATTTTATAGACTCGGTTAAGCTTTGTTTGCACGAGAAGGAGGAGTATTGTGGAAATATAATTTTAGCAGGTCTTCAGAAAAGTGCGAAGTAACTGTGAATGTACTTTAGCAGACAGATATTAATACGTCTAATTGTATGACTGGCGTGCGATTACGATACATCAATCAGACTTCTGGAAGGAGTTACAAAAGTGCTTTGTCGTTTGGTAGGGTGCATTGACTCGACCCGTATTCGGAGGTTCGACGGTTCGTTCTCTATCAGGAGTTAGCTTTCCCCATACGGTGTACGCTCTCTATTCTACACAAACTCAGTGCAGTTCCGTAAGATGAACCTGTCTTATTCATTGCGAGTAGGGTAAGAACCTGTTGGCCGTGTGGGGGTGGGGAAAAGGGGGGGGGGGGGCGGAAGGGGGATGGCAAAAAAAAAAAAAAAGGATATTGCAATTTTTCCAAAGTGTGTAGGTTCGCCACATAACTAACATATTTACAACATGAGATAAAGAAGATCTTCTCGTTCGTCTCCATACAAAACACAAGATCGAAATGGGCGATATTAGGTCGGTATTACAACTGTAACCGATTATAATAATCCTAGAACAACAAGCTCGTTTCTGAAATGAATTTATTTGGTCAGTGTAACTGCTTCAACGGAAAGACGAAGATAAAAAATTAATGGGAATAACCTTAAAAAAGGTAGACCTACCGCCTCAGTTTACGAATAAGATTTCCTTTGTGAAAATATTCCCCGTTTTTTTTTTGGGTTGAAATCAAATCTGAGATACCATAAATGGGGTCTTTCGACTCAATATTACACTCTTTCCATAGAAGACAACTTCGTACTGCTGTAATGCCATCATTCCGAATCATGCTGGCCTTGCTTCTGTATTGTGACTACTAGCCACCCAGTCAAAGTAACGATAACTTGGTACGAAGTGCTACGCCTATTACAAAGGTAAGACAACTTCGTACTGCTGTAATGCCATCATTCCGAATCATGCTGGCCTTGCTTCTGTATTGTGACTACTAGCCACCCAGTCAAAGTAACGATAACTTGGTACGAAGTGCTACGCCTATTACAAAGGTAAGACTAAAGTATAATTTGAGTACTGGCAAAGAATTACCAGTTAATTATAAAAATAAAATTACTTGGCACCCTTATCGTATCATGGAAATGTAGTAGCCTACATCTAGCAGTTACCGAACTTATATATCTTAGCAAGGCAAGGGTGTCTTATATGAGAATATTTTACTTCCTAAAATCATTTCGTTTGTCCTTAAAATGTATGTGGTATGGTTTTCAAAGTTGAATTATTTCCAAGATATTCAATATTTAATTTATAAAAGTTAGTTTATTGCAATGCCACTGCAATAAGCCACTTGTAATTTATTTTTACATATACTTCAAAATTTGTTATTGAATATGTAAGTGCATTTGTGATAAAATTATAGGTTCATATACACTGTGAGAAATTATTAGGAAATTTACCATACCAATGTATATGCTTAGTGGGAAAGCAGTAATGGTAATGTTTTCCCCTATACATTCATTGTAGCGTTCGTACATTTGCTCAGGAAACAGTCAAATGCACAGAAAAGTTCCCAGCTTTGTATAGTAGTGCTGCTAAATATTCCTGTATCTGCAACTTGATGTAAATATTCCTGTATCTGCAACTTGATGTGTTGTATTATTACCATACAGTTCATAGGTTAAAAACTTTCATAGTTCTCTTCGGATTCCTAGAATTATTAAGGGAAAATTACACTTACGGTAGTTATTTTTACAATACAGGCCTACGTCAAAATTCAAAACTACCGATTTTTTTACAATCGGTAGTCGGCACTCACAGATATTTGACGTTTGACCAAAGTATAGTGTAAGGTTACTCATTATTGATAATTGTAAAATTTCACTTTGGAATCTTTACTACACTGTCATTAGTTTATAATGACCTCATAGTAGTAAATAGTTAATATTCAAAGTTGATGTGGTTTTACAGATAAATCAGGCTATAAAATATTTTCGTCATTGAATCTAGGTATTCATTTATGTTTTTCAAGCATAAACGTAGTTCTCTGTTGATTTTAAATACACTTACTCGTACTGCAGTTTTTTAAAATAGGAATAGAAAATTGAATTCCATTCAAGTTTGTAGGGGAGAGTTGCCTATATCGTACGACTTTTCACATTTGCAATTTTATCTGTTTAAAATGAAAAAAAAATACAAGTTTTAACGAATTTGTAACAAAAATTGTGACTATTTATGGGTGCATTTATGCGGGTTACATTTCAAAATGTAGCATCGGGGAAGAAATAAAGAACTTTTCGTAACAGGCTGCAACTGGTGCGATATAAGAAAATCGTACCACAGCGTTATAACTAAACCAAATGAGAGAACAAACAAGCAGCTTGTAAAAACACACATGATTATTGTAGTATTCAAATACTAATAAAGTTTGATTATTTTTCTGCGGTAAATGCAAGAAATATTCAATTATTTACAGGCTACACAAACAAAATGTTTCAGTTCTGACTTAACATCCGCACAACTCTCATGAACCCAGGATGCGCACACTAAACACAGAACCATATATTCCACAAATGTTTCTTCACATACAGAACAATACCAGTCGTCACGGTGTAAGACAATTTCTATGTCGGTCGGAATATCACGCTGTAATGAAGTGGATGACTGGTGTAAATTATGATCTAGGCCTTGGTTTCTTCCTGCAAATGTAGAATGTTTTTTCGTTGTAGGCATAAGTCCGTTAGTCTTTCTCTTTGTAATACTGGGCTGTGATAATTGTAGGTTATATGGCATGTCCTCTGCGATTTTCATTTTTAACTCTTGTACTTTTGTCTGTGCCACTTGCAACGCCTTCGCCAACTCCAAATCGTTTTTGTAGGGACTGCTTGTCAAAACACGTGCCAGTTGGGCCTTTGCCAACCTACAGCTTTTGTTGGGTCTAGGAATCGGTGAAAGTGATTCAATAGACACGCTGAGATTACAAGAAGTGGTCTGTGTTACATTAGGGCCAGTTACATCACTTGGTTTTTCAATCAAAAGGACATTGTTTTCATCCGAGTTAGGTGACTTATTAGTGGCATCTTCAGTGGGCCTTGAAGATTCACACAGATCAGCATCTTCATTGACTGGTGTAGGATCATCTGTTTGCTTTAGGTACTCGGCTGAACGTATGACCGTGACGCACTTGTGTGACACACCACTGTCATGTTTACAGCTCTTTCTCCACTAGAGACTGAACCCACCTCGCGTTTTGCTTTCTTAGCTAAAACATTTTGGCATTTGTTTTGAAAAGTACTAACGCCTGTTTCATCCACATCAAATACGTGGGTCGCATCGCTCTTGTTCTCGTCAATGACTTTCTTTAATACGTCGAAAAATTCGCCAACATGTTCCCTATTGAACCCTCTCGCTCGAGCCATGGGTGTTGCTTCTGGTTCACGTAATGTTAACGCTTTGTGACGAGCTCGGAAAGCGTAAAACCACTTTTTACCCGCAATTTGAGTTGTGCTCTGCTATCTGATATGCCAGGTTGCGTACATAGTTAATCGTGACTCCAAAAAGTAGTTCTTCCTATTTTAAAATATGTTCTACAAGTTGATTTTCTATTTCAAATGGCAAGGTAGTAAACTGTCCAAGCGCCTTCTTACCGTCGTTAACAATTACGTTTTTACAGTCCAAGTGGCGCTTTAGCGTTGGTTTTGGAATGCCGTACTGGCGGCAGAACTCGTTGAACCCCATGCCCCCATTTCTGTACGCTCTTAGAGCCCTTTCCATGTATGATTCACTCTGTAGGCACCATATTTCCTTTTCGCCATTCTATAACACACAATTACCACATGTTTTACTTGTGTTTATTGGAAATTTATTTAATTGGTGCAAATAAATTCCAAAATAGAGCTTCAAATAATATGATATCAAAATTCGTCCCGGCACGAATTAGGAACCCCACCCGTGGTACGATTTAGGCAACTGCTCACAACTTCACTCTTTACGTCATTTCTAACATAAAAAAACAGGCGCCTCGCTACAAAGCGACCAGCCATTACGTTCAATATCACTTGCACCACAATGATAACTGCATGAAATCCAGTAACACTTACCTTGAAGTGCTGTATTATCTTACATATGGAGTAGAAAAACTACATCAGCAAACACTCAAACAATATAACTGTAATAAAAACGCAACACATACTTACACTGGCGAGCTATTTTCACGGAGTGCTCAATACATCTAGTAGTTCAAGTATTCACCGCGAGAGCGCTCCACTAGTCCTGCTTTATAGAAAACCAGTGGTGGTACGATTTCGGCGACTTTCCCCTATTTGTAAACATAATTTAGCCCATTCTAGTTTTGCTTCGAGGAAATTTTCGCTGCTTCTAGTTCATTATTATAAATTCAATACTCTTAAAAAAAAAGAAAATATTATGTTTTGAAAATAAAGTTCTTTTGTGTGTTAGGTAACTATAGAAATAGCACAAAAATATGCTAAGTAACGTAGGGTTAGCCTAGTTTAAAATTTTTTATTATTATTGACTTATGGAGGGTGAACTAAGCGGAAACAAACTATTACCGCACAAAAAATACGCCACATCATAATCATACATCAAAATTATACATCCAATATCATCACAAGTCAAACTTAACTACCTAGTTTTCATCAGACTCATGCAACAGCACAATCCCGATCTACTTAGTAAACGCTGTTCACGATCAAGTGAGCACTTTTGAAATTAACCTTAGGAAAAAGTCACTGCCCCTGACTGCAAATATTTTAACGGACGCACTGAGTGACATGCGCCCAGTAAAGTTGGTAACGATGGATGGGAAGTAGTTACGTATCTTAACGTCGAATGAAGAGTGTTAGGTAAGTATTTGTGATAACTTAAATTATTTATTTGGCTTTCTGTTTTTTTTTAATGCATCGAAGTGTAAAAATTAGCAAATTTGTTAAATATTTGTTTTTCTAATAATTTCACAATTTCACTTGACCGGCGCATTAATTAAGTGATGAAGATTATAGCAATGTAAATCTTACATAAGGCGGAATAATACACAATATGTATATAAGTAGACCTTAAGTAGTGCTTTCAAAAGTGCTCATTTTGCCGTGAACAGCCTATAGGTATATCCACCGATGAATGGAGTAATGCAGCTACTGCAGACACCAGACGGCAGACAGAGACATAGGCGTTTTTTGCACCGGAGCCTATCGTAGAGGGGAACATAACTGTCAGTTATGAAGTTGGCAATAACTGTGGATGGGCTTCCTCCCCAGACGAGTCCTTGCAGAGAGCGGAAATAGCTATTTTCTGTCGCAAAATAACAAGGCTATAACGGCGCTGCTCGTACGTGCTTGTGTTCCGGGCGCAGGAAGAGGAAGAAATATATATATTTTTTTCCTTTTTGTGAAGGATCTCGTGGTTTTAAGATGCGGCGGATTATGTGCAGTCATTTTCAGCCTGCCCTCGCTGCATGATACACAGACCTCCAGAATACTGTCAGTAAAACAGCTATTAAAATCTGGATGGCATTGATGTCCTCTCGCAACATTCCTGATATCAAACGAAAAATACTTCCAGCCTTTAATCTTGGTGTCTTCGAAGATACAAGTAATTTTAACGATTATAAAATAAGGGAATCACGTTCTGGAGGTTAACGCGAAGCGAGATAGGCCACTTCGACGCGGTCGTGGTTTTAGTGGAGAAATACATTATTACTAGAGACCTGAAAAATTCGCGGACTCATTTTGGGACCAGTTAGACTTCAGACACTTGTGCGTTTGTATTAATTATGCAATTGGCCCACGCCATATTTGACACCTTTTACAGCACTCTGAGCCAATGATAAACCCACAGGGAAATGAAATTTCAATCGTGGCCTCTCAGCGTGGAAGGAAGCGTCCAATAAGCAGTTGTTAATCTGCGTGCGTATACAAACGACTATGGAGTCTAGCCTGTAGGTCATTCAACTCGCGAATTTATCCTGTCTCTAGTTATTACCATCCATGTCCAAATATTTTATTGAGTTCACGCATGATTTCAAAAGCGGAATATTTACATGGGCAGTTTTCAGAACTGTAAGACGTTGAGTTACACACACGTTGGGAAACGCCTTTTCTTTTTCGGTATCTTTTTACAAATCTTACTATTACGGAATTATTAATATAAATTTTACTCAATTGTAATATTCAGTGGCTACGCTTGAATATTAATTTTATTTGCGAGGGGGCTACACTAGTTCCTTAAATTGTCATTCTACCAAGGGAATGCCGTTATTCATTAATCAACATGAGAATATAGTGAATTGGTAGCGGCTTTTGTTAACGTTGCAAACTAATAATTGGCATGCAAAGTATTGGTGTAATTTTCTCTATTCTGAATGACTGCGGGGCCGCGGTGGTGTAGTGGCCAGACTACTCGCCTAGGCGAGCCGGGTTCGAATCACGGGGGTGGGGGGGGGGGGAGGTCACTCCCGGATTTTAGCCGGGTTAGAATCCCGGTGGGGTCACTTCCGGATTTTATTATGTGGGAACCGTGGCGGACGATGCCGCTGCTCAACGGGCTTTCTCGGGGATCTCCCGTTTCCCCCCGCTCTTGCATGCAAGTGCTTCTACATACTCACCTCGCTTCACCCTCATCGGCTCTCCGCCTAAATATCTCTACTACGCCCCATCTCAACTGAATGACTGCACCCAATTTCTTTGTTCATTTAGTTTCTGTTGGGGTTCAATTAAATCGTCAAGACGTTAAAATCAACTACTATAACGATGTGAAGTGCAAAACCAATTTCTGTCAAAATACTGAAAGTTAACTTTAATAACTGTCTTGTAAGTACTGTACGGATATACGTGTCAAAAGTAATGTCTTAAAAATTCGATTCAATTCGCTAGTGCTGGAGATAACAAGTCAACTTTTTGTACCGTGGGTAACTTAACTATCCACTCATCTATGGAGATGGTGTTGCCTATAACCAACACGAAGATTATTAATTAATCTCGTTAAGAACATCTTACTCGACTCGGGTGATCGCAGTCTGAATAACCCGTGACCGTCTGGAGGACGGGTTTCCTGCTTGATTTCAAATACTTATCCCAGACAAGTACTGTACTGATATCACTATCTGCAAACTTCAGTAAATTATTACTGTCTCATCTGTTGTGCTATTTACACTCTGAAATTTTTACCGGGCGTGGTGTTGCAAGGTTAAAACACTTCTGCCCCGCATTTGGGAAGACCAGTGTTCGAATCCAGGTCCGGCCGTCTTGATTTCCGTTTCCCGCACAGCCACTGTCGATTCCTTCCCGCTAATGTTTTTCTGAGCAACCTTCTACATCTCGAATGACCTCGCTGTCGACGAGACGTTAGGCCCTACTTGCCATATTTAACTTTTTCCGGCTGCTGTCAACTGCTTCTGAAAGGTGAAGAAAACACTTTTTTTTCTAAACACTTAAAAAAATATATATATCTATCTGCAGGAGTTACGACCACGGAAGCTGCATCAACGGACCGCATAATGTCGGCTGCCTTTTTATTTATAATTGCTTTCGGCCCGAGGGGCTCTCGTCTCCGGCGTACAACGCCCCCAAAATGGAACGCGCCTTCTAATTCGTCAGGTGTCCGCTGGTCGCAGTGTTGCCAGCCTTTAGACAGAGATTTCCACTAGAACGTGATTGACAATCCACCATATTCTACTACATTGAACGAAGACCTGCGTAATCGTCATTCGCATAGCCGTACCCATATTTTTCATTCAACATATATATTTTTTATATAACTAACTCATTTAAATTCACATAACTGTGCATGTTATGTAATTCTTAAAGATAACAAGAAATAGAAACAGCTACAGCAGCGACAAAAGAAAAAGCTATTCTCGCAGTGATGCAATTCATGAACGAGAATAGCCAAAGCACAGAGTACATTAGTACACAGAGGTGAAATATTGTAGAGGTTACTTTCAAGTGGGCGTACCCGTCGTGTGAATGGCTGGATGAAGCTCTGGGCTCTGACTGGCTGAGCTGCCGGTTGGCTGATGAGTTACCAGGCGCTCATTGGCGAACGGCGTCTCCACATGTTGCTGGCGTAAACGTCTGGGGTCCGTGTAATAAGCAGTAATTTCACTTATGTATCCTTAAGTACATACTCTATGGTAAAATTATGCTGGCAATTAGTGTTTACCACTCCGCCGTATACGCATTTTAATTATCCCTTTCCTGACCAGTGTGGACAATATGTCTGTATGTTGCACAGGAAGGTTATGTTTGGCCGGTACTGTTCTTTGCGAGGTTCATTGTCCAATTATTAGAGCTAGTGATTTTTCGCGAAAAAATATGAGTACACGGTATACGTCAATACTATAGGCACCCAACAGCAGTTGGTCTACTGCCATTGGTTGCTGTCTGCTTAAGAAGCAGATCTCATATTTGACCGGGCCACTCAGAATTCGGCAACATCGGCACGGCTCCTACGTGGATCGTGTGCAGACAGTTAAGACGTGTCAAAAAGTAATTCAGCCAATCAAGATCAGTAAACGACCCTACAGTGTTTTGTAATGTAACTTGCCCTGAAATCTTTTCCCGAAATTTCATTACCCCTACCAATGATCTTCCCTGCGGGTTAACATATTCCTAAACCGTAAATATTGCTCTACGTTGTGACTGGTTCATATCGCTGATGACCCAACACAAAGTCTACAGCTTATTGGTTGCGATAACGAAACAACTCTCTGTCATTTTAAGTACAGCATGCATCTAGTAATTTGTTATTTGCAGCACCTAAAACAGTAAATAAATGTGGAAATGGAAGGGTTAAGGATTTGTATACTTCACTTTCCGTAAAAATGTTCACCGCATTCCACAGAGCTTGTTTCAAAAATTCATAAGATTATCCACTGACCACTAGGTAACAATTTCGTCCACTAGGTGGAAACTGAAATCTGCCAAACCTGGTGTGAAATCAATTGAGTTGGCAACGCTGGCTAGCAGCGCTGTCGGCCTGGATTCGCGTGCTCGTGCTCGCGAGGGGAACTACTCGGCACGCTTCTTACGCGTGGCTTCCTCTTCCATGAGGCAACCTTGGTGGGGGGAAGTGGTCCCGAGAGGGGGAGGGAGGGGAAAGAAGACTGGCCACGCGTCAGCTGGGACCCCCTGAGTGCAAGAACCGCGTATCTCCAAGGTGTCCCGGACCACAGCGCTGATGACCTCTTTAAAAACTCCCGCGGGCATGAGGAAACAGCATCCCGAAGACGCCCTGTGTCGGGAGACCTCCGAGATATTCCGAAACGACGCTTATCTCTCCTCATTAAAAGTGTTCTCTTATTTCTCGTCGGCGTTTGTTGGATAAAGCGGGTATTTCCATCCTCTCCCGCTCTCTCTCTCTCTCGGCCGGTCTTCTTCACTGCGTGAGCGTGTGTGCTTTCGAGTTCTCTGGCGGTCTCTCCTCGGGAGCCGTTTTATCTCGGTCCATGCATCATGCCAGGTCCTTGAATGAGCGGATGGTGGGTATAAGGTGAAGGGAGAGGAGAGAGGGGCCAAGAAATGAAGGAAGGGGAGAAGTAAAGGGGCGGGGGGACCAGTTAGTAGAGTGTCGAACGAAGCGTTGCTGCGCAGCGCCTTAGGCTTGTTCCCACGACGGCAGGCGGCCTGGCCTTGGCTGTGAGCACCTTGTACAGGCGAGTTCAAGGCAACATGGAGCACCCAAGCAGCCTTCCGCCCATTGCCGATATCACAGAGTATATAAGCAGTGCCCGAATCAATGCAGGGATGTGAGGGAATTCCTTACCTCATATTTTGTCCCCAAGTGATCTGCCTGCCACGTAAAGTGATTTCCCCCAATTGCATACTCAGCTTGAGCCAAGCTTGGATCAAACTTATCATGAAAAATCGCGTAAGCTTGAATCAGGCTTGCTATGTAAGCCAGGATATTTGAATCAAGCTAACTGGTCTCCACAGGCCAAGCATGCAGCAAGCTTAATTATTTGCACCCGCCGTAAGCTAGTCTTAGCAACCTACAAGCATAACTCAAGCCATCTGCAGTCTTTCCATTGGCAAGTACGTGTGAGTCATTAGTAATTTGGCTCGAATCAAGCTTGAATCACACATGATGCGACGAGCTTGTTCGGCAAGGAAAATTCAACTCAAATGGCAAGCTTTACGCAAGCTTCAATGCTATCTGGGGTGCTTGATAAGTTATGAGAGGAATCCTTCCCAAGTTCAAATTGTAACAACAAAACTTGATGTCTACTGCAGATGGAAATCACTGGCTCGAAAACACACGAGGCCACGTATGTCTAAGGAAGGAATACAAACTGCTACAGGCTGTTCACGGTAAAATGAGCACTTTTGAAAGCCCTGCTTAAAATCTACTTGCATGCGCGTTGTGTATTCTTTCACCATTTGTAAAATTAACGTTGCCAAGTGCGTCATCACTAATTCATGCGTCGATCAAGAGAAGCTGTAAAATTAATAGAAAAGTTAACATTTTATAAATCTGCTAAATTTTACACACTGAGTCGTAAAAAAAACATAAAGCGTAATGAATAATTTAAATTATCACTAATGGTTACCTAACACTTTTTATTCGACGTTAACATATGGAACTACTTTTCATCGATCGTTACCAACTTTACCGGGCGGATGTATCTCAGTGCGCCAGTTAAAATATATGCAGTAAAGGACAGTGACATTTTTCTAATGTTGAGTTCAAAAGTCCTCACTTTATCGTGAATAACCTTTAAGAACCTAAACCTAGTAAAAAAATTACTTATGCCCACGATTTGATGTTGTTGGCTTCGAATATTTTAACCAAAAATATTTCAGGAATACTTGTGCTCCACAACACTAGAGCTAAGATCCACTTTCGTGATTCGATGATTTTAACTGTCACACATTACAGGTGTCTGCCCCCGAATCACACTCAGTGGTCGGAGTTACCTAATTCTGACTGGCCCAGTCAGGTAAGGCACTGTCTCCCGACAAAGACATGCGACCAGGAAAACTGCACTTATGTCATAGGGCATTGGATCTAGCCTTCACTTAAATCTTTTCGTGAAAAAAAAATCAGGTGGTTCTAAGTATCAGATTCGGCTTGAGAAAGCTTAAATCTTTTCAAATTACGTGGATGCTATTTTAACTTTCAAACATGTCATATTATAGCATTTTTACAGAAGTCTCTAAAATTCTTGAGTTCACTTAAAAAAAAAAGAGATGTTTCCTCCCTTCAGCAAAATGTTTACTTCGCATACTGTGGATATGCACCCAGAAACGAAATTGCATGCCGGTGCCTTGGATGTGGGCGTATCCATTCGTTGATTAATTTGTGCATTGGTCTGGCACGGGCCAGGTTTCTGATTGGTTACTGCGTGCTGCTAAATGTACACTACTGGTCGGGTCGCCATCGAGCAAGTGATTTACCACCCGCTGATTGGCGAAAGGCGGGCGTTCCTCCATGTTATTGGCTAGTGACGCTATGTTAGTGGCGCGCGCGACTGGAGTTGGAGGAATAATCGGCTATTTCGCCTCTGTATTCTTAACACACTCTGGACTACGCTCGAGCTAAAGTTCGGGCAACGCCAGTTTAAAAATTCATAGGTCCTGGAAAATAACAGTCGCATTGTTATAGAGCCATTGTACCGCTAGTATTTCACAGAATACTACGACATCAATGCAACCCAACAGTTATTGCCTTCCCGCAAAAATGTATTTATTTTTTTTGTTATATACTTATAAAAGGACACGATTGGCGATAAATATTTTACACAGTAAGAGACATTTGATTGGAGCATATTCAGCTCTGCGACCCCAGTGGCTGGCGACCGGCCAATCACGCACACCCGGTGTGGCGTGGGCTAATAGAAGCGTGGCAAGTGGGTATACTGAAATCAACAGAATATATGTTATTGCAGTGGCGTAAGCTATACGGTGACTCACTTCTAACACGTCTTCAGTTATAGTAAATATGTGCAGACGTGAATGTGTTAATATGACTATGCACAGGTACCAGGACCTTGCTGCATTTGAGAGTGAGATAATTTACTTGTGCCACGTGACAGTACGATATAATTGCTGCTGATGTGGCAGCGTGTCATACGCCTACGCCTTTGATACTTCCTCGAATAGGAAAAAAAAATTAAGACTCCAAAGACTTGATATTGGTATTTGAGCAATCTATGCTGAACCTTAATAAAGTTATTTGCAAGTTGGAATTGAGAAGTCTGTAATATATCTTGCGAAATAGTTTTGAAGCTACATTCAGTTTGGTCTTCTGACTAACCAGTGTCATTAAAGTAAAGAATTTACTTTGCAAACTGATGCTTCAAATATGTTAACTGTTATAATTCTTACGGGTTAACTTAGTAATATTTCCTTAGATTACAGTGTGTTTGTATGTTAGACTTACGTAGTTGTCTTTAGTATTCCTCGGTGGCCTGGGGTTGGGAACGTGTTGGGTCTGTATAGTCACCATCTTGTCTCTAAGGTTGTCAAAAATTAGTATTAAAATTATTAATAGGATTTTAATGATGATGAATATGTAAATGCATACATTATAGTGCATTTTATCTTACTGTGCAGTAATTTTCCTCCTGATTTTGCCCTAATTAACACGTCACCTATGTTAACTTCTGTTAACTTCACTTCTGTCAGTGTAAACCTTCCTCGCTGAGCAATTTCTGGCTACGCCACTGCAGAACACTAAAACAAAACACTGTAAAATAGACGGTTACTAGTCCCTGTGTCATCTCAGTATCTTCCATTAAAACTTCATACAGTAGGAAAAAAATTAATAAAATGGAAAATAAAATACGAA
Source organism: Dryococelus australis (assembly GCA_029891345.1). Taxonomy (NCBI): domain Eukaryota; kingdom Metazoa; phylum Arthropoda; class Insecta; order Phasmatodea; family Phasmatidae; genus Dryococelus; species Dryococelus australis. The sequence continues at coordinate 115,153,528 of CM057001.1, forward strand.
TCAAACAAAACCTATAGTAAGTATGGTAAGTAACCTTCACTTTGATAGCAAATTGGAAGTTTGTAATCCACGTATCACGTGGAAATAATACCACACATCTGGCTACTGTAGAAAGTTAGGACGTTTCCTACGCACTTGACTTCTTCCTGAGCAAATGTAGGAACCCTAGCATGAATGCATGAGAAATAACTATACCATTCGCGCTTTCTCACATCTTCGTATACACTCATATAGTACATTTCCGAATAATTCCTTAAAGTGATGTTACAGTTTTTACGTTCCTCTATTCTCACTAGAAAATTGCATAAAATCCACAGTAATTTTCGTGATTAAATAAAAACGGTACATTTTTTATACCAAGGAAATGTTAAACTCACCACTGCACTGTCCAGAAGTTGTACGGTATAGTAGCATTCAGATTCGCGAGGCACCGAAATTATATATTTTTTTATTCTTTTTGTTTTCCTATGTAAGAGTCAGGAATGAAATATATCAGTAACGTATTCACGTTCATTAAAACGACCGACGCATGGCGGATTAATTACATGTCTTACGAATACAAAATTGCCAGTAAAAGTCTATCTTAAACAAGGATTTAGAAAGTGCTCTATTAACCTCCAAAAACTTATAGTTAAAAAAAATCTGGCAATCCTTCATTCGTTTTGATATTACAGTAAAAATGGTTTTATCGGATGTTTTAGGGATTATTCTCAAGTACAAATGTTTATTTGTCTTTCGTGTGGAGACTAGGAGGTACTTAATATGCGTTACGAACGTCTTTCTTAGATATTTGAACCAGGTTCGATCCCCGGCGGGATCGTTATTAGATTTCTGCATGTGGGAACCGTGCCGGAAAATACGGGTTTTCTTGGGGATCTCCTGTTTCCCCCGCCCTTTTTACACATCCTATGTTCTTGCGCCATAGACACGCAAATAATTCCACTCAAGGGCATCGCCCCTAACACAGAAAATGTTGTCTCCCATTGGCTGGGCTCAGTGAGGAGATAGCTGACTTCTCGCACGGCTGGCAGACACTAACACATGGTGATGGATGCCTATATACACTCTTAGAAATTATTCGCAAATTTACTATATGAGTCTATACGTGGGGTGAGAAAGCGCGAATGAAAATGTTATTTCCTATACATTCATGTTAGCGTTCCTGTATTTTCTCAGGAAGCAGTCAAATGCGTAGTCCCTTCTTTGTATAGAAGAGACGCTAGACATCCCATATTTGTATCCAGATGTGTAGTTTTATCTCCATACGATTGTGGGTTAAAAAGTTTCAATTCTGTTCAGCAAGTTTACCGGAAATTTCTTATAGTGTACGCACTGACTAACTAGTTTTCTTGTTCTTGATACACGAACCCGCAAATTCTTTGTTTCTACTCGTCTCAGACGAAGCGAACAAATTTTGAAGAGGGCAGTTTCGAATATTGGGGGAGTATGAAAGGTCGATTTAGTCATCGACACATTAGACCAAGTAGGGAACACTAGATATATTGCAATCATGCTTATAAATAGAGGTAGTGAAATTTCGCGAAAATAATCCAAGACAAGCTGTATTTCAAAACACTGTAGGGTAGTTTACACGTCTTGATTGACTCAATTACTTTTCCCGGCCAAATATGAAAACGCCTTCTCAAGCAGACAGCAACCAATGGCAATAGATAGACTGCTGTTGGATACTTATATATTTGGAGTCTACCGTGACTTCGTATTTTATTCACGAAATATCACCAGCTCTACTTATAAACCGTAAACGCCTGAAGATTTCGACATGTAGCAATTAATAATCTGAAATTTTACCATTTATGTAAGTCAAAATTGTCTAACTGATTTGACAGATTGCACAGACTGTATAAAATGTTGTGATAACAGGTGTTTTATTTACAGAAAATTGCTCTATAAAATCTGAAGTTAATACAAAGTTAAAAATGGGGACGGGTAATTGGGTATACAGATATGTGTGCATAAAATGAACCGTTGGCTTAAAATATTCCCCTACCCCACTCAAAAATAAATAATTCTATGAGGAAGAGCGTAACGCTGAATTCAAGAAATGCGTATTTAAAAAAAAATCCAAAATATAAATTTGCACAGTGACAAAAACAATTTAGCTCACCGAAATATTTTGCTGACAGAACTGACTGGAGTAAAAACGTTTAATCGTCAACTGTGATCTATGCTAGGCAGCTTGTCCATGGTGTACACTGCATAGGAATGCACTTAATATCCACGCTAGCAAAACTCCCTGTTCGTTAGCCTCGCCACTTTTAATTAAAAGTAGTGAGGGCGGTGTTAATGTGTAATGTCTGCTTGCAAACTCAGTGACCATCGCCTCCACCCTCCCCAGGCAAGGTAATTACGAACTGGCTACAACGAGATAACATCAAGTGTTTTATGGATACTTCCAAGACGAGATTTACAACCGCGGGCGTCAAACGTGCCCTGCACATTGTTTGCCCGTGGTCGATTGTTCCACGGCATACCGTCGTCGCCAGTTGAGTGCTTCGTAAAACGACCCCTGTTCATTGGACCCGAGTTCGGGCGGCCCGTTACACCACGCCCCGTCATTACACGTCTAGTGTCGGGTGTCGACAAGGTACAATTATGGCAGCACGCGAGCACGTATATTGCAGCTCTTCAATGCCCGTGGTACTCGAACGGCACGGAGCAACTTGTTTCTCAGGCGATGACACCTTTCCTACGCCTTTTTATTTGAAACTTGTTGCCGCTGTGATTTACGTGGGCAACTAAGAAACACGTTCTCGGCGTATCTTTTCTTCAGAGTTTTGTAATTAAACCAATGACAAACCTTCTCCCTCCTACACACACAATTCAAATAGTGAAGAATGTTAACAGAACAGTTTAAACCTCATTAGATGTGTCTTGTTGAACGTATCAGACAAATCTTGCCTTACAGTCATTTTTAGCTCTTTTTTCACATCTCCTTTTTATTATGGTAGCCAATGAAGTAGTAAGGAGGGGTAGAAGTCCTGTATCTCTTTTAAAATTCAAATAGCCGTTGAAAAATAAACGTAGGTGTATATTCAAGGTTGTTAACCTACATGCCCATTTTCTTCTCAAATGCCCGTGAATATGTTAAGGTGACAAAACATGATAACTAATAACAATTCCAAGTTTATTCCAGATATGTCGACACGGCAGTGCGCAATAAATGGCGCGAGGTAACATTTTAAAATGTAGTTAATTTAGTTTTTTTTTTTTTCAACAAAAACTCGTTACTAATGAGCCACTGAAAATACGAAAAGTGTATTTTCCGTTACAATTATTTGTAATGATTTTATAAGGTTTGTGTACGCAAAGAAAAATGTACTGAACTGCGCATCGTGCCATCTTGTGTTCCTCCAGAGCAAAACATAGTTACGTCAATATGTAATACAAGGAACGGAAAGGCTCTTACCTTCCCCACAAAAGTCAAGGTCAACACTTGTGTGATTGGACTGAAGCTAATTACCGTGGTGTGATCGAGTCGTATGGTCCACTCACTGTTGCTTCCAACTTTCATGAAGTCCTGCTACAGTTGTTTCAGGCTATTCCTCCTATTCGTGCAAACAAAGCTTAACTTAGTCTATAAAATAGAACCAAAGGGACAACGCACCATACTTGTGCACACCAAATATAAAAAAAATATTTTGCATGAGAACAATTATTTTACTAGGCATTACCAGCACACCTCCTTTCTGCCTGTCTTCATTTATATTAATTATAAATGATATATTATAATTTACACATGATAAACAGGATGTATCTGAACTATTGTAACAAATCTTGTGAGGTAATTCCTGGGATCCAAACAAGCAACAATGTTCCTATGAACATGTCCTGCAACGCGTGGTTACTGAGTTACAAGACTAGATTGGACACTTTGTAGGTGATGCTTGAAGTGCCCTCCGCAGGCTGCAATGCATGCATGGCAACGCCTCATCATCAGAGACTCGGAACTTTCGCGGATCCATCTGAGGACAAGTTTAACTGCGTCCACGTGTACATATGTTTTTGTGCTTCCATTGGACCATAGTTTGTTAGACACACCCCGCACGACCAATAACAGAATTCCGTGCAACCTGGTTTGGTGTTAAACTTTAGCAACAGCCAATGAACTACGAACTGATGCTCGAATACACAAAGGATTGCGGAGTCTAGCTTGTTGCTGAATGAATCCGCGAAATTTCCGGGCGAAGCCGCTTGAAGATACCTGGGCCATGTCGAACAGCTGCAAAGGCTGTTCCAAGACTTTGTGTCACTAACCGGTGTAGTATACACCACACTTTACTTGTGTCCTCACAGCTGATAGTCCAGTGGATTAAGGCCAGGAGACCGGGCAGGCCAATACACTGGACCACGGCGCCCGATCCTGCGTAACAACACAGTAAGTGGCGGTAGTGATACATCTTACCACAATGTGAAATGCCTGTAACTCAGTAACAACGCTTTTCTAGGACATTTTCATAGGACCATTTGTGTTTGTTTTGATCCCAGGAATCACCTTCTCAAATTCGTTACAATAGTTTATATACAACCTGTATAAGAAAAATCTCCACCAAAAATATGATAGTATAAAACGATTGCATTGCAATGCATGGCATATTTAAGGAACAGCCAAAAACATAATGTTTTCTTTGTACGTATCCCGGGCGTACATTTTTTAATGCATCGTGTTTGAGACGTACAACTTCAGAGAGTGGAACCACTTGGTCTTCTGTTACGGTTATTAATTATATTTCTCCAAAACATAAATTTCTCGAAACAAAGGACTCACGCCTAACCAGTATGGATTAGCTTAGGGTAGGTCAGGTTGAGTTTTTGGTTACGTCTGAACTGATTTTGAATACCACTTTGGGGTGAACAGTACCGTTTTGATACTTTAAAAAATATTCTTTACTTAAATTACATGCTCTTGGTTTTCGAGTGCGCGCCACGTATGCCTCAAGTAGGACTATAGTTCAATTCGTGCATATTCCAGGAGCACTGTACGTCTGAAGCACGTATCACTAAGTACAGCCGTTTGTCCTAAGCGAGACAGATACTGAATGTGCAAGGTCTGTTCCCGAAAGTTCCTGTATCGGAAACACTGTGCCGATTCTGTGTGAAAGAGATTCTATGGCAGTCGCCCTTAAAGACACCCCGTAACGTTGCGTTGTTTATGTGAGTAAAGCCAACGTACTGTTGTCGTTATTTGCTCGCTATACAAATTTAACTTTTATGTGTAATTCATTATGGCGAATGAGAAGCATGTAGTACTGTTAACCCTTTGAGGAGTATGCACGTATATATCCAGGGAAACGTTTATATGGAAATTTCTTTGCCCTTGAAAACAAAACTCACGCTTTTATAGTTTTACCATTTCACTGGACATTATCGAAATCTAAGAAAAAAATTACAACCAGCCAACATTTCAGATTGTATGAGTAAATTTGTCCTTTTTAAATTATTTCTCAAATGAACACAAGGGTTTGTGTAACGTGCTGCCTATCGTGAAGCATTAATCGATACACAGTCAACGCGTGATGCCATTGGCCGACAGCCAGTCAATAAGAAACGTGGCAGAGTACAGTAAGCGTGTGCGGTGTAGCCAGGACCAATAGGACGAAGGTAGGTGGAAATACGGACACCAACACAAGTGATATTTCTGTGGTGGAGAATATACGCAGCTCACTTCAACATTGTCTTCACTGCTGGTAAATTTGCGCCGTCCTCAAAGGGTCAATAACAAGACGCGATTGAATTTTGTGTGAAGCAAACGTCATGAAAACGCACGACGAAGAAGCAGTGTGTGTAACGGCCGTATTCAAGTAGTGGACGCATTTTAACTAATGCGAGTACCTTTGTGTTCAGGATCAGGCGATAAGTGTGCGCCCAACATCAGTTTAGCTGATAATTCACGAATCACTAAACTTTTTCTTTCTTTGAACAGCGCGTCTGCTTGTAAGATGTTCTTATCATTCACAGCCCGAGCCTGAATCATTTTGACTGTCGCTCTTTAACATATCCGTTTTGTTGCACGAGGCTAATCGGGGAATGACTTACTAAAATTAACGTCCTAAACATAGAAGTGGTGCACATGCGGTATATCCAAGGCTTAAGTCCATCTGCCACGATAGAATGTCCGGTGGAATTTCATACGAGATCTGCTATCAAAGCCTTCATGGAAACAGCTATGGAGGTTTCTGCGGAATAACCTGTCACACGGTACTTGTTGCCGCACGACTAAGGCTAGTGTATTTCTGCCACTGTGGTTTTAGGACAGACTTCACTCAAATCTTCTGCAATATTCGTTAATGCGTGTAGCGTATTTGTTTTGCTGATATAATTAAAAGAGTTTGTATTAAATAAACAATTATGATTACTGGAATTTCCGCGTAATAATGCTACAGCGTCTGAATACCACACTTCCGCAGTTTTTTGTTTACTATTGGTTTAATGGCCTTATCGATGTTTCTAAAGAAAAAAATACAGCCATCTTTAATACCACACTCTACCATCCTCTCTCTGATTGGCTAAAATTTCAACCTCGTAGGAAACCTTCCACCTAAAATTACATACGACCAATTACGAAAACGTCAATGAAATCGGCTATCAATTAACAACTTCTCTATAGAACGATCCATGCCAGCGTCCATATAATCTTGCTTGGTATCTTGCAAGGAAACTTCCGTCGTGGCGCATCTGCTTTACCCAGAACTTGTAAAAGAAAATTCCTGCTCCGAATATGACGTCTTATGCCCGGTTGCAGCATCGCGGTTCGAAACTCGATCCGAGATCGGATCTAACATCGACACAGGAAACTGTTGCACCATTCGAGCTCAGAGCTGGGCTAGAGATCGAGATAAAGTTCATTTCGAACCGTCGAAATTGGAGATTCAAAATCTCGATCCGAGATCAGCAGCCATCGTCGACAAATGTAGTTTGAAAATACGTTAGCAAATAGAACTACGTTAGATTGTTTTCTCGGGAAATTAAAAAGAAAACATTTAATGCACTTGAATATTATTCAGTAAAATTTGCACAACAAAAATTCACTTAAAACAGGTAAAACATCGCACATCTAGTTATATATATTGTGAAAAATACGCATAATTACATGACTTCATATATTACGAATGAATAGCTAAATTTTTCTCATACTTAATAACATTGGAACCAAGATCGAGAAATCGGAGATCCAGAATCATGAAATTTCGTTGGTGCAACACTTTTACATCGGAACCAAGATCAAACTGGATCCTGGTTCAGAACTATGATCATTCGATCTCGGATCGGGGAAGACGTTGGTGCAACTGGGCATTAGAGACGTTGGGCAGAGCGCTGACCTGGTTAAACAAATTTTTTTCAACTCAGTCCTTTAGAATGAAACGATTAACTTACGATCGAGCCGCTCAAATAAATCGAATACACATGTTTGTCAAGTCCTCCTTAGTGCATAACATGCATGCTAATTTCTTCAGGCTATAATTGTAATTAAGAAATCGATTACACATGTTTGTAAAGTCCTCCTTAGTGCATAACATGCATGCTAATTTCTTCAGGCTATAATTGTCATTAATAAATCGAATACACATGTTTGTCAAGTCCTCCTTAGTGCATAACATGCATGCTAATTTCTTCAGGCTATAATTGTCATTAATAAATCGAATACACATGTTTGTCAAGTCCTCCTTAGTGCATAACATGCATGCTAATTTCTTCAGGCTATAATTGTCATTAATAAATCGAATACACATGTTTGTCAAGTCCTCCTTAGTGCATAACATGCATGCTAATTTCTTCAGGCTATAATTGTCATTAATAAATCGAATACACATGTTTGTCAAGTCCTCCTTAGTGCATAACATGCATGCTAATTTCTTCAGGCTATAATTGTCATTAATAAATCGAATACACATGTTTGTCAAGTCCTCCTTAGTGCATAACATGCATGCTAATTTCTTCAGGCTATAATTGTCATTAATAAATCGAATACACATGTTTGTCAAGTCCTCCTTAGTGCATAACATGCATGCTAATTTCTTCAGGCTATAATTGTAATTAAGAAATCGATTACACATGTTTGTAAAGTCCTCCTTAGTGCATAACATGCATGCTAATTTCTTCAGGCTATAATTGTCATTAATAAATCGAATACACATGTTTGTCAAGTCCTCCTTAGTGCATAACATGCATGCTAATTTCTTCAGGCTATAATTGTCATTAATAAATCGAATACACATGTTTGTCAAGTCCTCCTTAGTGCATAACATGCATGCTAATTTCTTCAGGCTATAATTGTAATTAAGAAATCGATTACACATGTTTGTAAAGTCCTCCTTAGTGCATAACATGCATGCTAATTTCTTCAGGCTATAATTGTCATTAATAAATCTTATAAAAATACAATTGGTTACCTTAATGGCTTATTCAAAATTTACTTCAGGTAACTTGTATCGGAAAGTGAAACGAACACGTTTTTAATGGCCTGTTTTACGATCATTAATATTACTTTGTTGCTCAGTTATTTAAATTTCCACAAGAATGCTTTCCGTTCATAGAAGTTTATTTAGATTTATACCCAAAGTACGTATTCAGCACCAGATAAGTACAATGTATTTCTTGGGCTATTCGCTACATTCGCAAACTGAAAAGTTGGCTGAATGTGTCGTTAATATACGGGAAAGCGAACCGTAATAAGGAAAGACGAAGTTATTCGCTTCGTATCCTTTATCCTTGTGGCTCGTACACGCCACACCTTGCCGAGGTAAAACTTCCACAAAAAAGATGCGTAAACTTTGCTAACATTCTGTAATGTAATACCCAAGTTACTACGTAGTTTCTACTAAATCTAATAACGGACGTACGTTATTGGTTGATGTTTTGCTAGCACTTTAATGCAAAAACACCTTCATTACCTTATAGAAACTCACCTTATTGGTTTCAAAATAATAACACGGTGAATGTTACGTTTTGATTAAGCGCTGTTTGTCTGGGGCGTGTATTAACGTGGTGTATGTCCCACGTTATAAACGATAATTTATTTTATCTGGCTATAAGATTTTAAGACAGTTTAAAAGTTATTAACTCAAGCCTGTGAACCTGCAAAGAAAGATAAACTACATATTCATTATACATTGAAGAGATAATACACAGTAGGTATGTAGGTATAATACGCTACATTTTTGTAATCTCATAGATGAATCATATATGTATTTTTCCCCGTGTTCTATGTACTGGAACAACGACAAACAGCTGTAAATGGCGACAGGTTAGTTCTAGTGGCATTAGCTGTTCTCAGAGCAAGTTCACTATCGTGTCGTGGAACTGACAGTACTCGCAGCGAGTTTTAGTTTATTTATTTTTTCTTTTACTGCTTCTTGACGCTTGGCCAACCACAGCACCGGATGTGCCGCAACCTTTCCGACCGAAATGGACCTAATGAACCGCTGTTCGACCGGCCGCTTTCAGCAACCCAGCCACCAATCAGCGTCGAACACAGTGAGAACGTGGAACGGGTGACAAGCTAACAGAAATGAGTGGGGGCGAGTAACGTGAATGTTTAAGGCGGCCGCCTGGTTTGGAGAAATTTTGCACGTCTTAAGTCCTGAAAGCGTGGGAGCTCTAGGGGCGACCGAGAAATGCGCATCAACTCTCTCGTAGCCTCTACGCGCAAAGCACTGAACTGGCGTTGCCGTCTTGCCGTCCATAACGCGGCTCTATGAGATCTTCAGCGGAGACCTTACGATTTTATGACGTAAAAATAAAAAATAAATGTTTGAACGTCACTATTCCTTTTTAAATACCCTGTACCGGAATGTTTATGCCTAACAATGACCGTGAAAATGCCCGTTTGAGCCATTTTAACTAACACAAAAACATGCTTTAAGAGATAAATGCTGGAACTGAAAAACGTATACAGATGCGTAAGTTTCTTAAATGCTGTTCGTAAGCAGACCTCTTTCAGACATGTTGGACGGATAAAAAAAAAAAAAAAAAACCGTTTTATGCTGCAACTCTGCACACCGACCGTTTGGTGACCTACCCAGGCGGCCACCTTGACAAACATATTTTCTGCACACGCGAAATTTAGACCAATGTTACGAGCCACAATTAAAAGCGTTGTTCCTCCGGACGTCCTGCGTATTACAAAACCACTCAATACAGAGCATGTTCAAAATGTAAAAGATTGAAGACACGTCGTAGTTTTCTAAGTGTAGTTGAAGTGGATGGCACATGTCCATGAATCTCGTCGTAGAGCCTGACGAGAGTTTTACAAGTAGTGTTTTTGGAACGATTTGACTAGTCTAAATATTATAAATGTTCCTTAACTTTAAGCGAAACAGATAAATTTGACCTAACAATTTTCTATAGGAAATCCTCTTTCCACTGCCTATCTGTGAGTGCGTCAACTCCGGGCTACATAAACACAGCTTAACTTAAAAATAAAATGTTCCAAACAAAATTTGCACAAATGATTCTCTGGAACAATATTTGAGACGAAAAATAACTGGTTGTTTTGAATAAGTGATATAACAGATTTTGTAACGTCAGTTACAGTACTAACTCAATTTTTACAAAGCGGTTTAAATTTTTTGCAGGCTGAGAATATTTTGATAACTGGAAAGACAAGTCTTTCAAAAACGTAAATTTAGCGGTGTCATTGCAGTTGCAAATTCGCGTGTCATTTCCTCAAGTATCCCTTTTACTAACTAGACATTGAAATATAATGAAGTTAAATAATGGAATGAAACTAATATTTGAATAGCTGTCACAACTTGGGTCTCGGAATGGAACATCCTTATGCCATGATTAAATCTCTTTTATCCAGAATATCAAAAACATACGCTGTTTATTCTTTGCTAACGTTTCGATGTTATATATGAACGACTGCTGATATTAAGTGCATCCCTCTTCTGAGAACAAATTTCTCACGTATGACGAACTTAATGCCTACGATAGTATTTCAATAGAATTTCGGGTTATAAAACATTTATCCCTCTTTCATAGTTTACACTGTTTTTAAACATATACATCAGCTACATTCTGCTACCTTGTTTACATAACGTCATTTTCCTCTTTTCATTTACGTTATTGTCTTTCCAAAATCTGACGAAGCTCTTAAAATATGGAAACACAATAAAATTAAGGAAAATAACACATGCATTTCGATCATCTGTAATTTCACGCTCTGTTCATCCATTTCGAAATGTTTTCAATAATCCACTCGAACGTTATGGTAAGGAAGGACAACTAGGAATTTTGAATGATTACATCAATTTACCACAAACTTAGTAAACTATTAAGGACAAGATCACTGTATTAAAACTAAGTCGAGCGAAGTTAGGAAACTAATTATAAAATATTTTAACCATACGTATATTTATTCTTTGACGTTTTAGGGCAAATTTTTGTAGTGCATAAATCGGGAAATATCTTAACGCGACCAAAAGTATAATATAATGCTATGATTCGCATGTTTTACCATAACAATAAAATCTTAAATTCAGTCTATGATTCTATTTTTACACAATGGAACGCTGCAATCTCTCCGCAGCAGTGAAGTTATTTAGAGCGAGAAGAATTGTATTGTTCCACACGTTGAACAGACTGTACATTCCTGCTGTCGTCTGTAGCTATGTTGCCAAGTCACGCCGTGTCGTCACAACACGCACATTTCTGCTCTATTTGTATCTCCCCTTCTTTCATCGTGCTCTTCGTGGACCTCTGTTTCGATTTCGTCTTTATACAAGCATGGCGTAATACGAACGCGTCGCTCTGCTAATTACAAACGGCGCCTTTGCAATGAACGTCGTCTGCAATCATACGGCCAGCGCATTCAACTCTAGGACGCGTCGTCTCTTGAATAACTACACACGTCACTACCTGGTAAAGGCTGTTCACGATAAAGTGAGCACTTCTGAAATCAAACTTATGAAGAATCACTATCCCTACCTGCATATATGTTAACGGGCGAACTGAGTGACATGCGACCAGTAAAGTTGGTAACGATGAATGGAAAGTAGTTCCATATCTTTACGTCGAATAAAAAGTGTCAGGTAACCATTTGCAAAAACTTAATTTATTTTTTACACTTTCTCTTTTCTTTTTATCCATGGAAGTGTAAAAATGGGCAGATTAGCAAAACATTTTCTTTTGTAATAATTTCACAGTTCCACTAGACCGAGGCATGAATAAACTGACGAGGCCTGTAGGAATGTTAATTTCGCATAAGGCGAAAGAATACACAATGTGCATACAAGTAGATCTTAAACAGGGCTTTCAAAAGTGCTCATTTTACCGTGATCAGCCTATATAAAAATTTGCTCTCCACGTTAATATGATATCTACCAATCTTGTTACCTATACTTATAAATGTTTACTGACCAGCGCAGTACGAAACAATTACAAACAAGTTTGTGACAATTCACAAATAACTACATACAAGTTTAAACACTTTTTATTTTAATAAAAAAAATTACAACGTGCTGGACGGCAAACAGCTTATAAAAGATTACTAAAACGTAAATGTATATAAACATCAGCCGTTGATAGATAGTGATCACAATGAGTAATGAAATTTTAAAAAATTCATACAACTGATACAATTCGTTAAAATGCATCTCTAGTATCGGAGCAACGAAGGAAAAATAATTATAGTATATATAAAATGCATTTCGGCTCCATTTCAACAAGAATTTAACTAACAAAGATCCAAACTTTAATTTGCCGAAACAACAGCTAACAAATTACTATCGTTTCTTGACTTGAGAATTATTCACAGCACCCATTTAACTTTATAAAAACTGCAGAAAAGAGGGCAGCAAGAATTGCTCATCAAAGCCTCCATTTCCAATACAGCAATATTAAAGACAATTAAAACAGTTACGGTGGGAGGCAGTCTTTTAAGACCCGTCATAGCTCCGACCGATAACAAACATTACAAAAACAAACAACAAACATTAAAAAATATTAACGCGCTAACGATGAAGTCGAGTAAAGAGTGAAATAGCAAACATTATTTAAACTTGGGCTGCTAACAAGGCACGTTAAAAAAGGACACACATCAACGCGACACCATAGTTAGGTCGAAACATAATCTGGAAGGGCAGCCATAACCAAAATTTCGAAATGGACTAGTACTACTGCACACCCAAGGTACAATACCACGTGCCACACAAATTTCCAGAACATTTTAAAAACTCTACCGGAAACTTAACGTTTTCCACGACTCACCGTTATCTTAACTGCTCCAGCACTCTGTTGCGTGACTAGTAGAACGTCAGCTCGAAAACATGGTATAGGCTATTCACGATAAAATGAGCACTTTTGAAAGTCCTGCTTAGTATCTACTTGTATACACTTTGTTTTGTGTAGTCTTCTGCCGTATGTAAAATTGATATTTTCGTGGGCGTCATCACTTTATTCATGCGTCGGTCAAGCTGAAGTGTGAAATTATTAGAAACGTGAATATTTTAAATATGCTCATTTTTACGTTTCGATGCATAAAAAAAAAACAGAATACGAAAGAAATTATTTCAGTTAGCAGAAATGGTTACCTAACACTTTATTCGACGTTATGTTAAGGGACCTCCTTTCCCATTAATAGTTACCAACATAACTGGGCGGGCGTTTGTTGCCCAGTGCCCCCTTTGAAATATATACAGGTAGGAGCAGTGACTTTTTTCTAAGGTTTGTTTCGGAAGGGCTCACTTTATCGTGAACAGCCTTTAGCTGTGTTTGACCTCAGCTGAACGCGACGGCGCTAACGTTGCAAGCTGTTTGCCAGCAGTGAACACTAACATTAGCCACACAAAAATCCCTGAATTAATTGTTTTTTTGCTTGTTTCTCACCGTAAAATACCGGTCGCGATTTCTTTTATTTCGTAACATACTAGAACGAAACGAATATATTAATAATTTTAAGCAATGAAAAAATATAAACCTCACAAAAAAAGTTTGGCATATTTTCAGGTATTGCAGTTGGGGTGATATGAGTTATGTAGTGAACATGCCAGAGACAAGCTGAAAACAGCAGTTTATGATCTTGTACAACCTCCAGAAACAGTTTCAGATCTCATCATAAGAGCAGTTCAGATGAGTTAGTGAGGACATTCTTCTGGAAGATGACATCAACACATTGATTACAAGCATGTGGCATGTGTGCTAGGGGCCTGTGCAATGCATATGGAGGCCACACACGGTACTAAGCTGCAGTGGGAAGAAAGAAACCCTCCCTAGTCAGACACACCATTAATTACTTTTGTTGTTCTGTCGTGATTACTTGTATGTGATATGGAGAGTTTTTTTTTTTTTTAGTTTGAAATACTTAGAATATCACGTTTTTTGTAGCGCTACCGTTGGTAACTTATAATTGCTATGCTTTCGTTTATGTATATTCCGCACTTTCTTTGCATGTATATTCCAAATTTGTTGTGAGGTATTTATTTTGTGGCGGTCACAAAATTGTTTTGTTGATATCCGCTGTGCCAAATATTTTTGTAGTCGCTAAAGCATTATTTTGTGGCGATTACAAAAAAAAAAAAAAAATTGACTGGGTAACTTCCCTAGTTAACTAAATTTTCTCTTTGAGGTTTATACACATTCATAACGTAAGTGTTCAGTAGATTGAGCAAAGCACTTTTAAACGAAGATACGGGAAACGACCGATCATGTGCAGTTTCTTGGCGCATTTCCACAGCGGAACAGACGTTTATGTACGCCCCCGCAGTGAAAAATATTTTCTTCTAGTGAATATGCCATCCTTCCAACGACGCTAACATATTTCTACTCCACTGGAGTGGAATCTACCTGCACAGGAAAGTAAATAGACGTGCTGGTAAAGCAGATTAGGTACGGGCAACCTTGCAAACACACACACACGCACACGCATTTCTCACAGACGCATCATAGTAGGACAAAAATTATGCAGTGATTTTTTTTTTTTCGGTATACTTCCTAAAGGCTATTCACGATAAAGTGAGCACTTTTGAAATAATCCTTAGAAAAAAATCACTTCCCTTACATGCATATATTTTAGTGAGTGATATGTGCCTAATAAAGTCGGTAACGATGGAGAGAAAGTAATTCTGTGTATTAACTTCAAATTAAAAGTGTTGGGTAACCATCTCTGACAACAGAAATTATTTCTTTCGCTTTCTGTTTTTTTAACACCCCGAAGTGTAAAAATGAGCGGATTTGTAACATATTTACTTTTCTAATAATTGCACAACTTCACATGACCGATCCATGAATAAAGGGATGAGGCCTATGGAAATGTTAATTTTACATAAGGCGGTAGAGTACACAACGTGCATAATAGTAGATCTTAAGCAGGGCTTCCAAAAGTGCTCATTTTACCGTAAACAGCCTTTATGCTGCAATTGAAATTTTTTACGTATAAGTAATATAGAAAGTTTACCGCACATCAGGCTACAAATATAGAAATGCTATTATACGCAGTTGGGGAACTTTACTACACATTTCTTTATTTCCAGAACAAGTGTTATTCTAAAAATGTGTTGTGTGTATTTATCACATCATTGCATGCCGGTACTGAGAACTCAAAGTGCGATAAAACTTTTTCCTGCATTTTCTGAGGCAACAACGACATAGTTAGTGAAATTCCAATTTTGTGTAACAGCAGTTCTATATTTGCTGTTCGTTACACGCTAAATTTCCGATTCTATATACATATGACAAAATCTATCATCACAGTTGAGAAAGCTTACTGAAATATATTTCTGAAGTGTAGGGAAACTACCATGATTGGGAAGGGGGGGGGGGAAATTAAAATTCGTGCTTTCCTATTTCCTGTATAAAGTATTGTGGTAAATTAGCTATCAATATTTTACACCGAGAGAAAACTATTGTTGCAGATAACAAATGCATTTGCTTGAAGAGTATTTGTTTACACTGAACAAAATTTGGTCACCTAAACGTCTGCATTCGTTCCCATGAACCAAATAAATCATTTACAAATAATTTTTGAGCTGAACACTTAACTTGGTTATTTCAACATTATTTACATGTATTTCGTACCCATAACTATCTTATAACTACTTTTAACTAACATATTTGGTTACCGTAACCATTATAAATATCAAGGCAGACTCGAAATCAATCTTGTGTTTGTAGCGAATAATCTTTCAGTTGGCTAGAAGAGTCTGCTATGTTTATTATTGCAGAATTTTCGGGGATAACAAAAATAAGTTTGGTCCAGAACTGCCTTTCATTTTTCTGGCTGTATGCTAATCAGGTCATTTGATTGCCTTCGTTCGAAAATACGGTTCGAGATTTTCTTCGAAATTTTTGTGACAGTTCGGATAGTAACGGTGTTCGTTCGTGCACTGAGTGATGCTTCATAATTAACAAACAATGCCAATGAAACAAGTTTGACAGGAAACGATAACAAAGCTTGTAAAACTTGGAAATATTTACGTACATATTCCTGTCTCATGAGATGATACGTTTAAAAACGTTCCAGTCTCGTTACGTCACTTTAGCAGAGGTGACTATGGCGCAGCTTTCGGTCGCGGTGGTCTTAGGTTCGGGACTCGGTTTCTAACTCCATTCTCTTTATGGTAATCGAAGCTGTTCAAATGTACTACAGCCATACAAATCTTCAGTCCCGCCAACCAAATCTTATGTTTGAGGCAACTGAATAGGAACCACGAAATTATTTAGTTTCAGCAAAAAAATATTTAATTTTCCCTATACGAACAACTGATGTGGTCGAGCCAAACAAACTTTGTTTTATTACAAAGAAAAAAAATCTCTTTCTCAGAGTGGAATGATACGATCGACTACTTTCAAGCGGGTAGTGTCATTTCCTTGTTGCGAATACGGTTGCTGACGGGGAACTTATACGTGGTATGTCCTATATCTGGTTAAATAATGGTAGGTAGGTAGTGAGGTAGGTAGGTAGGTAAAGGCTGTTCACAATAAAGTGAGCACTTTTGAAATCATCCTCTGAAAAAAGTCGCTGCCTCTTCCTACATATATTTGAACGGGTGCTCTGAGTGACTTACGCCCAGTACTTGAGGTTAGTAATGATAGATGGGAAGTAGTTCCATATCTTAACGTCGTATAAAAAATGTTAAGACAACCATTTCTCGTAACTTAAATTATCTCGTGAGATTTCTGTTTTTCTTAATGCATCGAAGTGTAAAAACGAGCAGATTTGTTAAGTATGTACTGTTTTTAGAAATTTCACCGGAATCGGCCATGGTCTTTAGCGAGAAGCCATCCTAGCAATCACCTGGAGTGATTTCGGCAAACCATGGAACACGTAAATCAGGATGGCAGCGGTGACCGGGATTCGAACCCCGCTCCTTACGAACGTGAATCCAAAGGCTTACCACTTTTTTTTTTATTTACTGACCGATATGTTTGACACGTGACAATGGTTTTAATTTTCAAATATTCTCACGAAGGGTGACATAGATGTACGTACTTAAATATAGGCTTACACCCGTGCGTGATCAGGTACTTCAAACCGGAACCCCCCCCTCCTCGTCCCGTACTTAAATATAGGCTTACACCCGTGCGTGATCAGGTACTTCAAACCGGAACCCCCCCCCCTCCTCGTCCCGTACTTAAATATAGGCTTACACCCATGCGTGATCAGGTACTTCAACCCGGACCCCCCCTCCTCGTCCCGTACTTAAATATAGGCTTACACCCGTGCGTCATCAGGTACTTCAACCCGGACCCCCTCCCCTCCTCGTCCCGTACTTAAATATAGGCTTACACCCGTGCGTGATCGGGTTTAAGTACCCGATCCGGAGTTTTTACCCCATCGGGTTTAAGTACCCGGACCCCCCCCCCCCCCCTCCTCGTCGCGTAAACAGGCCCGTAACCAGCTTCACCACCTCGCTCGGTTAAAAAAAAAATTGTGAATGCAAAGGGATCCGCCGATAAGTCTCGCAGGAATAATCTTATAACGTTGAAGGAAGGAACCTCGATACCGCGATACTCAATACCCTCGATACTTTATAGTATCGCGCATCGCATGAGAATATCCAAAAGTATCGGATTTTAACACCCTTTTCCTTGTGCCATAGTTATGGTACCAGTGTATCATAACTTTTGGTAATATGTACGATACTTTCGAAAAGCATACCATAATTAAATCATTTAATACACATTTCGTCGTGCCATAATTATAGTACAAGTGTGCCATAACTTTCGGAATGCGTACGAGACTTTTGAGTACCATAATTTAATCTGCATCTTTCTGGTATTCCAACGCACCCATAAAATTTGATCTAGGTCCAACGGTCTGCAAGATATCAACAACTTTTAAATGCGTACCATAATCATCTCGGCTGTCATCGAGCATTCCAGAGCTTCTCGGAAGCATTCCAAAAAGCCTTCGTGGGTCGAGTTTTCAGTGTAATGTGGAATTTTTTATAGTCTCAGTGCGTATCAACGACACCAGTAAAATGAGCAAGTTTCTTTGCCAAGTTGTTTTGTGTTCATGACAATTTTAAATTGGTATCGAGAAAAGTATCGGTATCGAGTATCATGAGAATGTTTTGGTATCGAAATTGGTATCGAGTATCGAGAAAATGTAGTATCGACAATCCCTAGATTCTCCCGGAGCGTGTGAATGTCGTGTTGCCCAACTTATCTACCGTGCAGCATCTCTTTTCGCTCGTGACGCGATGTAGGCCCGGGGCTCGACGCACTGCAATCACCGCCCTACGGGAATGGCGACCGAGGGGGGGGGGGGGGGGAAAGGAGTAACCAATTTAATAAACTCCCTCTTTACCATACGTCGCGGGGGTAAAAAAAAAAATTCATTTCGACGGGCCCATCCCCTTTCGCTTTCCGAGTGTCTGCTCTGGTTCTCTCCGTCTCTTTCAACTCCATCTCAGGCTCGTCCTGCAAGTACAGGCTGTCCACGGTTAATTGAACTCTTTTTTAAAGTCCTGCTTAAGATCTACTTTTTTATTTTGTATCCTTCCACCATACATGATATTTACATAGTCACGAGCCTAATGACTTCACAGCCAATCAAGTGAAAAAAAAAAGTTAAACACAGTTACAACGATATAAGTTACTAAAATGCCAATTCACACACACACACACACACACACACACACACATATATATATATATATATATATATATATATATATATATATATATAATATATAGGGCACTATGTAAATTGTACAAAATCAAGATTTTGAGACGGTCTTATTGTATCTTTTTCGCGTTATTTCGGCGTTGCAAACCACTACAGATTATTCGGAATAATAAGCGATTTAGCCAGTAGGAGAGGACACCACGTGTCATCATGGTTTAGGCTATTCACGGTAAAGTGAGCACTTTCTGAATAATAGTCAATAAATTTATTTCATTGTAGCCTTAGATGTTAACTTTCGAGTCTGGTGAAATATATACACTGTGTTTATTACTTATATAGCAATATATATTTTAAAAAATGGTTTTAAGGATTAATATTAGCTGATAGGAAAGAAGTAACTAGTTCTTCTAAAGTGCTCAGTTACGTTGAACAGCCCATTCAAAGGTAAAAAGCACTCCTGTAAATTATTATATTTGTAACATAATGTCAGGTACCCCCGATCCACAGATATATAAGGAGAAAACATCAACTTAAGCTACCTCAAATTAAAACATTACACGATATCCTGGTCCCTCGACCAGACTCTTGTTACAAATAATTATTCAGATAATTTACAAACTACTTATTTAATCTCAGCTTGAATTACAATAAATTATAGAATACTATAAGAACAAAATGTAGCTAGTTGCTCGAAAGGAAACCTCAGAATGTTTCTGCAAGCAAAAGGACAAAATATTATAGCCGAGCTACCACTTTACGTTCAATTAGTTTATACTCTTAGATCGCGGCGTGTAGATTTCCCTTACTGAACCGACCTGCACTGGGGAGCGAGATTCACCCACCATTGAATAATTTATCGACCACGCACGAAGCTCCTCTCCATCGTGGGATGATCTTGATGTTCTCGAAGCTGACTGTCCGACGTCCTCCGTGGTCCTGAGTCCCCTGGTGACACCGGGTTGCAGACGTCCTGCCTTGGAGTCCGCCACGTCTTGAGTATCATTGAGAGTCCGCCTGGCCCGGAACTGAACGTCTATGTGCCTCTAATGACGTCGTTGCTGCTCTGCAGTTCGTCCTGCCCTCCACCGTCAGCTCCATGACCTCAACAGTATGACCGGCGTGGGGCACACCTCCCGGGGGGCCGCAGGTTCGGGTCCCGGTGCTCACAACAACGAGCAGGAAAACGTTAGTGCTTGGAACTGTTTCATTTAACTCACTGCAAGTTTTTTAAACGGGAACCCCGCGTGCCGTTGTGCACGGTAGGCAAATATGTACTTAAAGGCCAGTGATTTTGTTTTTTCGGAAGTTGTTCTCATAAGTGGTCACTTCGCCGTGAACATCCTGTATAACAGTCGGGGCAGTTCCCGTGAAGGCGGAAGCGCGCACGGGGAAAAGCTCTCTTCCACTTCCTCGGGATCATGAAAGTTGAATGAGCCACTCGTCCACATAAAACAGCGAGGGCAGAGAAAAAAAAAAGGGGGGGGGGGAAGTTCTGCTTTTTTTTTCCCGTAGTCGTAGTCGTCGTAGGAGAAAGTCCTTCCTTAGGGCGGCTGTTAAGTCCTAAATCAATGGTCTGGCCGGCGGATCGCGATAGGTCCAGGGTCGTTCCAAGAATCTGATAAAGCTTTGCGGGCCTGGGCCCCTCCTCCCCCCCCCACAACCAATGGTGCTCAGGAGAAACCCCCCGCAGATTTATTTAGTCACCGCTATCAGATCCCACGGCCAGTCGATAACACCTTCCTCAAATTGTTTAAGCCTCGGCCCTCGAGCAAGACGGGAGCATGCCAAATGTGTATGGAGTCCAGTTTTGAGAAAACCTAAGCGAATGAAGTTCTCCAGCATTCTCCTGATACAGAAAATTAAGTTATCTTATTGTGGATCAAGCCTGCTTGTGATCCCAAATATTAAGCTTAGAATATGGTTTTGCCATACCTTAATTATTAATTCCGTATTAAATAAATATCTATTAAGTATAAATCACCAAAAAAAAAAAGATAAATAATCCATGCCTATGTTTAAAAATAGAACAGAACGGAAGTTTACTTTTAATAGTAGCTTTACACACAAGATGCAAATTTATAAAAAACATAGGATGCAAGTTTATACAACCACACCAGTACCATTAAACATAATGAAGATAGGTGATATGTAGATAGATATAGATATATAGATAGATAAACACGTAGTTTAATTAAATATGTTCGCCTCAGAAGACTACACCAGGATACCTAAGATATTGATCATAAGTCGTTAAATAAAGAAGTAAACATAGTACAGGATGTCTCAATTTGTGTCATCAATGCTGCAATAGAGCAGGGCTCCTTAAATTGTGTGATTTCGCTGACCACTTTGATATGATGTACATTTGCTGGACCCCGAACAGTTTCTTTAATACAAACTATAAAAATATTTTTATTTACTTACACAACGTATTTATTCTTCACTAAATAAATTGTTACAAAGTCAAGTTTATAGATTACATCAATATTTTCAAAAACCAGCTTTATCAATAACAAAAAAACATTCACAATTACAGCGTAACTACAACATTTGTAAATCGCTTGACAAATGTGTACTAAAACAGGTGCAGCGCGCTGCTGTGCGCCAGGAAAGAATGTGTGAAAATGCAACATGTGTTTCAAACAAAAGAAATTAATAAACCTTTCCTGCCCGATTTGACCTCTGTACAAACTAGCTTCAGCTGACCAGCAGGTCGATTAAGGCCGGGCCCACAGCGGCACGCTGCACTTGCGTTAGTACACGTTTGTCAAGCGCTTTTACGGTAATTTCCCGACCCTCTGGACCACAAGTGTCCTAAATTAAATTGCTCGTCTCGGAGCCCTGTACACTACTGTGTACAGTTGTAAACACTTGTCGTTTACATCTTGTATAGTCAATTATTGGTTACTTCGAACTTTTTCGAAGTTCTGCTGAAGTTATACTTTCAATATATTGCTCCACCTCTCGCAAGCAAACCTTAACGAAGTTTGGAAAATTACAACCAAAGCGGAAACGCAATGCATTCGTGTGCACTCGGTTTAATAATGTTTCGCATGCCAACTGTGTCTTACTAGGCGTTACCAACGCGACGTTTCACAAGTGCGAGTCGTGCTGGACGAGGCAGCTGGTCTGCGGGTTTTCTCGGCGATCTCCCGTTTCCCCCGCCCTGGCATTCTCGCCTCATCTCACCCTCATCGGCTCTCAACACCGCGTTTTTAAAGAGCCGCCCAAATCTCTCAACTCAACCAACGCCCGCATTTCTCTCGGTTTTTTACCATATTACCTGCAAAAGGAATATTGAAATTTATAAAGAAAATGTAAGTAAAATTTTAAGTTATAAAAAATTAGATAATGTATTTAACAGACGTATAGAAAGTTTCATACACAGTGACACATTTGAGAAACAATCAAAGACGTTTTTTAGGATGATTTTTCAATGGTTTGATTAAGAAATTGTGAAAATACTGCGAACAAGTAGTGTGTGGATGCCGGCTCCACAGTACACGATTCCTGAGATTCAACCTTGCCGATAAACGTGTCTATCTGCTGTTCACGGTAAACTGAGCACTTTTGAACTCACTGTCTACGATCAGCTAGTAAGCACGTTACTTATTCTTACGCCATATGTAAAATTTAACATCGCCATGTGACCTGTCGCTTTATTCTTGCGTCTGTCAAGTGAAACTGTCAAATTATTTGAAAAGTTGATGTCGCAAAAATTCGCTAATTCTTACACTGTCATGCATAGAAAAACCGGAAGCAAAATGAAACATTTTACTGTTCACAAATATCTACGTTGTGCTTCCAATTGAACTTTAAGTCACAGAACAACTTCACAGCAATCGTTACCAACTTTACGATACTCCATTCACGGGTTACTTCCAATATTTCTGAAACCCTGCTTAAGTTCTACTTCCAGGATATTCCTCCGCCTGATATGAACAAAGATTAGAAAATTGCACTATACGGCCAACACACCGCTTTCGTGCGCATTCAGTGTAATAATATCTGACATAAGAACTATTTATTATTAGGCATTACCTGCAAACCTATCTTGCACTGACTTTATTAATATTAGTTATAAATTAAAAAATTATAATATATAGATAAAATATAAGTAAAAGTTTAATTTAACCAAAACTAGGTTACTTTTATGTTAACAGAAATATAAAAAACTTACGATAGCAGAAATATTTAGGAATCAACCAAACGCGTCATAAATATGGTGTTTGATTACAAAAGTGCTCAGCTAACCTCAAACAGCCTTTAAGCCAGGTACACGGAAAAAAATAAATTTTTTTAGGGGAAGCACCCTGCGAAAAAAAAAAATTGGCACCGAAAAACAATTTTTAATGGCCACAAAATGTTAGGTCTGACTATTAAATAATTTTTTGTTAATCAGGGGAAAAAATTGGCAAGCTGAATGCCAACAAAAAATATTGTAGCAGCTATGAAATGGTTTTCCAGAAATGGTTGGTGCTTGTATTTCATAAAAATGCGAATCGAAAGTTTATTACACCACTGTGATCGAGTTTAATATAACGAGAGTATAGTTAAATATGGAAAATAACTTTAATAAAAAACACGGATATATTGTAAAACTAAATTGAAAGTATCTGCGCGTCACTGTTTGATTATATGATGTTACACAATAGCCCTATGCTAATAGCAAACTGCAAGCCAGTGATACATCTTAAGTCCATGCTTTAAAGCAATGTACCCCATCGTCACTAAACTCTGTTGTGTGAAAGATCTTGACATGCCCACAGTTAAATTGTCAATTTTCTTCTAATGACAATATTTTTTTGTCGAAACTTCTAACGAGTTTTTCCTAAATTCCATATTTCTCTTGCAAGATGTGGAAAAATTTCAAGAGCACCTTTTTACATCACACTCGGAAATTACGATCGAATATTTTGACATTTATGATTACAATTTATTTTAAGCGTACGGCTAAACATAGCTTTGTTGTATGTAATCAAACCTCAGAATTTTTAATATGACCACATATGAAACAAAGAAACGAAAAAAACTACAGGAACAGTAACTAAACGAATTAACGAGGATAACATATAAATGTTGGTATAGGCATATATGCCTATACCAATAGGCCTATATGCCTATACAAAATAACGTAGACGATGTAGAATATCGTACGGTTTTACTACGCTACTGTTACGCGCATTGCATGAACGTTTTAAAGGACACTTTGATATTTGTGTCGTATTTCCATTGATCAATGGGGCAGCACACAAATGAGAAAAAAAAGGAGGATATTTCTTACCTGAAACATTTCCACTGGTCAGAATATCGCCGGTAGCCACTTTTGTAATCTCTGCCAACGATCTCTATCTGAGTGATAGGTTGGAATAGGGTGAAGGTATAACTCTTCGTGAAACTGACGAATACCTGGTGTAAAACCAATTTACTATCTATTATTATTATTGCAAATTACATGTATCATATATAATGCAAAATTTTTATCATTTATTTTCCATTTTCATGTGCTGACATTGATAATCTTGTGTGTCTTGGAATTGCAAACTACATTGACAGAATTTCGGATAGAAAATTTGGACACTGAACGATAAAAACGATTTAGTAAGAGGGTGTATTATAAATTAATAAGTTTGATACTTCTTGGGTGGAAAAAAATAGCATTTTAAGATTTATTTAAACATTATAACATCTACGCTTAGAAAATTTCTGAACCACCTCTGTTTGATTAATAGTTAATATTGGTTTAAATTGAATTGATTTGATTTGTTTTTTTTTTTTTTTTTTTATTGGTTATACGTGTTTTGTGTTTCGGTTTTTTGTGCATATCTGTTAATGTCATTTGTGTTAATATGTGTTTTATGTCATTTCTTTTTGTACGTATGTGTAACTGTATATGTGTTTTTATGCCAAAACGTCATTATACGAGTTATGCATGCATGTTCGTATGTGCTACCACGCAATGGGTTTTACTGTTGGGTGCTACGAAAATGTCAGTAGTAAATTAATTATTATTACCATTATTTGTGATTTAAAGCTTGTCATTGTTTAATTAAAGTAATTCTCATTCGAAGTCTCATGTCTATCATCAGCAAAGTGTAGCCAACTCAACGGCCGTTATCGCCCTGCAGCTGTGTGTACCACTATACGGAAGAGACAAAAAACACAATCGGAAAATCCATGCGCTGTTGTCAGAGTAAGCCACGCGCCCCCCCCCCCCCCCCATAATCCATAGCACCGAAGTATTTGCTGCAGACACATGAAGCAGTGCGAAGGACCTTGCGCCTCGTGGCGAGACATTTTATTTATTTACTTTTAAAGGAACTTATAAAATTAGATCATCAGAACTATATTATGTCCGGTATTTTCGTAGTAGCTGGATGCTAAATAAAAAAAGCGAATTAAAATAACATTTTCTTCATTTTGAAAATAATATTTCTCCTTGTGCAGGTTCCAGTACAAACCAGTTTTAATCATATACGAGGAAAGTTTTCGAAACATTAATTGCAAACAACACAATAAAAATTACTGTTTTCGCTAGTAAGTCATGACTTACCCACATCATTATAATAATACCTGTAGAATATTCAAACGTGAAGCGTTCCTATCTTGACGAACAATATATATTTAAAAAAAAATAGTGTGTAGTAAACTTTGCACAGTACCCACACCGAGACTTAAACGATATCCTTCCCCAGAGTTTGTAGGACGCATGCCGTCACATACGTGCCATGCCTGACGTATTATTAACGATCAGGATAACCATGCACAGGCGAATACTATCCTGCCCTGATACTACTAACGGCGGACATTCCAAACACTTCTCCCAGGTGCTATCACATACGATGACGCAGCGTCTAAACTCTAGGGTCATTTTCCCCCTTCCATGCTTTCTACCAAAGGGCCGTTATATTTCCTACTAACATTTTAAGCAGCGCAAGGTAATTTTAGGACACATGCACAACGCATGCACGGTATTAACCAAACACGTAAGAGTTCAATATTTGAGTTACGGCATTTTCGTACGTACAGTAAACTCTACGTCAGGGGTAACTTTGCACTACTCGAAATTTTCCTTTTCGTGCAACTTGGCAATGGGACAGAGAGCACTCTATAGCTAGGCATTTTAAATTGTGAATTTTACCTACCTGCGCCCGGTAATGCGTGTTGCCCTTTCATCTAAACAAGTATTTTGTGTGGCGCACTGCCACCCCAGCAGTTGGAAAACAGCCCCTGTTCAACGTATCGAGAAATAAGTAAATTAACGTCTGCATTTTAGTTAACAAGCCTGTGCACTAATGTGTTTTCAAAAAAGTGACGTGTATTTCCAATTTTATTCCTAAGAATGCTTGCTTGAAATTACTGTAATAGTGTCGTTTTCATAAGTAACTCATCAGAAATATAAATTCGCCGAGAGCTTGCGCGTGTCAATTATCACTTTTTTTTTTACATTGTGGCGTGGTAGGGATAAACGTTTTCTCTCGCTTCATATGGATTCGCATTATGAACGTAGCGTACGTAGTTACGTATGCGTGAATGCTAAACACTGTATTAAGCATGCATCCATACACTTTCACACGTAACGTACGTACGTAAGAAATTGATACGGGGTAGTTAAACTGCCAACTTATAAATGTATGCACTTGCGTGTGTGGCTGGGCTCTCAGCCAATCAAAATGCCCGATGTATGAATTAATGTATTACTTCCTACGGAAACTATGAAGTTACCGCAATCAATACCTGAAATTATATTTTCTTTGGTCAGTATTTCAAAACTGTGCCATGTCTCGCACAAATCCACAAAAACAAATCACAGACCTATTGTTAACTATTTCAAACACCAGAGAGTACGACAGCTTAACTCATCAAAGTAAACGTTTTGGTGTGGATGTAAACCAGCCACAAATGGGCTCGCGTAAGTCTAACGTTACGAAGAAGTCATGAAACATCTTTTATACTACGCCGCGCTCCTTAAGAGGAGTGCGAACCTGCGCGCCCAAGGCCGAGAAGCGAGGGAGCGAGACGGGCGACACTAACACGCAAGTCTAGCGCCTCATCGCTCCTACGCGCAAGGCGTGCAGTGTTTCCGTCCTAACGCTGTGCTGCGCAAATCAGATCCGTAACAGTGATATTTCATTTCATGCAATGAAATACCACAGATTAAATTACGCCCGCGTGTTTGTTTTTTTTTTTTTTCTCTCCTGCCCCTTAACGAAACTGCATAGGCAGGCTTGAAAAATGCGAGATTTGACCATTTTCGCGATTTTTTTCTCGACGAATACACTTAATATGTTAAAAGTAAAAACATAGAGGCATAGATAGTTGTTTTTTTTTTACCTTTTATATCAAAAATTCGTAATTACAGAACATTTATTTACCGGGATGCGCTAATACGCGCAAACAAATTGCGGACGATAATTCCTCATGCTGGACCGTTCTCGTACGAGGTCAGGATACAGAAAGTAACCTATTATTTTTCAGTGCGAGTTGCAGTGAAACAGTATTTCTCTTGGTACTTCTAAGCCTGTGACATCAAGTAGAGGGAGATAAGTAAAATCGTGTATTTAAACTGTGCAAAGAATTATATCGTGGTTAAGAACGCTTCGTATTTTTTAAGATATCGAGTTGACTTACGTTAGTGCAGTAAGTGATTAAGGAAGCTCCTTCGCATTAATTACGGTTCACAAATTAGAAAAAAAAGAACTAAATTGGACTAGCTTTTTAATTAGTATCGCGGCTAATAATTGATTCCCCGGGATAGTGAAATACTCTTTTGCAAAGTCAAATTCTACTAAATTACACATATTTGCGTGCGAGCTGTGTGTGAACAAGTTCCGTCTGGGATTTTTTTCGCGTGAGAGTTTTCGCGCGAAATAATTCCGCGCCGTGTGAAAGCGGATTCAGGCCGTTCTCGCACTGCGGGGCAGGTCCGTGTTATAAAACTTCCCCCTCCCCATTAAGTAATTGTCGTCCTTTGTACAGTTACTACGCGGGCGAAATTGTCCCGGCACGACCAATACCGGATAGTTGCCCACGATCGAACGCCGCCGGCTACGGAAATGGGGGCTGTAATACAGTGCGCTGCTATATTCCCGACTACCCCCCCCCCCCCCCACACACTTCTTTATCCTTCTGCATTTTTAGCACTGTGTAACGTTTCCGTGCCTTCGAGCAATTCGCTGGTTCTGTCGTGCTGGCAACAGCCGCTGGCCGTATCTCGACGAAACGGTAACAAGTCGACCGACTGAAAGGCTACAGTCGGACGCTCCCAGCAGACGCAGGTAACACTGGTTAAAGGATGTCCACTACAAACCTTTGAAAATAACTACTGCCCATAACGACACATATCGTTTATGCGAAAAAGAATTTTCGTCATAACTGTTTTAATTATTTGATTTTGTGTTTCAGTCAAATGTTTTTGGCAACAAAAATAGTGTTTTCTGTAGGAATTATTTTTGTCCGTTGCTGGTCTTCCCAGTTCGTATAAGGGGGAATGTCATTTGACGTCTTAGTGAGGAGTTAATATAAGCCAACAAATTTTTACCACAATTCTAATTTAGTGAAAATATTTCTTTAACTTTTAAATACCAATTTTTTTCTTTTCGGTTTAGCGAAAGATGCGTTGTCTGTAGACACATCTATAAGTCACAGAGACACAAAGAGAGGAATGTGATATAAGATATTCTGGAAAAAAAAAGAGATACAGCTGAAAGGCATGGAATCAAAATTATACAACTATTAGAATAAATTAAGATATGTATTTGATGCAACTAGTAGGTTTCACCTAGAAGTAAAATCCCAAGTTAATTCGTAGTCTGTACCCTAGTGAATTTCATATTAGTATCACATTTTAATTCCTAACAATTCCACATTTACCTTTTTTGTATGGTGCACGAATTGACTGATGGAAATGTTAATCTTACATCTAGAAGGATACAAAATTATAAGTAAGGAGAACCTTAGCAGGAGTTCAAATGTGCTCAGTTTACCGTCCATTTTTTAATTGGTAATCAACATCAACACTGTATGTCTTCAGTTAATTGAGTTACGGCTTCCACGTCAACACAAAACATAAACTTACACCTCTAAATAGCATATATATGTGTGAATTACCTGGTTTGTCATCTTAAGCGGCTCTCCACCATATCACGGAGTTAGTGACTCTACCAACCTCTTGTTAAACGGACCATTAACGCATTTTCCTTATAGACGCCTGATCAGTCTTCATCTCGTTCTGCATGAATTAAAATGCATCAGCTACGTATAGCTGGAGAAATTTATCTTACATTCGCTACCACTGTACGCCCAAAACTTACGCATGTATAACAAAATATTTTTTAAAAATGTATGGTTTTAAAAACTTTTATTTTGCACAAAATTCGATAAAAAAAAATTGTCAGTTGTATTATTTAAAAAGTTTCTTTAAAATATGTTTTGTAGCACACTAAACCGCAAAACATTAACTTTATTTTGAATTGCTTATTCAATAAATTAAATACTATCTATAAAAGAAAAGTGAAATAAATTTAATATCAGCATCTCAATCTAATGTTTCCTTTTTATACTAAAATTTGTACTAAGCTCCTAGTTGTTACGAAAAATTATAAGTACCTTAATTATACTGCATGTAAAAAAACAAAGAAATAAATTACACATCTTCATTTAAATAGTTGTAAAACTATAGTGTTTTGTTA
The DNA here is from genome assembly GCA_029891345.1 of Dryococelus australis. Classification (NCBI taxonomy): domain Eukaryota; kingdom Metazoa; phylum Arthropoda; class Insecta; order Phasmatodea; family Phasmatidae; genus Dryococelus; species Dryococelus australis. Next base: position 115,183,306 of record CM057001.1, read on the forward strand.
ATATTATAAAATATAATTTTGTTAATAAGATCGAAGAATAATTAATTAGTTCAATAACTGAGAACATAATTTGAAATACATTTTTTTAACCTTCAGAAAAAAATTGGAATGTTAAAACGACGTACTTTCACCATTGAACCGCGATTTCTTTTGGATTAGTTTATTTTGACGCAATAATCTTCTAACGATATTTTCTGAACACTGCGCTATAAAAAATAAACAGTAACACCCATTTTAACAGTTCATATAAAATACGGGCCGAGTTAACAAATCTACGTTATAGGATGTTATGACTTTAAAGACAATAATTGCTGAATTTTGTATATATTAAATGAATATTCGTGACAACACATAGTATTTCAGATACACAGTAAATGTGAAACAGTGAGATTGAGCCACGCCAGTGAAAATTGTGAAAATTGACCGACTGATGATCAGTGCGAGATAACTAATTAATATGATGGTTAAATTTCACTGATTTATTTATGATTCCTACTGAGAATTCTACAGCCATAAGTCTCTTGTTCCCAGTTAATTTTCTTGATTTTCCAGTCGGCATTAGCTTATCAACTGACATCAGCGAATGTTTTTTCACTGATTGGTATCACTGATTTGCGCTTAGAGTGTGTAAGCAGTTCACCCTTTTTGCTAGGAAATGAGTGACTGTAATGTGGATATACTGTTCTTTCATTGTTTCTTTTCCCATTGCTGGAATTCCTAGCTCATCCCTTAGGGATATTTATTGCCTGTACACGAAGACGAATACGCATACGTTAGGGCATCCCGTGGCATCCCGGGCAGCGCTTTATTAACTTGCGAGAGAAGACACCTATGAAACCAGATAGCAGCGGGTCTCAAGCGGCTTTTAATTGACTGCATTATTTTATCTCCGCCTGTATGCAGCGTCGCCCCTTGAATGCTTGTCCTAGTGGAAGCGACTGCACATAAATACACGGCGAGGAATCCTTTTCAGATAAAGTAAGAAAAAGTGAGACGTACAAACTGCTTGGCACCGTGATGTTGCTTTCGTATTGCTCGGGAATCCACATTACCATATCTATGATCGGTAAGCTTAAAATAGATGCTCATTTGTTTAGATATGTTTGCTTATAATTACTATTTCAAATGATAAGTGTCGTATGACATATTGATAAAAGCTATTTTTTACAGTCGCAAGTAGCAGCAGAAAATACTTACTACATAGTTTCATACAATTATAGTCCTCTGTGTTTGAAACAATACTTAACTACCAACGCAATTAACAAATGAACTAAGCGACCTTAAGTAATCTAGATGAGTTCAAATATCCGTGCACAATACTCTTCGTAAAAGAAAATAATAATGTGTGTGTGTGTGTGTGTGTATATATATATATATATATATATATATATATATATATATATATATATATATATATATATATATACATACACACACAAATATACACACAACACTATTATGCGCGAAAATTTGCAACACTCAGAAATAATTGCCCGCATGACTCCAAGCCCGGAGGATGTGAAGAACAGTGTACCAGCTATAAGTGCATACGACTGCAGAGAGATGGCGTTCACGTAGGCTCAGCAGTGCTTTCTCGTGTTAGACGGGAAAGTTCTGTGTTACGCCAAGCTCAGTCAGTGAAGAGCCGTCAAACGAAGTGGAAGCAAGTGCCAGTATGCTTCTTTGACATAAAAGGGTGCCATATCAGCATGTGAGTGAGTGAGTTAGAACGGGGCAGAACGATCGGTCTCCCGGAAACGGGTTTGTCATATCGTGATATTTCGGCTCGTATAGGACATTCTCCTATGGCAGTGATGCGTGTGTGGCACAAGGGGATAGAACAGGGTAGTACGCAGCGAAGAGCGGGTACTGGACCACGTAATGTGACCACAGCACGGGATGACCGCCATCTTGTCCGCATGGACCGTACAGCCTCGTCCACAGTGCTGGCTTGACACTGGAGCACTGCAGCGGGTGTGGTCCTGGTTGCCTCCACGGTTTGACGCCGTCTGCTGCGGCCTGGACTGGTAGCACGCATGCCATTGTGTCGGCTTCCATTGTCCAGAAACCCCACACGCATCAGAGAGCAATGGGTACGTGAACGCCGTCGCTGGCATGCTGAGGGACTAACTGTAGTGTTTTTGGACGAGTCTCGCTTCAACCTGTCCTACAGTGATGGTCGTATACATGTTAGACACTACCGTGGTGACCGCAATCTGGCCGTCTGCATTGCGGAGCGGCATACCGGACAAACGACACTTGTGATGGTTTGGGGCTTCATTCTATACAATATGCGATCACGACTTATACGTATTGAGGGCAATCTGAACAGTAGCCGATACATCAGGGAGGTTTTAGAGCCCGAGGTACTGCTCCTCATTCAGACTCCACGTGCCATATTGCCCGGCCACATGTGGCGAGGAATGAGCGATCCTTCTTCAATGAATGATGGGAATCACTGCTTCCCTAGCCTTCATATTCGCCTGGCGTGTCACTCATGGAACATGTCGGATTATGGTTGGTCGGCGACTTGTTTATCACGGTCCTCCAGCAACCACTGTTGATACTTTGTGGACTCGCATACAAACAAACTGGATGGAGATTCCCCAGGAACATATCCAGATGCTCTTTGATCACAGACCACGACGTTTAGGGGCTCTGATTGCAGCACGTGGGGGCTTCATACCATACTGAATTTTCAAGGACACAGCTCATGTAAAGTTCTGTAATCCTAATCAATTGTGTATTGTCATGCACCTAATCTGTGGTATAAAGTTCATCTCAGTCACATGTATCGTTCTTGGTGTTGCATTTTCCACAAATGTATATATATATATTAAATTTTTTCTTAAGACATAGAAAGCATTATTCTGTGTTTCCAGGCTTTTATAAACACCTTACAGTTATACATAAATTCCTTTTTAAAAATTTCCATAATAAAACTGTTCGTTGGTGTATGAAAAAAATTAGTGCATAGAAAGATACATACGAAATTACTTGAGGTCAGGACATCCAAAAGTCGCTTTTCTCAAAAAAATATAAATAAAACAAACCATTTCATGTATCGTGTTAGGTGGTACGTATCCTATAACATATTGTTTACGTTCCAAACCCTTTTTATTCGTTTATTGTGGCGTGTTATTTTTTACAAACTGCATTGTTTCCAGAACTCACCTCATTCATATACACTCAGTAACAAAACGCGCCTTTCCCTTGGTGTTAGTTTGCAATATTTGTTCGCTAAACTTGACTCGTTCTATACTCTGCAAGCATGTTGTATACGCACTATTTCCAAAAACTCTCTTTAACATTCAATCATATTTTGTTTTATAATCTATCAGAAATCCAACCAAACGCCATTTAAGTCTGCGGAAAAAAATTACAATAACATATTGGCAACAAAGATACAATAAAAGTTATACTAGCGGGCTCTTGTGTTGTATGTGGTTATTTAGCTTCCGCAAATATTGTTTCCAATTTGTAATTTACATATTAAATAATAATACTTTTAGCTATTTGCAGAAATTATGAGTAATGGAGGGTGGAAAATACTATTATCATAGTAGAAGAAAGAGGACAAAAACAGAAACGTCACAAAAGTTTGTGGCGCAAAGAGAAATTGAAAAAAGAAAGATAAACAAAGTGTTTCCGGTGTCTTGCTATTACTCACTGTTTTCTTATTCTGCGTTTGTGCTATTCATATGTTTATGTGTTGTGGATATAAACCAAAATCACTGCCCTGTAAACCTAACTGCATATATCGAAAGAAAACCATAAATGCTGTGGCTTGGTTATTGCAAAACATCCGTCTTTTTAATGAAGCTTCTTAAGCGAAAAAAAAAATACAAAGTGTCGTCGGACTATTTGATTCTGAAGTACAAAGCTTAGCGCAATCCCAAACCAAGTGAAAACAAGGCGCAGAATAAGTAGTAGCAACTTCTAAAATCCGTGGCCTACTGTACGTAATTATGTGAAAAGCCTTATTTTTCAATAATTTGGGTTTAAAATTCAGGGTTCAAAACATTTGAAAAGAACATTAAAAGGCATGGAGATCAACTTCAGACAAAACTTAGAGGGAACAAGAGGTCATCAAAAAGTGATTTAGTAAAAAAAATATAAATAGGCTATTCAAGGTAAAGTGAGCACTTTCGAAAGTTCTCTCATTTAGAATAATAGCTCATAAATAGATTTTATTTTATCGTTAGACTTTAACTTCCGAGTGCGGTGGGATATACACACTGTATTAACTACTTATATGGCAATATTTATTTTAAAAAAAAGGTGGCTGAAGGATAAAAAATGACTGAAAATAAAAAGTAACTATGGCCTCGAACGTGCTCACTTTACCGTGAACAGCCTATACCTATACAAAATATTAAGTGTGTCGAGTCGCACTACACTGGCGTGAACAGTATGTTAGACAATCATACCTGGTGATAGCAGGGTCCGTAAATTGTGGGACGTCTAAAACAATGGAATAGTTGGACAGTACCATGTAAAGTATCACTTTTATTGAAATACTTTTGTGAATTATTTCAATATCAGTTTCAAGTCTCCTCCCACGGGTGCATGTTCCTAGTGCATTAGCTTGAAATCGGCAAATGGTGCCACAACCAACCAGCATAGAGCTAAAACAACGACCGTATATGCAGTTCATAAATTAAAAGATGGATCATTTCGTGGTATGTTGAGATACACAGGTAATGATAAGCTATTCAATTGATCTTTCGGCTGTCAGGAGAATTTAGTTTTGCAAAAAGTTCCTAATGAAGCAGGCAACTCTAACAATATAACTCGACTATCTGTTAATGGTGTTTCACGAATAAGCAAAGCAATGACACTGTACGTACTTTTACTCTGACTGAAGGTCAGCACTTGAAAGGATCAAATGAGATATAATTAATATATTGTGTTTTATTACCTTTGTAATGCAACTATCGATGATACTGAGAAAATACAGATGTTTACAGATGGCTGTCCAGGCCGAAACAAGAATATTGCCATGATAGGCATTCTACTTCCAATGTAAAATCTATTCACTTAATATTCCTTGTTGTTAGTCATTCCTCTTTTCCTCCTTGCCATATCTTCGGCCAAATGGAGAAAGAAATAAGGAAAAAATATACCACAATCCAGCCAAAGGAATATAGATACTTTATCTAAATATAGACCCATAAAAATGTGGGAACGTATATGCCTGTAAATGAATGGAAATCGTTTGTATCTGATATCATGTCAGTTACACTCCAAGTTTTTTCCTTCAAGCAGGATGGCGCTGAGGAAAAGCAAGTACAGCTCTATCGTAATGAAAGGTGAAATCAACTACAGAAGGGTTACAGGAACTTTTTAAATCAACTACAGAAGGGTTACAGGAACTTTTTAAATCAATTTCGAAGGAACGTAAAATTATGAAATAAGTCCGTCCCCAGCAGCAAACTTCCCAAACTCCGGTAAAATTAGAAACAATTGGCGACTTCAAGAAACTAAACAAACATTTTATAGAATGATGGGATCAACGAGAAGGCATAGACTGCCATACGTTTATATATGTATGTAGAAATATCAGATAGAAATATACATAATTATTTATAAAATAAAGTTAAAAATTATATATATACATATATGTAAATATACACATACAAGCATATTAAAATACTATATTTTTGTGTAAGTATCTGCGTGTTTTCTTCTGGGGAAAACGAAAATGTGGGTTTTCTCAGACTGCAACCAAATTTTTTTTATATTTAAGATGTATGGCAAAAGGCCTTCTGGGATAATAAGATGAGTTCCTTAAAAGAGCAGTACCTGAAATTTTCCTCCAATCAGATGGATCATTCACACAATGTGCTTCGTGAAGTGATTAGAGAGGGTCAGTTCGTACAATGGATGAATTGTTCGTGAAAGGTTTTGCGAAATGCTTCGCAAAGGGTCGACTTGCTTCAGAACATAAAAAATTTGCGAGTGTGTCGTCGGCTCAAGCCCTGGTTCTATATCGGCTATCATGGGCATGCTCGCGAGTGAGCGATATCGAGGGTGTTATCCAGCATATGTTAGTTTAGTTGGAGAATTCGTCGGGCAGTAGCTTGTAAATCAGCATCCGCCATGTGCCATATGGCAAATGGCTGATACCCGACACGACATTCAATTAACGCGATGAATTATCTGCATATATATATATATATATATATATATATATATATATATATATATATATATGCCTCAGTGGTTAGTTGTTATTAAACCAGAAAATCAGTAACATCTTGGTAGGAGTCAGTCGGAAGGAGTCAGTCGGCAGGATTCACTCTGCAGGAGTCAGTCGGCAAGAGTAAGTGGGCAGGAGTAGTCGGCAGGAGTTAGTCGGCAGAAGTCAGTCGGCAGGAATAAGTTGTATGAATTCGTATATGTTTGAAGTCGATGCAAGCCACTGACGAAGTGAAATCGAGTATATCATGTACAACTACATGCATACCTTCAACGACTGCCAAAAAATGACATGGAAAGCAATTTTGTTACTTTACCAAGTCCTTCGGTAAAAGTTGCAATACGTGGCGACATGAGAAGTGTGACTGTTTGAAGAACCCATCTCATGCTTTTTTACCTGCTATAATTGTTCCAGACAGTTTACTTGTTGATAACTTAAATACACACATCAAGGCCGATTAAAGTAGTGTAATTTTGCCCACTGAGAAACAGCACGTGATGACTTTGTTACGTTCTGTTAGTACACTACATAAAATGTCCGCAGACGACGAAGGAACTCGCATGATGACGTATTACGACAATAGCCACATGCAATTTATGCAAGGTGATACGATGAAGGACTGCAAGGAGTCGTCTTTTGAGAGCCAGCAAGTGATGTCGCCAATATCCTCTGCTGCATCGATGGGTACTATTTCCACAGACGATTATGACGAGACAGTTAATGCCAATGGAGAATTGAGAGACCTACAAGACACGATGGAGTCGGTATGTGTGGAATGTATACTTGCAAGACGTTCGCGTGAGGTAGACGAACTTCAAAATAAACGGTCGTCGGATGTAAATATTGATGATGTCCATGTGAGTCTTACAAAGTAAAGTAAACTTAATACTGTGGATGATGATGAAACAGGAGGTGGAGACGATGACGAAGATAGCATTGATGATAATGACTATGACGACAGTGTTGATGAAGTATGTGATGAGAAGGATGGCGAGTCTCTCGACGCTCCCACACATTTCACCAACGAGTTTCCTTCGATAAGTGGTGCGAAGAAGGAAGGAGTCAAGAACGCTCGTTACATATTTACCGAAGACGCTAATAAACTTGTTGATAGACTCAGACATTTGATTGACATGCAAAAACGCGGGATATATCACGCAATGTTGAGATAACTTCAATAATCTATGAACTGAAGGATCGGGGTTGTATCAGGAGAGACTGCTGGCTACTATCCATGGTCTACAAACATCTGAGAAATGTAAAAATCGAATGTACAAAATAGTAAGAAAGATAGAATGTATATAATAAGTAAATTAATTTAATTTATGTATACATAGTAATGTGTGTTTATTTTCTTATTAATTCAATGGTGGAAACAATCGATTGCGAGAGTATGTTTTAGATAAAATTTATGTGTGTATGTTAAGGAGGAGGAATATGGTTAATTTTTCTTATGAACGCATTGACGATAAAAACTGCCTGCTTGTGTGTGTGTATATATATATAATACATTATTTATGTTGAAAATAAAACAAAAATGAAATATGAAAATTTACATACTTTGTTTCCTGGTATGGACCCCGTCGTCTTTCAATACAGGCCGATAGCAGGCGGCATTATCGAGAAATTAGTGCCACCTAGGCTTTGAAAATAAAATCCAATATGGAGAGCGCTGACAACACCACCTACATGTTAAAAACCTAGATAAACATGGCTGCTACCCGGTGGCTTAGACAAATGTAGTCCCAGATGGCTGGCATGGAATGCTTGAGCATAAGTAATTGGGAAACAAGGTGATGATGTTATAGTGGTAGTAATGGAATCTGAAATGACTAACATGGAAGAACAAAACATGGATTAATCCAAAATGGTTGACGTGGAAAGACTGAGTATGACAGTAGTTTGCTGGAAGTGGTTGTAAGTAAACCTACGTAAATGTAATTTTTCTAAATACAATTATTTTTCAGTTTTTTATGCCTTTTTAAATAAATTTTTGGGAGTTTTTTACATTTTTTTTCTTCTATTTTCTTGGAGAATTTTGTGATGTTTTGGGTTAAGTTCAAGGTAACCTGCATCCAGTATGGTGGTTGGGGACGACATTACGTGGTGGCTGGTCGGTGCCTGGCACCTACTCCGGAATCCATTATGCCAGACTCGGCCAAATCGACTTACTTATAATGAATTTTATTTAACTCATAAATACCACATTTTACCGTAGTCGTTTATGTGAAGATAAAACACAGTTATACGCACCTACACTGGAGCGTTAATCTAAGCGGTTCTGAATAATTTGTCTAGAATGGAGTGCCTGTCAGAAAGTTGTTACAAACTTAATTTAACGCATTCACAGGGCATCCATTTATAACTAGCTTAAACGTTGTTGGCAATTATTTTAGTCATATTGTTAACTGACACCGTTCATGTTCTTTTTCAAGGCATTAAAAGCAGAAGGTTATAAATCACCAGTTCCTTTGACGCCAGCCAAAATACAACGTTTATCATATATTGGAAATCCGTCACAATGAATGTCAGACTAATACATATTTCTCCGGCGAATTTTTATTTCCGGCATATTTAAATCAACAAAAAAAAATGGGTTGAGTCCTAACAAATCACTCTCGCAAACACTTCAAGCCCAGAGTGATACGGATTACATGAAGATACATTTTTATTTGAATTGTTTGAGATGACGTCAGCAAAAATATTAATCATGATATTTTTAACTGCAGACTGACAAAAATCCTCGATGGAAATAATAAATCTTTCTTTACTCTGGAACACTATTCGATTGTCGGATCACAAGTTCGCGCTTGAAAGCGACTGGCGTGGTTCGACCGAGACAAATTCCTCGAAATAACTCTGTAATAACCTTGCAGACAGCTTGTTACCCACTTCAGTTGAGTCCACATATTGCTATACTGCCTTAATATACTTTTATAGACCCTTCACTACCGGATAACAATTTATGCAGGACCGAACCGGCTGGCGAATTTCCCCCGCCCAAAGCAAAATATAGGTGGAATTATTATTTTTAATTCTTCTCCGAAACGATGAGGTTTGTAATAAAAAAAAATAGTGCTTAGGTATTGGTGATAATATAGTACAAGTTATATTTCTCTCTTCAAATTATCAGTAAATTGTGTCATTTGACTATCGCATTTTTCTGAAGATTTGAATTTTTGAAACCATTCAGAATATTTCCTTAGATAAATTTCTCAAGCCAGACATATATGAAGTTTTTTTTTTCAACGGAGAATGGCTATATTAGCAGTTATTATAAGTAATTAACGAGGCATAAACTTCCTTAATGTCCACGTGTAAAGGTAGCTGAAGTGAGTCCGATATAAACCTGTCTACAGTTTTAAATATCAATGCTCTTAATTTTTTTTTGCTGACGCGGAACAATTCTATTCAAATGTGTGTGTGTGTGTATATATATATATATATATACACACACATTTGTGAAATCCAAAAAGCTCTGGATACAGTAACGTTCGTTTCTTAAATTCACGCGAATCTGAAGACTATTTTTCCTAAAATACTGTAAGCATACCTAATTTGGATTCAACAGGCCGAGCTTTCGAAACCGACCGGCTTCTTACACGACAATATTTCCTCATTTCATTCTGCTTCCTCGTTCAATACACTCTTCCTGCCCCTCGTCAGCTAATAGTTGAAGAAGTTCGTTATCATTTATAGTTAGTTACCTTAAGCTCATAAAAGGGAAACAAATATTTTTGCTGCATTAGCGCAGTTGTCGTTACAGACTGCGGTGTTGATGCACGCTGGTGTTTTTAACGTCGAAAGAAAATGTATCTTCCGTTATGCTTTACCCTGTAACTACATTAAAATAGCTGCTTCTGATAATAATGATTAAATATGATCATTGTAACGTACATAAAAATGTTTCTTCCGTGGGATATTTCCTTAATTACTGCAATTTAACCCTTTCATGCCCACCTTAATTTACTGTTTCAGGCGTTGCGAACAAAAGAATTTATGATGCGTGCTGTGCTTAGGTCGACACGACACTTGTTTCGTCGTCACAGCGAAAGAGCTATATGTTCGTCTACAGGAATATGAACCATTTGTGACCTAGACCATCACGACGGTTTGCGAATCATTTACTCGCAGGTAAGATCATTGAGTTTCACAGTGTACAGTACAGACCGGACATTACTTACGCGTGCGTAATGCACACAAATATGTACAGTGGGTCCGAATATGTTAATATATATACAGCTGAATGTCACAATTTTTTTCTAGATAAGGTTCCAATTTTTTTGCGGTATACGATCGCGTTGAGCTCCAGAATAAATAACAGTACTATATCTATGCAATTTTTCTGTAGGCTGATGGTAAAGATCTGCGCATCGTCTTCTTCATTTCGTCGTATTACGAGTGGATGGAAACATGGGATGGTATGCGTCGGCCACGAAATATTTCTAATGGACGTATCAAAGCGAGCGTTCACATGGCCTCCTACAAACCGAGCAACATGGTATATAAACTACTGCGTTGTCTCCTGAATATAATTTGGAGGGGGGCGGGGGTGGGTGTATGGATAAACTGTTATGATTTTCTTTCTCTGCATATATAAAAATAAAAACAAATCTTAAAACTCGCGTATAACATTTTTTTTTTTTTTTAACTAAATTATGATACGTTAGGCATTGCGTGTTTTTAAGAGATGTTATTGTTTTATTCGAAACGAAAGATATGTAATAAGAATCAATGATTCTGTTTACTGTGCAGCGTAGGATCCGTAATATAAATAATGCGGCATAGGAAAAATATTAAAGTATTATGAGTTACTGCAAATGGCGTTGAACAGATGTCTTGCATTTTCCTTGCCGTTATCACCATTATAGTTTTCATTTTTCTACTCTTTAAATATTCATTGTGCTCCGGAAAAGAGAGTCGAAGAATATGCGTTGAGATGAGAGGTTAGGATTTTGGTCAGTTAGTTGGAGCTGCGCGTCCAAGCGAGGGATCGATACGGGCGAGACTAACACGCACGCCTAGTGCCTCATCGCTCCTACGCGCAAGGCGTGCAGTGTTTTCGTAGTGACGCCGTACTGTGTAAGTTAGATCTGTAAGAGTAGGGTTTTATTTCACACGATGAAAGCTCACAGATTAAAATTCGTCCGTATCTTCGTATTTTTCTCTCGCCGTTTAAGGAAACTGCATAGGCAAGCTTTAAAAATGCGATATTTGACAATCTTCACGAATTTTTTCCTCCAAGAATATACTAAATATTACAAAAGCAAAATAATAGGGACATAGATAATTTTTTTAAATCTTTTCTGACAAAAAGTCGTATTTGCAGAACATTTATTTACAAAGATACGCGTATTCGCGCAAACAACTATTTAACAAAAAACGTGCCGGTCCATATAACACTTAACAGGGAAGTGTTGAGCGCTGGCGAGGTTTAAATGAGTTGAAGATGGGCCAGCGGCGGAATTCAAGGGCGGGGAGGTATGGAGCACCCCGAGAAGACCAGCCGGACGATGGCAAGGTCCGCTACATTTCCTACATGCGACAATCTGGGTGACTCCGCCGGGATTCAACACCAGTACTTCTTGGCGGATGGCGAGTAGTCTAACCACTTGATCACTGCCGCTCCAGAATGTTTTATATATTGATTTACAATGCTTTTTATTGACGGGAATATAATACAGACAATGACAGAAAACAGTAAATACACATAGGCCTGTATACAAAATCACTTTATGCCAGCCCAGAATACACGGCTCTTCTCTTGAGGTGAAAATTTTGTTACATGAATAAATGGACGAGACGAGAATAACGACTAGAGTATTTTAATCTGAGGAAACCAACCAAAATCTCAAAAGGACCCATAGCAAATAGTGAAACATTACATAACTTAAGGGGAAGCAGAAACCTAAAACATAGCGAGAATAAATATGGAAAGAGACATAAAAACATTACACGATTAACAAAGTGCAGTGATATAGGTAATAAAAATACAAAAAAATTATAGACTAAAGAAACCTCCATTTACGCAGCCCAAACTTCGTAAAGACAGCCAGGGAATGTGTTCCATGTAATATCTACAAGGTTGAAGGCACCTCGACACCATAGGAATAATTTATGCGTTAGCACGTGACCAAAGCACATCATAGAGAAACAGAATAATGCTCAGACGGGTAGTCAGTGACAAAATATGAAAGTAGAGTGAGTGAGTGATATCTACAAAATGAACAGCTTTGATTGTCTAACTTTACCATCAACGCACAATTGAGTGCCAAGATGGGTTTCCTTCAGACCTCTCACATCAATTTCTTTCCAGTTTAATACAATTAGAGACGGTTCACCGTAAACGAAGCACTTTTGAAAGCCTTGCTTAAGATCTACTTTTACCCAAATTGTGTATTCTTCCACCTGATGTAAAATTAACATTTATTCATGCGCCGGTCAAGTGGAGCTGTGAAATAAGACCCCATTAGAAAAGTTAACGTTTTACAAATACGCTTATTCGTATTCTTGTACGCATTAGAAACCAGAAAGTAAAATAAATAATTTCGGCACTCATGAATGTTTACTTAACTTTTATTTCAACGTTAATACCTGGAACTACTTTCTCGCCGTTGTTATTCCCTAACAACTTCACTGGGCTCATGTTGCAATACATGCAGATAGGCGCAGTGACATTTAGCAAACATTGATTACAAAACGGCTTAATTATCCATGAGCAGAGAGATTTACCCAAATGTATGTAATGATTGATTGAAAGTTAGATTAAAAACAAACATTAGTTTCTTTGTAGTGCGGTGGACTAGAGAGTTTTGCAACTCGCTACATTTACAAAAGGAGCGTTAGGCGGGAAGGAGTAGAAGCGAGGCTGTATGTTAAGCTGTGTGGCGCAGGGTCGTGAAGATAAACTTCTCGTAAAACTTGAGTGCGCCGAGCCGGACACTGCATGCGCGAGGTTATAATGCGAGATAAAGCGTCGCCATAAGCAACGCCTAGGGCTCGCTACAGAGGGGAAGAGAATCTAAAAAGTGAGTGCAGCGTCGAGTTCGCTCTCCATTTTGCGAGTGCTCGAGGAGACATTTCCCCCTTGGAGCGGGCACGCAGATTGTGAATAACGAAGCAAACACTATTTCCGTATCAGCAACTGTATTTAACGTCGCACGATTTTGCACAGGAATGTTAGGGAAGGGTGAGCGGGCGGGCTCGTGTTTCAGGCGGGCTCCGAACCATATACGTATAAGCTGTTCACGGTAAAATGAGCCCTGCTGAAAATCTACTTGTCTATTCTTCCACCTTATGTAAAATTAGCATTTCCATGAGCCTCGTCACTTGATTCATGCGTCGGTCAGGTGAAACTGTGGAATTATAAGAAGAGAGAATATGTTACAAATCTGGTCATTTTTACACTTCGATGCGTTAAAAAAAACCAGACAGCGATTACGTTATCACAATTGGTTTACCTAACACCTTTTATTCGACGTTAAGTTATAGAACTATTTTCCATCTATCATTACCAACTTCACTGAGTGCATTCCCCTCAGTGTGCCCGTTAAAATGTATACTGGCAGGGCCAGTAGCTTTTTTCTGAGGTTGATTTCAAAAGTGCTCACTTTATCGTGAACAGCCCTTACCAACTTGGTGTTTTCGGCTGTATTGTCATAAGTTTTTTTGGAGGGGAGGGGGGTAGGGGTGCGGTGGCATAGTGTCTAGACCACTCGCGAACTGGGCTCGATTCCCTGCGGGGTCCGTCGCGGATTTTCGTATGTGGGAATCGTGCCGTACACTCTAAATTCGAATGAGTGGGAAACCGCTGATTCGCAGTGAAATTCAACTACTCTAATTAGTGAAAACGCCTCCACTTAGAATCAGTGGAAAACCACTGATTGTTTCAGTGAAAAAATTTCACTTATTGAATTAGTTGACGGTCGACTGCAGTGGCGAATTAAATATTGCTTTTGTTGAACGTGGGTTAAAAAATTACGTGAAAAAACCATATTTACAATTGTTTATTATTTATATTGTGCAATTTATCATAATTTTAGTTTTGCAGGTGGCCAGGATTGAACTCACCCTCGCTTCGACTCTAGGCCATTGCTTTACCAATTTATATCTCTTTTATTTCCGCTGCGAAATCGTGTAGTTTAAAGCTGTATGCTCATACTTTTCGTGTTTGGTTGATTGGTACCGCTTGGTTGTTAAAACGAATAGTTTATATGAGTGCACTCTCTTTACCACGTTAGATGCAGTTTAAACCTTTGAACAGGGCGATGTGACGATTATATTGAATCGAAATAAAGGATGTAAAAACGGAATGAAAGACTGAATGTTCATATTGCCTCGTAAAATGGCGTTTTGAAAGACTACACACATTTTAGAAAGTATTTTGTGTTAGCTTTATTCGTTTATTCGTTGTTTCTTCACTTGATACACGTTAGAGACGGAGCAAGTTGCTCAGATGTTTCACTGGTCCATCAGTCAGAAAATAAACCGCTGAGAAAACAGTGGAAAAAATGACTGATGAATCAGTGGAAATGTCACTGAAACAATCAGTGAAGGAAACATGGCATTTTTTCACTGGTTCATCAGTTTAATTCACTGAAGTGACTTGTTATATCAGCCAGACACGTTTGAGTGATTGAAACAGTGAAATTCTCACTGATTCAAGTGTAGAGTGTACGATGCCGCTGGTCGGCGGGTTTTCTCGGGAATCTCCCGTTTCCTTCGCTCCTCCATATCCACGTTATTGACACACGTCGCTTCGCCCTCATTAGCTCTCAAGACCTTGATGTTCAGAGCCTATATAATCTCTTCACTCATTATTCACTTGTTTTTTTTTTTTTTTTTTGTGAGTACGCTTTTGAAATCATGACCGCCACAATGGGGGGTACCAGGACGAAAATGGCGATGTAGCGATTGCAGGGTAATCCATTCCGACACCATAATTTCCCTACTATATGCTATTTGCGGTAAAGTGAGCACTTTTGAAGGTCCTGTCATTTGGAAAACAGTCAATAAGTATATTTTATTTTGGTTTTAAGCTTGGCTTAGAACCATCCATCGCTTCTCTCAATCACCCGCCCGTCAGTTAGTCATCCGTCGATTTTTTTGTCCTTGAATAGAAAGTGACCGTCGTCCGTCGATCCAGAAAATTTTCAGTCGTACCACCCAACAACACCAACTTTCTCGCGGACAGACAAATGTTTTAATAGATGTAATAAATATACTCTCTTTCCTAACGTAATTTATAAGCAGTTCCTCCTAAAATATAAAAAGTCATCTTCTGTTCAATTCAGAGGTGAAACGTAAAAAATTAAACAACTTCACTGCCTTGTGTATTTAAAAAGAAAAATATTCAGACAATAAATAAGTGACTGTTTCCGACAGCCATGTTCAAGGAGCGATATTACAAGGCGGTGGCCCATCCGTCCGTCCGTCGAAAGTTAAAGTTTGAGAAATAATTTGATTGATTGACGGATAGAAAAAAGTTGCCCTGCGATTGGTTGAAGATCACGTGACCGGAGGACGGAGGGGCTACTGACGGATGAAACGGATGGTCGTGAACCAAGCTCTAGGCGTTAACTTCTGAGTGCGATGGTATACACACTCTGCGTTTATTACCCACATGGGGATATTTATTTAAAAAGGTAGTTAAAAGAATAAAATTTGGCCTAAAGTAAAAAGTAACCAGGTCCTCGAAAGTGCTCACTTTACCGTGAACGGCCTATATTAACGCGATTAAAACAAGCGCGGTCTCTTGCGATCGGGTGTACGCGACTACGATGCGAGAATGTGGCCTTGAGTCGGCTTCGCGAGTGCGCGAGGTTGCAGGGTGGGGGCCCGCGACGTCCGACGGCAATTCCGGGAGTGGGCGAAAATTCCCGGTCAGTACACCTCGCGACCTCCATGTGCTTGGTCGCTGAGTTTGGTGCCAAACGGAATATCTTGTCTCCAGCTGTCGAGTCAAGCAATAAAGGCCGAGTATCAATTTCGTTACCTACCTTTATTTTTCACTTCCTAAAAAAAAAAAAAACTACCGTCGTAAACACCTACGGCCGTGTCCCCACACAGCCACGCCACCGATCTACATATTTGTGTTTTGAATTTTGTAAAATTTTTACTTGGAACACCATGACAGTAAACTGTTTATCATGAAATGTGCGGCTTTCTGTTGTACACCGCGATTAGGCTGTTCTCAGATAAATGTGGCATAGCTACCGAAGAATTATTCATAAACCTATGTTTAAAACACTGTTTGAGATTTGACATCACCGTAATAAACAATAACTACTTCGAAATGTTAGTATATAATATTTACAAATTATAAATTCATTGACTATTTAGTAATCGTACTTTATTAAATGCTTAAACTATTATTCGGAGCGTGAAATGCATTCTTTTAATACAGTAACTTTTTTTTTTTTGCTTTTATGTTTACACATAAATTTAAAAAAACTCATATGGCTGCAATTTAGTCATTTGTTTATCGTAATTTGAAAGCTTCCATGTTGACAATTACAAAAATACGTAATCGATTTTGCAGACAAATTTTGTTTCGTAACAATTTTCTCAACAAAAAGCACCAACTGGAAGACGTCTTCAGTTTTAAGTTTGTAGTATATGGTCCTGCAAGCAAGAGTGCTTCGGCCTCTCTGCTTCAGGAACAGCCATCAGCGCAGCGGAACACTTGGATTCACTTGCCTGTGTGGCTACTCCTGCACGAAGAGCAACAATCGTCTACGTCAGCGAAACGCCTTTCTAAATAGAGCTGAACAAACGGCTGCGCCACGTTTGCAAACATTTTGCTGGTCAATGAAATGCGGTGAATTGCAATACTAATTCTGTTTCGCCGGCGGGCAACACAGCTGAGAAAATTTGATTATTTTGTGGGAAAAACCAAATATTCTTTCAGGCAAGCATTTTTGGTGAGCTAACTTGTATCTTATAGCATCTGCTTGGAGAAAAATCTTGACGCGAAGTACACTCTCACGGAGACGAAGTGGCGGAACTGGAAGGCGACGTTTCGATTCTACGCCAGGTAACGAGTGATCAAAAGACAAGTAATATCGATTAGAATTTTTTTTTTTAATGCCGATGCAAAATCTTTTGCCTGGCGTCTTGCAGAGCTTCGAGCTTGCTAAATCTCGGACACCATTAATTAATTTGTATCATTCCGCAGTTCTTTTTCTAAATGCACGTTATTTTTATATGTCGATTACAATATAATATACACTACCAAACGACAACACTTTATGGGTTGATTTTCTACCATAGCTTCTGCTGTCATTACAGTCAAACATCTAAAATAATAAATTACATAAAGACGTAATTATAAGATACCCAAAACTGAATAAAATTACTGAAAGTTAATAAGATGACGACTATTATAAATTCTACTTAAGCGTCCGTGATAATAAACAACGCTAAAAAGTCAGTGTTTTGTAAAAATAAAATGTTTTTTTTTTTTATTCAGGTTGCTGTGCAAATATGTAGAAACATAATTTCATGGGTAATGATTAGCTGCGAAGAAACAATATGTGTCAAAATTGTTACTAAAAAATCACCAGGCCAACTAAGTGAAAAAAATCTTTAAACAAATCGTAAAAGTCATCTTCG
Source organism: Dryococelus australis (assembly GCA_029891345.1). Lineage (NCBI taxonomy): Eukaryota > Metazoa > Arthropoda > Insecta > Phasmatodea > Phasmatidae > Dryococelus > Dryococelus australis. Next base: position 115,201,121 of record CM057001.1, read on the forward strand.
GATTTAATTTTTATTTGTTTGTAACCAAAATAATGGTATCTTATGAATTTATGGTAGATGCGCATTTTACGGGATGTTAAATTGAAAAATGCTGTTAAAGAGCGCAGATCCGCTGTATCATTCTAAAATTACTTTTTACGCCAATTTTCAAGTTCCAGTATTTATGCATCCACGGTGGATCCTCGCATGATTACGCATTATTAGGTCATGGATCTTGCTTGTAGCACATACGTGCTTTGAGCAATAATTTATTCGTGCCATCAAGTCGAAGTTATTGAACATACGGAACAACACTACATTTTAGCTTAATGCACGAAGTGTTATTGGATTACAAATGAGGGAGTGTGCATTATCACATCCCAAGTGCAATAAACTGTTGCCTGGCGATGGTCCCGCAAATTTTGATCTCGGAAAAGCATGAAGCTGTTTATTGCAGCTATATAAAGTGACCTGGCAGTGTCCCCAGGATGTTGTGATTAAATTAAATTTGTTAGTGACACTATACATGTCTAATTCTTTTAACAGTGATAGAAAACTACAAAAATACAATGTAAAGTATGCATTATGACTAAAATTTTCAAGCGCTTTGAAGTTCTTCATCAAATTTTTGTACAGTTTTTGAACGTTTATGCATAACACCGACAAACTTTATAAAAGTGACCATTGGGTAAAAGTAAGTAAAGATGAATAACACCACCTATACCCCTTTCACATTACCTACGTCCCTTTCGTTTTTCCAGTTCCACGATAAAAAGAAGTATATTCCTTATATGTAAAGAAGTATATTCCTTATATATAAAGAAGTATATTCCTTATATATAAAGAAGTATATTCCTTATATATATAAGGAGTATACTTCTTTTTATCGTGGATAAATAAATAAATAAATAAATAAATATATATATATATATATATATATATAAGGAATATACTTCTTTTTATCGTGGATATATAAGGAATATACTTCTTTTTATCGTGGATATATAAGGAATATACCTCTTTTTATCGTGGATATATAAGGAATATACTTCTTTTTATCGTAGATATATAAGGAATATACTTATTTTTATCGTGGATACTGAAAAAGGAAAGGGATATATATATAATGTGTGTATGTGTGTGTGCATAATAGGACAATGTTAAATGTATGCAAACTATTATAACTGCGAGCCAACGTTCAGTATTGTCAGTAAGAAGATAACGATTTTCATATACTATATTAACCAATAACTAAATACAAAAACAAGGTGATTGCGCACAATCAAGATGAACTTTCTGAAACAATACCACCATTGTGTCTCTTTCCGAAGTGGATATGAATTAGCTGAGAATATTCTGGACAAATATCCTGGCCTACGTTTTCATGCACTTGTAAACGTAATTTGTAGAACGAGTTGTTTTCGCCAATATTTTCGGCTTGTCTAGTACCAGTACATGTTTTAGCCGTTAAGTAAAGCCACTATTTTTGAAGTCAGTGGGCGGGAATACGTTTCCTGAGTCAATCAATAGAATTAGCTGGTGCTATCGAACTTGATGGCAAGATTTTTTTTTTTAAATCTTTCTTCTCGTGTGTAAAACCCTGGCGTTATGAGTAATAAATACGATGCTCCCTTACCAGCTCGCGAATCGTTTCGTTAGGCCTATGTTCTGGAGATTACAACACTATACAGCAAAAAAATACGCCTTACAAAGATATTTCTTGTACACTACAAGTAAAATATTGTTTCTTTACAACACGCTGTTTCATAAAACGTACAAGACTATTTATGTATCACCATGTTTGCAATAAATTTGTAGTACCTACTTATTCAGTACTTACAATTTTGTAATTCAACATTAGTTTTACACAGTCCACAATGCTCTATAGTACAATTTTTCTCTAGTCTACTTGTAGTGTTGCACAAACAATCTGATCATCTAGCTTCCAATGTATCTTTTGTAAAAATACAGAAATTTTTATCGTGTGCGTAACAACAACACATGCAAGAATGACCTAAAAAACTATTAACGCTATTGCAAAGATTTTTCTTCGCTCTTAGAAATGTTAGCATTTTTTTTAACTCTTAAGTAGTCTTTTAAATAAGCTGAGAAATCAAATTTGAAACTGGGAAAAATTCCCTCGGTTTATTATTTTTTCTTTACCCTAACTAAAACAAATATCACTATCGAGTTTTTCCGAAACTATTAGCTTACTGTCGAAGAAAAAATATTAACTGTTTACTGCAGACTGTTCCGTTACTGCTGACGAGCACTTACAAAACACCAGAGATTTCAGTGTCCTTCAGCAGTAAGGCGATAGAGCCATGTCGTTTCCGTTGGCTTGTGGGGCCTTCTAGTAACTTATTCCTGGCAATCCCTTCTTTTATAAAAAGGCAGAAACATATGCGACACTAAGGTGTGCCAGGGGAATGTAATAAGTATTTGCAAAGTGTTTGAAATCCTGGTTTTGGGAAGAAACTATTAAACATGCTTCCAGTACATTTACCTACGGAAAGACATGCCCTAGACGAGGATGGAATTGTATTTGAAGTTAGCACGCATGCTCTGAATGTTATTTTGTAGCCCTTCAATACAGTTTTAAAAAAAATGCTTTTTCAGAATGCCGTATCTTAAAACATACTAACCGCGCACAAGCTAGAACTATGATAGGAGATTTTAATGAATTTTACTACATACTTTCATCAATAAAACGATAGGGTCAACGCTGAAAGTTCTGTAGTTGCAGCACTACGAGAACACTGCACGCCAGTTCAGAACCCTGCGCGTATGGGCGATGGCGCTCTTGTAGCGTGTGCTAGTGTGACCCTTATAGCTACCACTCTTCTCGGCCAAAAAAGGAGGAAAACGATGAAGGCAGGCAGGGCCCTTGAAGAGAAGGAACGATGACTATCACAAGGTATTAGCTTGTCACACACGCAGTTTAAAATTCTGTGTAGATTAACGGAAGTTTTTACGAAAATTATACCGTTAATAATCAGGAACGCGCTCCCTGATGAAGAAAAGATAGAACTGAGATCTGCATACGTAAAATACAGAGCCAGATCTGCATACGTAAAATACAGAGCCATCGTCATCCCATATTCCCTACAGCTTCTTATGTAGGATACGGAAAATACAAATGCTACACAAAGAGTTCATAGTCGCTGTAACGAGTAAATTATCCTTTTGGGGTAGTTAGAAAATCCACTTTACTTTCTCCTATAATTATAAATATAAAAATGTATCAAAAATCATTTGTAACAAGCAGATACACTTGTGAAATCCCAGCGTTTAGAGATAAATTGAAGTCACCTAGGTGATTATAAATAAATACTACGTTTACACTGCTTCCTCCGTGAGCCCACAGTTAGATCCGTGAAATTTTTAGAAATTTCACTATTAATGAAAACGAAGTGTCCGTAATTTTACGATAATTGCTAGATATTATTTTTTCCCCCAACACTTCACCTTATTTTTACGGAAACGTTTTCTAACAGTGCATGATATAACTGCGGAAAATAGGGAGCGATGGTATGGCGATCTTGTGTCGGGTCAGAGAACCACGTAGACCGAGAACAGACAGAGAAAAAAATGCTAGCGTCATGTTCGTTTCCGCTACCGCATCACCTCCATATTCACTGCTGGAACTGACTTTAACACTTCTACAGGAAAAAAGCTTCATATTTGTTTTAACCTATTATATAAGGTAATTTTAAACATTTCTATTGCGACAGAACTATTTTGATAATCAGTGAATTAAATATCGAGATGTAGGTATATTACTTGCATTCAGTTATACTAGTTATTAGGTTGCTAAACATGCTTAAAGGTTGTTCATGATAAAGTGAGAACTTTTGGAATCAACCTTAAAAAAAAGTTATTGCCCCTACTTGCATATATTTTAACGGGTGGACTGAGTGATGTGCGCTCAGTGTAGTTGGTAACGACGGATGGGAAGTAGTTCCATATCTTAACGTCGAATAAAAAGTGTTAGGTAACCATCTGGGATAATTAAAATTTATTTATGCCGCTTTATGTTTTTTTTTAATGAACGAAAGATAAAAATGAGCATATTTGTAAAATATTTGCTTTTCTAATAATTTCACAGTTTTCGCCTGGCCGACGCATGAATAAAGTGACGAGGCCCATGGCAATGCTAAGTTTTCATAAGACGGAAGAATACACAACGTGAGTAAAAGTATATTTTAAGCAAGGCTTTCAAAAGCGCTCAGTTTACCGTGAACAACCTATACATTTACGTGTACTTGTGGAAGACAACGTAATGGACAGAAAGAAGAGTTCAAGGGTATCGAGTAGTTTTTTTTACATTTTGAGCGTAGTTCATTCTTTTACATTGTGGTATTAAATAATAGTACTGAAAAAAACATGAATATAAAGGAAAAGACTTCAGAAAATTAATGAAACGAGGTATAGAAATTTTATATTTATATATTTATTTCTAACACATCTAAAACGAGAAAAATCACCATGTAAGGATACACCTCAAAGTTATTGTAATGTTATTAAAACGTTATTAAAATGTATTTATTGCAAATTCGTTACTCGTTTCGGACGTATTATAATTTTAACTTTTGAGAGTCGTGTTTCAAATAAATAACTAAATAAATACCTACCTAAAACAATAAATTTTATTTGAAAAATATTAATTAATTTATTATTTTATATTAAAATAGCTTAATGAAATTTGTACTGATAAATATTTTAAGACAAAAGTATCATATTTACGCTGAAAAATACCACATAAAAGCAATTTTCCACATTTTTTTGGCCTTGCGCTGTTGTGTACTTTATCACCAACATGTGCATGTGTGCCAGTTAGTGGCTGTTCGGCTCTTGCGCATTCTTATTTTCTTTCTCCATTTTAATACACTGGAAAATGTTATTATTGTTATTATTATAACTACTATTGCCGCTATTGATACCGTCGCTCTCTCTCCGTGTTTGCTCACTAATCAAAATGCTACCAAAACAAAATCATAAAGTGGATGCTAACCTAAGATTGTAGTGTATCCACTGCTTCTTTACCCATGTATTGTTTGTTACTTATTTATTTTTTATAACGAAGGAAAAGCGGTAGAAATTAAATTATTTGGGTATTTCGGTAGACAAAGATCGGTTTGGTAGGGTTGGCAACACTGGAAACCTACCACAGGCGGGTACAGGAAGCATTCGGTGGTTGGGCAAGGCCCTGGGTTGACGTGTCCAAACAGGCGTTTTGAAATATGACCTCTATCGGAGGTGGGGGAGTGTGGATGGTGGTGCAAGGTGTCTATAGGCTTTTCACGGTAAAGTGAGCACTTCTGAGGCCCTAGTTACTTTTTTTCTATCGACTTTTTTTTATCCTTTCACCACTTTTTTAAAATAGGTATTGCCGTGTAAGTAATAAACACAGTGTATATATTTTACCGGACTCTGTAGTTAACGCCCAAGGCTCCAATAAAATATATTTATTTACTATTATTGCAAATGAAAGGGCTTTCAAAAATGCTGGCTTCACCGTGAACAGCCTGTAAGCTGGAGCTTAGAGCAGAAGTGCACGATGAGGCGTGAAGGAGCCGCCGCCGGCCACGAAGAGTGCACTCGTCATAGGCATTCGGTTTGAGAATGCACTTCTGTGTGCATGGCTGCGTCATGTCTCGATAACGTCGTGGCGTGGCTCTTACTCTTCAACAGAGGCTGCGGGACCTGTGGGTCAGCGGGATCTCGCGGTGCCCTAATGATCTGCTGCTAAGGCGATGTTACACGATACCACATTCCGGGAAAGCTTGTGCGTAGTCCGCCATAGCGGCCGGTACACGGGTTAGTGTGGCACCCGTCATGGCATTTCCTCCTTTGTACGGCCAGGTTTCGTACAATGTTAAAATTTCCCGTATATTTACCGACATTTTTACGTAAATGCACAGTGAATATACGCAAATGCAATCCGCAATGACGAAAAACGGAGTTAATTGCGTAAATACAAAATAGGGAAAAATCTCCGTATTTTCGACTTCTTCGGGTTTCGGGCACGAACAATGCCGAGTCTACACGGAACTTTCTTCGCCACTGTAACCAGACAAGTATCGTTTCTGCGGCAGTTCAGGTTAACCATGTCACTAAGACTTGTTCTTTCAAACATTAAAAAGTAGCACTAGGTGTCTGTAACAATAAGCAACACTTAAAATACACTAACTTTAACAGAAACTAAAAAAGTTGCTTATGTGACTAATATGGAAATTCAAAAGTTATACCAGGTTTACCACGTGAGCATTGTAGGTAAGTGGTTAGGGTCGTGAACTTGCAAATTTTTGACTCGGGTTCAAATATTGCTTAAGTTTAAAAAAATTTAACGTTTTTAAATATATTTTCTGTACACAGTAGAATACACACACACAATAAAATTAAAATAAAACAGATATAAAAAATTAACGGAGAGGTTCCGTGAATTTTACGGAAAGCCCGTTTTTGAAAATCAATGCGTCCGTAATTTTATGAAGAGTTTACGGACACCGGATAAATTGGTACTAGCACTTTTCCGTAAAAATGAAGGTTTTTTTTTTTTAAACAGTGTACCAGGTTTGGTAACTGGATACGTCCTAATTCTTGTGGCAGGTTCCACGCCTGGTTTCGTACGTGGCCAATCACGTCGCAGTTTTAGAGAGTTGGGCGGGCCTTCCCCGCGGCTAGTACTTGAAAAAAGTTAACGAAGAAACATAAAAGGACGCCTCCATCTTGATTGTAGAAGGCGAGCAGTAATATAGCAATATTAAAATGTGCTAGCTACCTTTCCATAGGCCTACGCAGACTACTGGTAGTAGTTCTACGAATGGGGTTCATATTTACTGCAAACCACGCATTTCGCACCCACCGAGTGTGTCAAATGCTAGGAAAAGCTGTTCACAATAAAGTGAGCACTTTTGAAGTCAACCTTAAAAAAAAAAATCACTGCCCCTGCCTGCATATATTCTAACGGGTGCACTGATTGGCATTCGCCCAGTAAAGTTGGTAAAGATGGATGAAACATAGTTCCATATCTAAATGTCGAGAAAAATGTGTAAGGTAACCATTTGTCTTAACTAGAGACCCGGAAATCTCGTGATTTCATTTGAGGACAAGCTAGACTTCAAACACCTGTACACGAATCACAGTTTGTAAGACACGCCCTGTCAAATCTGAACCAATAACTAACCTGCAATAAAACTAGGACCGAATACCATTCTACCTGGTCTGCGATGATACTGGGGCGTCAGCAAATGAACAACGAACTGAGGCTCTAGTTCACAAAGGATTGTGGAGACTATCTTGTTACCCAATGCATCCGCGAAATTTCAGGTTTTCTAGTCATAACTTAAATTACATCTTTCGCTTACTGTTTTTTTAACGCATCGAATTGTAAAAATATGCAGATTTGTAAAATAGTTATTTTCTAATTATATTACACTTATACTTGACCGACGCATACATAAAGTGATGAGTCCCATGGCAATGGTAATTATACATCGGGCGGAAGAACACACAGCGTGCATACAAGTAGATCTTAAGCAGGACTTTCAAAAGTGCTCATTTTACCGTGAACAGCCTTATACGTGAACTTCTGTCGTGTAATAAGAATCTCCCATGGCAGCTAATATAGCGGCTGGTATACCGGCTCGTGCACCAGGCCTTGTAGCAGCTTGTATAAGAACCAAGTACGGCTGCAGGTATCTTGTAATATCGGCTTAAGGATCAGATTCTGAGAAGGAACAATAAACCCGGAGTCCTTTGCAGCTGGTAACCTGTAACTGGCGAAACTGCACCATACTTCTGTATAGTCTGTTGGCGGTTTCTTCACACTTTATTAATCAAACCTTTGAAAAATCACCCCATATAACGTGCTTGGTCGTTTACTAGATACGTATGTACCACACGCGTTTTATACTTCTGCTAACATAAAAATAAGTTTACCATATGTTTTGTTTAAAACTGAATGGCTGATTACATTTCATATGCAAGTTATATAATTGCATTTATAATTAATTGGATGAACTAAAACAGGGAGAAAATGGGTAATGTCTAGTAGGAAATAGTTCTTATGCAAAATAGTATCACACTAAGTGCGCACGAATGCGGTGCGCTCTCTGTCTGTCTCTCTCTCTCTCTCTCTCTCTCTCTCTCTCTCTCTCTCTCTCTCTCTCTCTCTCTCTGTTGACCGTTAGTGTTATTTCTCTAGACTCGGTTAAGCTTTGTTTGCATGAGGCGGAGGTGTAGATTCTCTCTACTTACGTACAGCGTGTGGGCAGTCGGGGATCCTGTGCCTGTAATCCGAAGGTAATACAGGAGAGAACTTCCAGCGCAATATACAGTGTGCACAGCGCCCAGCACTAGTTATTGTCATGCAAGCCACAAAGCCACTTCAAGCCACTTCAGTCATTCAGTAGAGTAGGTCCGTGCTGTGCGCGCTGACCAGATACCGATATTAAGTCCGTCACCAGAATATAATAGGCACTATCGTGCTTTAATTAGCTGCAGTTGAGTGCAATCCAATACAGAAGGAGATTACGTTCCTTCCAATAGCTGTTGGTTGGCGTGGATACCACCTCACCAGTCAACAGCGTCGTGCAGGAAACATAATGTTGCGATTACATACGAGCAGGGTTCTGACCATTATCCAGTATGGCACCTAGCCTCTCTAGTTGGGAAATGAAACATGCGAACATTGCATTGGTGGGCACGGCTCAGAAGTAATTATTTTGTTGGCCCTTGTTACTCGTTGTGAATGCGTGCGTCATACAATACTCCTATTTGCTTTTGTGAACGCAGGTTAATAAGGATATTAATTCACTGCGCTAGGAACAGCCATCTCCGTTGAGTGGGACGGAAGACCGCATTGAAGGAGAACGGGAAAATCAACCGCTTTCCCCTCCCCCGCCCTGCAAAGCGTTTGGAATCGAACCCACAACCTGGCCAGTGCGAGTCGAACGCGATACTACAGTCATTCGGGGTATATTTTTACCAGCCAGGACAACGCTTTACCACCTACGTTATTACATTTCAAATTAAATATCGAATGTTCCTTTAAAATACATCGTTCGTTAAGCGATAATATTATCAGCTAGGTATGCTGGTTGCCAAATTAATTAATTCTTGTACGAAATACTGTTCAACTTGCAGACATTAGTTAAAAGCATTATTTCTTCGCATTAAACAAATTTTGGAGTAGGCCTACTTTTTTTTCCATCGGCATGTCGAAATCACTGTTTTAGGGTCTTCGGAACGTACAAATAACAAAAACCATCTCACTGACCTAAATGAGAAAATTAGCGTTGACGTAAAGTATATGCAATGAAATAATTACAAAAAACTTTAACATCCAGTGTTGAAATGCTTTCGCAATTTTCTATAAATCGCTGAATTGTAGGACATTTCTGCACATATATTTGTAACAGTTTTTTTAAATAATTTTTTTAAGCACTGCTTAAAATGAATAAAGACATGTTCGTTCAGTCACCCTTGTTGAATTTTCCGCAAATTATTTCGTTTATTTAATTTGTACATTCCAAAAAAGATGAAAATTATGATTCTGACACGTAATAATGCATAACATATGTGGCATACAAATTCTATGCGAGGGAAGAATACTTACAAATAGATCTTCAAGTTGAAGTATATTTCGTACTAATATAGAATAATCCATTTCTTGGATATGGCTATATCAAATTGGGGTGGCTGTAAATCCATTTTAAACGAAACTATTTGGTACAATTTTACCCTAAATGGCACAGTGTTATCCCAAATGACCTTACGGTACGACCAAACACGCTCAGTGCACGCGTTAGGGAATTTGCGTTACATCACAACCAGCTGGGATGATATTCCCTGCGTGATTTGATAGCTGTTATCACACAGATCATTTCACAGTAATAGTTAGATATGAGGAACAAAAGGGGATGAAGACGATTAAAGCAAGCAATAAATTTTGCCTCTGAACAGTTCCCACCATTAATCTGGTTAGTACAACGCAAAAAGTTGAAACTGTAGATAACATTTTTCCCCTCTTTTTTGAAAGGCGGTGGAGCTCGTTTTCAAACAATATCCTCTGGATGCAAATGTTGATTTTGGAGGCGCAATTTCACTATGGAGTCCGTTTAAACGCGGAAAAGGAACCGGAGTTAAATAGATGGGCGTGATCGGTCTGAGGAGATACGAGAGAACGCAGCGTTCTCCCAAATGTGGGAACGCCATTAAGAGCTGCCGCCACGCGCTCCGCTGTTCGGAGACTGCCGATAGAGCGCAGCACCGACGCAGTTATCCCGGGGTGACCGGAGCCCTCCTCCCACCACGCCTACAACTTCCCGCTCCCCCATGCACCCCCTCACCAGCCGCTCCGGGCAGGAAAGGCGAGAAGGGTGGGCGATGCGCACCCAGAAACCCGGGCGCCAGCCGGATTAGGATTTAACTGTAACGGTAATTGCGGTATCATATGGGCGCTGGTCGCCGACGTTTCGCTGGAACTGCTCTGGGAGTTGATCCCTGAAGGATGTAAGAGGGGGGGGTAGAGTTGGTGCTGGTTTGGGGGTTAAACGAGAAAATGGCGAGCACTGTCGGTGATTGTAACAGCATGGTGCTTAGCAGCAGAATAAATGTACTGACGGCGAAGTAGAAGAAGCCAGTATTGTGAAATAAATCGTAACCAGCTAATAGTGAAAAACAATTGTAAGTGTAGTGGGTTCACAGTCCCCGACTTCCAAACTTCGGCTGGTCCCATGGTTATTCATATATCGATTTAGCTGAACTTTTTTTCTGCAAATAAATCTTCCTAACAAAATTCTTTCTTATCACAAATTCCTTAGGTTTTGATATCATGTGTTACATTATGAATTGTTTTATTATCTTTGAAATCGCCTTAAATAAAGTGGTTATTTTATTACTCGAAGAAAAAAAAATTGTAATGTGATGATACAGAGTATATAAATATTGGCTAATTTACTTATAGATTATTTAATGTTGTGATGTTTTTCAACCGATTGTACTAATTTAGTAAAATAATAATAAAAATTTTGTTCTTTTAAGCACAGGTGTTTAAAAAAAGTACGTACGTAATAGGCGAGGAATCACGAAGCTTGGTGTTATGTAACTGCGCCGGCGTTTGCCAATATTGATAATTGAAATTCACTTGGGAGAAATAATTACACATTTGCAGTTGGTCAGGACTGAACTAGAGAATACCTGCCAGATATACTAATGCACTTCCATAAACATTCGACATTGATGTACCTCACACTGAATTTTAAATTTATTTATTCTAGTCTTTCAAGGAAAATTTTATAAGAGGGGATAACAATATATAAGATGTCTCGGGTTTGATAGTTACCTGGAAATATTCCTTTACAGATTTCCCAGATGTAACACAGCAAAAACTGCTTACCTTCGTAGTGTACGACTTAATCCATGGTGAGAAATATGTTTACCATTACAATTGAAGATGGTTAAGGAGCCCACTTTGAATTCTGTATAATGTGTTTCGTGGACGTAAACCCAGAGAGTGGTTTTCGTAAAGCCGAATTCGCTTTCCAGCCTTGTGAGAATTTTTTTAGATTGTTAAATTCCAGGTGTTCCAGATTAATGTTTACACTGTTTGGATGGAAACAACAAAGAAACTATTCAATACAATATGGTGGGATGCTATAAAAATAGAATTGGGTGTGTGTGAATGTTAAAGGTTGGGATGGACCCCGCATTTTTTGTGAAATAGTTATTTGCGTATCTGGGTAAATAAATTGTTTTACAAATACGACTTTCTGTCAGAAAATATGAGAAACAATTATCTATGCCACTATTTTTTTTTCTTTTGTCATATGAAGTGTATTCTTGGAGAAGAAAATTCGTGAAAATGGTCAAATATCGCATTTTTAAAGCTTGCCTATACAGTTTTCTTAAGCGGCAAAAGAAAAGTACGAATATACGGGCGTAGTATAATCTATGGTCTTTCATCGCGTGTAATAAAACCCCAGTGTAGCAGATCTAATATGCACAGCACAGCGTCTCGACGGAAACACTGCACGCCTTGCGCGTAGGAGCGATGAGGCACTAGGCGTGCGTGTTAGTGTCGCCCGTATCGCTCCCTCGCTTCTTGACTTCGGACGCGGGGTTCCCACAGGAGTCCATCCCACTCGTGATAACAGTTACAAAAATGTTCATAATGTCCACTGTCAGCAGTAAGAAACCACCTGCAACGCTATAGAACGGGAAGACAAACTGTAGATATGGTTTTCATGGGAGCGGATTCAAAGATGCGTCCCTGATGTCATCCAGTGTTCATAGCCTTATGGCTCAGAGTTCCCCACGAATAAACATATGATGGTGTTAGATCTGCAGATGTGTGTGGATACTCAACAATTCTTCGTCGACGTATCCGCCTCCCGACAAATGTTTTTATCCTGGAGCAACTGTACGCCTCGATTGCAATGAAGCAGTGCACCGACCTGCCGGAAAAGCCAATCTTCAGTTGGATGGAATAGGTGAACAGCTGGCAAAATATCGTCCTGCAGCAGGGTTCCGTAACTTTCACTTGTCGCCGTTACGTCAGAGAAGAAATGTCTCACAAATTCTCTGGCAAACATACCGCACCACACTACTTACCCAGGAAGATTAACTGCTTCCTCTGTCACAATGTGGGAGTTTTTATCGGCCCAGTAGACACAGTTGTGGCGGTCTACAGTTTCATTCTGATTAAATGTTCCGTCCTCGGAATGGGTCGTCTTCATTTTCAGCGCCAAGTAACGTGGGGATGTATAGCCTCAACTTTACTTGCTTTAAAATGCGATGGGCACTTGATATACTGACACCTGTCTCGCGCGCAGCTTGCCTTACTGACTTCGACTTCTCGAGGGAAAGTGTGAATATGTGCAACACAGCCCCCACACTTCCCTCGTCCGTTCTCGTTCCCCTTCCTGCTGCACCGTATTTTCTTCACATCACACGCAGTTCCGTCCCTCGCAGGCTTGTCGCGTACTCGTGTCGTTGTTAATGTCTGTTCGCGATAAAGTGAGCACTTTTGAAATCAACCTTAGAAAAAAGTAACTGCCCCGGCCTGTATATATTTTAACGGGCCCATTGGGTGACATGCGCCCAGTAAAGTGCGCAACGAAGGATGGGCAGTAGTCCCAGATCTTAAAGTCGAATAAAATGTGTTAGGTGACAATGTGTGATAACCTAGGTCATTTATTTCACTTCCTTTTTTTTATAGTACATCTATGTGTAAAAATGTGCAGATTTGTGAAATATTTACTTTTCTAATAATTTCTCAATTTCACTTGATTGACGCATGAATAAAGTGATGGCGCCCATGGCAATGCTCATTTTGCGTCAGTTGGAAGACTGCAAGACTAAACAACGTGCATACAATTAGATCATTAGCAGGTATTTCGAAAGTGCTCATTTTACCTCGAACAGCCTATACACGTGTCGGTAGCGCAGCGTCGAATTCTGCCCTCCACTGCCTCTGCAGCTCAATCTTGTCCTCGCATTTCCAATAGCACTTTAAAATCCACATTGGCTGCTCTGAAGACAACGTTGCAACCTCCGCCGTGTTTCTTATACAACTGCAGTGCTGCTGCTCGTGGTTGCAAACGGAACTGATTACAGCAGAATAGCTACATCAGCTCGCACACACACGCGAAGTTGTCCTTATAGCGTTAGATACACGCAGTCTAATCAGATTGTCATTAAAACCTCCTGTGTTATCAACGTAAAAGTAGTGTAAACGTTAATTTGCGACTCCCGTTACGTGCACCTCCAGTAATAGCTATTTATTCAGGCCAAGTTGCTGTACTATCTGCGCATGCGTAGGCCATAGATATTTAAGGAATAAACTATCATTTTAACATTCTAAAATGTAGGTAAGTTTTGGATATGACTTAATCTGCACCAAAACACGTAAAAATGTCTAGGATTATCGCCCCAAGGGTTTTATAACACAACATTCCATGTGAAATAAATGGCTATACATTTTAAAATATAAAATAATGAAAGGTAGAACCAGAACGGTGAAACCCAGTGAAAATGTCTTCACTTGAAACCATTTGCAGATAACTGATTATTGCGGTAGCTAAACGTCACTTATTTGCCTGTTCATTTGCGGCGCTGTGAATCGCGTGCTCGCGCGGACGTGAACAGAGGCAACTTCGTACATTGAAATACCGGTAATTAATTTATGAAGCCCAATAGCTGTTCCCATCTGTCAATTAGATTCGTCTTAAAACTTTTCACATCAGTTTTAATGCAGAATACACATTAATTTTCGGAGCAATCGGTATTTTTACTTGGCAAAACGCTTCTTTTTCGTTCGTCCATTTGTTTCAAGCACAAAAAAATTTCGCACGTCGGAGTAGGCCAATGACTAGAGCGGTAGACTTTCGAGCGAGTGGGGCATTATATAGGTATTCCGGGTAGGAGTTAGAGTCTAGCCATTTACACTTTTTTTATAAAAAATTAACTATATATATTTACTTTATTTGTTGATATCGATCGACTACAAATATTATTGATGCTTTTTTGTGCACAGAATATCGAAACCTATGTACACGTCTAGAAAGATTGAATAAAAAATCACGTGTTACGTCGTCTTTTTAGACATAACTGCGTGTACTTCAGTAAGTGCATTTGACTGATTGGTCAGTCTGGAACAGCCCTTAACTAGCTTTCAGTGACTAGTAAATGCTATTCATGGTTAAATGAGCACTTCTTGAAGCCGTCTCATTTTCGAATAATTGTCAGTAAATATATTCTATTGTTGCCTTAGACATTAAATTAGAGTCTGATTAAATATATACACTTTGTTTATTACTTAAATGGCAATATTTATTTCAAAATGTGATGGAAGTATAAAAAATGGCTGATAGGAAAAAAGTAACTAGGGCCCCCAGAAGTGCTCACTTTACCGCGGTGGTTTAGTGGTTAGACAACTCACCTCTCACCCAGGCGAACCGAGTTCGATTACCGGCGGGGTAGCTTTCGGATTTTCGCACGTGGGAATCGTGCCGGACGATGCCGCTCGTCCGCGGATTTTCTCCGGGATCTCCCGTATCCCTCGCCCTTGCATTCCAGTTCTCGTACATACCTCACTTCATTCTCATCGGCTCACAGCCTCGATGTTAAGCGCCACCCCAATCTTTTCACTCCACTACAGTGACTGGCGCCTCAATGATATCGATGATTCGAGATTAGAGTGAACAAACGTTCTTAGCGTCCACCTATGAATTAATAGTTTAGCATCCACTTAAAACAACACGTGACGACTTGGCAACAATACAGACATTTTAACCACGACTCTGCCAAAGTATACAAGTGTTCATGTTATTATTTAGTTAAGAATGTTTAGTGCAATGATTTTGTGACTTCGGCAGTGGGGTCTACAAATCACTTAATTTTTGCGGTTGCATAACCAATCCGATGGTTTTGCCTATATTTTTCCTGATTCTTAAGGCCGTTGCCTGATTTGAAAGCAGTGAGAACTTTATACAGTGAAATACATGCCAAAGAAAATCCTTTCTTTGCGTTCCTGTTAAAGATAGATATTGTACACCACCATCGATTTTTTGAGCAGAAAAAAATACGTGCTTCTTGTATATTGGAGATTTTTGTACCACCACTGTATTGTCGGTTTCCTGGAAAAGTAAAAATAAATAAATAAATAAATTGCTGTAATTATTAAATAAAAAATACTGAAAAACAAATTGTTATATTTGCCTCGATACACAGCTTCAGAGTATAATATACCAAATCCACGCTGCTTTCAAACCAAAACACTCTAGTAGAGATTGCTAGACAACTCAGCGGCCATTCTTATTTGCGGGGCCACTTCTACGAGCTCATCTCCCGTCCTCTCCCCCACTTTCTAGGAGAGGAGAAATGAAGAAAACCGAAAAAAAACCTAGACCCACTTTCAGAATGTTCGGAGTAATTACAGACACACCGCGGGCACATACACACACACACACGCGTCCGAGCGAAGACAAAGACAGTTCTCGGATAGGACACAAGCAGGACAAAGAAAGAAGTAAGACATCTTCGGTAAGGAGGGGGCGGGGGGTTTTCTCGGTTCCTATTCATGCCGTGTCGCAAATTCGTGACCGAGATCTGCAATCAGAACCTCAAATTGGTCCTCGCCCATTTCACCATTCTCTCTGTCCCCCCTCCCTTCACACTCCTTTTTCCATCCGCTGGTAGTTATTTGGCTGTGAGAGCGCACGTAACATGAGGCAGCGGCGATAGGGCAAGATGGGAAGAGGGTGGAAGGGCTTGGTTGGTGCAAAGGAAGCGCTGCGCTTATTTACGAGCAAATGCCTACAGGCAGGAGAAAAATAAAGAAACCAGCATGGGAAAAAATAATACCATGCCTATGAGAACTGGGGGAAAAAAACGCAGGGAATCTTGTTTTCGCCCCACATACCCAGCAGAGCCATCGTAAATAAACTCGCGTGTGCAAAAATTATCGATTGTTAGATTATCGAATACATCAGAAATCGATCACGAAGAGTTTCGTTCCACATACTAAAGATTGGCAATTACAACGTGTTAAATGTCACAGTGTAATTATTCCCCTCTCGATTTCTTTCCTTATGCGAATAGTCGTTGCGCAAGCGGTTTCAGTGAGAGTTATTATTACTCTTTTTTCTTTCAGTTGCGTGAAAAAAAAAAGAACATTATTTGTATAGACTGTCCAGGGCTATCTGAGCACTTTCGAAAGCCCTTCATAAGATCTACTTGTATGTGCATTGTGTACTTATTCTTTCGCCGCATGTGAAATTAGCATTGTCACGGGCCTCCGCACTGTATTCATAGCAGTGTCAAGGGGATCTGTGAAAATATTACAGAAGTAAGTCGTTATCAAACTTCCCCACTGTTACACTTAAATGCATTCGAAAAACCAGGAAGCAAGATAAATAATTTCAGTATTTTACAGATGTTTAGCTTACACTTTTAATTCGACTTTAAAACATGGAACTACTTTTTCCTCCGCCGTTGCAGATTTCGCTGGGCGCATGCCAGTTAGTGTGCTAGTTTAAAACATACGCTGGTAGGGGTAGGGACATTTTTCAGAGGTTGGTTTCAAAAGGCGCCAGTCAAAAGTGAACCGCCTATAAGTGACCTAGTTATCGGCATAATCTAAGTTTGTAGACCTTTGGCGGTGCTGTACTAGTAGGAATAACTGCTTACCTTCCTTCAAGGCGAACTGGGTACAATTCCCGGTGTGTGGGGTCACCGGACATTGCGCATATGGGAAACGTGGTGTAAGTTGCCGTTGGCTGGGGGTTTTCTCAGAGTAATCCCTTCCTCCGTCTTCACCTCACTTCATCCTCACCTGGCTAAAATCTCGTAACTCGTCTTTAAACTCCAGTAAATTTGGGAACCGTGCGTCATTAAAAATGTCTCCGTATAATTTTGTGCTCATATTTCACTGATATAACTCGATTTTTATGTAGCAAGAATGTGACATAACTGTATGAGTCATGTCTAGGTACCTATAGTTCATCCACGTTTACGTCCCTCTTTTCTGAAGCCCTGCTTAGGTTATACTTTAAGACTATTCATCTCCCTCATACAAACAAAGATTAACTACGTCTAGCAAATTATGCCAAAGAAGCAACGGACCTCATTCTTGCGCTCTCAGTTTAGTAATATTTTGCATAACAACTATAATTTACTAGCCGTTACTAAAACGCCTATTTTTTTTTACTGTTTTCATTCGAATTGAGTGTAAATGAAACATATTATATAAATGAAATAAGAGTAATGATTTAGTACAACCAAAAAGTGTATACCTTTGTTTTAAAAAATTGGATTTGGCTGTGTTGGGGACACGGCCGTTTGTTTTTCGTGAATACGTCTACGTTGACGCGCTCGGACGCCTTGTTGTTTTTTTTTTTACGTCCCCGAAACCGCTCACACGACCATATAGGGTTTTATGGGTATGACTGAATTGCTTTTGAGATGCTCTTTCAAACCGTATGCGATTTCTGTATTTCGACTCGTGATATACAACATATTTAGGAAACAACGAAACACGTCATACATGAGGTGATATTTCAAAAGTTATATCCGATAAGTGTGAATAAAACGCAAATAAACCATAAGTTTTTATACATTACTTAACTTTGATAGCCAGTATTAAGTTACTGACTGGTAACAGTGACACTCATAAAATGAAGTCAGATAATTCTTTAACAAGTCCTGGTGAACGTGTTTGATTTTATACTTGTTCATGATGGTTACAAATAGTGACGAGTATTATGAGTGAAATGCGTGTTCTAACGGATAAGATATAACCGTTGTTACTGATGTATTATTGCCTGGGCTAACAAAACGTGGGAAGTAAACATTCAGTAAGTGCTATCGTAAGGGTAAAAACATGCAATCATATCCTCGATGCTGTTTACTCGCGCGGGTGAATTTTTTTTCTTAATTATAGTTAATTTATCTTCATATCAAAAATACAAATATGGTGCTGGTATGTATTTTAATAAAGTTAATCTCCCACAATTGGAAATGTTTTTTTCCAAGCTATACAATGGAGGATAACTGCTGAAACTCCTTAAGGTTCCGCGAATATATATATATATATATATATATATATATATATATATATATATATATATATATGTTTATGGACCGAACGCACATGCATTCACTCCACCTGTACACTTTATAATGGATGGGGCATTGGTGTGCATTAGTGAGCATAGGCGGTTCACGATAAAGTGAGCACTTTTTAAGGCCCTCCCAGCAGGCATATATATATGTATGTATGTGTGTGTGTGTGTGGACGGCGTCATTATTTCTATATTAAGACTGTCCAGGAAGCGACAGGAACTGTTCTGAGAGTGACAGGGGCGCTTACTGTTGTATTTGTATAGTATTATATTTAGAGTTTGTAGCGACGTAGTGCTCATTTAATGATCAAAATGTACTTTACTTGTGAATGAAGAAAGAACTAAAGTTTGTGATGACATTAAATAATAAATAAAAGAGGCGATAGATTAAGCTATGAATATGTTAACTTGATTTCAATTGCCGAAAAAAAAAAGTATTACAGAGCACATTTGTGTAAAGATATTGATGCACTTTCTTTTGGAGATATAGAATGTGGAGATCAGTTTCAAAATTTGTCGTTGTATAAGCTAATAAACCACGGCAAAACCATGTACTGCCATTTATTCCTGAAATACTCCTCCAATCGGCCATTCATCTCAAGTATTATTCAAGCATTAAAAGTATGTGTTCAAATGACGATGTATTTTTTTTTTGTATTTTTTGTAATTAGACTTTCAGAAATAATTAGTTCTGATGTTTGGTCTCCCCGATGATTTCAAAACATCTTTCCTAGGATAATATTCAGGTGTGTATGTATATATATATTCGTATATGTTGGTTTCCTGACAATTTATTCAGGGCTTCGTTATGCCTCACTTGAATTATTCTTAGGGTTGTTTATTTTTGAGTTTTCTACAACAATACGACTACCATATATAGGATTTTGTAACCGCAGGTTAAGAAGCAATGCTCGTGTTTTTCAAAAATGGTTTACTGGAAATTTACCATTGAGTAGCACACGATGAAGCAAGGCCCTCTACAGCTCCTACTAGGTGGTTCATGTTTCTCACTTGTTCAGGCAGTTTCTCTGTGTAATCATCTTGAAGGTGCAAAGTGTTAGCATGACTTGAATGGAAATTTGAATGCCATAATTGTAAACTACGGGGAAGATAACCGCACCACCGGCTGCTGCGTGGTCGTAGTTTTTTGTGTAATAATAAATTTCCTGCGCTGTTGTCCCCAAACTGCTGTCCTGATGTTCAGGCATTCTCAGTGCAACTATTTTAAAGACAGACCTTACAAAAAAAATCTAACGTGGCTTTCTCAGAGAATAATGCCATGTTAAGCGAGTGAAGAGAGTTGGCCAGTTCTTAACAGCGAGATCGTGAGAGCCGATGGGGGTGATTGAAGTGAATGTGGAGCGGCGCCGGAATGAGGGTACGGGGGGGGGAGAGATCCCCGAGAAAACCCACCTACCAACGGCATCGTCCGGCACGATTCTCACTTTCGAAAGTCCGGTGACCCGGCCGGGGATTGAGTTCGGTTCGCCTTGGTGGGAGGCGAGCGTGCTAATCGCTAAGCCACCGTGGCTCTGCCATATTAAGAAATTTTAAACAAATATATAAGTTCGTCAGGTTTTTTAAACTTAAATTTAAATGTAAAAATTAAAAAAAATATAGAAGATGAAAATTCGTGAAGTGTTCTTAATGTGTAAGTATTCGCTACGAAATGTCACACACTATAGAAAAAAATTTGTAATTTTTACTAAGAAATGGTTTTAAAATTTTACAAATGCTTGTACCAGTAGAAAGATTTCTCTTGCAAAAATACTCGTTTGTAACACTACAAGGGCCGTGTTTGTAGTAGGCCTCAACAAATGTTTGTACTATACTGACCCGTATCCACGAGCTTCAGCAATATGGCGGACACTCAACAACGTAAAACCGTATACAGCTGCTTGTGAAAAAACTGTGGATGTTGTAAAATGTAGTTGCGTGCCAAAAGAAATGTGTTGCAAGTTCGAATAACGGGAAGCACTTAAAACAACTCGAATGATCATAATAAAACGACAACTTCAACACAACTTGACCGTATTACTAATTCATAGTTCATGTTTCCTAGCTAAAGAGAATTCTTAAATCGGCTCTCAAGACCTCGTTGTAAAGAGCCGTCAATATCTCTCAATTCAACAACAGAATTCTTAAAATGAAATAAACCTATTCTTCTTAATCAAATAACTGACTTAATATTTAGTACGTACTTGAATCTATAGTTACAGTAAAAATAACTCTAACTCTAGCAAGTCAACTTGGTGTTATGGTTAAAGGTGTGGGCTGGTCATTCTTGGGTTCTGGTCTCCGTGCTGGTCAGGTGTTATTTTTTCTGTAAATTATTATTTTTTTTTCAAATATTTTTCTAGTTATTCTTTGTTATTAATTCATCACATTAATCTTCTAGAAAAAAACAATAATACATATGTACACTTCCTAATATGTTTTAATATAAGGCTATCATTTGTAATATTACAAATGTATGTTTTGCAGATTTACAAGAAAACTGTTTGTAATTTTAAAAATGATTTTCTTGGAAACTGTGTTCCAAGAATTTTTCATGTTAAAGTACAACAAATGAGAATGCACTGAGAAGGAATTTATTTGATGTTGATTGCCCCATTTGAACCCCGCGCCTGCAGGCTTGACAGCCATTGGCCTTAATGACAGCGACATCCCAGTGATAGATAGTAACACTGCCCAGGAGCGTCAAAGGCTGGGCATCATAAACGGGCATTAAGGCCGCCCTACCATATCCACGTACACTTAGATCGGTGTTGGCCAAACCAGAGAACACCTTGGACAAAGAGATGACAACCAGAAAGGGGCGGGGAAACGGAACTCCTCGAGAAATCTCTCACACCTTCGCCATGTCTTGCGAATTTCTTAGTAGTAAAATCCTTCTCCGAAAACTTTTTTGATTGAATGCTTCACTTAATAGTAAGATTTCCAATTTAAGAAAGCACATCGGTGACTTGGTAATTTATTGCGACAGTGGAATTGAAGCCACTTAGTGAGAAGTACTTTTCAATATAAGTTTCTTTACTAGTGGAATACATGCGGCCGTGCTGTAGTGTCAGGAAAAAATACATGGCAATATTGCAAATGAACATACAACAAGGACCTATATTCTGGAACTCTGAAACTCATATTTACGTTGTTAAGTGATCTCTATTACTGGGAAGATGACAAACAAAACAAACTGCTGGGATTAAAAAGGTGTAAGTAGATTCATAAATGACACATGGTTATAGTATTCTTGATATAGGCCGTTCACGATAAAGTGAGCACTTTTGAAAGCCGTGCTAAAATTATACTTTCTTGCCCATTATGTATCCTTCCAACACATGTAAACAAACATTGCCATGTGACTGCCATGTGATTGCCACATGTTAATAAACTCAATTTTTACATTTTAGGACTGCTAAATGTAACACGTATATTATATATAAAACATGTAACATATATGACGTATATAACACATGATATATAATGTATATATGCATATATGTATATAAGTACAATTATCATGTAAAATATACAATATATATAAAATACGTAACATATATAAATCTTTCGGTCATCTAACAGCTCCGATAGACAAAAACTTTACACACCAAACAATTGAAAAATGAACGCCCTAGCGATGAAGTCATGGAAACAATGAAAAATCAAACATTAAACTTTGGTGATGAACAAGGACCAACACAACACGTTAAAAAAGGACACACATTTGTTAAGCCGAAAAATATTTTGGAAGGGCAGCCAAATCCAGATTTTGAAATAGACGAGCACTACCGCACACCCAAGGTACACCACCTCTTGTCACACAAATTACCAAACATTTAAAAACTGTACCGCAAACTTAACGTTTCCTATGACTCACCGTTTTGTAAGTGCCCCATCGCTCTGTAGCGTGACAAGTAAAACGTCAATTCTAAAACGTGATAGCTGTGTTTGGCCTCGCTGACTGAAGTTAGGTGCAACTAAGCCATCAGGAAAAAACATACATCCTGCAGGCATAAGGTAGCGGGGTAACGTAGAAGATGTCTGGAGCGTATAAAGTAGACAGAGCGAGGCCGTGCAAGGAGATAAATAAAAAATGACAAATCAAAAAATAATGACGCACGAAAGGGAAAGGGGTAGGCAGGGAGGCAAGGAAAGACGAGGGGATCTGAGCCAAGCAAAGAGCACACCACTGCACAGAAATAGATGGTGCTAATAAACTTAACGTGATGGCACGAACGTGGCAGTATATAAAAAACTCTAATATATAAAAAAGAAAAATATATAAAATATGTGCATGTATATGTACATTTTAAGGATAGTTTTATATACACCTTTATAAATTGAGATACATATATTTCAACATAGGCCCATAACGTATATATATAATAAAAATAATTTAAACTAAAAATATAAACATATAAACAAATGCAATTGTGTATATGTACATATAGTTTTTTTGACACGGTTACTCTGTGTTTGTAACCTTCTGAGACCCTCCAAAAAAGAACTGAACATTTATACTGTGAATTGAAGTGGTAAAAGAAGTGTATACCAGGCTTGTAACTGGCACCACCTTCATTTGTACAAAATAATTCTAAAAATTAAGTGTATTATTTATAACTAAGTGAAATGCCGATCCGGTGATAGCCACATTTCGGGTGTCTCTTGTGGCCCAAATTGGTGCGACATTTCCTTTTTATCAAACCCACACAGACCCCAAGAAACCAATTTTACAGGTAAAGTGCATGGACTCTCATCATTGTTGTGGTTCCTTCATTGCAATGACTGCAGTAAAACTGATAACTTAAATGAGAAAAGTATTCAAGGAAAATTACTATACTTATAAAAATGGTTCATGTGTGCACACACAAAGCTGAAATAAATTTATTATTATTAATGTAAAACCGATACCTATCCACAAATTATAGCAAAATGATAATGTAAAGGACAAATTATAAAAGTAATACTTACAGGCAAGTTACTGTGCATAGCGATAAGCACTTGGTTCAACTTTCCTTGTTACTATAGCTGTGCGTCAATAAACAGCCAATCAGAAGCCCTGACACATATACTAAGTTATCAATTGGAAAACTCATTTACAAATCAAGGAAGTGTGTATTTTCACTTGATTCCTCGGGAAGATATTTTCTTTTGTTTATTTTTGGATAGTCACAACCACGGAACTTTTGTAACGCTTTTAGGTAATGTTTAAAGTAAACATTTAAATGTAAATAATTTACCATTTATAAAATATCTCAGATCAATTGAAAATATTTACTTTTGAAAAAAACCACTACCAACTCTATGTACAAACCTTAATTACTTCGGTACAAATGTAGCAACATGAACAAACTAATATTATTATCTTTATATCAATTGTAGCGAGGCCTCTGTGCTTTTATTTTTTGTATGTGCTTATCGCTATAACTGTGAATGTGTTCGGTATGTCAATTGTAGCCCGGACCTTATTGAATGCTAGCTTATACAGCTTCTTTAGAAATACTTAATTTAACACACACACACTGCGTTACGTAATCTAACCTTTACAAAACATGCACTCGCAAGTAAACAGTTGCTCTGGGAGTCTGGAGTGTTGACTATGACGTGTAATTTACAGTTACATTAAAGTTCAATAACTACAATATTTTTGAGGCCAAAGTAGCAGATATTACAAACAATTATGCCTACTCAATAACGCATACTATCTTCGTTGATATTTCTCAAAAGGTAGCAAGTTTTCCTGTCGAACATCCATTTCGAAATTTAAACATGGAATAGTTCTATAGGCCTAACTGTTGACAATTAACCGTACATACTTTCTAATTCTTATTACGTAGGAATTACCAAATAATACAACTAGGCCTACACTTGCATCACGAAAGACTGTCGGCCACAAGCACATCTATAGGTCTATAGTTAAGAAAACCAGTTTCAAGGTTTTATAGTTTATATGTTGGAGCACTTTTGGTGTAGCATTAAACTGCGATGTTTATGCTATGTTAACAATAGTAAAACTTAACACTCTAACTACATGAACACAAGTTTGAGGTTAGGCCTACATTACTAACACAGTGATTTCAAAACGTGTCAAATTAATGTATAATTATTGACAGGCACATTTGCACCTGTTATCAAGGCAGATTTAAGGAAGGTTACATGGCTGGGCGTAAATACATACGTACCGATGTATTTGAGGTTAGGCCTACATTACAAAACTACACAGTGATATAAAAACGTGTAAAATTAACGTATAATTATTGACTGCCTAATTTTTACTTGTTATAATGATACATTTGAAAGAAAGGTTAAACAGATGGGCGTAGGTAGATAGGTACAGATAACTTTTAATATTATTTGTTAAACTTAGGATATAACATGTACTTCGCAAACTCACATGAATATATTAATGTTGCGTTTCTCCTGTCGTTCATTTACTTTATAATTGTTATTTAACTTTGCGTTTATAATATCACGTTTCTAACTGTCGATTTATACTTGTTCTTTTTCACTTTTTTTACTGGGGATAAGCGGCGAAAACACGTCATAAAAACACATTTAAATTTACCTCCGGACAGTTGCAGTTGAAATTTTCATAATTTCTGCAACTCGTTCGATCATCTTGCACTGTTTCATCTCTCCTCGACGAATTAAAGAATAAATACTTTCGGCGAAATTTATAATGTTCTCCTGACGCTGAATATTTGTACGTAGTTTGCTGGACCTCATAACTTTACACAAAATCACTACAACACAATTAAACACTATAAGACATATAATAAAACAATGCTGATTGCAGATAAGCCGAAAAATAAATGAGAAATTTTAAAACACAACAACTTCCAGTTTCCAAATTTGTAGTTTGCCTCGCAACCACTCCACACAAGCAAAGTCAAGCAACAAGCATGAAGAAACCACAACAACGGGCCGTTGGTTTTGACCGTTGCGCCGATCACGTGACACAATATAATTATGAGTTACAGTAAATACATTATCTCTACGCCAATAATTACTTTAAAGTGTATAAAATAAACTTCAAACAGCTTAAGTTGCCATAAATTTAAACATTACACTTGCAATACCGCGTTATATCGTAGAACTACTTTTCACATTTCACTGCCAACATAACTGGGTGTGTTCATCCCCAGCCTTTGTGGTGACACACATGGTTATTCATACGCAGTTGCGGGAGGTGGTTTTTTTCAAAGGTTGATTTCTATAGTGCTCACTTTAACGTGAACGCCCTTTACCTAACGACACAATGAATTTTCTCTATTATTCGTGATATTTTTATGTATGTCCTAATTTGACGATTCATATCTCCGTAAATAAGAAGAGTTTCTGAACGTAATTTCGCTATCAAAGTGACAATTAAAAAATTGTAAAACATATGTAAAAGTTATACTGAAAACCCTGAGAATAAGTGGGCCCTTTTCCCGAATCTCTAACACTGTTATTTATATACACATATTTCCTCCGAAAACGGATAAACATGTTTTGCGTAAACGTCTATTTATCAATTATAATCGCTAAACTTGTCAAAAAGTTTCAGAGCATGCCTAACCAACCTCTCGCTTCCAAAATCAACTATGCTTTCTGTCTCAAAACCAGCACAAAGGGTATATTTGTCTACCCACTGCCTATGTAGGGCGAGGGAAGTATGGCGTTTTTTTTTATAACGCCTGTGCCACTACAGTCACTGTCGGGGTTTTATCTCCAGCGCATTTGCTTCTATTTACAATTTCACTTTTGTGGTGTGGAAATTATTCAGGCTTGCGGGCGGAATATATTTTACGCGTGCTTTGTTGGCAACACTTCTATGCGGCGCCGCTGACGTCTTTTGTTCCTGTTGGGCTTTGCGCCGGTGGCGCGCTCTTTTCGCACCAAGCTGATCTTTCCGCGTCTTCTCCTGTTCTATCACGAACATTTTCCATTAAACATATATTTTATATAATACTATAAAACATATTCAATTTTCCTTTGGTAACGTATTTTTTTACTTACGTATACATAATTATATATTTTAAATGCTTGTATATTATTATTTTATACGGCAATACAGTTAAACACATTTTCTGTATTGATATCTTCGTATAAGAAAAATAGCCCTTACTTTGAAAATAGATACTTATTCTTCAAACGTTTCTGTAATGTTATTCATGTGAAAATTCATAAATTTATAGAACTTTTTCATAGAAATATTTATAACTGAATTTCAGAGCGCCCGCATATCTGTCATGTTGCGAATTTAGCTGAAGTATATTTACAGTCCACCCATTATTTAAAAAAAATTAAAACCCTGTACGCGAAAACCCTGTGTGTTCACCCCGTAAATCCTGCGTTTGTTCGCTGTACGACGGAAAAACCACGCGTAGCTTCGGTGACTTAAGTCTGAAATTGTGGACAGAATCGCCATTAACGCTCAGAAGTTAAACATATGTTTAGGTTCGTGGACGCTTGAGAAGATGATTTCAGTTTCAATCTGAGAGGTCACAAAAAATTGATTATTTTATATTTGCATGAAGAACGTTTTCGAATTGTAACCATTGCTTGAAAATACTTTTTCCTCTCGTAGATAATTTTGACATGGCTAAGTTTTTAGATCATACCGTGTCAAACCCATATTCTTAATGGGTTTGGATCCTAAAAATAAAACAAATTAATTTTTACAAAACATTTCACAAGGTTGACTGGAAGGTCATGTTTAAGTTCATTTTAAGGTTGACTTATAAAAAGCTATTTTATAAAAAAAAATCGTAGACTGCTACAAATCAAAACTCTGCGGAAATATCAACCATTTTCAATAGCTTTATTTTTTATATTTCTTGAAGTAAGTCATATTATCTTTATTTTGGCCTGAATTATCTCATTTTGTATTTTCCAAAAACACTACAGTTGTGATTTTGACATGTAATTATGCAAAAAATATGAGGCCTGGAAATTTTTAATTTGAGGAAGTAATTTAACGTTTACAAGTAAGATATTATTTCGTAAAAAATATAAAATAATGAATTTTTTTTTGTGAACAGTGCATTTAACGCCCAGTGCCTTTCTTTGCTGCTCTTATAACGTAACATTAACCCTTTGGAATGCTTGCAAGGATAAATACAGCCGGACTGTTGGTATGATAAAGGTCAGCTGTTCGAGAATATTTCTGCTACTTTCTCCCCCCCCCCCCCCCCCATCAAGGTTTGGGCTAGTTGCGTGCGGAGATAACCGTTATCACTGGCGGCGGAGTGTTTTGAAAGGAAGGCGGTGGAGGTTCCATGGCTCGGGTAGAGAGGGGTAGTCTCCCACGGCAACGTGTCTTCATCCTGCGGGGGTTGGAAGGGGTTAGGCGGCGCCTGTGACAGTAATCACAAGGGTTTCTGCGGGCTGCCGTCCTCTGTGGGGGGTCCCTGTAATCCCTGGACTCCGAGGCTACCCCCCCCCCCCTCGTACGACTCTTTCACACGTGCACGAGGCTTCCTCTTATCTGAGCTACCCCGGTACCCGGCTGCCAGAAATAACGCCCCCCTAGACATGGCCGCTTGCGTTGCCAACTCTTGCGTTTTACCTCCAGAATCATGGTCTCCCATGGCTGTACGCTGTTCACGGTTATTTGAGTACGTTTGGAAGTCCTGCTTAGGGTCTACGTTTGTTCTCATTGTATATATTTCTGCTATATGTAATATTAACATTGCTATGACCCCTCTCACTTTATCCAAGTGAAAATGTGGATTTTTTTTTTTTTTTAGGAAGGTAAAAATGTTAATAATATAAACGCATATCCACGCTCTTTTGTGTACAAAACAAGAAACCATTGACTTCAGTGGGTATAAATTTAAACGTTACACTCTCAACACGTCAAAGTGTGGAACTATTTTTCTTAATTCGCTGCGAACTTCTGCATGTCAGTATGTACAGTAACATATTATGTGACATTATGGACAGTGATATTTTTCAAAAATTGATTTTTACCGTGAACAGCCTTTAGGGGAATATTAGGGTATTTTCCGCTAGTTTGGGGAAATGTTTATGAGGAATACTTAGTGAATTTATTGCAGATGTTAGTTGTGTGTTCAGTGAATTTATTGCAGATGTTAGTTGTGTGTTCTCTCTAAAGTATTTCTTTCTGCTCCTGAAAACTGCATAAAAAAATTGAACAGCTCGTAGAACTACTAGCCAATACTGATGAAAAACCTGCTAAAATTAAATATGTCGAATGGCAGAATACATCAAGCATTGTAGCACTTTATAAAAAAAATCTTACCTACAGAGATGCATCTGGAATTAATCTATTTCAGTATCTTGCCGCAATTCAGTGTCTTATTTTTCCATTGTCTAATGGGGAAGTCGAAAGATGATTCATCCAAATGAATTTGGTGATGAATCGTCTAGGAAACAGAATGGAAACTGTCATGCTAAATGCCATCTTACGTGTTCCACAAAAATGGTGCAAAGTTTACACAGTCTCGCCAAATTTACTGGCGAAATTGGGACCAATGGCAGCATACGACACTTCTGCTTCGCGGGGAAATGGTTCAGAAAACAGTTTTTTGGCCATAAAAAAACATCTGAATACTTATGCAAACTGCTGAGTGAACAGGATACACACATTATAGTTCCAATGAACTGGGACTCACGAATTCTATCTCTCGAATAACTTTATTGGGTCATTGTTGTGGTGTATTTATCAAAACAAGTTGTTTTGAAATAAAATTAGGCCTACAATATAAAGATCACTAGCATACATGTGTTGATTTCACTAAAATAATGTAATGTTCTGCAAACAATTTTTTTAAAATTCTAAACGACGGGGATTTTTTTGGCTTATCTGGGAGTATTTCAAGTACCAACTTAGGGGTGTTTCTCATCCATGAGTTGGCAACACTGGCCGCCTCCCTTGTCCGCAGTCACCAAAGTAATCCCCGTTATTATGCCGGGCCAGACTCGCTGTCCTCAACGGGCCGAGGCTGCCGGAACAGTAAGGCCGAGGGGTTGAAAAAAACTTGTACTCCGCCGCCTTACCACACCTCTCGACAACCTCATCTTCTACACCCCTCCTTGAAGTGCCCGCGATAACTCAAGCCGGTCCATTGTCGTACGAGAGCTTCCCTTTTATTCTATTCCGTATCTGTAATCTTCATGCTCTGCGCGCGCTAGCCTCCGAAAAAAATCCCCGGATTAATATTACGATCCCGAAAGGAAGGAAAAGAATAAAAAACACTAGCTTGCAGAGAACGCCATGGCCCATCGTCGTACATGTAGTTTTCCTTGCCGACCTGCTGCAACCTTGAAATAGTTCATACGCATGGACAATACCGCGGAGGTAAATCCTCGTGAATAAACTCACTTGCATTGAGGAAATTTTGAAACACTTTCTACAGGGAATTCTTAGTGATACTTTTCAAAGGGCGGGATACAAAAGGACGAATGCTCACATCTATACCGTGCTTAGAAAATGCACTTTTTAGCAGTAAAACGTGATATTATCTCTCAGTAAATTAGCTCTGTATTGAAACAAACTGCCCACTGTTTAGAACAGTTCTGGATTTGCTGATCTTGAGTAATTTATGGTGAGTGTTATTACATGCCGCGACTAGTGTTCAGGTCAATGCAGGTTGTGCTAAAATTGCTTGCAACTCTTTTGGAAATAATGTAAGACAAGTCCTGCATTTTCCCTTCAATTTGGCAGCTTTATATATTTATTAGTTGCATCTCGTACTGTCTGGATGATATTAGGTGCCTTGTTGCATTTGAATCTATGTACGGACTGGACAACAGCCACCTTGTTTGCACGGACTACCAGTTTTTAAAAACATTTTAGGATATAATTTTATTTCGAGAAAGATTTTTTTTTTTGTAACGTTGACATAGCAGTCAGCCCGTTCGGTTCTACATTCAATCAAGAGCTCAAGTGTTGCAGTGATGTAGTATTTAGGCGTGCACTGTACTTAGGTTCATGCCGAGCGCGTTTCTTGCAAACAATGAACATGTCATGAGTTCGGTGTTGTCATTACTAACTGTTCACAAACGAGAGGTGCAGAAACTAGCAATTCAGATTGCTCACAAGGAAGATGTTCGAAAAATCTGGTCATAGGTGTGCGCACAGGCCAGGTGGGCCATGCGCACAGGCCAGGTGGGCCATGGCCTTCTCCCCCCCCCCCACATACACAAACACAAAGTAGGCATTCGATATGGCAACTTCGCCGACACATTTGTTATCAACCAAGCGTTGCTGTCATAAACAAGTGCACTCAACCTTATTTGTGCAAGAGTTCATGCCTATGCGAAACTTGTTGAAATGTCATGTTGTAACAGTTCCGCGTGCACACTGTTCTACTTAAGTGGGATAAGCGAACTCAGAGAAACAACATTGTATCAAGCTAAGACGTCACTTTATTGTGTTGAACGTACAACGTTTACATTATGGTGTACATTACATTTACTCTACAATTATACAGCGTGTTTACGAAACATGTGTACAAACTCGGGTACATGATTCGTGACCGGAAAAGAGGTCCATGGTCCATCTCAAATAATAAGGGCTGTAAAAGCCCCTAAAGCCGGAGGGCGACCAGCATATCACGTGGGATATCAAGCAAAGTACTTGCGTTAGAGGAACGCAAATTGGTGTAC
Source organism: Dryococelus australis (assembly GCA_029891345.1). NCBI lineage: Eukaryota > Metazoa > Arthropoda > Insecta > Phasmatodea > Phasmatidae > Dryococelus > Dryococelus australis. The sequence continues at coordinate 115,232,347 of CM057001.1, forward strand.
GGATTAATTAAACCAATATCTTGGATGAAAGGAAGGTATGTAGATACCATTGGATGAAGCAGGACGTCATAATTAGCAAATAAGCCCTCCTAGCTGCAACTCTCTAGGACCCACCGTTTCCTGTTAGGTCGCAAACGAAGGGTACAGTGGTAGCAATAACATTGTTTGGTGAGTAGGCAACCCTTCCTGCACCCGGAGGAATTCACCGGGGTTCCCCGCCGAATGAGTGAAGAGGTTTTGGCGTCTCGTAACAGCGAGGTCTTGAGCAGATGAGGTTTATTGAGGTGAGTATCGAGCAGGGCCGAAACGAAAGGGTGGGGCAGTCGGGAGATCCCCGAGAAAACCCGCCGACCAGTTGCATCGTCTGGCACGAGTTGTAACATCGTGCATCATACCACCAACATGTGCTAAAGTCTGTTGCATACGTTTAGCCTACTCACCGGGCCATTTACATAACGTTGCAGGCTACGAAATTTTGTTTTCCCTAAATGATAGTACGTAAGGGAGCTAGTAATCTGCCTCATAGTGACTATTCGTAACATGTGTATGGATAGAGACATTGAACAACGTATGATTTTTTTCCTTGGAAATATGAAAAAATTTATTTCAACGACATCTGAAAGTGCGTGCAAAGGGGAATTCAGTGATATAGTATTTGCAATGGAAAGTAACGCAGAAAAGCCAAGAAATAAAGTGCAATTATCATTATGTTACGTGAGTCGGTAGCAAGGGGTAGTGTGCCTGTATTCAATAATTTATTGGCGTTTCTGCAACAGGTACTTTCCATTGCAAATGTTGTATCGTAATTTCAGACGCCGTTGAAATTAACGTATGCTTCCAGTTAAAAAAAAAAATCATATTTTTTTCGATGTCACTGTAAATTGGGCACTTTTTAAGGCCCTCCCAATCGGCACTAGTAACTTATAAATATATATAATTGCAACCTCAGGCATTAACTTTTGAGAGTTGTGAAATGCATACACTGTGTTTATTGGTCACAGTGCAATGTTTATGTTAAAAAGCAGCAGGAAGATAGAAATTGGGTGAAAGGAAAATTTTAGAAGGGCCTTAAAAAGTGCTCACTTTACCGGGAACAGCCTATACGCGTGTTAACGTGTTACGAATAATCACTACGTGGCACATTACTAACCACCATACGTATTATCAATTAGCGAAAACAGCATTTTGTGATTTTCAACCGTTGCGGAAATGTTGGGCGTTTCCCCACTAGGTGGACCATCCTGAAAATAGACATACACCTATTAGTATGTATAAAATTCTCATTTCAGTTTACGTTACATTAAATTTATTTTCCTGCCCCCTCCCCCCCTTCTTAAAACTCTAAATGGAAATGTCTAGGCATGCGTATGGTACTGATTATTTTTACTACGTACAGTGCCGGCCATAAGTACGTTCTATGTTCAACATGTTCTCGATAGTGGACGCTGGTACTAAACAGGTTACGGACACCACAATGAATTTCAAAAAGTTAGTAAACTATTCACGTTTGTGTCGAAGTTGATGCTAACTTTTAAAGCAGTGTAGTCGGTAACAAAACGTCTGAAAGTCTGCACTGTGCTTCACCTAGATGCCAGGCGGGCTGCCTATAATGAAGACGATATTATGTTCAAACCTTGCCTTACATTTCACACAAGGTAAATAGCGATGGCTCACACTACAGCACAGAATGCGCGGTGTAATGAAGTCGGTGAGCGAAAATCAAATTGAGAGGATCAGAACGTTGATGTAAAATCTGCGTGAAACATGATTTACGACACATCGTTGACTGACTGGTGCTTTACGAAACTTCCCAAATGAACGCCGATAACTCTGCGTGCGTCATTGACACATTGCTCCAGTTCCTGCGACAGTATCCAGCGACTACGCATAAACAAAACTTACCAGATAGCCGCGCGGCAATAAATACAGCGATTTAAATCCGAAGTGCCGGAAAGCCGAAGTGTATTCAGCCATATATTTTTTCTGGCTACCTTTTACTGGGGGGGGGGGGGGGTGTGATAAACGTGATACGAAGCTACCATTAGCTCCGTCACCGACTTTTCCACGTGGCAGGATGGCCGACTGCTTTATGATTTCAGGTTTCTGACCGATCGAAATCGAGTGTGATCTCCAGGCGTGAAGTTGACTTTTCTTAAACATATCCCACTGATTTTGACGTGAACACGTCTTTAAATTTGCTACCATAGTGGGAGGCAATCCAGAAAATCCGATGATAACCAAATTGGGGGGGTAGAGTTTGGCATTGCAGCTCCGAATCTATTGTCTTCATTCAAAATTAAATTACACCACTCGATTGCCAAAGGATCAAAGAATGTGTTTCTTGAATGAGGACTGCAAAGCATCGGGGGGGGGGGGGGGACAATTTTGAGTTCATTTCGCCGCGTCTCATGACTTCCGCGTACTATTACTTTTGACTAGGAGAAGCTACGACTCTCTTTTAAGTATCAATCGACAGCTCCCGTCAAGGTCAATTTGTGTGGCGTGGTCATGGTGAAATTGCAAGTGTTTAATGTAAAAAAATTAAGAAAACTTAAAACAATTTCAGACTATACTCGTCAAAAAGCCAAGTCGAAATGCAGAAATCGTATACGGTTGGAAAGAGCATCTCAAAAGCAATCCAGTGATGTCCATAAAACCCCGTATAAATGAGTGAAGCGGAGCCGGGAACGTAAAATAAACATCAAGGCGTCCGAGCGCGTCAATACAGACGTATTCACGCAAAACAACCGGCCGGGTCCCCAACACAGCCAAAAAAAAAAAACAATTCTTTCACACTACATTAGTCTAGGACGATAACGGAAACAACATTATACCTGTTGCTCTTTGAAGGAAAATGAACGGAGTTTTCTGAGTACACTATGGAATATTGTAGGAAGGATACAGAAGTTTGCACTCTATTTACTCTGGGAAATATTGTGAAAGAGATCTTAATAGTTATGGTTTCAAGTCTCATATCACATAAAAATTGTCTCTTAAATAAGGTGTTCAGTTCAATGTAATGTTAATACATTATTACATTTTATGTTAGAATACAAAATGTACAATAATGTATAACCCAGGGAGAGCTTTAAATAATACTCAGTTAACCGTGGCTAACTTTTCCTACAGTATTTTGTTTTTGAAAAAGAATCTAAATGACTCTCACAGGCTATTCATTTTAATTATTATTACTATCGCTATAAAAGCAGTTGTTGAAATATTTTAAAACTAACCACTAATTTATTCTTTTATGAGAATAAAGCATTTTCCCCCCTTCACTTTACTGTTGTATTAGAGTGGTGGTTTTATACTGCTGGTAATTAAATAATCTGCGGAAAGAGTATTTAATTTCATTGTATTACAGTGGTTTTTGTACTTGAATGTTTTCATTTAGCGTAATACTTGCCGCCAAGTAGCACTTGAGGTAAGATTCGATCATCCGCGTTATTTTTACATGTTAGGGAGAACTCCACAACCATAATATGACAATATATCAATGGCGTAGGGTCCATCTTTAAAGAAACTTTGCTGCCATAAACTTCCCCCTCCAACCCCATCCCCTTCCCTCACACTATCGCCTCCCAGCTTATATGTTCACACCCATTAATGAACTGACCTTCTATTTCAGATATATTTTTTTTAAGTTTAATACCAAGTGATACATAATTTGACTGCATACCAAAGAATCCGAATGTTACTTTAGTTGCAACTTTAGTCAGCGTTAGCGAGTAATGCATTGTTGCCACTGATCCAGCATTATTAACTATTTAAAGCCCTCAGTTACAACCGAGGGACATTTTATGATTTTTTTTTTTTTTTTTCCAAATTTTTTGCAAAATTTAAACATATATTGTTTTCGAATTTAATTAAAATTACTTATTTTTCTGAGAGTAACGATGTTAAAAAAATATACTATATTATTATTCATTGCGAAATCTAATTTAAGGGACACATTGTAAGTTTGTCTTTTGTACGTGCATCATTTGGCTAGCGTATACTGTCATCGTGTTGACGTGTGTCAATGTCTCTGTCCATACACGTGTTACGAAGTCACTGTACGGCACGTTACTCGCCCCCGTGCGTGCTGTTATTTAGCGAAGACCGTTATTCGTTATCTTAAAAAGTTGCAGAAATTTTGGTGGCGTTCACGTTAAGTTGACCATCGTGTATATAGATACGCACGAACTTGTATGTATAAAATTCTCATTTCAGTTTACATTACGTAAAATATAGCGCCCTTCTACAAATGGAAATGTCCTTGGCATGCATATGGCACTGATTGCAGGCTACGTGCAGCGCCGACCATATGTACCCTCCGTGTTAAACATGTCTTCGATTTTGGACACGGAGACCGAACGGGTTAAGAACACGAGAATAAAATAAAATATTAAATAAATAGTTATTTATTTTTAAATAAATATAGTTAAATAGAGAATAAAAAGTTATAGTTAAATAGAGAATAAAAAGTTATAGTTAAATAGAGAATAAAAAGTTAGTAAACTCTTCCATGCTTGTGTCGAATCTGATGCTAAATTTAGAGCGGCGCAGTTGGTGACAAGACGCCTGGGAATCTGCACAATGCTTAATCTAGATGCAGTTCAGGCTGCCTATAATGAAGGCGATATTGAATTGGAAATGCTGTGCACGGGAAATAAGAATGGTTCGCACTAGAGCACAAAATGCGCGGTGTAACAGACAATCGAACTGAGAGAATCAAAACGTCGATGTAAAATTTCTGTGAATCATGCTGTATGACACATCGTTGACTGACTGGTGCTTTACGAAATTTCTTAAAGGAATGCCGTTAATTCTATGTTTTCCCTGTGGTAATACTCATACTGGGGCTGTATTTACCTTACTTGTTTGTGTGTACCACTTTTATAAACTAGTCAGTGAAAGAAGTACATGCCTTGCGATTTTCTTGTATTAGCACTACCTTCATTTAGTTCGTATTTGTGCTCTTTTTACTCTCAGTTATACCTAGCAGTATTCTTTTGCATCTAGCATTCCCCTGATATATCTATCATATCCTAGCTGCCCTTTTCCTTACATGCCGGGAAGGAAAAAAACTGTCCAGTTGTGATTATAGCAGTTACGGAGTTATATTCCTAGAGATCCTGCTTCACATCAATTTTATTTTATCCTCTGTTGGTTTTCCCGTGTGTCTATTTTTAATATACATAATGCCCAAGGTTGCGACTGTTCATCAGAAATATCGCTTTCATTCATTTATTAAATTCTCTCTCTCTCTCTCATCCAATGTTACCTCTTTAACTAAATAAGCATAACGAGAGATACGACACGACACCGGTCCAAATTCTACACTTATACTTCATACATCCAGCACTCACACTTCTCAATTCGCTCTCTCTCTCATTCACACACGTTGTCACTTGTTCTTTGTCTTCATCAATTCCTCTCTCACTCTATAACTGGAACTCTCACACTTTTATATTGAATATAGGGAACCTAATCCATACTGCCCTCTTCAAAGCAATTTTTTTTAAATTGAGTTGTGCTAGGTACATCAAAACCACTTCCAATATTGCTTTTTAAAACGAAACATGCACCACAGAATGAATATATATATATATATATATATATATATATATATATATATATATATATATATATATATATATATATATAGAAAAAAAGTTATTTTTCATTATTTCTCTTTTCAATGAAAATATAAATGTCAACAACTCTCTCTCTCTCTCTCTCTCTCTCTCTCTCTCTCTATATATATATATATATATATATATATATATATATATATATATATAGAGAGAGAGAGAGAGAGAGAGAGTTGTTGACATTTATATTTTCATTGAAAAGAGAAATAATGAAAAATAACTTTTTTTCTATTTCACGCTGAAGACCAACAAGAACAAAAAGTCAGTAATGTAAATAATTAGCCTACTCTTTACCGTACGAATATTTTCAACGAACATTATTGAAAATGCTCAATGAATCAGAAGAGATGATTTGGGAGTTCTAAACCCTGCTGCTGCTGTGAATTATTGCGAACTCCATTATATACTAGGCGTGTGAAACATTGTCGCAAGATTATAAAATTTCTCACTTACTAAAAATTAAAATGGTAAAAAGCCTCTGTCACACTGTCAAATCTTTCCGTCAGACTGCTTCCAATAAGTTTGACCAAATTAAGTTGAACAGTTATGACGTCATCAAAACGTCATAGACGCCGCCATATTTGTCTAAGAAAGTTGGATGGATTAAGTTTCCATCAAATATTTGAGATTGGACGGGTTCTAGAATTTCTTGATGTTTGATTGTCTCAGTCAATCAGAATCGTGCATGACAAAAATGGACGTCGAGAAACTTTAACATATACAATTACTGGAAACTAAGTAGGTTATGAAGATAATTAATTTATGTAGAAGATGTCTGGGCATGTATGCTATATTAAGCGAATGTCGCACTTTTTATTACGACCCCAGAGGTGATAAATTTTATTGTGCATGAAACATCTCTGATAAATAAAATTAGGATTTAGTAAAGAAGAGAAAATAAATTTGCAACACTTCTTACATTTCTTCCTGTAATTGACTGCATGAAAAAAAAAGCAATATTTCACTATGAAAATAATTATTAAATAATAACGCAATTTATATTCTCCCAGTAAAAAAATGTGACACAGTGACACATTTTCAAACAAATTCAAGATCGTTTGATATTTGTTTGAAGGAAAAATTGTATGGCCGTAAGAGCAAAAAATTTTCCGTGTGACAGATACTTGAAATATTTTAAAGTATCAAAACACATTATTTTTTTTATAACTGTTTGTACGATTGAAAGTAGAAAGGTAAAGCACATTGCCAACATTATTGTTATTTTTTTTTTAATTTCTAAACAAATTTTCTTATATCTTACAAACACGAAACGTGTGTACTGCGACAGTGCTAAAACACATTCACATGATTTGGCATTTACATTTTTTTAAATATCCGTGAGAATTTGAAGATTATTTAAGTTAGTCCTTTCAAACACTCTAAAATGGACTTTGCTTTATCGTTTCAGAACGTAACTGAACTTCCAGTTTTATGTAATACTCTGGTATCCAAACATGAAGGACGAGACCGTGTTTCAAGTAAGTACAAAGCATACCAGAACATCGTCGAGATGTAACAGTATGAGGAAGGTAAACAACACCCACCATGAAATGAATCCAAAGTATACGAAATACCTCTAATCAAAAGTGGGTTCCGAGCACAGCAGGACAGAGGGCAAACATCATTGCGACAGGCGACAGGAAAGAAAAACGTGGTCCTCGTTTGGGGATACGACCAGCCCCGACTGCGATGCAGGATGTGTATCGCCTATTCATGCTCAGGATGAGGTTGTCAGAGAGCTCTCGAGGCCTCATGGCCCTTCCTCTTGTAGAGCCGATCACAGCTGCGGAGTCGTTTCAGGCGGCTGGCAACGTGCCCCCACGCGTCTCCCGTCAACGTCACACAATGTTCTGTTAGACTGAGGTGCGGGGACCGTGCGGGCCAATCCTTGCGGCGAGCATTTTCGCTCTACAACAGCTCATATACAGCTGCTGTGCAATGAGGTGTAACATTTCGATTCACGGAGAAGAACTCAAGGCCCCCAGCACCCCGGAAAAGACGCTCGTGAGGAATGAGAACCTTTGTACAATAGTGGCAGGTGTCTGAACCTCCATGGAAGATGCGAGGCTCCATACAGCCACCAAGCACTATGAATCCCCAAACCAGTATTCCCTCACCTGCAAATCAGTGCCTTTCGGCGATGTACGAATAGTGATTCCATCTCACTCTCTCCAGATGTATAAACGTTCAGAATTCCTAGTGAAACTAAATCGGCTCCCATCTGTAAATAACACTCGACTGGTTTTCTGAGCTTCCAAGTCCTTATGTTCCCAGCAACACAGCAAACTCCGTCTCCTAACAAGTACACGTCAATAACACACATCGTACAAAGCACGCCGTTAGATAAATTAGAATAATAAACACGTTTTGAAGAAATTTCCCCGTAAAGATAAAAGCCTAAAAAAAAAACTAAATAATTTGGCGAAGGGGTACGTAATATTGTAAATTATTCATCGATAAAACTATTCATCCTGTTTCAATTATCATAACCTTTTTTCTTTTTTATGTGATAAAACGTGTTTTCACACTTTGTGGATTTTTAGCTCAATGAAATCAATATCGCACTTTCATCATTTTATTCACGTAACGTGTCCAAACCATATGCAGTTTACGCAACTGGAATGTCAGTTGTTTGATGTGCAAACATTGTCTCAACTCAGCAAGTAACTAGCACAATAATGTAAACATTATTGTGGTTTGAACAAATGTGAAGTTATACAATAATGTTTACAATATTGTGGTTTGAACAAATGTGAAGCTATATAAAATTCTGTTCATTCGTCTGGTGATTTAAACGAGCAAAGCGACCCAATATGTCATATCGATTAAAAATGTGAGCACATATTCTATGATCTGCGTTTATTGAGGAGCTGTGGCCACAAATGAGAGTGATCAGTGTTGTAAAATGAAAGACTCCTGAGTATAGCGAGATCACGTGTGAACTCGCCAAAATATACCGGAATTGTTCTGGTTTTTAAGGCGAAAGGATATGATTTTACATGTTAAAGGCTGTTCACGATAAAGTGAGCACTTTTAAAATCAACCTTAGAAAAAAGTCATTGCTCCCACCTGCATATATTTTAACAGGCGCACTGAGTGACACTAGCCCAGTAAAGTTGGTAACGCTGGATGGTTAGTAGTTCCGTAACTTAACGTCGAATTAAAAGAGCTAGGCTACCATTTGAAATATTTTAAATTATTTCTTTCCCATTATTTTTTTTAAATACATCTGTGTAAAAATCAGTAGACTTGTAAAATATCTACATTTCTCACAATTTCATACTTTCACTTGACCGACGCACGAATAAAGTGATGAGTCCCATGGCAGAGTTAATTTTAGATAACGCGGAGGAATACACAACGTGAACACAGGTATATATTAATCAGGGCTTTCAAAAGTGCTCCGTTTACCGTGAACAGCCCGTAAATGATTATAGACGTGGCTAGGCCACCTTTCAAGATATAAATATATATATATATATGACTTTTTTTTTGTAAAATGTTAATAGCAAGAATATTGCGGGTAAATTAAAAGTTATAGACTCAACGAAAACAACACAACTCTTATTTATTTACTCCTACATTCTCCGCAGTAGCATGGATCTCCTCTCCAAAGGGCACGAAGTGTTTTTTTTTGTTTGAGAGCGATATAACGAAATGTTGCCCAGACACACCACACATAATTTAACACGTAGAAACCTTTGCTGTGTTCGAATTCGCCAGCTAAGGGCCCTTATCTGGCTTCGTGCCCTTGAAAAGTGCACCCCGGATGTGACGTCAAATTGCCGCTGTCCGAATTCACAGCAAGGGCACATTATGCACCCTACAATGTCCCCTTCAGCCAAGGGCACGAGCGACTTGCCCTTCTCGAGCCCTAGATAGTTTTCGATTGGCAACTGTTTGAAATACTTAATTTGTTTGTGTTTAAGTTTCTGCACGGCCGCGGAAAACATTTGCAAACGTTACAAAAACAAAAGAAACTCGCATAGAGCCAAATTCGACAGAATAAAACTCGAGGTTTAAATGAACACAGGCGTCCGAATTAACTAAGAAATGTATCTCATGAAGGGAACAAAGGCTCGTGAAACTGGAAAGGATGAAGGGTAAGTGATCAGGGACACATTGCACCGAAATCGAACACAGCCCTTTTCTTGTAGCTTGTTCAATCTTGTACTAGCCATCCGCGTTAAGATAAACATAAGTTACTGTATGGTTTATCGTCTCTTACCTCAAATTATGTGTTACCTCTAATCAGGGTTTGAGAAACAGGTAATGATACTTATCATGATTCATAAATAAATTGAAGTTTATTGGAAATAGCCCTTAAATATAACATGTTAATAAACAAATCGAGCAAGAAAATAAAAGTTAGTGTTAAGCAAAAACACAAAAAAACTACATCGCTGCACCAGCAAGCTGAGAGGTATTGAATGTTGAATATGAATTCGACTGACAAGCTGCAGATGATGTTTCGTTACGGCAAAAAAAGTCAGAAACGTCGTGATTTAAGTAATGGACTTTCTCCTATATAAAGCTTATGGCTTCGTATCTGCATATAAATTACTAGCGTACTGCAAGTATTTGCAATAAACATTTAAGGTAGAACACTGATGTCTGGATAGTGTACAAATTGTTACGTTTTTAAAAGCGTTTGTCTTTAATGCAGCTTATTATATTGGTGTTAGGCGTACTCTAAGGTGAACTCAATTATATTATTTTTCGTCGCTATATTTAAATTAATATAAAATTACATCTCCTTACAATATGTTTTACTACTCGTTACGGAATGTTAGTTACTCGTTAAATCGGAGGAGCTCTCGTTATGCTTACTTGATTACATTGCGTTAGATCTTAATGTGATGTGATCTTAAAGCAACTCTGACTAGTTAGCTATGGTCCGACTTCACCTTGTCCATGATGCCGTAGGCTGAAGACTAGACGCATGTCGGCGGACGACACGCCCCCATCCCTGGACGTCTTGCTGGCGTAGTGTCTCGACGACAAAGACCTCGTTCGGAACGTTTCCCGCCATAATATCTGGCGCACTCGGCCTGCCTGGCGAAGTTTGTTTAGAAGCGGCCAAGACTTCGCTCCGCTTCTCCGCAATATGTTTGTGCTACCGCAACCAGGTTAGCATGCCTGTTGCTGCTCGTAACAAAATGAATAAAGACATGAAACGTCAGCGAATTCTATCTGAGGTGTCAAATTGTTTTATCGATATGCATTGTACATACTATTGATTACAATCGTTATTTTGCATAGTTTTCGCAGAGCGGGATGTTTATTTATGTCAAAACGAGAAGGCTTCATTGTGTTATTTAATTTAACGCCACTTTTTTATAACAAATGAAGTTTTAAAATAACTGGAAGATAGGCAAAAACAACAACGCGACAACATGAGAAGGTTGCCGCACTCAGTAGGCGCTGATTTCTTCGGAGATATCGCGCACACACACTCACGCACACACAAACACACACGTAATTATGTGAGCGCGCACCTAATACTTCTGGGAAACGCTTTAATTGAACCAGATGCAGAATAGTACCATTGTGTGATAATACGACTGATAATTTTTTTTCTTTTAGTGGAGTAGAAAAATTCGGGCTGCTCGTAATATCGAGGTCTTGAGAGCCGATGAGGGTGAAACGAGGTGAGTATGGAGCAGCGCCGGAATGCAAGGGTGGCGGGGGAAAACGGGAGAATCCCGAGAGACCCGCCGACCCCGGGAATCGAATCTGGTCCACCCAGATGGAAAGTGAGTAGCTTTTATGTTCTCTAACTTTCTATAACATATCTCCATAGTTGGGAAAACAGTCGAATTAATTAATGCGAATGTATAGTAACATTTCGAAAATTTTTAATCAGTCTAAGGAAATATGTAAACATATTACAGTGCGGGAAAAAATTGTAACACATGCGTTTCACTGCTTGGTGTGGATGAACAAGCGCGATAAAATATAACAAAATATTGCCTAGTAAGCAATTTAATATATCAGTTAATTTAACGGTTAATTATACGTTCTCACCTGGCATGTCTGTTAAAATTTATGAGTAGTCTATTTATTGAATTGTTCTTTTTTTTTTTTTTTTGCGTTGGTGGTAAATCGCGACAAAGAATCCGCCTTAAGGTGGCCGCCTGGTTGAAGGAATTTTGCACATCCGAGGCGTAAAAGTGTGGGAGCGCTAGGGGCGACCGAGGCATGCGTATCAGACGCCTCTACGCGCAAAGCACTAAACTGGCGTGCAGTCTTGCCGCCTATAACGTGCCTCTATGAGACTCCCAGCGGAGACTATACAATTTTATGACGTAATAACGAAAATAAAGGTTTGATGCACGTCCCTATTCCTTTTTAAATGTTTTGTACCGGAATGTATATGCCTAACAATGACCGCGTAAACACCCATTTGAGCCGTTTTCGCTATCACAAAACCATGCTTTCAGCGATAAATGGAGAAACTGAGAAACGTATACAGAGGAGTAACGTTTCTTGAATGCTGTACGTAAGCAGACCTCGCTCAGACTGGAGCTGTGTACACCCTTCGGCGGCCTGCCCAGGCGGCAACCTTAACCTAACCAGCCTTTGCAGGTTGCCTACATTACTGTATACAAAGTTTAGGTGAATTAACTCTGCTAAGCACGGAAGAAAGATGGCTTCAGAAAATTATTTTCTTTAAAAGGAAGGCCAATCACGGCAGTTTTTTTTTTTTTTTTACTACTTTACATACAACAATTAATACATTTTCTCCCATTACCGCGCTAGCGTGGTTAATTGTGTCATGGGTGAAAAACTGTCAACAGAAAAAATAGTAACATTCCTAAACTGTAATGGAAATGTTTAACGTGTAAATAGTATGGAAATTATTTTCGTATATTCAACTGAACATATATGAATTCTGTTATACACAGCTGGGAACTTCAAAATCTATTTCCTGAACAAATTTAGCAAAATGGTCATCGAGAAAAATATTCGTCTCTCGAGTTCTTTCAGTGCGAATTTATAGCGATGGAATAATTTTACTAACAATTTCTTAGTGTGTACCTAAACGGAATCGGCTTCGTTAACTAAAGTTAGAAAAAAAATTCTTGATCCTAGGATACTTGTGCAGCAGGATTTTTGTCCCCCCTCGGCTACGAAAATCGAACAAGTCTACAATTCAGCAATGACAATTGGTTATGGCAAGTGTGTTTAATGTCAGCTACGTAATGTCACAGCCCAGAATGACTTGTGTCCTGCGCTACTACTGCATACGGTTGCACTTCCTCGTGTATACTGTATTTACGGTTTCTTAACAATTTTTGAATAGTACGTTAGAAAAGTCACCCTATGCGTGACGTGTTCTGTTTTTTCCTAAATATTCCTGCATGTATAATAAGTGTTTCATGCTTCTGTTAACATAAATGTTCCTAATTTTTACTTAAATGGATTTTTTATTCCAGTTTTATTTATAAACTAGCTGACCCGAGCGACTTCGTTCGCATAAAATTTAGGACTTTTTTCCTTACTTTTGAAACATAAATTTCGCTTCGCTTAGGTTTTATGGAGTTATTCAAACAAAGCCCACCATCATTTCACTAAGGTTTTATGTTTAAAATAGTAATAATTCTTCTTTCAGGTTTAATATAGTTATTAAATTACCCCCTGCCATCGCTTCGCACATGTTTTATGAAGTAGATACCTATATACCTAACCACTGAGCCACTGCGGCCCCACTTGAATAGTTCCAGCCACTGAGCCACTACTGCCCACATGATATAGTTCTATCCACTAAGCCACTACTGCCCCACTTGGAATAGTTCCAGCCACTGAGCCACTACTGCCCCACTTGATATAGTTCTATCCACTAAGCCACTACTGCCCCACTTGGAATAGTTCCAGCCACTGAGCCACTACTGCCCCACTTGAATAGTTCCAGCCACTGAGCCACTACTGCCCCACTTGATATAGTTCTATCCACTAAGCCACTACTGCCCCACTTGGAATAGTTCCAGCCACCGAGCCACTACTGCCCCACTTGGAATAGTTCCAGCCACTGAGCCACTACTGCCCACTTGATATAGTTCTATCCCTAACCACTACTGCCACTTGAATAGTTCCATGGCCACTACTGCATGATATAGTTCTATCCACTAACCACTACTGCCCTACTTGGAATAGTCACCACTGAGCCACTACTGCCCCACTTGAATAGTTCTATCCACTAGCCACTACTGCCCCACTTGGAATAGTTCCAGCCACTGAGCCACTACTGCCCCACTGATATAGTTCTATCCACTAAGCCACTACTGCCCCACTTGGAATAGTTCCAGCCACTGAGCCACTACTGCCCCACTTGATATAGTTCTATCCACTAAGCCACTACTGCCCCACTTGGAATAGTTCCAGCCACTGAGCCACTACTGCCCCACTTGGAATAGTTCCAGCCACTGAGCCACTACTGCCCCACTTGATATAGTTCTATCCACTAAGCCACTACTGCCCCACTTGGAATAGTTCCACCACTGGCACTACTGCCCCACTTGATATAGTTCCTAGCCACTGAAGCCACTACTGCCACCCACTTGATATAGTTCTATCCACTAAGCCACTACTGCCCCACTTGGAATAGTTCCAGCCACTGAGCCACTACTGCCCCACTTGATATAGTTCTATCCACTAAGCCACTACTGCCCCACTTGGAATAGTTCCAGCCACTGAGCCACTACTGCCCCACTTGATAGTTCTATCCACTAAGCCACTACTGCCCACTTGGAATAGTTCCAGCCACTGAGCCACTACTGCCCCACTTGATATAGTTCTATCCACTAAGCCACTACTGCCCACTTGGAATAGTTCCAGCCACTGAGCCACTACTGCCCCACTTGAATAGTTAAAGCCACTGAGCCACTACTGCCCCACTTGAATAGTTCATCCACTAAGCCACTACTGCCCCACTTGGAATATTCCACCACAGCCACTACTGCCCCACTTGGATAGTTCACCACTGACCACACTGCCCCACTTGAATAGTTCTATCCACTAACCACTACTGCCACTGAATAGTCAGCCACGACCTACTCCCCATTGTAAGTTCTATCCACTAACACTACGCCACTGAATATTCCAGCGACACTACTGCCCACTTGATAGTTACCCTAGCATATGCCCTTGAAGTCACCACACATACTGCCCCACTTGTAGTCCAGCCACTGAGCCCTACGCCCCACTTGAATAGTTCACCACTAACCACTACTGCCCTACTTGAATAGTTCCAGCCACTGAGCCACTACTGCCCCACTTGATAGTCACCACTAAGCCACTACTGCCCCATTGAATAGTCACCACTAGCACTACTGCCCACTTGAATAGTTCACCACTAGCCATTCCCCCTGATAGTTTTTCCAACTAGCCACTACTGCCCACTTGATAGTTCCACCACTAAGCCACTACTGCCCACTTGATATAGTTCTACCACTAAGCCACTACTGCCCACTTGGAATAGTTCCACCACTAGCCACTACTGCCCCACTTGAATAGTTCACCACTAACCACTACGCCCCACTTGGAATAGTTCCAGCCACTGACTGAGCCACTACTGCCCCACTTGATATAGTTCTATCCACTAAGCCACTACTGCCCTACTTGGAATAGTTCCAGCCACTGAGCCACTACTGCCCCACTTGATATAGTTCTATCCACTAAGCCACTACTGCCCCACTTGGAATAGTTCCAGCCACTGAGCCACTACTGCCCCACTTGATATAGTTCTATCCACTAAGCCATTTCTTCCCCACTTGGAATAGTTCCAGCCACCGAGCCACTACTGCCCCACTTGCTATAGTTCTATCCACTAAGCCACTACTGCCCCACTTGGAATAGTTCCACCACTGAGCCACTACTGCCCCACTTGATATAGTTCTATCTACTAAGCCACTACTGCCCCACTTGGAATAGTTCCAGCCACTGAACCACTACTGCCCCACTTGGAATAGTTAAAGCCACTGAGCCACTACTGCCCCACTTGATATAGTTCTATCCACTAAGCCACTACTGCCCCACTTGGAATAGTTCCAGCCACTGAGCCACTACTGCCCCACTTGGAATAGTTTCCATGCCCACTGACCACTACTGCCCACTTGATATAGTTCACCACTAAGCCACTACTGCCCCACTTGGATAGTTCACCTAGCCACTATGCCCACTGAAAGCCAGCCTGAGCCACTACTGCCCACTTGTATAGTCTATCACTAAGCCACTACTCCCACTTGGAATGTTCCACTAAGCCACACTACCTACTGCCCTACTTGGAATAGTTCCAGCCACTGAGCCACTACTGCACCACTTGCTATAGTTCTATCCACTAAGCCACTACTGCCCCACTTGGAATAGTTCCAGCCACCGAGCCACTACTGCCCCACTTGGAATAGTTCCAGCCACTGAGCCACTACTGCCCCACTTGATATAGTTCTATCCACTAAGCCACTACTGCCCTACTTGGAATAGTTCCAGCCACTGAGCCACTACTGCCCCACTTGGAATAGTTCCAGCCACTGAGCCACTACTGCCCCATTTGCTATAGCTCTATCCACTAAGCCACTACTGCCCTACTTGGAATAGTTCCAGCCACTGAGCCACTACTGCCCCACTTGCTATAGTTCTATCCACTAAGCCACTACTGCCCCACTTGGAATAGTTCCAGCCACTGAGCCACTACTGCCCCACTTGATATAGTTCTATCCACTAAGCCACTACTGCCCCACTTGGAATAGTTCCATCCACTGAGCCACTACTGCCCCACTTGATATAGTTCTATCCACTAAGCCACTACTGCCCCACTTGGAATAGTTCCAGCCACTGAGCCACTACTGCCCCATTTGCTATAGTTCTATCCACTAAGCCACTACTGCCCTACTTGGAATAGTTCCAGCCACTGAGCCACTACTGCCCCACTTGATATAGTTCTATCCACTAAGCCACTACTGCCCCACTTGGAATAGTTCCAGCCACTGAGCCACTACGGCTCTTGGGAAGGAAAGGAGCACAGGCCATGGACAAAAAGGAAAGGAGAAACGACGGAATTGTTTTTAACAGTGCTTTTTTAATGCAGTAATCCTAAGAAAAGTTTAATCCAGTACATATGTACATCCCTGATCACCATCATATTTTCGGAACTGTTTGCGATATCTCGAAGAAACAAAGACTAAGTTGGTCCGGGGGTTATTATCTATAGACTCTGTAAATTTCATGTCAGTACGTTCGGTGGTTTTCGAGTTAAATCCGGTCGGACAGACAGATCGACAGACAGACATGAAAAAAAAATTAACATTAGATATGGCTTAGTAATCGATTATCCTATATGAAAAATAATTAAAAGTGAAAAATTCGAAAATCGCAGACAGGCACCTCTATTTTATTTATATAGAAATTAGTCGTTCCCACGAATTCGTTAGCGTGGACTTAGGCTTTTACATATTTTAAAAATAGGAATACAAAATTTAAATA